>BSBK01000088.1:2500-1230000 GCA_027943335.1 Chamaecyparis obtusa | reverse complement strand
TAACATAATAAAATCATTTATACACTATCATTAATCATAAAATTAACCATATTTTCCTTCACAATAACAGACCAATATAACATTGAAAATCTCATTAATGAAAACTTAATTGCAGAATAGGAATTCCTCATCCTTCTTCCTAAGTAACACAAATTTCCAGGTACCAAAGTCAATAGAGAAATTGATAATTCAAAAAAGACAGTGTCTACAGTTATTTAATTAAATCCAATGTCATAGTCTAACCAAAGATTAACAATTAATAGCCAAACTAAATATCCCTAATCTGTTTAAGATATAAATCGAAGTTAAAACAAAGTTATAATCCACTTCTAACCAAAAGAGTCTGAACATATCAAATCCGAACCAAGACATAATCCATCCTAGAAGAACTAAATAAAGATGCAGAATTAAAAAATACCAAGCCAAAAGCAGATAGGGGCATGACACCCTCCCCCACTAACCTAGGCTTACTCCTAGAAGCCTGTAAACAAGTGAGGATGTGTCGCTTTCATTACCGCTACATCTTCCCATGTAACAGATGTATCATCACTGAGATCCCATAACACTTTTACCTACTCTACCTTGCGACATTTGAGGTTTAGTTCTCTTTGTTGGATAATCTGCACTGGTTCTAGCATCAATTGACCATCTACCACCTGTAAATCAGTCCAATTTAGAACGTGAGCAATGTTAGGAATATACTTCCTCAATACAGATACATGGATTCATGAAAGACTGGGAGGCAAAGCAAGTCTGTAAGCAACTGGACCAACACGCTTCAAGATCTCAAATGGTCCCACAACCATGGAGATAGTTTAGATCCCTTACCATACCTAATAGGACTCTTTCGAGGCCTAACTCAAAGAAATACCTTGTCTCCAACCTCAAACTGCTGCTCAATCCTATGTTGATCAGCATACTTCTTCTGCCTATCCTGTGCTGTAAAAAGATGCTCTCTGACATGTTTTACCTATTGCTCCATGTCTTGAAGCATCTCAGGACCTAGAATAATTCTGTCCTCAAGATTATCCCAGCTCAAGGGTGTTCTACATGGTCTCCCATACAGAGCCTGAAAAGGAGCCATACCAATAGAGCTATGATAACCATTATTGTATGCGAACTCAACAAGGTGAAGATTTTCCTCCCACTTACTCTATCTATCCATAATGTACATCCTAAGCATGTCTTCTAATATCTGATTGACACACTCAGTCTGTCCATCAGTCTTGGGATGATATGCTGAACTGAAATTCAGCTGTGTACCCAATTCTCTTTGCATAGTTCTCCAAAGTGAAGATGTAAAGACTGAATCCCTATCAGATATGATCTTCTTAGGAAATCCATGTAACTAGATAACTTGCTCCATGTATATCTGTGCTATATATGTAGCATTATAAGAAGACCTTACTGGAATGAAATGAGCAACTTTAGTTAACCGATCAACTACAACCATGATTGCATCATGACACCTGGCTGAAAGTGGTAACCCCACTATGAAGTCAATGGATATAGTATCCCATTTCCACTCTGGTACACTATGAGATTGCAACAAACCTACTGGATGTTGATGCTCCGCCTTCACTCTCTGACATTCCAAACACCTAGCCACAAAGTCTGCAATATCCCTCTTCATACCTGGCCAATAATGGTACTGTCTAAGATCGGCATGCATCTTCCTCACACCAGGGTGTACTGAATAGGGTGCCTTATGTGGTTCAATCATAACCAGATCCTGAAGATCCCCATTCTCTGGCACATAAACACTACCTCGATATCTCATGAGTCCATCAGTGCTAATAGAGTAGCCCTCAAAATGACCCTCTAACAGACTGCCACTATCAATCACTACTTTGACATCTAAGAACCAAGGATCCGAAGACAAGTTCTGAAGTATTCTATCCTTAAGATCCACTGTGAGGGTTAAAGAAGAAAGTTCATGATGTCTTCTACTAAGTGCATCAGCCACTTTGTTTTCCTTACCCTACACGTACTTCACTTCGAAGTCATATTCACACAGAAACTCCATCCATCTGCACTGACAAGCATTAAGATTGGGTTGTGTGAATAAATACTGAAGACTTCTATGATCTGTATGCAACTCAAAATGTTGACCCAATAAGAAATGTCTCCATTTGGTCAATGCATGCATTATAGCTGCAAGCTCCAAATCATGCGTAGGATAGTTGACTTCATGATTCTTTAATTTCCTGGATTCGTAAGCAATGACTCTACCATCCTGCATCAACACTGCTCCTATTCCATCTAATGAAGCATCCGTACAAACAACAAATACCTTAGATGGATTAGATACTGCTAACACTGGAGCACTAGTTAAGCATTCCTTGAGATGTTGAAATGCTGCTTCGCACTCCTCTATCCAAATGAATTGCTTTCCATTTCTCTAAAGTGATGTGATGGGATGAGCTATTCGAGAGAAATTAGATACAAATCTTCTATAGTAGCTAGCTAATCCCATAAAGCTTCGCACTTTCGAGACATTGGTAGGCACTGGCCACTCAACAATCACCCTAATCTTGGCCGGATCCACAGCTATACCCTCTCCTGTGATAATATGACCAAGATAGAAAATGTCAGTTTTGAAAAACTCACACTTCTTGAGATTGGCAAAAAGCTGGTTCCTACGAAGACATTCAAAAACTAATCTCAAATGCTGCTCATGCTCTTCAAATGAATCTGAATACACAAGGATGTCATCTAGAAATACCATGACAAACTTGTCAAGGAAAGCCCTGAATACACCATGCATTAGGCTCATGAAAATTGATGGTGCATTTGTTAGTCCAAAAGGTACTACTGTGAATTCATAATGCCCGTATCTGGTACGAAAAGCTGTCTTGTGGATATCAACTTCTTGAATCCTTAGTTGATGGTATCCAAATTTGAGATCAATTTTGGAAAACACCTTAGCACCCTTCACTTGATCAAACAAGTCATCGATGCGAGGCAAAGGATATCTATTTCTGATGGTCACTTTATTCAGTTGCCTGAAGTCTATGCATAACCTTAGAGAACCATCCTTCTTTTTGACAAAGATGACAGGTGCTCCCCAAGGTGAGACACTAGGTCTTATGAGCCCTTTTTCTAGCAATTCCTCAAGTTTAACCTTCAGTTCCACTAACTCTTGAGTGGTCATACGGTAAGGAGTCTTAGAAATAGGCTCAGTACCAGGAAAAAGATCAATCCTAAAATAAATTTCTCTTTTAGGAGGGATTCCCAAAATCTTAGTAACAAAGATATCTCAAAACTCCTTCAAAACTGGATGATCCAAGTTGGTACTAGAAGAAACTGGTTCATCAAAATCATTGATAGAAACAGCAAATAGTTTGCATCCCATGCGCAAGCACTTCTTGAGTTGTTTGGCAGAAACAATCCTAACTGAAATAGGTCTCTTAATACCTAAAATGTACTTGGCTATTCCAAAATCATCAATACATTTGATGATCTTTTCTCTGCAATCAATGATAGCTAAATGCTGGTCCAGCCAATCCATTCCAAGAATAACATCATACGAACCCAAAGGAATAACTCTAAGGCTAACTGAAGTAGTAAAAGCCTTAAGTCGAATCTTACAATCTACAACCACTAACCCTGTTTCTACCTTAGATCCTAATGCCAACTCAACTTGCCATGCCCATTCAGCTTTATTCATAGGAATTCCACATTGTTTAACCAAATTTGAAGAAATAAATGAGTCGGTGGCCTCGAAATCGAACAAAATGGAAATTTTCTTACCTTGGCAATTACCTTTTGTTTCGATTATGGTATTCTAATGATCATCCTACCTTTGATCTACGGTAGCAAAAATATGGTGGTTCCTTCCAGAATCACCTACAGTGGCCTTAGAACCTGCTGCCCTAGATTTGCCTTGGTTGTTGCCATGAAGGGGAAAATTCCACTGAAAATGACCCAACTGCCCACAGTGGTAACATTTCACTCCTCTCTTGATACTCTTTTGCTGCACTGAATTTGCTGGAGGAGATACATTGCTCTGCTGTCCACTTTGTGAAGACAAAAATGATTTGGGCTGCTCAGGTACTTTGAAATTCTTGTTGGACTTAGAGAACTTTCCAAACTTCCTTTTCATGAACTTGCCACTAGAACCACCTAAAGCTGCCCTTGAATTGCCTTGAGAAAGTCTTTGGTTCTTGCTACTATTCTAAACAAGAGGATTCCCTGCACTCTTGATCGCACCTCCACTGAAACCTGACTTCATCTCAGTCAATTTGGCTTGATTAGAGGCTTCTTGAATAGTTTTAGGCTTGAAAGTACGCACTTCTTCTCCAATTTTGGGATTTAATCCCCTAATAAAATGTTGTACTAATGGCTTTTCATGTTCTTCCCAACTGGAGTACTTTTTCAACTCAAAGAATCTCCTCTCATACATATCCACCATAGCATTACCTTGAGAGATATTGAAAAATTCCTCAGATCTAGCCTGCTGCCAGTATTCTGACATGAACCTCTCACAAAACCTTTCAATGAACAATTCCCAAGTGACTTGAGAAATGTTGACTCCAAGATGCTCAAGTTCCATGTTCCACCATATGGAAGCAAAGGATCTGAGCTGTATAACAGTCCAGTAAACTCTAACATTACTCTGATAATCATGAAGGATAAAACATCTTTCAATGTTTAGCAGCCATGCTTCAGCAGTGGTACCTTCCTCGATTCCATAAAAGATAGGTCCTTTGAACTTAGAAAGGTCCTTCAACTGAGCCCTTGCAACAGGATTCTCAGCAACAGCCGGGTTTGCATTAGGAACTTGAACCACATTAGAATTTGCATTCGCTCCCCCACCAGGAACATTGTTCCTAGCTTCAATATCATCAAGTCTATCAAGTATCCATTAGAGAACTTTAGCTTGAGGTTCTCTCTGATCACCTTGATCAGCTCCAAACCCACCTAGGTGATCTTGCCCTCTACCCTGGCCACATCCTAGATGTCTGCCCCTACCTCTGCCAACTCCAGCATCAACTAGATCACCGCACCCACGGGCACCTCTTGTGATAGGAGGCATGCTCAAGACCTTAAATAATAAAAGAGAAAGAAAATCATTAACGAAAGCAAAGAGATATAACCCCTTTTCTAAACCCCGAGCCCCTAGTGTTCAAACCTAGGCTCTGATACCAATGTAACACCCCATACTACTAATCAAATAAAAATAAACAACCACAAGAGAACCAATGAAATTAACTTGAACAACACAATAATTTTTTTTTATTAACAAGGTACAACATAGCATCGAATTACAAATCAACTGACATAATCAGTTATTTAAATATCCATGGTAATCAATTACATGAGTAGATCAACATACTCAACATTTAATACAAATATACTAAGAGTTCCAGAGTACATCTAATTGATCCTAGATATCCTAAACACTGTTCTGATAACAAGTAACCAGGTAATAATCTATTTTCCATAAATCTTTACAACAATCAACCATTCCCCCAAAAACATAGTTTTCCTCATCTAGAAACCTGAAAACACCAAAATATAAAACAACCACAACAAACAAGGCTTAGTCAAAAAGACTAAGATGATGGAATACCTCCAAAGCATCTGCATCATATAGGTAAAAACCTTAACAAAATAATCTGAACCATGCATATAAAAATAGACATATTTCATCATTATAAGAAGCATTTCATTTCTAATCAACAGAAATAAACTCACAAAGAAAATGACAAGGTGATGATACACTAGCTTTGGGTATCTACATAAGAATCAACGATCAGTAAACAATAGGAAAATCAAAGAATTCATTATGCCAGCCTTATTCTTTCCAAGAAATAAGGAAAAACCATTCCCTTACTTCACCAACATGTGCAAGTAATCATGGCAACACATTTTATCTTTTAAAATGAAACCCATAGCCCATGAATTATTAAATTATCACTTAGTAATTAACTGACAGATATTCCTTCGCCTTCAAGGTCTAGACAAAAGTCAGCTTCCCATACTAAGGATCACACTTGCATTATCTTAAAACACTTCATACTACCAAAATAGCTAACCATAGTATAAATCTGAATTACCAAATCAACTATTAATGTTTACTTAACAATTGAATCCATAATACTGAAACAACCATTTAAAATTTCCACATACATCCATGAAACCACTTTCCAAAAATAGTCACAACAAGCATCTTCTTTTCATCACTCAAATAATAACTTAAGCAAAATTTCCAATGCTATTCCTAGAAACTTAAACAATATTAATATCCAATTCTTAATATCTAATTGCAATTTTAATAACAGAAAAATGGAAACATCCAATTCTTTTGTCAACTGTTCAATACAATAATACCTAAGATTCAATTCCATTCTTCTGTCACATTCTAACTAAAAGAGTTATTTGTGAATCCATAGAAAGTTAATAATCAACTTTAATACCAAAGAATAATGCAGAATTACACATTAACTACATAATTCTGCCCGTATACAGATACACTTGTTCAATTCTATTATCTCTGTTACCAAGTAACTTATGTACATACTTGTAGGTGTAACACATATATGTACATATGTATATACACTCATGATACGTCTATATACATATATACATATACATTCCTACAAATATATATATATGTATGCACATACTTATAGGCTCACACACATATATATACATATGTATATACACTCACGGTATGTGTATATAGATATATACATATACATTCCTATAAGTATATATATATATATGTATATATATATATATATATATATATATATATATATATATATATATATATATATATATATATATATGTCCCCTTGTATTAAAACAGAGTTCAGAGCACTACATCAAAGTTGTAATACAATCAGAAAACATGAAATCAAAAATTCCAATCTAAATATGAATTATCCGTTACTGATACAACTCCAAAATTCCATAGATAGCAAATATACTACAATAGTAGCCATCAATTACCCTTCAGACCAAATTCATAACTCAATCTACGAAAGAAATAATGTGACAACAGAGGCTTCCATTATAGACCCCACATCAATCGAGAATACCATAGTACCAAGAAACAAAACCATGTGCTATTTCCTGCTACAGCATGATCATCTAAAAGAACTTGATTCCTAATAAAACTTACCAACAGACCCAACAATCCTCATAAACAATAGCTGCAGTAAAAGTAACCAGAACTTAATTCCCTCCATGTAGAACACAAAACTGTGAACATTCATATCAACCACTAACACCAAAGACCGATACATACACCATACGATGACTGTTCTCTACAAAACCTCATGGTAACCGAATCTCCCATCTCTCGAGCCCAATACTACAAGCTACTAGATAGAGAGAAGCATTCCATAGAATCTCTAACCACGACTTAACAAAAACTTCCCTATACCAATGCTTGACAAGACAAGAAAGTCAACTACAACATTCTAACAGTGGCATCAAAATGAACATTAGCTATGTTTACTAAACAAAATAAACTACCAAACTACCAACTAATTAATATGAAATCAGGTACAAAATATGAATTCACTTAATGTTCCAACATTGCCAAGAAAACTTCTCACCATGGTTACACACCCATTCTAACCTAGGAACCACATAACCCGATAACTATACCAATTAGAGAATGCAATATAACCAGAATACTCAAAACCCCAAATACCTAGTGACAAGACCAATATCAATACCAGAACAAACTAATCCCGATCATAAAATAACATTCCCAAAGCTCGGTAAAAAAAACTGGTAGTAGAGAGGCGACAGCTTCACAGTCTTCACTCTCCATTGCTACTTCCTTACACACTACACTGTCATTCCCACTACTAAGCTCACGACAACTGACATGATACAGTGAAACACACAAACCCCCAAACTTAGGAAACCTTACACTTCCATACTCCTATAAAATAGTATCACCATTTCAACAAACTCAAAAACCATATTCTAATCAACTAAACCAAAACACACAACAAAAATACCATTTTTCAAATAGTGAACATAACACTGCAATGTGCAAAACCACACATATTTGAAAGACATTTCTATAGTAAACAAGAACATTTAATCATATTGCATAACCTAAATATAAACCATTTAAATGAAATTTTATAACCAGATTCATATAGAAAGCAAGAGTAGAGTTAGAGAATGCCCCTACCTTTATAACAGAGTGGGGGTGTTCTAAACTCGAAGTTGAAGCCAAAGACCTCACTCCTAATTGGTGAGCTACACCAAAATCAAATCCTTGCTTAGCAAAGCTAAACCCACCAAAAACTTCCAAGAACCAAGCAATGAAACCGAGCACCCCGTGACAGAGCTTGTTTCATAAGCACCAAAAACCGAATAGTGCTTCCAAAAGATAGCTTGAAAACCAAAAATAGAACCGTGAAATGAAAAATGGAGAATCCTATTAATAATACACAAGTATACAACCATATTCCTCTCCAAACTGAATAGATTGACTCCATTTCCGCAACCTTTCCAGGCATCAAACCCATTACCTCAACAGAGAAAAACCTTGCCAAAGCAAATGACCGACAGTGAACTAAAGTCATTCAATTCCCATAAACATGTCGTAGCTGCATTAAAGTCCAAACTTATCTTTCACTACCACCTTTACTAAACACTGTGACAGCTGTCACTGTAGTACACATACTTACCGAGAACTCCCACTTACCCATGCTCAGAGTAAATTCACATGTGCATAAGACAACCAATTTCTCACTACACATTCGAACATAGCAAACACAAATATCATGGCACAGTGAACTTATTATGACATAGCCACATTATTCCTAGTTCACGACACCATAGGGAGTATCTCAAAGCCATAACCAATGTTAAACAATTCACTAATCTTAACTTGCTAACCAAATTACAAAGAATGTTAGGATATTATTAATCCCCCTTCCAGTTTAACACATATCTTCCACTAACTCATTCTAACATAATAGACTTATTTATATTCTATTAAATTTCAATTTTCACTTAACAATCGACACTAACATAATAAAATCATTTATACACTAGCATTAATCATAAAATTAACCATATTTTCCTTCACAATAACAGACCAATATAACATCAAAATTCTCATTAATGAAAACTTAATTGCAGAATAGGAATTCCTCATCCTTCTTCCTAAGTAACACAAATTTCCAAGTACCAAAGTCAATAGAGAAATTGATAATTCAGAAAAGACAGTGTCTGCAGTTATTTAATTAAATCCAATGTCATAGTTTAACCAAAGATTAACAATTAATAGCCAAACTAAATATCCCTAATCTATCTAAGATATAAATCAAAGTTAAAACAAAGTTATAATCCACTTCTAACCAAAAGAGTCTGAACATATCAAATCCAAACCAAGACATAATCCATCCTAGAAGAACTAAATAAAGATGCAGAATAAAAAAAACCAAGCCAGAAGCAGATAGGGGCATGATAATGAGCCAAGGGAAAGGATTTGATAAGAAATGTTTGTAAGATAGTTAGCCACAATATTATGGTTCATTGTATCTAGCTATGTTTTCCTGATAGGAATTATTTGAAAAACAATGGAAAGTTTGTATTAGTAGGAGAAGCCTACATGTTAACAAAATACATACTAGGTTACTTCACATCAATTATCACAATATTTAACTTAGTAAATTTGGATTTTGAATTTTAAAGGAAAATAGATTAGATATATTAAACCTACCTTGCTTAGATTTAGTCTAGATAGAATTCACACATGAATATACTATTTATAAAGAAATTATTATTTTTGACACACTTGATCAAAACAAATAGAAAGATAAAAGTATAAATCTAGAAATATTCAATTTTTATTATTATATATAAATAGATCACCATTAAAATCAAAAGATGAAAGACCGTGTCTAGAAAGATCATAGTCTATGGGTTTTATGTAAATATATGACCTGAATAATACACATCATGCACTAATTATACTCTATATCTATGGTTTAAATTTTATGAAAAGATTAAGTAAATGGAGTAAAGTAAGAAAAATTACCTCTAGATAATGACAAAAGGATTGTAGTGCATAAAAGAGGTTATAAACAACAATAATGAATTCAAGTACAAGCATTGTTAATCATAATTCTTTCAAGAAAATGACAGATGAAGTATATAGATGAATATAATGTAAATGTTCCATGCATGTGGAATCTATGCAACATTAACACTATGAGTGAGATATCATGTGTGTATAGTTGTAAAGTTTGTATAAAACATTGTAGGTGAGATGTCATATTTGTATTATTGTAAAGCTCATATAAATAGTCAACATAGTATAGTGACATTATCAAAGTGTAAAGAAACATAATAATGCATACAAAAGAAGGCCACGTATGAGGTGTAATAGCTTGTATTAAAGATCTCCCAACCATCACAAAGTTTTTGCAAAGTTATCAAGAGGTTTGTGATAAAGTGGGAAGTCTCATATGCCTAAATCATAATCTAATACATTAGTCAAAGATAGAGTTAGTGGAATAATTGAAGGGTTTAGTTTGGAGTTTTTAAAGTTGTTGAAAACCCTATCCTAGTTTTGAAATCACATTGTAACTTTGAACCTCACAAAGAGTTATGGGTTTGAATGAGGGTTTGAGATGTGAAATATACTGTAATCAAAAAATAAAAGAATTTTTCAAGCCTCTTAAGTAGAAAAAATCATTTAGTTAAGGTATCATGATCAAGTCATATAGGTAGAAATCATCATTGGTAGCGTGAGTGAGAAATCCAATCCATAGACTTACCTAAACTAAGAATCAATGTTCAACTAAACTACCACAAGTAAGGGTTTGCAATTTTCAAATCATCTAAATCAAAGGTCATCATTTAACTAAGCTACAATGGATATGAAATGAAATCCATCAAGTCACTCAAAGAGTAAATTTGATCCAATTACACTTTTGAAAATTCATTCTTTAAATAACCTATCATGAATATGGAATCTAATCAAATCATCTAACCCATAAATCATAGTTTAACTAAGTTACCATGTGTAGGAAATCATATTTGTAAGACATAAATCATTTAACTAAATTATTATGAATAAAAGATCTAATTTATTAATTCATCTACATAAAAAGTCATCCTTAAATAAAACTATTATAGACACAATATCAATCCTTCAAATCACCAAAAATTCATTTTAATAAATTTATTTAAACATATATTAATTAAATTTTTTATGTTATCTTTTAAAATAATTCTAAATTCTAAATTTTATCTAAAAATAAAATAATTTTATAATTTGAATATATTTTTATTTAGTTTTCTATTTTTTATTTATCTTTATATTTAAAATTCTATCACACTTTCTAGAATTTGAGACTATATTATTCTAATTACATTTTCAATTTTTAGGATACTATAATTTCAAATTAAGTCATGATTTTTAAATATAACTAATCAGTTTATAGAAAAATATTGTAAACATGTTAATGGGAAAAAATTGAGAGTGGGTAAAAATAATAGAAGGCAAAATTATAACAAGTTTAATATGTCCCATAGAAATGTAATTTACTTCCTAAATATTTAATATCTAAATGTACTAATAAGTATTTGTAGATTACTTTATTTCTCTATACAACATATATATTATTTTTAAATTTATAAAGTAATATATATTTTATTTTGAATCAATATTTAAAAATACAAATGTTAGAGGTAAGATGTGAAATCTTGGAAGTAAAACATTTATTTTTTGTATTAACAATAGAGGAATAAAAAATTTACATCGAAATGTTTAAACATTGAGGCATAGCCTCACATTGCAATTATCAAAAATATCTACATGATAAAACAATGTAACAACACCAACAAAAAAAAAGAATACTAAACCATCTAAAGCAATATATCACTATAATCCTCAACCCATGTAGTCAACCCTGGCACCTTCCATCTAGACAATGTTTCTCTTTTCCTAGATTCGGGCCAGCATAAGGAACTTAACATCAGAAGTATTCTTGACTCTTTTAATTTCATGGTTCAACTTTTTCAGTGTCTCATCGAACACTTGTAAATTGTCCATATTCCTTCTCCAATCATACCTGTCCTTCATTTCAAAAAATATCCTCATCTTTTCTTGTTCAAGAAGAATGGTGACATGAATCAGTGAGAAAATTTTAAAATATATGAGTTTTCAAAAAAACTTAGTAAGAGACCTGGGAACGCTTTGATACCTTCCTTCATTTTTGCACTTCCATATCTGCCACAAGATGTTAGAAGATAAAATACTCTAGAAAAGATTAGTATCCTTTTTGAGATAACATATATTACCAGTAATAATTTCAAAAATATTAACAAACTTAGGATAAGTTATGCCAAACATCATCCAGATTTCTTTAACAAAAGTAAATTCAAATAAAATATGTCTGCAAGTTTCAGGAAGTCCACAAATGGTGCAAATATCGGTAGAGAGAGGATCTCTCCTCACGATAAGTCTATTAAGTAACATGAGCAACTTGAAGCATTTAATTTTGGGCTCAATAGGGCATTTCCAAAGTTTGTCAAAATACATTTTCTAGGAACAAATATCAAGATCACAATACCACAAATTATTAACATGTTAGATGATAGAACCATTATAATCAATAACTTTGTAAATATTTTTAGTTGGAAATAATAGTACCATTAGGCCATTTGAGGTTAACAAATCTGTGAGAGTCAACATTACAAGTTGAAGGAAGATCTTTACAAGCTTTGATAATCATATTGTAGGTCTTCTTTTGTGAAGACCGAATATTAAACTTGGACCAAAGATCCTCCCATGTAATAATGCAATCATGCTAAAAAATGTTAATCACATGGGAGATGCCAAGCTTGTTCCAGTATTTGGTAGAACATCCTTGAGTTAGGGCTAAAGGTTTACCAGCGTTGTATAAGTTCCACCAAATGGATCTTTCACCATAAAGTTGGGAGCAATCATGGAAGCTATTATTAGGAAGAAAGAGTTTAACATGATCCCAAGCCTTCCATATAGATTTAAAAATAGCATACCCCTGAACAAAAATAGGAAAATTTCCCTTGATGACGTCACGTAGAGGAAGATTTTTTAAAGTTTTGGCATTTTTGGAGAATCCTATTTCAATATTGCTTCTAATAAGTATCTTCCAAGGTTGGTCGCCAATAATAGAGTGGAAGATCCACTTAGCAGCAAGGGAAATCCCTTGTATTCTAAGGTCCTTCAGCCCTAAACTACCAAGGAGTTTATCAACATGACACCAACCCCAATTAACAACATGGAGCTTTTTATTGCCTTTTCCATCAAACCATAAAACATTTATTGAATAGATAAAATCAATTATATTTGTTTATCTTTAAGAAAAACACATTACATATTGTTCATATGAATTAAGATGAGAAATTAGATTTACTTATTATTAAATAAATTAAATTCAATTTAAAATTTATATTTATTTATAAATTTTATTGGTTTCATTGATTTTTAATTACAATTATATATACATTTTGTGTAATAATTTTTGTTCTTTGAATAGTTAATTTATTAGTAGTATTATACTTAACATTCCATTTATAATTAATTTTAAATAAATTATTTTATTAATATATATTTATGTTTCTATCTTGTTAGTATATTTAGACATAATTATAAATATAATTAAAGTATGAAAAATTTATTTTAAAAATTAAATAAAAATAGAAAGAAAATAAAAATAATAATTATATATAAAAATAAATAATTTTTCATGATCTCAAATACTATATTTAATCTAATTTTTGATAATTTTCAAAAATAAAAACTAAATATATTTATTTATAATTTTTTAAGTAAATATTAAAAAAAATTATTTAAAAGAAAAATATTTAAACTCATACTACCTATCTTAATGTTTTTCCAAATTAATAAATCTTGATAGTATTATTGATGGGAAGAGGAAGCTATGGTGGTGGCTTGAGACATGACCATGGTAGATGATGGATAGGAATTTGTGGGCTCTATATTTGCACAATTTTTCTATGTCGTGCCAAACAAATTTACTAACCCAAAGTTAGCAATGTTTTAAATTAACTTGCACTAGTATTTTTAACCATTTACCTTTCATTTCAAACAAAGTCAAATATTGCGATAAAGATAGTCATTACTTAGTATTAAAAAATCTACCTTTGACAGAAATGTAAACTATGTAATGCTTTTGATTGGATTGCTTTTCTATTATTGGTCCATTTTTTCCACTGAATTTTGAAAAATAAATAACTATTTTCTTTCCCGGGAAAAATGATACCATCCAATGAGATATTTAGATTTTAACATTCAACTTAATTTTTATTATGGTTATCCTATGGATCATCGCACTCAATTAACTTTACAATAACAACTTCCTCCATTAAATTGAAGATTTATATCAAGACTTAATAACAAGACATTCTCGCATTTGCTTGACTTTACAACTAGCAATCGCACCTGAGTGTGCAATGGTTACGACTTTTTTTTAAATGTTCTTTTTCTTTTTTTTTTTTGTCATTAAGGTGTATTTTTTTGTTAAATAGAGACATAATATGAACATCTTTATTGCAATACATTATTTCATCTTTTTTTTCACTAAAGAGTGTATATATTCTCTATTGACTTAATTATTTACAAAGAATAAATGTATTAAAATTCTTTTACAATTATTATTATTTTTTTTACATGATTGGTAAAATATATATTGTGGTTAGAATTGAATCTAATAAGTTTGAAAGTTTTGTTTTGAACATATATAGAGAATCTATGTATTAAATTTTGTGTACAATGAAGTCAATATATAATCTTTATGTTCATGATTGCTAATATATAGACTTTGGATTGAACTGAATCTTACAAACAATACTTGTATTAATCAATTTTCTTGTACATGATTTTTTTAGCATAGTTTGTATATCATAGTTGGAAATAGGAAGCTTTTTTTTTATTTGAAGTGAAAATATCATAATCATTGCATAAACAAGAAGTATACATTTAGTAATGTTTAAATTTTTTTATAAGTTCAAAATTTTTACTATGCAGTGCCGATGGAGTTTACTACAAACTGAGTAAACTAATAGTTTTAAAGGATTACATTAGGGGAAATGATTTCATCTACCATGGTGTTCAAATCCTTGAACCAATAAAGTTGTTTGAGTGTGCAATGAAGTACACCCCAATTACATGTGACAAGATTTATACTTGGGTAGAATTTACAAGTTGTTTGGGTCCATGTAGGTATTTGCTCCCTTACAATCTTTCTTATACGTTCATGTATGGGCATAGATAAATAAGCTCCTTGTGGTCTCCACTTTTGTACAACTTGTTGGTTCCACAATGTGTTTGAGTCTAATGCAAAATACAAGTGGTAGACTAACCATGATAGAAAAGGTTTTGCAAAGATGTTGTGTTGATTTGTGGAGCTCAAAGTCGTTTCTCTAACCATAATTGTCCTATGTCATTTATCAGAGAGGAGTATTCAGTTGTAGATGCTATTGAATCTGGTTGAAACCACATCTCACTTGGGATATGATGTACCTCTATTGGATTGCATGTTTCACAAGTATTCAATTCTGAAATATATGGATCCTTATAAAAGTGGGAAAATTTCTTTGTGATACTTGATGATATGTGATTAGTCATCTTTCTTGTAGTAAGCTTTATGAAATCAATCCTAAAGTTCTTTCTTCTTCATGAATCCTATGAATGTCCACATGCTGAAAGAGGTGATCAATTATAATAGTCCTTTGTTGCAACATTTCTGTGAATTAGATGAAGAATTATTAATAAGAATACTAACAATGTAATAATTAAAATATATTAGAATTTACATTCAATTTCACATTCAAATTGTAATAAAAAATACTTAGCATTTATTTTTAAATGAAAATCTTTTAATTTGTAGAGGGTGAGATTGGTTCTTGTACAAGTTTCAAATAATTTTAAATCAAATCCAATATATTTGTATTACTATTTGTAATTTCAAGAAAACACATAATAATTAAGATAACTAAAAAAAATTCAAAATGTATCATAATGCAAATACTAGTAAAAATAAAAATAAAAATAAAAATAAAAATTAATAATAATAATAAATATTTGACTTTCTTTATAAAGAAAGACTTATATAATTTTTTTCACTAATAGAAAGGTTATCCAATTTGGAACATAAATGATTCCTTGTTGTGCAATAATCTTGAGAAAAATCTAGAGAGTATATTTGTTGTAGTGGGGTGAGCTGGGTGGTATTTTATATTTGTGGTATATCTTCTTGTAGATGGATTCTTGTAGGTGACGTTGGTAGTGTAGAAGTGTCAAGTGATTGCTCCATCAACAAGGTTTTAGCAGGTCTCTCTTTTTCTCTTGTTGATGATGTCCTTTTTAGAATAGGAATCTATTGTTTATACTATTTATCAATCAAAAATAGGTTTTTAAAAAAATAAAAATAAATCTATAATCACATTACATTCCACCTTTTAATCTATAACCACAATTGGATACTAACAAATGATTCTTTTATTTTGACAAAATATTTAAAACAATTCATAGATTGAATTTGTAAGAATACTACAAGTATTGTTTCCATAATATTTTAATTTCCACATTATTTTGTATTATTAAATTTTGTATCACCTGTTTGGTAGAGTACAATTTCAAATTTCTTATCATATTTGGAGAGGTATTTTCTTTTATTAGAGAAAATACTGGTAAACCTGCATGTAATGGATTTTTTTTAGCAATACTTTTATTCTATTTGTCAACATTTTATTTGTAATGGAATATATGGAAAAGTTAGATAACAACCACATTTTTATTGTTTTTGTAGTTAATTTGTTGGTTTTGAAGGATTAGTATATGATAATCTCATCAAACGAGACTCTTCTTATTTCTAGTGAGTGATAGATAGGATTTGTTGCATTCTTGCATATCTTTCAAATGTGAACGTTGGTTGAATGTAGAGGTTTGCAAGGTTACAAACTCTTGAAGTTGTTGTAAATGTTAGCCCTTGTCAATCAATGCTTCTAATGACAATGGTTTCTCTTTGAAGTATAAGGCCTTATGATTTGTGTATTGTTAAGGCCTATGCCATTTTGAGTGGTATCTGATGGTGGATCCCATGACTTATTGGGAGCACTAGAATGTATTTTGGGTTCTTATTGTCTCATGATGGCCCCATGTACTTTTTTAATTCAACAAAAAAAAAAGGAGGAACTTGAGGTGGTTTTTCACCATCATTGTATACAATTGCTTTGAGTTATCCAAGTGCTCCATTGACAAGTCTAGTTTGTACCCATAAATTTGCACAGAGCATGACCTCTTGGTCAATGCATAAGAGGATCTTAGACTAAAGTTCTTCTTCTTCTGGGTTTGAGCATGGTAATCCTTTAAGTTGCTCTGCATTGGAGAGGGTAACTGGCTTTGCTAAAGATAGAAACACTTTTTTGTTATGGAGTAAGTCCATTTCATTTTTTGAAAAAAGATGTATGGAAGAAATAAAAGGAGTTTCTTCTTCTGAGGTGATTCTTGAACTTGATCATGAAATTAGTAGTTCCCAATCTACAATTGTAGGTGTTGCATTTCATAAATTAGAAAGGAGTGAACAAAATTGAATCTGAATTGGGCTATCTCCAATTTGCCAAAATATTTTTTCCAGTGTAATAATGGTTGCAAAGCTGCACCATAGTGTGCCACCATAGGAGCTTGAAGAATACATTATGATGTCTTTGACTAGTGGAAGTTGCCCCAAATTGCCAAAAAAAACAATATAGTGTGCTCCAAAAAGGAAGGTGGCTCTGAGTAGGTAATGCTTGTCATAGTCGCATATCAATTTTTTCTAGTAAATTTGGACCAATGAAACTCATTTCATCTATTATAATATATCAAATGAAGTAAATTATCTCTTGGTAGGTTGCAAGTGCTTGTCCTTACAGGGGTACCATTTATTTGATTGGTATCCAGAGGGCAGAATGAAGTGTAGTGGCTTGTATGTTGAATGCTGCTACACCTATAGGTGTGAGTAGTAGCAATGGCAATTGTCCATGCGATGCTGAGTTGGCCATTGTTGACTTTATGCTTGATATAAGGTGTGACTTCCCAGTACCTGCAGTGCCTTGAACAATAATCTTAAGTGGTTGTTGGTGAGAAGTTGCATTCAAATGTACTAGAATAATATCACTTTTTTTTTATTGTGCAGACAACACAGTTTGTTTTTGGTGATTAAGAACATGCGGGTCTTGAAATCTGAGGCAATTTAATTATATGAAAGTACCAACTAATTTTTTTTGTGATGGATTGAACTCTAATGTTTCCCAATTATTGTTCAAGTCAATTTCATGGCTTCCAATCATGTCAAGATCATTTAGGTGGATAGGTATATCTGGATATAATCTTGATAAGACTTTCCATTCATTAGGGATATTATCTTGCATAATTTACACTTGTTTTTGGGGTGTTTGCCTCATTTTTGTGTACTAAATCAGGGATTGTCCTATGTACATGCCAAGGTTGGTATTTAATTTTGAAGCTCTCCCATTTTTTAACAATTTCAAGTGTTGAAGAGCCAATATCTGTTTTAAGGTTGTGAAATGGTTTGTAAAGAACTAATTCACTCCAACAAAAGGCTTCAAAGCTAATGTCCTCCTTTGTAGAGATGGCTATGAAGTGTGGAGAGACTCTAACAATAGCTTTGGTGGGGCTCTCTTTCCATATAATGATTTTTTAAGAAACCCTAAATATCCATTTTTGAGTGACTTTAATTAGTGATGTTGCATCTAAATGTGTAGGGCATGAGATTTAAGCTTCAATATTGGTTGGGTATGTGGTTGTTGTATTGGATGCAATCAATACACGTTGGATATTTTTTTGTTGACATTTAAAGATACAAACATCCTATCAGATAGGGAAAGTGGCTGCTTGAGGAGGAGGTGGCAAGTTTCTTGGGGGAGAATGTCATGGCCGACAATGTTTTCAAGAAGAATTCTATGAAAAGCGAATGTGGTAGGTTTCTGAGAGTCAAATCTTGTTGAAATGTAAGACAACATGGCATTGTATGTTTCAGACTTTCTCTCTGACTTTTCTACATATTTTGCAATGTATTTGAGGACAACATCAATGGAGAGGATGGGCTAGAAATCTACATTGGCCCTCCAAATGGATAGTATTTGTGGGTTGTGTAGGTTTAGGTGATCATCATTACGAGTAGGGGTGTGGGTAGGGTGGCCATTATCAATGATACAAAGTTTTAATTGAATTTTCTTGTGTACTCCAAGGGGCTTTATAATGACACACAACAGTAGCACCTTTCATTCTTAGGTATGTTTGGAGAGAACATTTTGTGTGTCATTGCACATAGTTGACCAATTCAGTGTAGTCTATTATGGGGTTAGACAAACTAATTATACTAGTATCCATCAAATTGGGGTCATCAAGAGGAGTCCAATGATTTTTTTGGTTTCTCATTTGAATACTTTTTGGGTTCTAAGAAGATACATATGTATTGATGAATTCAAGTGCATTTTGTATAGATTGGGTATCATTCCATTGTAATTTACTAATGTTCAGTGTTTCACGTATCCATATGAAACCATGGATATGAGCCGAGCCTCTATTTTTCCATTCATACATGATAGGTTTTTCCTTTTTTTAGAAAAAAATATTTTGATATAAATAATATGAGTGGGAGGAAGTGAGAGTTATACCTATACCAGTGATCTATTGTACTAATAATCTTGTCTAATACCTCCTCCCAAAATGTTGTAAATCTATGATGTGTGTAGAGTGCTGCAAGATGAGGATTTTGAATTATGTTTTGTATCCTCCATCTGGTTACTATAGTGGGGTGTGTTGGTGAGGTGGATGGCATGGTGTTGTGCAAGTATGGCCATTTTTTATCTATTGCACTTAGGGTAAAGAACAAAGTTGGAAAACCAATTTGAATGACCATGTCAATAAGCTATCCTCTGCGTTGATTCTAGAATGGTCATGTCCCACAAATTGATGAACTAAATCACATCAGTTTCTCAACAAGTTTGTCACTGAGAATTTCCTTTAATCTTTGGTGTAAGTCAACAATTGTTGCAAGCATAGAACCATCAAGTTTCTTATGACCAAAGATAGTTGAAGTGGCTTGGCTTCGATGTAATAGTAGGATATTTAGTATTAAGTATCTAAACTTTGAGTGTTGGCCAAACCTATTATCATTGTATCACAAGAGATGGTGAGCTATTCATGTAGTTTGACATCCTTTATAGATTTTTTAAATGTGGCTTCACCCTTTGGGAAAAAAGTTGGGAATGTCATTGCAAACAATCCTTTTGTTGTGTCTTCATTAATTGGCGATGCTGAAATGGGTGGCCATTATATGGTTTGAGTTGGACATCCTTCACCTAGTTTTAGTAAAGATTGTACTTCTTCCATCTCCTTGCATGTAGTTGGTAGGTTTCAAACAAATTAAGTTGTGTGCACGGTTTCTTCCAATGGGTCTCCTTCTACTACTTCAATTTTTTTAGTGGCCATTTCAAAAGGATCATTTGTTGAAGTTGTTGAGTATAACAGGATTGAAATATCAATGGAATGAATCAGAAAAGATGATAATGTAGATTCATCTACCTACACATCTTTGTAATATGGATCATTGTAGATTTTATATTTTAATGCTTTGAAGATACGACCTCTACTAACATAGAAGTTGTATTGTTGATGGCCAATGTTTTCTTTGTTCATTAGAATTATGTCCAAGGCATCTATTCACATTGGCAAGAAAGATGCAATCATATAAATGTCTTGAGGAAAAAATATAGTGTGGCCACTGTATTTTAGTTGTCCACCTCTTACATAAGTAACTTGTAGGATATGGCTTATCATTACAATTAGCATCTCCTCAATTTGAATTAGAATTTGTAAACATTTAGGTTGCACACTAGGGTCCATATTATTCCATTTTGAAAACCAATTTCCATTTCTTCTGATAAGAATCTATAAAAAGTGGTTGATCCATTTGATTGCATTGTTTTTATTCCTGGGTAATTTTCCATGCAAACTAAACAAGTTGAAATTTTGGAAAGGTTATCCAATTTGCAACGGAAATTGTCTCTATCTATGTAGTAGTTTTGAGAGAAATGGGGAGAATATGGTTGGGCGGGTGGGATGAAGTGAGTAGTGCTTTCAATTTGAGGCAAACTTTCTTATAGATGGCTTGGCATAGGAAATGTAAGTACTATAGGGACGGATGGTTCACCTGCAAGATTTTGATGACTTTCTTAGTTTTTTTTGTTGATAATGTCCTTTGTTACTTGGTACCTTGCTTGTTGCTTTTGATTAGCCTTATTTTTCTTCTTGAGCATTATCATTTTGTATATCCATTTATAGATGTATACCCAAATAAGAGAGATGTGATATAGACCTACAATTATTGTTTTTGAAATTAGATTGTTAGGTGTTTTGAAAGAACTAATAAGATACTAAATATTTAACTATTAAAGCTCTCTAGGTAAAATGATTCTAATTCCTTACTTACATTAAAATTTATGTCTTACTTTATTCAGTAAGAACACATAAATATGTAGTCCAGTTTAAATTAAATACATTGTTAAAAGAGGTGAAAGCAAGACAAATTTTTTTGGTATTTCTATTTGGTATTACATGTGCAATTACCTTTTTTTGGGTGTAACATTATAAGTGGAAACTAAATGTTGTTATGTGAAAAATGGTTTTATGAATAAAGATCAAGAGGAGAATGCAAACTTTATTGTATAATAATATTTTGAAGACATATTGAAGAGTATTTGTACTTGACAAGCTTGAAATAGAAAAGCCAATAATAAATGTATCCAACATGTTTTGACATATCTAGTAGGAAAAACAATGGGAGTAAAGGTTGTATGAGTAAAGATTTAAAAGAGGGTGGAAATATAGTGTTTGGTAATGTTTTGGAAGCATTTGTTAGAGTAGATGCACAAAAAAAATACAAATATTATAGTGGGTACTTATAAATATAGTAAACATGTTATTGACAATTTTTCTTTTGTACCATTGGAAGAATTTGAACAAAATTAGGCATGTGCATAATTTATTTATTTGTTGGGGGAAATATAGTACTTACACATATAGTATTTCATATTACAAGCATAAACATTTTTTTGGTTTGTCAAAAATAGTAAGGGAAAATTACATTTATCACTATAGGGTATGAAAAAATTTCTTTATACATAACACTCTATTAGAAGCTTTCAAATTTTGATATGTAATGGTGCATAATGGGATCCATGTGCCAATTTTAAGCAAGCTTCAGGGCTGTAATGATAATGCTTTGCATTTCTTCACCCCCAAAAAGATTTTTTTTGATGGTAAGTTCAAATAGAAACAAACTATTTATAACATTGTCCAATATGTATTTTGTAGCATTAGGCTCTGCTAGTAGGGGTTGGAAATCTTTTGCAAGTACTACCAACAAATCAATGGAGGGTCCTTCAAATGTAGTTACCTTCAACAATTCACCTATAGCATCTTGCAATTCCATATTGAGAATGTAGCTGTAGGCACATTTGGAGAGCTCAATAGAACATTTGGGGCACCAGAATGTGTTTGTTGAGAAGTGAACAACCTTTTTCTTACATTTTTTGTTGTCCACTACTAGTGGACATGAAAGGTAGTAGAAGTTGTCCAAATGCAATTTACTGATTTTTGCTTGTACACAAATAGGGTGTGTGTTGGTTAATTCTTTGTTGATAATAGTAGAGATATCTATTGGATGAATAAATATGGGTGGGTAACTATGGCCTTTTGACAAGGATATAGAGGATTGGTCATTTCCCAAAATTTTATACCATATTTTAAATTCAGATGATTTAGGTAAATTTGGATTAACTATAATAGAGGTTGAAAAGGTTCTATCAAGTTTTTTCCATTCCATGATATTAGACGTGCAAATTTGATTAAAATTATAATTGGGTTTTTCTAGGTGAACATATCAAAGATTTTTTTTCATTCTACTTCATAGTAACGACCCCATAGTGTAATATCTATGGTATAGTTTGACATGTCTTTTATTGTTGTTGTACATTTCTTTGTGTCAGTGCCATTTTTTTTGCATATGGTTGATGAAGGAGTTATAGATACTAGTATGTCAATGACATCTACAAGGGATTCAATAGGAAATCCATCTAGCGAATCTATGCTCTTTAAGTGGAACCTATGCTTGGGTATTGTAGAGTCTAGACATGAGGAAGGAGTTATGATTGATGAGTTGAATAGGACTATTTCATAAGGGTTTGTTGAGATGCTATATTTTGTGTCTGCAACTTTTATGTGACCACCAGAGATCTTGTATAGACAACTAGGGTGAAAAACCTCATAGAACTCATCTACTAGTTCATTAGAACAAGTTAGATGGATTTCATATTTGTCTTTATCTATGAACTCAAAACCAAATACCTTTCCTTCACGGGTAGCATTTTTGTATTCATGTATTGGTTTTTTTCCTAATGCTCGACCCTTAATGGAGCAATGCCTATGATATGGATTCAATAATTTAATGGGGAGTGGTTGAAAAGGAGCAATATTTTGTATATGGGTATGTGCAAGATCATGAGGGGCCAAAAAGTGGCGATGTCAATTCAAAACTTTGGCAATGTAGCTAACAATTTTTTTTTCACCCGAATTTGATAAAATGAAAAGGGTATCTTAAGGAGATTATCAGCTTTCTATCAATATAATTGCTATCAAATTTTGAATTTGGTAACTAATTATTAGTTATTTTCTAATTGAGCTACCTCTAAAGTGTTGATTTATATACTAATTGAAAAATGACTATAACTTTCAGATGGTATAACATTTTTGAAATCCAAAAATACATCACATTCTATGCTTCGCCTACTATAAGGAAAAAAAAATAAAATTGAATTTTGTAAAGTTTTGAATGAGTTAAGGTGGTTAGACATGGGAGTTTTTTTATTTTGAAAATATTGTAGCAAAAAATTCATAATTAATTATTTTTTTGGAATAAAATTACAAAAAAATATGCGTCACATCCGGGCATGAGTCTACTACTTATATATAAAATCTTATAATAAAATATTATCATTTGATTATGATTAAGGTGGTCAAACATACACCTACTTATTTTTTTCCTAAAATTTTTGTATTGCTGCATTGAAATCTATAATTTTCACCAATCATACTAACTTTTTCTCAAAAAAGACCTAGTAGTTTAGAAACTACATTCAATTTTCTATAGATTCTATTCTTACAACTTTTTAATATTAGGTTCATAGCTAGTTGAAATTTTCACATCAAGTTGACTAACCCTAATTTGCTAATTTTTCATTGCCACTTAAGGGCATTGTTTGGCCCCTCATGATCTTGCACATACCCATATAATACTCTATAGTTTGAGAAGACCCTAAGGCATGTTCATAGGTTGAAGGGTGAAGGTAATTAGTAACTTTTAGGAGTGGAATTGGAGTTCCAACTATAGCTATATTGCTTGAGAAGATATCAAAGTTTATTGGAGATTTGCAAGCAAGCTAGTGTTGATTGTATGTTTGTCATTGATGACAACATATGGTAAGCAATGTGCATTGAAGTTATACACATAGATCCTTGAGAATATGTTTCTTAGATATATTATCAGCATGATATCATAGGTGTAGAGGTTGATTCTGAGTGAAGATAGTTGTACAATTGATTGTATCAGTAGTGTTCCTGATAGTGTTACAGATAGAGTTTTATATGTGATTATCAGTATGGTTATGACAAAGCCTTTCACATTTATATCTATGTTGTAGAAATGTATATGAAGCTATGTTCATAGATGCAGAGTTAGTTATGCAGTTACAACTAAGTTATGATGTTTTCATTTGCCAGTTACAATTTCCTTAGATTGTTTATTGGAGCCGACAGTGTTTATAGTGTTTCAAAAGTTGCACCTATCATTATGATATGCATGTTTGGTTTTGTGTTTGGATATGAGTTAAGAATGTTTCGTTAAGAGCACATAACATATTTTATCTTGAGAGTAAAGTTTCAGTTAATTGGTGGAGCTGATAGTGTGAAGCAATGCGTCTACTCATCTTGGGTTGCATGGTACCTTTTGTGTTGCATGCTTGATTTAGCCATTGGAGGGTATGTGTAGGATCATGGTATATCAAACTATGGCCTTAAGTGGCAATGAAAAATTAGAAAATTAGGGTTAGTTAACTTGACGTAAAAGGTTGAACATCTTATGAACCTTATGTGAAAAAGTTGTAAAAATAGAATCTGTAGGAAATTGAATGTAGTTTCTAAACTACTAACCCTTGTTTGAAATTTTTTTATCTAATTGTTCAAAATTTTAGATTTCAATGTAGTAGTACAAAAATTTCATGGAAAAGATAAAGAGTACGTGTATCTCTAACCACCTTAATCATAATTAAATGATGATATATTTTTCCAAGATTTTAGATATAAACAGTAGACTCATGCCCGGATGTGACAAAAATTTTTTTTGTAATTTTTGGTCAAATAAATAATTAATTATGAATTTTCTGCTACAAATTTTTCAGAATAAAAAAACTCTCATGTTGAACCACCTTAACTAATTCAAAATTTTACAAAATTTAATTTTATTTTTTTCTTATAGTAGCCAAAGCATAGAATGTGATGCATGTTTCGGATTTCAAAAAGGTTAAACAGTTTGAAATTTATAGTTGTTTTTCAATCAGTATGTCAATTATGACTTTAAAGATAGCTAATTGAAAAATAAGTAATAATTATTTACTGAACTCAAAATTTGATAGCAATTATATTGATGAAAAGCTGATAATGTCTTTAAGAAACCCTTTTCATTTCATCAATTTTGGGTGAAAAAATAGTCATCATCTACATGGTCAAAGTCTCGGTATCAAAAACTATCTCCTGAAACACGCCTAAAGGGCTGAGCACCCACATTTGGTAATGCCCAAGAAAATACCAAGCCTAATCAGATATTTGAAATTTTTGAATATTCGATAATATCATATATCTAAAATTTCCCACCTATTTTGAAATTCCAATTGCACCTCTTTTTCCAAATTCAAGTTTCATATTAAATTGTATTTTTGTTATGTTAATATTAATTGTGTTGTATATTTTTTTCAATTTTAAAATATATATTACAAATTATTTTTTTAAATATTAATATTAAATAATAATAGCATAGCATTAATATTATAATACAAATTTTTATATTAGTATGTATTATATTATTTGATATACAAAATGATTTCAAAAAAATACTTGCATAGTTGATTTGATGACAGACAGTTTTAGCCCAAGTCCTCTTGAAAGTATCCAACATAGGAGTTTTCTACAGACTCGTAATTTTGGTGGTGTGACTATACTGAATAAGTAGATGTCAATGGACTTCCCCTCGATTGAATACAATCAATTAATTTTTTAACTCTCGAAAAGAAATTTCACACATATGTAGAACCACCTTACACTCATCATCTATTCTAGAAACTAATAGTGGCATAAAAATTGATGTAAGAACATTTAAGGTACATTGTCCATAAAAAGGTATATGAAACCTTTCAATATACATTAAAAAGTGGAGGTGAAGGATCTATATATGAGAGAGAGAGAGAGAGAGAGAGAGAGAGAGAGAGAGAGAGAGATGGGGGGAAGGGGAGAGAGTAGGAGAGAGAGTAGGAGAGAGAGGGGAAGGGGAGAGAGTAGGAGAGTAGGAGAGAGAGAGAGAAAGGAAGGGGATAGAGTAGGAGAGAGAAGGGGAGAGATTAGAAGAGAGAGAGAGAGAGAGAGAGAGAGAGAGAGAGAGAGAGAGAGAGAGAGAGAGAGAGTAGGAGAGAGTAGGAGAGAAGTGGAGTTCCTCAGATGATGGTTTCTTACATGTTAGAAAGTAAAGTCCACTAAGATAACTGAGAGGGGGGGGGGGGTGAATCAGTTATCAAATAATAACAACTTTTACTACCATTATCATATTCCAACCATGTAATCAATAGATGTAACAACCATAGAAAGAAACACATTCACAACAACACAATAACACAAGATATGTTGGCTAGGGAACCTCTTGATTAGAGAGAAAACCTTGGTGGGAATGATGCCCAAAAAAGATGTATGAATATTAAAATTCCTTGTGAGAGAATGGACTCTGTTAGGAGCCTTATGAAATATATTCAGTACATATGAGTCCCTGTTAGGAGACTTTGAATCCATATTAAAAGATTCTAACCTGGTTAAGAGTTAGGGAAGACAAAAGGACCCACTATCCAAACAACTTCAAGGGAAAGATCATAGAACACACTTTCCAACTGATCTTTGTATTATCTGAAAAGAATAATACCAACATTTACTAATTTTAGCAACTTATCTTTTCTCCTTTGCCTATTCCAAACTGCACCAACTTCTTCACTAGATCTCAATACTAGATCTCTATAATTTGCATATCCTCTTAAAATATCAACATCTATATCTTATATTACAATTAAGGAAAATAATCCTTCCTTTATACCACACTCAAATAATTACAAATGAGTCAGCCAATAAGGCTTATCCAATTACAAAATATAAACCTTCACATGTTACATTATATTCCATAATTATATAAAAACTGTCAGCTTCAAAACAAAATAAATCATCACACATGCGACCTCTGACCATGTTGTCTCATCTAGGTCACCACCAAAATGTATTCATCAACTGTTTAACTTCGCATGCCCAGATTCTATCCCAATTAGGAGATATAATCCAGTCATCAAATGCTGCTTCTTAGGAACACTGTCTAAATACTGCTTCCACTAAATTACACATAACTATCATGAATAATTGAATTTTCATATGCACTCTTGACCAAAATCTCAAGACACAATATAGAATAAGTTCTCAACTTCACATAGTTTGATTTACAATACTCCACATGCGCTAATTGAAACATTGTCTGCTTCTCTGATAATCTCTAGTAGATTAATGTCTTGACATCAATGACAATCACACTCATGAATGCAACATACAACTAGTATAGAATGACTTTGAATACTCCCCCTTAGGACATATTTAGTATTCATTCCTAACAATCTCCCCCATTGGCATTGATGGCAACATAGATGAAAAAAAATCCAAGTTCCATAAATACCAAACTTCAACAGTACTGCTCTGAAATATTTTCAAGTCCTCTTGATGAATCAAATCTCTAAAGGTTTTTCATTTTATATTATATTCTTCTCCCCCAATAGATTTTTTTTCATGTATCCTTCTCCCCCATTGACATCAATGACAAATAAAGCATCAATATGTCAACCTGTTTCAAAACATCAGTGTTAAAAGAAACTTTTCATAAAATACATTCACAAGAGTCCTCTACAACTCAGCTCAAAATAGGTTGACATACTCCCCCATAGAGGAAGTATCAGCATATAGTTTAGATAAGATACAACTCATTAATCATTGGACTGATGCAACCATCTACATCACTTCTCAAAAGTAGGCTGGGGCATAACCCAAAGAATACCTCTCAAATACTCAAACATATATTTAGGTAAGGTCTTTTTAAATATATTTGCAATCTGTTCTTTTGTACTTATATACTCAAGTTTGACTTCTTTCTCTACAAATTTCTCTCTTACAACATGATACTTGATTTCTATATACTTTGTCTTAGAATGCAACACAGGATTCTTCGACATACTTACAATACGGGTGTTATCAAAATGTATGCTAATAGGATCATCAAATTTTATTCTGATATCCTTTAACATTTGTTTCATCCATATTATTTGATTACAATTGTTTTCTTCTACTACATATTATGCTTCTGCTGTGCTATGTGAAATACAATTCTATTTCTTACTTAGCGAAGAAACAAATCTTCCTCCAAGAAAAAATGGCCACCACTTGCACTCTTTTTTTCATCAACACTACCTCCCTAATCTGCATCTGTATATGCACATAGGGTAAAGTCATGGGATTTTTCATACCATAACCCATAGTCAATTATGCATTTCAAATATCTAAATATTCTTTTTACTACTGCATAATGTGACTCTTTAGGATCAACTTGAAATCTTGAAACAATTCCAACTACATGTGATATGTCTGGTCTTGTATGAGTTAGATACGATAATCCTCAAATCATTGATCTATACTTCTTTTATTCAACTACCAAAATTTTATTTGTGCTAGATAACTTATGACCAGTTACCATAGGTGTGCCAACCGGCTTACAATTTTCCATTCCAAATCTCTGCAACAAGTCTTTCAAATACTTTTCTTGACATAAGAAAATACCATCATTGTTCTTTTCTATCTGTAATCCTAAAAAATATTTCATCTCACCAATCATGCTCATTTCAAATTTTGTCTTCATTTCATCATTAAATTTATCACTAGCTTCATCTTCTCCTCCAAAGATAAAATCATCAACAAAGATAACTACAATCAATAAGCCATTTTCAATCTCTTTCAGATATAAATTACTATATGTTGTGCCTTTAGTAAATCCCAATTTTATCAAATATTTATCTAATCTTGCATACCATGTTCTAGGTGTTTATTTTAGTCCATATAAAGCTTTGTTCAGTTTACATACCATATCTCCTTCATGAGTCAAGGGAAATCCTTCAGGATGCTTAATGTAGACTTCTTCTTCCAATTCTCCATTTAGAAATGCTGACTTCACATCCATTTGATACACTTTGAATTTTTTATAAGCTGCATAAGATAAAAACATTCTTACCATTTTAATTCTTGCAATAGGTGCGAAAGTCTCTTCATAATCAATTCTTTCTTATTGTGAGTATCCTTTACATACCAATTTTTCTTTGTTCCTTACAACTTCTCCTTGTTTAATCATCTTATTCCTAAATACCCATTTAGTTCCTATAACATTTTTATCTTTAGGTCTAGGGACCAAATTCCAAGTCTTGTTCTTTTCAATTTGATCTAGTTCTTCCTTCATTTCTTTAATCCAATTTTCTTCTTTACAAGCTTCATTAGTAGTTTTAGGTTCAATTTGAGAAATCAAACGTAGTTCTTCTTGAACCTTATTCTTTGTCAGAACTCCTTTTTCTATGGTTCCAATAATTTGATCAATAGGGTGATTTCTTGCTAGATTCCTATTAGGTATCACTGTCTTAATTATTACTTCAACCCCATATTCTGCTATAGGTTCTTCTCTTATCTCTTCAATGTAACTCTCATTCTACAAATCACTGTCAGTTTCATAAAATAATTTAACATTTTCTTGATCAATTCTAGGATGAACATCTTCATTTGATCCATAATCAAGCATTCTTTTCTGAATTTTGAACTTTTCATCAATTTTAACATTTGCACTCTCAACAATAGTCTTAGTTCTTTTATTGAAACATATATAAGCTTTTCTTTTTAATAAATAAATAAGAAATATACCTTCATCACTTCTTGGATCAAACTTACCAATGTCATCATCTCTCTTTATACAACACTTACTTCCAAACATTTTGAAATACTTAATTGATGGCACATGTCCAAACCATAATTCATAAGGTGTCTTGTTTGTGTTTTCTCTTATTTGTACTTTGTTCATTGTATATACTGATGTATTCATTGCTTCTCTCCAGAATGTCTTTGTCAAATCATTTTCAAATAACATAGCTCTTGCTGCTTCAGTTACTGATCTGTTCCTTCTTTCTACAATACCATTTTGTTCAGGTGTTCTAGGGATTGAAAGCTATCTCTTAATACCATTCACTTCACAAAAATTATTAAATTACTTCAGAGTAAATTCTCCACCTCTATCAGAGATTAAACATTTAATCTTCATTCCAGATTCATTCTCAACTTTATTCTTAATCAATTGAAACTTGTCAAATGCTTCATATTTTTCTTTAAGAAATAAAATCCACATCATTCTTGTAAATTCATAAAAAATAATCATAAAATACATTTCACCATAGAATCCTCTAGTCCTTGTGGGACCACTCAAGTCTATATGAAAAATTTCCAACTTTGTTTTTGTTGTGAACTTCTTACTAGGAAATGAACTCTCCTCTACTTAGCCATAACACATTCTTTGCAAATCATGTTAGTATTTTTCATAATTTTAGAAAAATCTCTTACTACAAATGTAGTACTTACTTTTACAATATTATCAAAATTCATGTGAAAAAACCTTATGTTCCATAACCAACTGTCATCAATTTTAGTAATTAAACATGTCATCTTAGCAGGATTCAACTAAAATACATTATCTCTGGTTCTTGATCCAGTTCCAATCAAATTACCATCCTTATCCTTGATCACACAAGTTTTCTCAGTAAACCAAACTTGACATCCTAGTGACTAACTATCCAACACTCAAAAAATTATGTTTCAATCCATCCACAAAATAAACATCATCAGCATTAGTGTTTCCATCAAGAGTAATGGATCCTATTCCTTTTATCAAGCAAGGTGCATTGTTTCCAACTCTAAAAATTCCTCCATCATAGTTGTTAAACTTTATAAATTTCTTCATATCTCCAGTCATATGATGTGAACAACCACTGTTTATGATCCAATTAGTTTTCTTTTCTACTTGGTGTTAGGAATGGGAACACTAAGAGGGGGGGGGGTGAATCAGTGTTCACTATATTTTTTCTTTTTACTTAATCTCAAACTGAACTTAAATACTTAAGTACTGAAAAGAACATCCACATAAGCATGAAATATGAAATCAACACATAACACCAATATGGTTACGGGAAAATCCAAATAGGTAAAAACCCTGGTGGGAATTGACACCCACTAATATTCTATACTAGTGTTTTATGATCCTTGTTAGAAGATCCTTAACCCTGTTAGGAGTTTCTTTACGATATGTTTAGTATAGTAGACCTTGTCAAGGATCGGACCTTGTTAGGAGTCTTTTAAAATAAAGCTTGTTAGGGGTGTGGACTCACAGTCCTAGAGCTCATTGCTCAAGTGGTGAAGGTTGCAACCTTCTGATCTTAGATACACACTATATCTGTTGGATGAATTGTCACTATGACACTGCTTGTTTGATTAGTTCCTTTGATGCACTGATGCTTTGACCTCTTGTAAAGCTCTAATACATCTTATAGACACTACACACACTTCTTCTCTTCTTATTTTAAATCTTTATCAACTCTCATGTTAATTACAATGGGTGCATCTCATATTTATATGTGCATACAAAATAAATAACTATGTCAGCCCTTTAACCGATTGCATACAACACTTCCAATTGAATTGGCTCAAGTATGTTTGCAAAGAAACATAATTACATGTTAGAAACCTAATTATAATAGGGGCATTGTCTCTACAACATAAGAATATAACCACAAATCAAAATGCTAACAGTCGGCTACTTACTCTGTTCTTCTCTGGCACATAGTGGCTGTGTAACTTCAACTATCTGTAACTTTTTCATACTTGCATATCTGATCATGAACTCATAGAATACGCATGAATATAGTCTAACCAACTTATCTTCTAGGGTGCATACCATAACTCGGTCATACACATGTGTGCTGATGCTCTGAACTTCAGGTACTTTGTATACTATCCAATCTTCAACACTTAGTCAATTTCTGATCTTCTCATCAAGTGCACTAACTCCAAACTACTATATGAATTTGTTGCCATAATGACAACACTATAATAAGTTAAATATTTAATCACCTAAAAATGGTCATCTAGACTATTAGCCCCTTTTGCTAAATCATAAATTACTTATTCTTGATCAAATCCTAGTTCTATCATTTATTCAATTATTTTCTATGGGCTAACCATCTTATCCTAAGTCTTTATTTATTAAAAGGAATATTTCCTCCCTTTTTATTAAATAAAAAGCCCCCACTTTTCTTCTTATCCTAAGTTGCAAAATAAAACATTATTCTTATTTTATAAAAAAGAGAAAAACACTTTTTGTCTCATATGGACACAAAAGTCAACTCTTATTTTCCCATTGGAAGATATGTGTGCACATGGATTGCTCCTCTTTCAAGCTCCACCATTGATTAGATCTTTTGCCTCTTAATCTCCATGGTCCATTCCTTTTCATTTCTTATAAAAGGAGAGCTCTCTTCTTCATTCTGGATCCCCAACTTTTAATGCTAATGTTATGCTGCAGGTTTTCTAGGTCACTTTGGAGCTTTTTGAGATTTGGAGCATTCTTGGCTTTTTGCATCTACATGTTATCATAGTTTCATTTCTTGCATTTTCATGGCATTCATAGCTTCATACTTAGCTTAGTTTCCTCTATGCTTTAGATTAATTCATCTAGCTTAACTAGGAGGCTTTGTAATACTTGCATCTTTCATTTTCATAGCTTAACTTGCATTTCTATTTTTAGCATAGCATTGCATTTCATTTTCAATCTTGATTCTTGAGGATATTGGCATTCTTTCCCTTGTCTTCATTGAATCTCTCATTGCATGGTTTATGAGCAAGGTTATTGGCTTAATAGCTCTAGCTGAGAGCATTCTTAAAACCCTTGTACTCCATGCCTAGGGAGCTATGGATTGATTTTTGAGACCTCATTCTTGAGTGTTCTTGAATGGAATGATTCATAGAAGTGTGACACAATTATAGCACACAAGATACACCAGTATAGCCAACTTGCCAACACTTGGGAAACTAAAGCTTTTTCTTCTCTAACTTTAGTTTTAGAGTTTTCTTCTTTTATTGCTACAAATACTATATCATCATTCTCATTATCACTTTCACTTAAGAATTTCTCAACACTAGCCTCAAGTTCTTCATCATTAGCATAGTAACACTCTTTAGATCTTTTAGGTTTAAATTTTTTCTTATATTTCTTTACTCTCTTAGGGAATTTATATGAAAAATGACCATATTCTTGACAAGTCCAACATTTAAAGATTTTATTACCTTCAGGTTCTCTTTTCACAAGCACTACTACATTTGGGGCCAAATTTTGACAAAAGTTTCCGACGGGTAACTTTTTATTACAAATTTGGTGTTTTTTTTTTGTAATAGGCCCCGATGATGTTGGTATTTCAATGGGTGTTTAATTGACCATCAGAATTCCAACAGAGTTAGAGTATAGATAAAAAAAAAGTGAAATGGCCTCATCATTTTTATTTCGATTGGATAGAGGGAGCGGAAGAAAAGGAGAAAAAGCTAAGCGCGGGAGAAGGTATGTGATTTATTCATCTTTCGAGCTTTTGTCATCATATTCAAATGCATTTCAATTTATTTGATCATGAATGCTCTCTGAAATGACTGCATTCTACTGGTGTTGTGCTGTAGCTAGTGCTTTATCTCTATTATTTGATGTTATTGGTGCTTGTGCTCAAAGATATCGATTCATTGTATTCAAATGTTTGGATTCATGTTTGTTGATATTACTGGAATATATGTTTAATGACACCATTGTAAATTACTATCATTGAAATGACCGCATTCTACTGGTGTCGTGCCCTAACCTATGCTTTAACTCCATTATTTGATATTATTGGTGCTCGTGCTCAAGGATATCCATTTTTTTGAAATGTTGACTATGGTTATCAAATGGACAGCCCATGAGCTTCTAGCTAGGCACCATTTGTATTGATAGCTTAGGGCATCAAATTTATTGTGTCATTGATAGTTGATACTTTGTTAAAAGGAAATAGGACAAAGAATGATTTTTATTTAGTTTCTCTATTTTGATCCCTAAGTGGCTTACAACCCTAGAGATGTATATGCAGATTTACGGATGCAGTTGCAAGATACATAGCAACTGATAATTCACAATAAATCTATGCATCCAATTTTAATAGCAATTAATACAAAGAACTAGGGTCCTCCAATGGCCCAATCATCTGGACCTTGACTATCCCCTCAACTAGTGACCCTTCAAAACTAGGTTATCATGCAATCAGTGAGTGATCCTTCATTCTCCTAGTGAGCTTCTAGGTAGGCGCCATTTGTATATTTGATAGCTTAGGGCATCAAATGTATATTGTATCATTGATAGTTGAGACTTTGTTAAAAGGAAATAGGACAAAGAATGATTTTGATTTAGTCTCTGTATTTTGATCCCTAAGTGGTTTACAACCCTAGAGAAGTATATGGAGATTTATAGATACATAGCAGCCGATAATTGACAAGAAATCCATGCATCCAATTTGAATAGCAATTACTATAAAAAAATAGGGTCCTCCAATGGTGCAATCATCCAGACCTTGACTCTCCCCTCAACCAATGACTCTTCAAAACTGGGTTATCATGTAATTAGTGAGTGATCCTTCATTCTCATGGTCTGCCCTGCATCCAAACATATTGGAAATACACAATACAATGATACCAAGTCTTTCACAATCCCCCTTCCCTCAAGGAACACTATCAACCATCCCTTCCACATAACATTTCACTATTTTATGAGTGGATTATGTAGGAACAGTTAACATTAAAAAAGGATCAAACTCCTCAACACATCTTGGAAACCATTGAATTCAATAATAAATGAAACCTAACACCAACACTATTCCTTCCATAGTTGCAGGATACATAGTAGTTGATAATTCACAAGAAATCCATGCATCAAATTTTTATAAGGATATCCTACTAATCAATAGGAATTTTCTTGAGATGACCAATGATTATGCATTTTGATGGCAGTGTGCTAGTTCAAAAGGATAATATAAATCTAAAACAATTTTTCCTGATTTTCTCATACTATAAATGTGGTCAAAGGGAAAATATTATGTGGAAAAGCCACAAACCAAGCTAGCAAATGATTGTACATCAAATTATTCCTATATTCATTCAAGTATTGCTATGCTTCAGCTACCTGACCTTTGAGCTTCATCTAGAGAAATGTGTAGCTTTAAGATAGAGTTACTTCTTGGGCCTTACAATAGGGTGGAATATGATCAAGATTTGTTTAGGCTGTATCTTTGTTAGTCCCATTATTAGGTTCTTATAGTTCATGGTTTGAATTTGTTAAGGTTATGCAAGGGATTTGTAGATGCTTTTTCTAACATAATTATTGGACACCATGATTGGAACAATTGGTTGTTGGCTATTGTACACATGAATCATATCTGTTAATGGTTCTTTGTGATCAAGAATTCATTGATCAATCTTTGAGATTTATTGTCCTAGCTTTAAAAGAGTGATAAAAGATATAGTGATTGCTATCTTTTACAAGTGTTTTGTGGGTGCCATTATCTTCTAGGAGTAATTTTTGGCACCAAATTATATTCTTTGCCTCTAGTAAATATTGCAGACACAACCATCTTCTTGGTGAAGGGTTTCTTCCATCCCCATGAGGCACTATTGCATGGTTTCCATTCCCTTGTAGTATACTAAACCTAATTTAATACAAGTATGCACTATTTTGGGTTCCATAATTTATGGCCCCTACATTGTGGTTGTTAGCCTAATTAAGACAGGCCTACCTTTGCATATAATAAGAGGCCAACATGAAACAAACATCCAGAGGTTAGGGGGTTGTTCCCTATCCATAATTTATTATTTAAGTGCTAAGTGATGATGGGTATATCATGTAATTCATACCTAGTGTGTCTCTTTCTTTCTCTCCACATTTCACATTAGGAGTATATGTTATAAAATACTAATGAAATCAACTATAGGTCAAATCTAATCAAAATTGCAATATAAAGATTAAAATAGATCTTGAAGAAATATGGGAACCATTTTTGATAGATATTGTACAAACAAAGAGAATACTCCAAAGAGGAAATGCTTCAATGTGGAACAATTGAAGGACAATATTTACTTTTATATGCACATCTGCAATGTTTTTGATATATTTCTGAGATAAAAAAATCATAGAAAGAATAGCATATAGAAGAAAGTAAAGATTAATGATCATACTTTGAGATATTGTGGAAAATTAAAGGAAAGAATGCTTGGTGGGGTTATCATGCAATAAGTGAGTGATCCTTCATTCCCCTCTTCTAGTGAGCCTTCAAAACTGGGTTTTTATTTAGTTTCTCTATTTTGATCCCTAAGTGGCTTACAACGCTAGAGAAGTATATGCAGATTTACGGATGCAGTTGCAGGATACATAGCAGCTGATAATTCACAATAAATCCATGCATCCAATTTGAATAGCAATTAATACAAAGAACTAGGGTCCTCCAATGGCCCAATCATCTGGACCTTTACTATCCCCTCAACTAGTGAACCTTCAAAACTAGGTTATCATGCAATTAGTGAGTGATCCTTCATTCTCCTGGTGAGCTTCTAGGTAGGCACCATTTGTATATTTGATAGCTTAGGGCATCAAATGTATATTGTATCATTGATAGTTGAGACTTTTTTAAAAGGAAATAGGACAAAGAATGATTTTGATTTAGTTTCTCTATTTTGATCTCTAAGTGGCTTACAACCGTAGAGAAATATATGCAGATTTACAGATGCAGTTGTAGGATACATAGCAGCTAATAATTCATCCAATTTGAATAGAAATTAATACAAAGAAATAGGGTCCTCCAATGGCCCAATCATTGGGACCTTGACTATCCCCTCAACTAGTGACCCTTCAAAACTGGGTTATCATGCAATCATTGAGTGATCATTCTCCTGGTCTACCCTGCATCCAAACATATTGGAAATACACAATACAATGATAAAAAGTCTTTCAAAATCCCCCTTCCCTCAAGGAACACTATCAACCATCCCTTCCACATAGCATTTCACTGTTGTATGAGTGGATTGTGCAAGAATAGTTAACATTAAACAAGGAGCAAACTCCTCAACACATCTTGGAAACCATTGAATTCAATAATAAATGAAACCTAACACCAACACTATTCCTTCCATTCACTTCTACCAAGAATAAAGCATTTAATCCATTCAACATTACATATAATCATTAGACAATTACATTTCCTGATTGTGTAGAAGAATAGTCATGACCAAAATGATCAAAACTACTTTCACCCTTGCACAAACTATTCCTCACTCTTAATGAGTTATAAACATGCCATTGTTTTAGTTTTGCTTGTGAGTTATGATAATTTTTATAAACATGTCATTGGTTCAGTTTAGTGGATTCATTTTTGTCAGACAAATCTTCATTGTCTTCTGATTGTCTTCTTTATATAGTAGCATGTATTAATTGGTTGACAAATAAAGAAGCATTTAGATAATCAGAAGACAATCAAAATATTTGGCTAATTAAGAGTGAGGCCTTCTTTAGAATCTCATATAAATTTGGCCGATTAAGATGAGAAGAAAAACACAATTCATTAGTTAAATTTTTCAATTTCATGTATTTTTTCTCCTATTTATTAGGTGCATGAGTTGAAGGTTGAATGTAAGAGTCTTATAATGTTGTGTTACCTTAAATCTTGAGTTTTTGATACTCCTATGATGATCTTTCTCAACAAGTATTTTATTCTATTGTTGTTTTTTGAATAACATAATGGGAAAATACAAAATTGTGTACTTCTATAGGATAGTTAACACAAAATTGAAGCATCAAACAAGACTTGATCAAGTTGCAGGTGGAACGTGCACTCAAATAGTAAGTAATGTAGAATAACAAAATAAGTAATCTGTCATGTCTGCATTTTGTTATTTTTTGAGATTACATCCATGTTCTATATTCACAGAATGGTTCAAAATTAAAATTTACAATTCGATAAAAGTACCGATGGGTGTTGTTCCTTGCACCCTCAATAAACAACTTGCCTCCATTTTATTTTGATTTACAAACTACTATATTATTTGAATATCTTTCTTTCTTGCCACAATAGGAAAGAGTTTGAGGTGGAAGACTACAATAATAGAAGTGTTTCAATTTTGTGTACTATACTACAACATCATTTCATAACTAAGTTTTCAATTTCTATATATAATTAGGTTATAGATAATCTAAGTGAAGAAGCATCATGTCAGACAATCCAAGTGAAGAAGGTAATGGGGATGCAATCAATAGATTGTGGTCGAACTTGAAAAGAAAAGGTGATGGAAAATGTTATTGTCCCTGCAATAATTGTAAGGGCTTAAACATTAGAAGATTGCTAATCAAAATAGCTAAGAGACATTGTAGGGATAATGGTCACATTGAAGGAGGCTTTGATTATCATGAATTGGTAAGTTTTTCATTATATTTATTTAACAATTAATATATATATGAAATACACCTAATGATGAGATCATTATCATGGTTTATTTGTGTTCATTTTAATATAGGTCGACCTCCCTAGGGGCGTACGTGATATGGACCATGCAGGTGCGAATATTAAGAATATGGCTTTGGAAGTGGAGGATCATGGAGGTGCAACTATTGAAGCTGAAGATGACAATGATGCACCAGATGATGGTACTAATACATTGATCCATGACACATTTGGTATTCGCGCAACTGATGATGATGATGATTAGAATGATGTTGATGTCATCCATGATATACCTCTACTTGAGAAGGTAGCCACGCCCCTTTATGAAGGCTCCCTAATGAAGGGTTCTCCCCTTAATACCACAAACACATAACAAAAATAGAGAAACAACAACAATATGCAAGAACAAAAAATGAGCTTCTTATTATCTCCACAAATGTGGAATTACAAAATTTTAGAATTACAATATGCAAAGCCACATGGGCATTCCCTTACAATATTTTGTAGGACAAAGCCTCAAATGAATACCCAAATCTACTACCCAGAACTACCCTAGACAACACTATGGGCCTTCTTTATATAGGCATTTTCCACCGCCCGAGAAGGTTCCAAAAATTTAGCCCTTAGGGCTGACCAAACTTAGAATTATTTTATTTTTCAATTTATTACATCAGATTCAGCTCAAAATAACTTTTGAAACCCGAACACAAATTTTGAAGGAAAATTATTTTTTGCCATTTCAGGTGACCTGACTTTTGGAGACCATAAGTCATCACCAGTTGACCTGATTGACTATTATAACCCCATTTTGGAAAGGCCACAAAATGCTCTACACGCTTGACTAGCACAAGCACTCATCACCCAAATTTTTGACCTCATCTAGGGCCTCTAAAGCCTTCAAAAATGAGTTCAAAATTTTTGTACCCTGCTGCCAATACCAAAAATCTCAATATATTCAAAACTAGACTTGATCTAGCCATGGAACTTTACTGGTAGGCTGATATGACTGAGATGAACCTCCACATGTAAAATTAGAACATTTCAAGATCGTATAACCAACTTACTAAAATAAAAAGTTTCTATAAATAGAAACTCTACACAAGATAGCCCTTAATGAACACAAAAATAAAAATATTTTTGGGTGATGCAAGATTACTCTTACACCCAGGATGCTCCTGCACCAAACACTTGGGGTAATTTGAGAAGTGACCTTGTCATGTCTCAGGTGTGTAGAGGAAAACCAAGATAGTTAACCTCCTCCTTTTTCAGCCATGATGAATCTTCAATAGGTCATCCTTTCCACTTGATCAAATATGCTTCATATGTCCTGCTCCTTGTGCTTCTGCCAACACGACTATCTAGTATATTCTCAATCTCTTTGGTATCTAAACTAGTTGCTGGAATACTCCACTATGCTGCTGTAACCTCATTTTCAACACCTCCTTCATGACATTTTGTTAGATCTGAAACATTAAATACAGGTGAAATATTCAGCTCAGTAGGCAACTCGACCTCATATGCATTTCTAGAATCCTTCTTCTTCAGTATCTTACATGGCCCAAACTTCTTCATTTTCAATTTCTTATATGTACCAACTAGAAATTGCTCCTTCTGTAAATGAACCATGACTTCATCTCCAACCTAAAATTCCTTATGCCTCCTTTTCACATCTGCCTTAGCCTTATACTGCGCATTCATCCTGGTAATATGCTTTCTCACCTACTCATAGATGTTCTTCAAGTGTTCTGCAAAATCCTCAGCTTCAACACTACTTATTTCTCCTTTATCTATCTTTCTAAACTTAGATGCATTTCTTGGACTACTCCCATATACAATCTAGAATGGTGATTTACTAGTGCTCTTATTGACAGAATTATTATATGCAAATTCTGCCTGTGGTAAAATCAAATCCCATCCTATTGGCTTATCTCCAACCAAACATCTCAGCAAATTTTCCAAACTCCTATTCACCACCTCTGTCTTTCCATCAGTCTATGGATGATGTGATGAACTGAACTTCAAATCTGTCTTCAACTTCTTCCACAATGTATGCCAAAAATATCCAATGAACTTAGTGTCCCTATCTAAAACTATACTCTTTGACAAACCATGTAGTCTCACGACTTCTCTAAAAAATAATTCCGCTACATGAACAACATCATTAGTCTTCTTGCAGGGAATAAAATGTGCCATCTTTGAAAATCTATCAACTACCAAAAAAATTGAATCATGTCCCCATTGTGTCCTTGGTAAACCAAGAACAAAGTCCATACTGATATCCTCCCAAGGCTTCTCTAGTATAGGTAATGGCTGATACAACCATATATTCTACTTCACTCCTTTCACCATCTGACATACTTTGCAACTCTATACAAACTTCTTGACATCTTGTTGCAACTGTGGCCAAAATTCTCACTAACCAAAGCAAGGGTTTTATGATGACCAAAATTCCTAGCCAATCCTTTGCTATCCTTCTCCTTGATGAGATTCTCCCTCATAGAACTTCGTGGAATGCACAATTGACTCCCTCTAAATAGCATATCATCCTGGATGATAAAATCTAGCCACTTTGTTCTATCTAGAGTAATAGGTTCTTTACAAGCTTTCCAAGCTTCGCCAAAATCAAGATCCCCTGGATACAAATTCTTGAGTTCCTTGAACCCAACCACTTCAATCTACATTTTTGTTAGCAATAGTTTCCTTCTGCTAAGAGCATCTGCAACCTTGTTAGACTTTCCACTCATGTGTTTCAAAACAAATGTATAACTCTACAAAAACTCAACCCATTTCAAATGTCTTTGATTCAACATTCCTTGACTATTCAAATATTGCAAAGCTTGATGATCAGTATACAAAACAAATTCCTTAGGAAGTAGATAGTATCTCCACTTCTTCAATGCCTGAACTATAGCATAAAATTCCTAATCATAAATAGAATACTTTCTCTTGGTATCATTTAACTTCTCACTAAAATAAGCAATAGGTTTACCTTCTTGGCTCATAACAGCACCTATTGCAATACCGCTAGCATCACAGTATACTTGAAAAACCTTATTAAAATCTGGAAGTGCTAAAACAAGTTGTTCTATAACTTTTTGTTTCAACAATTGAAAACTCTTTTCCACCCCATTAGTCCACGTAAACTCTTTTCTATCGCCTCTCATTGTTTCAGTCAAGGGTCCACAAATACTGCTAAATTTTTTGATAAAATTTATGTAAAAACTAGCCAAACCATGAAAAGATCTTACCTCAATAGCACTCCTTGGAGTAGGCCTTTCAAGGATAGCTTGTACCTTCTCTGGGTCCATTTTTAGACCTTCTGTTGAAACTACAAATCCCAAATACACTAACTCTTTCTTCACAAAATTGCACTTCTTCAAATTAATCAACAATTTCTCATCTCTTAACTTCTCAAACACCATACGAATATGCATCATATTCTCTTCCAATGTTTTACTAAAGATCAAAATATCATCTAGGTACACAATGACAAACTTACCCATAAATTCTTTCAGAACCCCATTCATGAGCCACATGAAAGTGCTCGGTGCATTGGTTAGCCAAAAAGGCATGACTAACCACTCATATATTCCTTCCTTTGTCTTGAAAATAGTCTTCCATTCATCTGCTTCTATGATCCGAATTTGGTGATATCCACTCTTTAGATCTATCTTTGAGAAATACATAGCTCCACTCAAAAAATCCATAATATCATCCATTCGTGGCAATGGAAACCTATACTTGATTGTGATCTTGTTTATTACTCTGGAATCTATAGACATCCTCCATTCTCCATTCTTCTTTGGTGCTAATACCGCTGGTACAAAATAGGGACTTAGACTCTCTCGAATCAACCCCTTTTGCAACAACTCATGTACTTGTCTGTTCAACTCTTCACTTTCTACTGGTGTCATTCTATGTGCTACCTTGTTTGGTAAACTGGCTCCTAGAATCAAATCCATCTGATGACTGATCTTCCTTATTGGTGGTAATCCATCAAGTACATTATCAGATACAATATCATAAAACTCATTCAACAAATCTACAACCTCTATAGGTACATCCTCTATATCCTCTTTATTAGCTTTTAGAATTAAAGAAAAACACACATGGTCATGCCTCATACCATCTAGGAATTTTCTTCCATCAACAAATGTTATTCTTGCATTACCACACACCTTTTCTTCGGTCTCCTTCAATGGCTTTAGCTTATGTCACACTCCATCCTTTGTCAAGGAATAGGTATTTGCACAAACGTCATGTACAACACATCTGTCAAACTACCATGGTCTACCCAACAACATATGACATGCATCCATAGATATGATATCACATAGTACCTTATCTTGGTACATGTCGATCTTGAACTTTACCGGGCACTGTTCACTGGCCAGGAGCTTGTGGTTATCCTACACTCAGGCAATCTGATATGGATGTGGGTGTTTCTGTCTCTTGAGCTTCAACTTTGTCACCATCTCTTCTGACACCAAATTGTCAGTGCTTCCACTATCGATAATCACATCATAGCATCTACCCTCACACTTGCTTCTAGTGTGAAACAAGCTCCTCCTTTGTTCAGGTTCATTCTCACCACTCAGCAAGACTCTTCTATGAATCAAAATTTCTCCTTTTCCAGCATCTTCAGAATTTGATGATCTGACATCTTCATCTACATGCGCAACTCTGGCCTGGCCTTCATTCCTCCTATTTGTCCTTCCTTGGCATTGAGGACATTCAAATGCCCTATGACCTTCTTCTCCATAGTGAAAACATGTTCCACAGAAGCCTCCTCTTCCTAAACCTTGTCCTCTTCCTCTTCCTCTCTAATCTCTATTGTTCTGATCTTGGAAATGATTGGAATTGTTTCTTCTCTAATTTTGACTACTACTAGCCTCGTCCTTTTTTAGATCTTCATTTCAGCCTCCATATGACTGTCCACCAGATCATCCACTGTGACCTCTTCCATTTTGTCTTCTCTCAAATTTCTTGTTCTATTTTTCCTCTACTTTTAGGGCAAACTAGTATTCCTCTTCAATACTATTCATTTGAACAAGATTCAGTTCCTCCTGAATGCTTGGTCTCAACCCATTAAGGTAATGAGAAAATTTCTCCTTATCAGCTTTCACATGGCCTATTCTAATGAGGATTTGATAGAACTCCTCTGTATACTCCTGAATAGATCATCCTGCTTGCTTCAAACTTTGCATTTTCTTCAGTAGGTCAAGCTCATAATCAACAGGGATGAATTGTCACTTCAATTTATCCACCATCCGATCCCATCTTGTGATCTTATCTTTCCCTCTTCTATTTCACTCCAATTGAATCTCTTGCCACTAGATCTTCACCTGACCTTTCAGTTTGGCCTTTGTGAATTTGACCCTATTAGGATCCTCAATATCTTCATACTCAAAATATTCTTCACATTCATTGATCCAATCAATCAATTCTTCTGGGTTAAGATTTCTAGAAAATGTCAAAACTTCAATCTTAGGTCTCTTCCCAATATTTGAGATGGCTCAAAAAAGTCTTTCTTCTTCTTGATTCAAAACTTTGACTTCTCCTTCTTGATCTTCTTCTTCAACTTCATCCTCGCTTTCATCTCTAACATTAAGATTCTTTCCTCTATGAATCTCCTCTTGCAATGGTCACACTTGTCTCTGCAATTCCTTAACCTTAGGTGTTACAGCACCAGCTCTTCCACCACATTCCCTTCATGGAGGCATTTTCATGATGTGCACTGAAACCCTAACCACGGTCCTGGTGCAAAATGCCTCACAATCAGTGATCTGTTTACACAGAAACCCTAACCCATGGTCCTAGTGCAAACTACCTCACAATTGGTGATCTATTTGCATGCTCAGGAACTCTTGCTCTGATACCACTTGATGAATGGTGCTCCCCTTAATACCACAAACACATAACAAAAATAGAGAAACAACAACAATATGCAAGAACAGAAAATGGGCTTCTTATTATCTCCACAAATGTGGAATTATAAACTTTCAGAATTACAATATGCAAAGCCACATGGGCATTCCTTTACAATATTCTATAGGACAAAGCCTCAAATCAATACCTAGATCTACTACCTAGAACTTCCCTAGACAACACTACGGGCCTTCTTTATATAGGCATTTTCCACCACTCGAGAAGGTTCCATAAATTTAGCCCTTAGGGCCAACCAAACTTAGAATTATTTTATTTTTCAAATTATTACATCAAAGTCGGCTCAAAATAACTTTTGAAACCTGAACAAAAATTTTGAAGGAAAATTATTTTCTACCATTTCAGGTGACCTGACTTTTGAAGAGCATAAGTCATCACCAATTGACCCGATTGACTATTATAACCCCATTTTGGAAAGGCCACAAAACACTCTACAGGCTTGATTGGCGCAAGCACCTATCACCCAAATTTTTGACCTCATTTGGGGCCTCTAAACCCTTCAAAACCAAGCTCAAAGTTTTTGTACCCTATTGCCAATATCGAAAATCTTCAATATCTTCAAAACTAGACCTGATCTAGCCATGAAACTTTATTGGCAGGCTGATATGACTGAGATGAACCTCCACATGTAAAATCAAAACATTTCGAGATCGTATGACCAACTTACTAAAATAGAAAGTTTCCATAAATAGCAGCTCTACACAAGATAGCCCTTAATGAATATAAAAATATAAATATTTTTGGGTGATGCAAGGTTACTCTTACACCAAGGATGCTCCTGCATCACTCCCAAACAACTCTTCTCTTTGCTATATTGTTGTTGTTGAACTTGAAAGTTATGAATAGTTTATCCAACACAATAATGTCACGTATGCTATGGTATGTCATATATGTCATTATAGTAATTAAATGGTGAAACATGTACCATAAATATTACTAATATTAACAACATATTATTTTTTCTACAGATTGATAGGTGAGTTCTTGTTACCACCATCAAATATTCTCCCTCACTCATACTGAGAATTATGTGCCACTATGAAAGATATTGGAATAGAGTATCAAGCAATAGATGCTTGTTCCAATTATCATATTATTTATCATAAAGAACATGAATTTATAACAGAATACCCTGAATGTCATACTAGTAAATATCGAACAGTTCAAATAACAAAAAAAGTGCCTCACAAGGTTCTTCATTACATCCTCATTATACCACATTTGTAAAGATTATTTAGGTGTAATAGCTTGGCACAATTTATGGATTACCATGCATGCAATAGGAGTCAAGATGACATTATTTGAATGCCTGCGAATGGTTCTATATTTAAGGACATGGAGGAAAAGTGGCCACACTTTATTGAAAAACCTTGAAATGTCAAGCTTTCAGTGGCAGTGGATAGTGTCAATCCATTTGGAGAGCTAAGATCTATTTGCACTATTTGGCATGTTTTTGTCATCAACAATAACATTCCTCCATGGATGTCAATAAAGAGGGAGCACATTATGTTGGCAATGATTGTTCCAAGTATTTGATTATTTAATAGTTATCTACATGTAATTATAAATCTTGTAGTAAAATGGTCATAATAATTATGTAATGTTGTTCATTCAACTAGGTAAATACCAAGTTTGAGATATGAATGTTTATATTGAGCCTCTTATCAACGAGTTGGTGGAGTTATGGAAAGGTGTCACTATGTATGACATCTCTAAACCAATAGGAGACAGACAATTTCAATTCCATTCAATGCTTGTATGGACAATACATGATGCCCCAGGGCTAACACATTTTTCTGGTATGTTATGGTGAATTCAAGTTGCACATGATAATTCTAAAAATAAAAATTAACATATTTAATCCAATTGTATCATTACCTTGTAGGTCTTCAAACAAAGGGAAAATTTTCATGTCCATTTTGTGGTCCAAAGATGAAATCTTGTTATTCAAAAACTTTAGGAAAGAAGGTGTTTGATGAGTATAGATACTTTCTCCACAAAAATCATAACTATCAAATTACTAAAAAACATCTTTTCAATGGGAAAGAAGAGACTACATCTAAGCCATGGAGAATGACACCTCACTTATGGAAGTTGGAATATAATAGAATTAATCGTCAAGGTACTACCATTCAACCTAATAGTTTATGTTTGGAATTTGTATATTTTTATTGTGTTTTGTTTGTTGATTATGTGATTGATGATCATGAATGTCATCAAGGCAACACTATTGAGCACCTTCCAAAGGGACTAAAGAGTTATCCTAGACAGTTTAGTAGGTTTCCCTACTATGAGTAGCTACTTGATGTGAATTTTTTTGATACTATGCATATTGGAAAGAATGTAACAGAGACATTGTGGAAGATATTGGATGGAAGACGTGACAAATAAAAAATTGTCAAAATTTGTAGTGACATTCATGAATCCAATCATGCAATGAAAAATTTCATTGAATAAAATAGAAATGGAGAACGGATTAATACAAGTGCCCTTCCTTGGTTATTAATAGAACAACAAGGTGATGCCATAAAATAAGTCATACAAAAAATTCAATTTCCCACAGGATTTTCTGCAAACATAAGCAGTACCATATCAAAGAAAGGTGAATTTGGGCCAGGGTTGAAAATGCATGATTAGCATACCTTCATCAAGGTAAGTCATGTTCTTTTGTATTTACAATATATTTGTAAACTACATGTACTTCTCATTTTATTATATGAGAAAAGAATGACATGATTATTTGTATAATCGTTGCAGTACATGCTACCCCTATCTCTCTCAGAGAACTTTGACAATAACATCAAACAAGTGATATATGATCTTGAAAAATACATGAGGTAAGCAATGATATCTATTTGATTTGTTGTATATATATATTGTAAAGTCTCATGTTTATATATTTTTGTGTCTTGAATGTCTTGTAGGTGGTTGTCATCTAAAGAAATCTATAGAGCAGATATAAAATAATGGAAGAGAAGAATTCCTCTTCTAATGTGTGAAATGCAAAAGTGTCTACCTTCAACCTTTTTCAATGCACAAGAACACTACCTCATACACCAAGTTGAGGAGATTGAAATGTGTGGACCCATACACACTCGGTCAATGTGGATGGTTGAGAGGCACTTGAAATTTTTAAAGGCTTTGATTTGGAAAAGAGCACATCCTGAGGGTTCTATGGTGGAGAGATATATGGTATACCAGACTATGGTGTATGTTATTGAATATCTTCCTAAGCTTGCAGCAAAGATCCATATAGATCACATTTGGGATCTCGACACCATTAGAAAATTTGAAGGGGAGTACTTGGTGGGGGTAGGAAGAATGAGGAAAGTGAGAGGTAATAAATTATAAGATGTTATTGTAGCTGTTAATTAATTCTTAATCTTCAAAATTAATTGGTTGTAAGTCATCTATTTATTTTTTGTACAGTTGCTCAAGAGTGGGATGCAATACATTTGTATATTACAAGCAATCAAGATTGGATGATGAAATGGATTGAATGATGTCATCATTTAGGTCACACATTAACATGGGAAGTTGTGTCTTCATTGGTTAATGAAGTTCATTGTAATGGAGATCCAAATGTTACCCAAAGGGAAATAGATTTAGCACATGGTTTAAAAGATTTCCAGGTACATATAAATTTGTTAATCACTCATACATTTATGAACTCTCGATGCATTAATTTATACATGTTTTACATATTTTTGTAGGTCAAACATCACAATGCTATGTTTTGCAATGGTCATAAATTTCGCATCAAAAAGTTGGATGACATAAAGAAAACTTGTGATTCTGGGATAAGTGCAGTCTTTTAGGTGACTAATATTTCATCTAGAAATGACTTACATCCTCGAGAGTCCAAAAATTGATACTATGGCATTTTGGATGATATACTTGAGTGTGACTTTAATTCCTTCAGATTAGTTCTCTTCATCATCAGATGGTATAGGCTACAACTTAATCAAAATGATCCTGATAGAAATATTATTGAACATGACAATGGATTTATAATTATTAATACAAGGTGGTTTGAGCTAGTTGAGGATGAACCCTATGTTCTTCCAAGCCAATGTGAGTAGGTATTTTACTTAGAGGTTCCGCATAAATCAGGTTGGTCATTTGTTGTTAGACATGATCCAAGAGGAAGGCCGATGAGGTATAATGCGATGGAAGAAGATTAAAAACAACTAGATGATGATGTAGATGATGATCATGAACAACAGTTAGTCGATGATGTTCCTGACTCAAATTTTCTCAAAGAAGAAGAAGAAGATGATGATGATGATGCTACTGATGATGCTACTAATGATGCTACTGATGATGATGATGATGATGATGATGATGATGATGATGTTACTGATGATGATGTTGCTGATGATGATGATGATGATGATGATGATGATGATGATGATGCTGCTGATGATGATGATGATGATGATGATAAAGATGAAGACAATGATGGTGGTGGTGATGATGTCGATGTCAATGATGATCATGGCGATTAGCTGGATGAAGAAGAAGATGAATGAAATGAATCAAATGTATAGTTATGTGATCACTTCTTGATCTATTTAATATTGATTTCTTGATAGAAATGTGCAGTTATGCAATCAATGATTAATCTAATTAATTCATGATGACTTACTATGGGATGCTTATGGTTTTTAATGTACTTAATATGTGGTTTTGAGTATATGTATCATGAGTTTTTTAGCTAACATTAGATAATTGAATTACATATGTAGGTACCCAGACTCCTTTCATGAGCATCCCACACAGTCTCATGGATTGACAAACTAACCTTGATGTTGATGATGTGACTAGATTAGGTAAAGAGCTATACGATTATGGCCTGTAAAGTATTGAAATACTTTAAAATGTTTAAAATGTTTTTAATTATAATAAAATGTTTTTAATTTAACCCTTTTATATGTTATTGCAGATGACCCCCCTTTGCATCAACAGAGAACTAGGCATGCATTGAGATCTAATGAGAGGGTAGATGATCATGATAATGATATTGATACTCATCTTACAATTATATCTTAAAAATTATAAATCAAAAGAAAAAAAAGAAACGATTGTCATCTATGCACCTTAATTGATAATGACTAATTTTTATATGCGAACGAATTTAATTATGTGGTAGTGAATGTTTATAAATTTTATGATGTGTTAATGAATGTTATCATGTGATAATTAATGAATGTCACATTTTATTAATGTGTGAATGAATGTTATCATGTGATAATTAATGAGTGTTACATTTTATTAATGGATGAAATAATGAATGAATGTTAGATGTTAACGGGGAATTTAGAGTGATGTTAGAGGGGGGAGGGGGGCAGGTGGGTCCAAATGAGCTTCCACCTTCACGTGGTTGGCCCTATTTAGTACAAAATATAAAACTATTCTCGAAACAAAGTGAAGCTCAATAAGTTTGCTCCTTATATAGGGTCTCAAGTGTAGCTTTTATCCCACTCTCAACATTGCAAGGCTTCAAGTGGTGTTCTGATATTGGTTTCTCCATTTCCCACTGACATCTTATCTTTCTCCTAAGAACTCTCACCGAGCTATGATACATGGATGAGTAGAAGATGTCCCTTACAGGCTACACATATATAATATGGTAGATCTAGGGAACAAATATACTAAAACATAGAATGAGTCAACTTGAATCTATAGTTTCTTCATTCATAATGAAAATTCAAATTACAAGCCATATTTTAGATTTAATATTCATATTTATCTTCATCATGATCATAGCCATCATAGTCAGCATTTGGTTCGACTTCATTTGAACCACACTTCATGTTGGATTATAACATATTGACACTTACACCATGAAGAAGACAAATGATTAAATAGAAAGAGAGGACCAACTGAACCATCTTGTGGTCAATCTATATCACATTGAGAAACAACATCAAGACTCAAGAATAAAAAAAATCAAAATTTTCTTCAAGACCATGAATGATCAACAACATTCCATTAGAAAACAAAACACTAATCTATATTATCATTAAGCCATAAAATATGTTTTTAAAGTTTAGAAGCATCACAAGAACTTTCAAGAAACATAGTACTATCCAAGGACCAAAATGAATACCCTCCAAATGATTATGATTATGTTGATGTTGATGTCTATAATTTATGTCTAATGATTATGATGATGTTGATGTTGATGTCTATAATTTATTTCACTTACTGATGCTTGCCTAGATTAAATTTTGAATTGTTAGGCTGGAGAATGCTTTAAAATTTTAGGGTATGTTCTACATGATACTCTTAGTTACAGCTCAAATGCAGCTCAACATATTTTTGATGTTGGGCAACCCACTGCAGAAACTCATCCGCAGGTGAAATTTAATGCTGTGAATCTTGGCATTGTTAATGTTATTACTTTTCCTCACGTTTCATATTTGTGAAAATGTTTCTTGGCACTATCTTATTCTTATTACAATGTTCTTTGTTGTGGGGCAGGAGGTCAATCTTCATTGTCTTCATTGTGGGGGACAGTGAAGATTTCTCTGACAAATAGCAGGTCTTCTTTAGTATCTTATAATAACATGCTAAACTGATAAAGGTGTTATGGGAATTTAATCTGTAATTACTAATAGAGTAAGCATATTATTACTATGCTTAATGTTCTATTTAAAAGCATTTAACACAAAAAACAAATTTACAAAATTGAATCAATGGCATGTTTACAACAAAGATGTGTTAAGGAGTTTGCTCCTTGTTTAATGTTAACTGTTCCTGCATAATCCACTCATACAACAGTGAAATGTTATGTGGAAGGGATGGTTGATAGAGTTCCTTGAGGGAAGGGGGATTTTGAAAGACTTGTTATCATTTTATTATGTATTTCCAATATGTTTGGATGCAGGGCACACCGGGAGAATGAAGGATCACTCACCGATTGCATGATAACCTAGTTTTGAAGGGTCACTAGAAGAGGGGAGTGAAGGATCACTCACTGATTGCATGATAACCCCACCAAGCATTCTTTCCTTTAATTTTCCACAATATCTCAAAGTATGATCATTATTCTTTACTTTCTTCTATATGCTATTATTTCTATGGTTTTTTTATCTCAAAAATATATCAAAAACATTCTAGATGTGCATATAAAAGTAAAATATTGTCCTTCAATTGTTCCACATTGAAGCATTTCCTCTTTGGAGTATTCTCTTCGTTTGTACAATATCTATAAAAAATGGTTCCCATATTTCTTCAAGATCTATTTTAATCTTTATATTGCAATTTTGATTAGATTTGACCTATAGTTGATTTCATTAGTATTTTATAGCATATACTCCTAATGTGAAATGTGGAGAGAAAGAAAGAGACACACTAGGTATGAATTACATGATATACCCATCATCACTTAGCACTTAAATAATAAATTATGGACAGGGAACAACCCCCTAACCTTTGGATGTTTGTTTCATGTTGGCCTCTTATTATATGCAAAGGTAGGCCTATCTTAATTAGGCTAACAACCACAATGTAGGGGCCATAATATTTTCCCTTTAACCACATTTATAGTTTGAGAAAATCAGAAAAAATTGTTTCAGATTTATATTATCCTTTTGATAGCACACTGCCATCAAAATGTATAATCGTTGGTCATCTCAAGAAAATTCCTATTGATTAGTAGGATATCCTTATAAAAATTTGATGCATGGATTTCTTGTGAATTATTGACTACTATGTATCCTACAACTATGGAAGGAATAGTGTTGGTGTTAGGTTTCATTTATTATTGAATTTAATGGTTTCCAAGATGTGTTGAGGAGTTTTCTCCTTATTTAGTGTTAACTGTTCCTGCATAATCCACTCATAAAATAGTGAAATGCTATGTGGAATGGATGGTTGATAGTGTTCCTTGAGGGAAGGGGGATTGTGAAAGACTTGTTATCATTGTATTATGTATTTCCAATATGTTTGGTTGTAGGGAAGACTAGGAGAATGAAGGATCACTCATCGATTGCATGATAACCTGATTTTGAAGGGTCACTAGTTGAGGGGACATTTAAGGTCCTGATGATTGGGCCATTGGAGTATCCTATTTCTTTGTAGTAATTGCTATTCAAATTGGATGCATGGATTTCTTGTGAATTATCCACTACTATGTATCCTGCAACTACATCTGTAAATCTACATATACTTCTCTACAGTTGTAAGCCACTTAGAGATCAAAATAGAGAAACTAAATCAAAATTGTTCTTTGTCCTATTTCCTTTTAACAAAGTCTCAACTATTAATGATAGAATATAAATTTTATTCCCTAAGCTATCAAATATACAAATGGCACCTACCTAGAAGCTAACCAGGAGAATGAAGGATCACTCACTGATTGCATGATAACCCAGTTTTGAAGGGTCACTGGTTGAGGGGACAGTCAAGGTCTAGATGATTGGGCCATTGGAGGAACCTAGTTCTTTGTATTAATTTATATTCAAATTGGATGCATGGATTTATTGTGAATTATCAGCTGCTATGTATCCTACAACTGCATTCATAAATCTGCATATACTTCTCTAGGGTTGTAAGCCACTTAGGGATCAAAATAGAGAAACTAAATAAAAATTGTTCTTTTTCCTATTTCCTTTTAACAAAGTATCAACTATCAATGATACAATACATTTGATGCCCTAAGCTATGAATACAAATGGCACCTAGCTAGAAGCTCACGAGCTGTCCATTTGATAACCACAGTCAACATTTTAAAAAAATGGATATCCTTGAGCACAAGCACCAATAACATCAAATAATGGAGTTAAAGCACGAGCTAGGGCACAACACCGGTAGAATATGGTCATTTTAGTGACAACAATTTAGAATGCGGTCCTTTGGCATGTATTAAATAGAATAGAATTTTCAATATATTATTATCATTCTATTTCTTTGTTGTAAACATGCCATCGGTTCAGTTTTGTAACTTCACTGTTGTATGAGTGGATTGTGCAGGAACAATTAACATTAAACAAGGAGCAAACTCCTCAACACATCTTGGAAACCATTGAATTCAATAATAAATGAAACCTAACACCAACACTATTCCTTCCATTCACTTCTACCAAGAATAAAGCATTTAATCCATTCAACATTACATATAATCATTAGACAGTTACATTTCCTAACTGTGTAGAGGAACAGTCACGACCAAAATGATCAAAACTACTTTCACCCTTGCACAAGCTATTCCAAACTTCAAGTAAAATGAGCAATATGCTATATCAAATCATTCATATTCATAGTAACCATTCGAAGGATTATTTTGTCAATGAACCCTCTGATTGTACCCCTGTGACAGAGAAAGGAAACCTCAAAATAGAGAAAGGAAACTTAGTAAAACCAGTCTATGCCAATGTTTGTGAGGGTACAGTCATGATAAGTGCCTCTCAAACCTCTCCAAACATGTAAGACTGTCTTTAAATACTTTATTGATTTCTTCTAAACATTAACCAAATCAAACCTACATTTCAATCCACACACAATAACCCCAAAATGAAGGGTTTTGTATCCTTTAATGAATCTCAGTCATTGGTAGCGCATGGACAGTCAAACCAGTAGTCTCCAAAGCATTCAATAAGTGACTGGATTGTATTTAATACACACTATTCCTTCCATTCACTTCTACCAAGAATAAAGAATTTAATCTATTAAACATTACATATAATCATTAGACAGTTACATTTCCTAACTGTGTACTAGAGGAACAGTCAGGAAATGTAACTATCTAAATGATCCAAACATTTGAAAATAGTGAATCGATATCCTTGAGCACAAGCACCAATAATATCAAAGAATGTGGTCATTTCAAAGAGCATTCATGATCAAATAAAATGTAATGCATTTGAAATTTGCAGTCGAATATGATGCCAGATGCTCAAAAGATGAAGAAATCACATACCTTCTCTCGCACTCAGCTTTCGCTCCTCTATCCAATCAAAATAAAAATGATGAGGCCATTTCACTTTTTTTTTTCATAGCCAAATCTTCCTTGTACCACATGAAGAACATGCCATTGGTTCAGTTTTGTAATTTGTTTTTTGTGTAATTAGTAATTGGTAGATTAAATGCATATAACACCTTTATCAGTTTAATTAGCATGTTATTATCATATCAGATAAAGTATGTTTAAGAATTGTTGGGACTGGTCCTTTTGCGTGTATTAAAAATAATAGAATTTTCAGCATATTATTATCAATCTATTTCTTTGTTCTAAACATGCCATTGGTTCATTTTTGTAGATTTGTTTAATTATTTAAATGCATTTTTCATGAGGAGAGGTCTTGTTCTGAGGAGATTGATGAAGATTGTGCACCTCAAAAACCAATTCATAAGGTACCAATCATGTTTCCTATTCACTTATATTTTTGGATTGGTAAATCTCCTTATAAGTTTCATGTCCTTTCTTTTGATTACTATGGATGAGATATATATCTTACATTTAACATTCAACTTCTTTTCATTTTAGAACATGTAGTGTGTTTTTTGAGGATTTTACCAAATCAACTTTTAACATAAACCAAAAACACCAAACTGATATCTTGCCCTTTCAACTTGACAAAATATTTTCATTTGACCAATAACTACAATCAACTGAATGATAAATCCACATACCTGTATCTTTGTAAAATACCTAGAACATCAAAAAGATGGCTAAGTGGCTGCCACCATGATTTTTATCTACTGAATATGGGAAAAAAAAACACCAAAAAAAATTGAACAAAAAACATGATTGGTCATTTCAGAGAGCATTCATGATCAAATAAAATGCAATGCCTTCTCTCGCACTTGATCAACTTTCACCCGCTCATTTTCTCCCACTCCTTTTCTCTACAAATGAAATAAAAATGATTTGGCCATTTCAAAATAGTGAATCGATATCCTTGAGCACAAGCACCAATAACATCAACTATTTTGATATGTGGGTACCCTAATGTTGGCAAGAGTTCTTTTATTAATAAGATTACTCTGCAAGCTTGAAGAAGTGATATATTTTGGCAAATGAAGAGTAGAAAGACGATGATATTCCTGAGATCATGGATGGACACAATGTTGCAGATAGAATGGGAAGACATCTTTCTAGACTGGCCCTAGATCCTTCGACAATTTGGGTAGGATCCAGACCCAGGCTAAAAAGATGTCTTCCTTTCTGTTGTGGAATTATCCCTTCTTTGGCCTGCACTCATTCCTCTTCTCAAAAATGGTTATCTAGAAACTTTGGATACTATTTCTCATCCATGCACAAAATGTGCTAGTGATCATATAAAATTACTTTAGGCCTCTAGTATTTATTAGATGTACAAGTGTAAAATGTTTTTGGAAGACTGGGATCAATTTGTGCAGTGTACATAAATGCAAGGTAGTGATTATTCTCGACAATCAATAGGTAGCTAGGACAGTAGCTAGGAGTAAAGATAAAATATCTCAAGAGACCATCATAGGTTCTCTCTTTCTTTGGTCTATATTATTGACAAAATGTTTTACCTTTCATTAGCTCATCAAATTTTGGGATTTGAAAGAATTTAATAGAATATTTTCATGACAACATATATTATTTAAGTTGACATTGCATGAATTTATCTACTTCGCACACTTGTAGACTATGAGGACGGTGATAAAGAAGCATGGCCATGCTTCTTTATTACCATCCTAATAGTCTACATGTGCACGAAGTAGATAAATTCGTGCAACATCAACTTAAATAATATACATTGTCATAAAAATATTCTATTAAATTCTTTCAAATCCCTGGATTTGATGAGCTAATGAAAGGTAAAACATTCTATCAATAATATAGACTGAAGAAAGAGAGAACCTATGATGGTCTCTAGAGCTGTTTTATCTTTAATGTGCATATCCATCAGTTTTTCGACACTTAATCATTAATTTTGACAGAAGTGGTATGCATTTGACAGATAAAATGTTAGAGAAAACTAATTTATGACAATTGTTCCGACATTAATGCTATACGTTTGATAGGGAACCTGTCAGAGAAATAATGAAGGACTGTCACTCTTCTGACATTTTACGTGTCGCAAATAGAATTTTTTTTATAGAACCTTCATCATTAATGCCATATCACCAATGAGTATATCTATCAGAATTAAGTGGAAACTGTCGCTATTCCAATAGTTATAATGTTGAAAAGGATATCTTTTCGATAGTTAATAGGTCATTGTGTCATAATTCCGATGGATAAACCGTAGAAAATGCCATAACGAAGCTGTTGCTAAGATTCAAGTTTCTGAGAAGATATGGTGTTAGTAAACTGATAGATACATCTTCTGTCACAATTTCCTATGCAAAAATGGTGACGGACCCATCTGTCAAAATGCTGACAAATTAGCGTTACAAATCTGACAAATGGCCATCAGAATTTGAGCCCAACTGTAGTAGTGAAGCAAGGCAATTCCTTCCTTAATATTTCTATCTTCTTTGGTCTTAGATCTATTGCAACTAGCATAATATCCACTCACACTAATACTTCTTGAAAAAGTAGGGTGACTAAGTGCATGGAATGCTATCTTAATTCTAGGTAGATCTCCTAACTGTCTCAAGCCTATCTCTATTGCTTCTAATCTTCCAAGAAGAGTTTCTTTAGTAAAATTCTCAATATAAGGTATAACTTGTTCAATCATCTATGTTGTCTATTTAAATACAAGGGTCAATGTCTTTAAGATCTTCCATATCACTTCATCCTTACTCTTGATTCCTTCACAAGCTTTGATACCTGCAACAATCTTTGATATCCTACCAATATATCTTCTAATAGATTCATCTTCCATCATTTTTATATCTTCAAATGAACATATCCAATTCTATAATCTGACTCTCTTTTCATGCACATCACCTTGAAAATTAGATTGTAAAGCTAACCAATTTTCATTAGACGTCCTTAGAGTTTTTACCTGATTGTATTCATTCTTTAGAAGTACTAACAAAAGTGCTTCACTATAAAGTATGTTACACATGAATAGATCTCTCTCTGTATCAGTGTATTCTTCAATTTTGTCTTCTTCAATGATAGTCTTCTCATTCTTTGTGATTAACTAGTATCCTGGTCCTCAACATAGAAAATGTGTCTTCATCTTCTTTTTCCAGCTGTCATAGTTTACTCCATCAAACTTAGGTATTTCCTTCCTGAAATGAGTCGTCATAGATATCCTTAAGTTGTTAAACTTTTTCTTGAAGGACCTACTGCTCTGATACCAATTGTTAGAAAGTAAAATCCAACAAGATAATTGAGAGGGGAAGGGGGTGAATCAGTTATTAGATAATAAAAACTTTTACTACCATTATCATATTTCAACCATGTAATTAATATAAGAAACAACCATAGAAAGATAAACATAGACAACAACACAATAACACAAGATATGTTGACTAGGGAACCTCTTGATCAGAGAGTAAACCCTGGTGGGAATGATGCCCACAAAAGATGTACTAATATGAATATTCCTTATGAGAGGATGGACTCTGTTAGGAGTCTTATGAAATACATTTAGTACATATGAGTCTTTGTTAGGAGACTTTAAATCCCTATTAAAAGATTCTAACCCACTTAAGAGTTATGGAAGACAGAAGGACCCACTGTCCAAATAGCTTCAAGGGAAAGATCACTAAACACACTGTCCAACTAATCTCTATCTATCCAAATAGAATAATGCCAACAATTACTGATCTCAACAACTTATCTTTTATCCTTTACCTTTGCCAAACTGCACCAATTGCTTCACCAAATCTCAATACCAGATCTCTGCAATTCGCATATCCTATTACAATATCAACATCTATATCTCATATTAAAATTAAGGTAAACAATCCTTCCTTTATACCAAACTTAAATAATTACAAATGAGTCAACCAACAAGGCTTAACCAATTAAAAGATATAAACCTTCACACATTACATAATATTCCACAATTTTATAAAAATAGTCAGCTTCAAAACAAAATAAATCTATACACATGTGACCTCTAACCATGCTATCTCATCTAGGTCACCACCAAAATGTCTTCATGAATTGTATAAATTTTCATGTCCAGATTCTGTTCAAATTAGGAGATATAATCCAGTCATCACAAGCCGCTTCTCGGGAACACTTTTTGAATACTGCTTCCACAAAATTACACATAACTATCATGAATAATTGAATTTCCATATGTGCTCTTAACCACAATCTCCAAACACAATATAGAATAAGTCATCAACTTCACATAGCTTGATTTGCAATACTCCATGTGCACTAATTCAAACACTATTTGCTTGTCTACTAATCTCCAGTAGATCATTGTGTTGACATCAATGACAGTCATAGTCATGAATGTAACATACAAATACTATAGAATGACTCCAAAATCTCCCCCATAGGACATATTCAACATTCATTCCTAACATTACCACCATGTCAAGATGTATGGTGTGAAAAAAGGGCAAAACAAAAAATGAAATGGGTGCCCCTCTCTACAAGGGAGAATCTAGAAGTAGAGGATGTAGGAACTCCTACCAACAAAAAAAATCACCACTAGAGATTCCCACTGAACCTCAAATCGACTCACATCTATCTAGGACTATGTCAAAATCCAAAACCAAACCCCACTCTCTCAAGGGTCATCTTGTCTAGAAATTAAGATTTGATGGCTCCAAATGTAAACAAGGGGCTAGGACAAGAATTGAGCTGAATAACCCTTGGGGTGGCAACTACTATGCTTCTTATAGGCTATAATTTTTTTGTACCAACAATGTCACTAAATACAAGGCATTGGTATGAGGTCTCATCATGGCATATGAAAAGAAGATAAAAGCCCTGATCATGGAAGGTGATTCCCAGCTAGTGGTCAAACATATCCATAGCCAATATTTATGTATTGATAAGTGACTATCCTCGTATCAAAGTTGCATAGATGATTTGATTGAGTACTTTGAAGTATTCAATATTAGAAGCATCCAAAGAAGGAAAAACACTGCTGCTGATGCCTTATTAGTGTCAGCAAGTTCCCCACACCTGTTGGAGAAATCAAAGTTGAAGAAATTCTCTGTTGAGCTCATCACAATACTAACTATTTTGGATAACATCAAAAACTTCCAGGTGTTCCAAGATGACCAGAAAATACTTGAACTCATCATGAGTGTTGGGGTCTTTGAGAAACAAGTCATAGATGAAGATATTGATGAGATTGAGGAGTTAGTCGATTTGGGAATCCTAAATCTGAAAACCAATTCTATCCCAAAATGAATGGTAGTTTGAGAAAGGATCTTCGACAAAGATGACTATGCTCACAAAAAAGAAGACACCCTCTATAGGGGTGATGATTTTGAAATCTACAATCTAGGTACGCAACTTGAACTCGGGGAGGTTCATATCAAGAAAATTGGTACAGATGAAGAGAAGAGACAAATGGTGGAGTTTCTCATAGAATATAAATATGTTATATCTTGGAGCTATGAATATCTAAAAACCTATGACCTTGTTGTCATTATACATAATATACCCCTTAACCCAGATGCCAAACTTTTTCATTGGAGGTAGAGGCCCATCAACTCCTTGATTGAGCTAGTGATTCAGAAGGAAGTGCAAAAGTTGATTGATGCTAAGATCATTTTTCCTATCTGACATTCAACCTGGGTGGAAAACCTCATTTCTAAGAAAAAAGAGTGGAGAAGTCCATCTTTGCATGGATTTTTGGAACTCAATAGATCTTCCCAAAAGGAAAATTACCCATTTCCCTCTCTTGATGAAGTATTAAAAATTGTAAATGGGTCTCAAATGATGTATTTCCTTGATGGTTATTCTAGATATAATTAGGTCATGGTAAAAGAAGAATATTGGTTGAAGATGGCATTCACTATGAAGAGGGGGAAATTTTCTTAGTACCGTATGCCCTTCAGTTTGATCAATGTCGAGATGAATTTTTAGTGAGTCCTGGATGAATCATTTAGGGGCCTCATCAATAAATGAATCATCATATATATGGATGAACTTACAGTGTTCTCCAAAAATTATGTAGATCATATTGAAGATTTGTGCGAAGTATTGAAAAGATGCTGGAGTTATGGGATTTCATTGAATCCTAAGAAATATATTTTTGGGGGTAACCCATGGCAAGATGTTGGGGAATATCATCTTAGAGATAGGTATTTCAATAGACCTCGGAATGGTGGAGGCTATCCTTAAACTAGTTCCCCCTAACACTTAGAAAGAACTAAAGTATTTTTTATGCAAGGGCATTCTTGGTCATCGGAAAATATGCATGGTGGTTTTTTATTTGGCTGGTATTACTTGGTTGCAGCCTTAATCGATGGTCTTGGCTATTGAAGGAATCTTGGTCACTAAAGGAACTTGGTGGAACCTCTAGTGCTAAGTGGAACTGGTGCTTGGTAATGCCTATGTTGCTTGGTGTTTCTTAGCTTGGTCAGTTGTTTCACTGATGCTCGGTCATTTCTCTAGTGCTCGGTAGTTGGTCTTACCGACTGGAGTTCTTGAAGATTTTCTTGGCCAACTTGGTACATTTATTGTTGGTCTCTTTTGTTGGATTCTCCTTTGTGGATCTAGAGGTTGACATGTTGAATTAAATTTTTGTAAGGCGATTTGAGAGCTGAGTTGTATTGCATTTAATATTTGTTTGTAAGAGTTAATTGTTTCATCCAGCTGACTTGTGGCTGATCATTAGTATTTATAGGATGTTTGGGTAGTTGTTTTAGGAATCATAAACAAAAGTGGTAGAGAACTAGATAAGTGAAGTTGTGGAAAAGATCTTGTGAGATCTTGCAGATCAGATTATTATTTGATAGTATGTATTAGAAAAGCTAGTGGTTGCATGCTTGGAGACAAGGTGATTGCTTGGAGGCTTGCAAGCTCAAGTTTAGATCTACCTTAGGGTTTCCATTAGCTGCTGATAGTTTTTAGAACTAAACTAGCTAGAGTTGTATTGGATTTGATTGATCTTGTTTGTAATTGGCCCTAACCTGGAAGGCCTTATAGTTAGGGATGTTAAATGAAAATTTTGAGTTAAAAAATTGTTGTTTTGTGTTATTCTGATGTGTTGTTCTATTGCTGCAAGGATGGACTATCCTTAATTGGATTCTCCTACCCTGATCTGCATCAGGTGGTATTAGAGAAAAGGTTTGATCTTGTTTGGAGTGAAGGTTTACCTAGCAAGGCTGATCTTGTGAAGTTGATCTTGTTGGCAAAGAGATCATATGATCTAAGTTACAGATCTATGGCACTGAACTTGTGGAATCTTTCCCTAGTTACTTGCAAGGTGGTAGGTTGCGATATGACTTGCATATAACTTGGAGATTGTCACAAGGTGGTCAGTCTAGGGTTTATTGCAAAGGGTTTCTCTTATCTTTAAGGATGCCTCTAAGAAGATTGGACCCTAGAGTAATTGTGGATCTTTGTGATACTATGGAATCTATGATTGTAGAGAAGGTGAAATCTGATTTCAGATTTGAGATGGAATTGATGAAAAATGACATGGTTGCTAAGATCATGAGAGCTATGACTGGTGTACCTCAGAATCTTGGTACTGAGGATGGTTATGATGAAGCTGCTAAAGAATTTGAAGCTACTAGATCTAGTAGTGATGACTAGAGAGATAGATTTGGTGAAGATGAAACTTGTCAATTACATAGATCTAGAGTTCAGTTAAGTAATAGTTACCGAATGGAAGTTTCTACTTTCTCTAGTACCTCAAAACTTGAGAACTTGATTGATTAGATTAGTGAACTTGAAGATTTATTTAAGTTAGAAGAAATTGAGATCCACTTCAGGTGAGATTAGCACAGACTAAGTTGAAAGGGCATGTTTCTCTTTGGTGGAAAGAATTACAAAGAGATAGAGAAGATGAAGGTGAAATGAAGATCAACTAATGGAGTTTGATGGTGACTAAATTGAAAACTAAGTTCATATTGGTTGACTATGAGCTTGACTTGTTTAAGAAGTTATAGAATCTGAAGCAGAAGGATTTGTCTATTGAAGATTATACCAAGGAATTCTACAAACTTACTATTTAGTTTGGACATAGAGAACTTGGTAAGGAAAAGGTAGCTGGGTATGTGAATGGTTTCAGATTCAATATTCAAGATGAGTTTGGTATGCTGAAGATTAATTCTATTGAAGATGCTTATCAGTATGCTTTGAAGGTAGAAGATAAGTTGAGGAAGAAACAACATAGTAACTCTTGAGGGAAGGAAAATATTGATCACTCAGTCAAGGATAAATTGACTGATGCAGAAGATGAACAGAAACCTGTAGAACTGAAGAAGAAGATAGGTAGAGTTATCTTTAAGGGTACTTGCTATAATTATGGTGAGGAAGGACACCATCCTTTTGAGTGTACATAGAAGAATCCTAGTGAACGATGAACTACTATGGTAAATGAGAATGTGGAGAATGAACCTGAATCTAAGAACTTGCTAGCTCAGAAAACATTGCTTAGTACAAAGGAGGATCCTTGTTAGAGTAGTAACTTGTTTAGTACTCAGTGCAAGTCGGGAGGTAAAATCTATAATGTTATTGTTGATAGTGGTAGTACTAATAACCTTGTTGCTAAGGACATGGTTCAGAAACTTGGTTTAATTAGAATGAAGCATCCTTGTCCTTATAGGATTGGCTGGTTGCAAGATGATCATGCTCTGGAAGTAAGATAACAATGCTTTATTGATGTTCAGATTAGCCATTATAAGGATCTTGTGTTATGTGATATTGTGAAGATGAATAGTTGTGATATATTGATTGGTAGACCTTGGCAATATGATTGCAGAGCTATGTATGATTGTGTCAGGAATGTGTTTACTATTGAGAAGGATGACAAGAAGTTTTCCTTGATGCCTTTGCTAGATACAATATTCGGTAGGAGAAGCCTGAGTATTGGTAACCAAGTTGAGTTGGTGGATCCTAAAGGTGTAGATGGTCAGTGTGAATAAAATACTTGTGTATTATCAAGAAAAGACTTGAAAAGATAGAAGAAGCTGAAGTGGAAGAATATGCAAAGTGAAAAGTTGGAGGACTTGTATGTGAAGAACCAGTTTAGGGTTTATGTACTGAATCCTAGAAGATGTTCTTCTAGCATACGAGAACATCTTTTTGAACTTGGGGTGTCTGATCCAGGGGCATTCTTGGTCCTTGGTGAATCTACATGGTGGTTTGTTTTTTGGCTAGTGTTACTTAGTTGCAGCCTTAATCGATGGTCTCAGATATTGAAGGAAGCTTCATCGTTGAAGGAACTCGGTGGAACTTTAGGTGCTTGGTGGAACTGGTGCTTAGTAATGCCTATGTTGCTTAATGTTTCTTATCTTGATCGGTTGTTTCACTGATGGTTGGCTATTTCTCTGGTACTTGATAGTTGGTATTAGCGACTGGAGTTCTTGAAGATTTTCTTGGTCGATTTGGTGCATTTATTGTTGCTATCTTTTGTTGGATTCTCCTATGCGGATCTAGAGGCTGACATGTTGAATTAAATGTTTGTAAGGTGATTTGAGAGTTGACTTGTATTGCATTTAATATTTGTTTGTAAGAGTTAATTGTTTCATCCAGCCAACTTATGGTTGATGATTAGTATTTATAGGATGTTTGGGTAGTTGTTTTGGGAATTAGAGACAAAAGTGGTAGAGAACCAAATAAGTGAAGTTGTGGAAAAGATCCTACAAGATCTTGCAGATCAAATTATTATATGATAGTTTGTATTAGTAGAGATAGTGGTTGCACACTTGGAGACAAGGATATTTCTTGGAGGCTTGTGAGCCCAAGTTTAGATTTACCTTAGGGTTTCCATTATTTGTTGATAGTTTTTAGAACTAAACTAGATGGAGTTGTATTAGATCAGATGTATATTGTTTGTAATTGGTCCTAACTTGAAAGGCCTTATAGCTGGGCATGTTAAATGAAAATTCTAAGTTAAACAATTATTGTGTTGTCTTACTCCTCTGTGTTGTTCTATTGCTACAAGGTTGAACTTTCGTTAATTGGATTCTCCTACCCTAATCTGCATCTATTTCTTTGGAAAGATCAAATTTATCAGGAAGTTTATTAGTGGGTTTTCTAAGATAGTGTGTCCCTTGAATGACATGCTGAAAAAGGATGCAAAGATAGAATGGAATGCCCTAGCTAAAGAAGCATTTGAAGAGATCAATATATGCATCACTATTGATCCAGTTTTGGTCAGTCTGGATTATACTTTACCATTCAAAGTCTACTCTTTTGCATCATAGCACTCATGTGCAGGAATCCTTACTCAAAAGAAAGAAGGAGAAGATGAAAGATCGATAGCCTTCATTATCCACCCTTTGAAAAATGATGAAATCAAGTACCCCAACCTTGACAAGTAATATTTTGCACTGGTTAAAGCCGTCAAGAGGTTCAAACACTACATCCTTAGGAGAAAGGTTGTTTCTATTGTTCATGACCCTGTCATCAAGTCCTTATTGATGCAAAATGAGTTGGGAGAATGAAGGGGAAAATGGATGGCCATACTGTAAGAATTTGATATCGAGATCCACCTGATGAAGCTAGTAAGAGGCCAAGGCCTCACCAAACTGATAGATGAAATAGAGAAAGTTTTAGTGTGACAAGTGTATACTAATGAAGGGATTGTAACTGATGTCTGTTACCAAGATATAGTTTACTACTTGCTTCAGAATGATGCAGGAGCATCTTGGGTCCTTGGAAATCCTATGTCACCAAAAATAAGTTTGAGTTTTCTATGTTTCTCAGTTCCTTCTTTAACCGGGTTTTCTCGGTAGTTGCTCATTTTTCTTCTTTAACAAAGTTTATTTTAGTTTTTTGTTGAGGCTGACTTGTGTATTTCATTATGGTCACAAATTTCATATTGGTATTGATCATTGGGAAGTGTGTGGACCTAGATCTAGTCGTTCCTTTTGTTAATGGTAGATCTAAAGGTCGACTTGTTTTGGTAGCCTCTTGTATATAATGTGTTAGGAATAATAGTCCACAATACAACTAAGAGGGGGGGTGAATCATTTGTAAGATAGAATATTAATCTTTAAAATTTGAATAGAAAAAATATTAGATCCAATGAACATAATGAATGCCAACACAATAACATAATATTTTAGTCTCGGGAAAACCCTATTAAAGGTAAAAACCTTGGTGGGAATTAGCACCCACAAATAATGTACTAAGAGTATAGTATCCTTGTTAGAAGATTTAACCATGTTAGGAGATTATTGAAACATTACAATACATAGTCCTTGTTAGAGGACAGACCCTATTAGGAGTCAAGAAAAGAAAGGGGGGCTCATTGCCTAGGCTCATAGCCCAAATAAGGTTAAACCCACCTTTAGAACTCACTGTTAGAAATAAGAGTATATGAAGAAATACACAATATTTTGAACTGTCTGACAACAACTACCTTTTCTTGATCAATTCCAGTGAAGCTCACTAATAATCCTCTACTCTACATCCAATAGACACAAGCTCACAACTTTCACAATCTTCTTTACATCACATATATTCTCACCATATCTTTTCCAAAGAAAAGATCTTACATATATACCCTATTAAATTCTACATGATCAGGTCGGCCAATTAGGATTTCCTAATTACATTTATATAAACCTTTCTAAGTTACACATGGTACCTAAAATAGGTATACAATGATTCCATTACAATAATTAATGATTGACATCCTTAATTTACATTTTCCAAACCAAATGCATGCTACACCTCTGAAGTCAGCTCCCAAATAAGTCTTCTCCAAATCACACACCACAACTGACATCATCCAACATTCCATACCTTATGATGACCAATGAACATTCTTTAGTATCTTTTGTTTCATCTCTTAAGCTCACATACACCTAATCCATATCTTTTGTAAGATATACAAGAAAAATAGAGATTCACTCTGCCAGCTTCCACTATCATTTTCCAGTAACTGGTCTTCACCAAAACATTTGTAACTCATCCATATGCAACATTACATGATGTGATCTTGGATATGATATCACAACATCTTCTTGTACTCTCATCTATCTTCGCATGTTCTAAAATATTCGTACAGTGTCCATACACTATCATAATCAACCTTTACTCTTCACATAAACATATGTTGACATTGGTGATAAACCACAAATGACAATAGGTATGAGTGCCCATTTAGTAACATAGTAATTAAACATATAAAATGTATCAATCACCACCCCATGCTTTAGCAATATCCAACATAATGTAGTCACTGGTTGTAGTTTAGGGGGAAATTTTGGTAGCAGTTAGGAGTTAGAAGATTGAAGATAATTTCAGAATCCTCACATGTTAGATGATTGTTGTAATTGAATTGTAATATCTAGCCCTAACCGGGAAGGCCTTACAACCCAGCATGTATGAATTAATTTGATGAATAAAATGATATGTTCTGCATTCTCTCTCTCACTTGTTGTATAATTTCTTCCATGTGTGATCTCTACAAGGTAGATTTGGATTAGGGTGTGCCCTTGGCCCCTATTCCCAACCTCCCTTGTGTCAAGTGGTATCAGAGTGAAGGTTGATATCTGGATCTATATTTTTGAATCTAGGTTTGAGGGTTCCTTCTTGTCAAACCCTAGTTGAGATTGGTTGTATGGTGGTAGATTGTGATCTGACTTACAATTGCAGAGGGTTTGAAGATGGTTCATAGGAGGTGAGATGAGGATCCAAGATTGGAAAACATGTTGAGACAAATTTCTTCTAGATTAGAAGCTATTGAGATAGCCCAGCATAGAGGAAGACATCTTGAAGATGTTAGTGATGAAGAAATTGAAGAAGAACAAGGTGATGCAGAACCTGAACCAGTGATGGATCAGGGTGAGGAAATATTGTTGAAGGCTTAAACAAAGCTGAAGTCCACCCCAAATTTCAATCCTCTTAAGTATAGTGGAAAATTAGACTTGAAAAAATTGGTGGATTGGATCATCAAGATGGAGAAGTACTTTGAGTATAAAAATATTCCTAAGGAAAAGAAGGTGAAGATTTCAAGCAAAAAGTTGAAGATTCATGCATCCTTGTGGTGGGAGCATCTGCAATTGGATAGAAAGAGGAAAGGCAAAGACAAAATTAAGGTATGGGATAAGATGGTAAATAAGTTGAAATGCAAGTTCTTACCTTGTGATTATCAGATTAATCTAGTTAGGTGAATGCAAAGTTTAATGTAGAAAGATAGCTTGGTAAAATATTATACTAAGGAATTCTATAGATTAGATACCAAATTTGGACATGATGAAGATGAAGTGGAAAGAATTTCTAGGTACTTGAATGGGTTAAGAGTCTCCATTCAAGAATAAATTTTTTTGATTAAGTTGGAAAACATTGAGGATGCTTATCAATTTGCCCTAAAAGCTGAGGATAAATTGAATAAAATACCTGAGAAAAGAAAAAGAGATAGAGGTGGTATATTCCCTAGAGGAAGAGGTAGATATTATGGTGAAAACAATAGATTTGATATGTAAAAGACAAATATAGACAAAGGAAAAACCAAGTGGAAAGGTGAAAGTTTAGCTAGAGGAAGAGGCAATAACTACTATGGTGGTTATAACAAAGGTGAATTCTAAGGAATTTGTTACAATTGTGGAGAAGAAGGACATAGGTCATTTGAGTGTACACATGAAAGTAATAAGGTTAGTAGTAGTAGAAATTCTTTGGTGCAAAAAGATTCACCAAATCAACCTAAGATAGAAAAGAACTTGATGGTAAGGAGATCACTTTGGATTGAAAGAAATAAAGAATATTTGGTATGGAAAAGTTTGTTCAAGACTAGATGTAGAGTTTTTGATGAAGTATGGAAGGTAATCATTGATAGTGGAATCTCAGAGAACTTGGCATCTAAGGAAATGGTTACAAAGTTGCAGTTGGAAAGGTTGAAACACCCGAAGCCCTATCAAATTTCATGGATAAAGGATGAGCATACACTCTTGGTAATTGAACAATGTTATTTGAATTTGAAAATTGGAAAGTACTATGATAACGTGGTATGTGATATCATGCCTATGGATTGTTGTCATATTTTGTTGGGTAGACCTTGGCAATATGATACACATGCTATATATGATGAGGGATTGCATAAATATACTATTTGGCTAATAGGAGAAGAAAAATCTTGTTTCCTTTGACTATTAGTAGTGTTTCTACATCTATGAAAGTTTTCTTGATGGAAGGAACAAAGTTTGTTAAGGATTTGAAGAAGAATGATGTATGTTTTGCTATGATTCCTAACAAACCAAATAAGAAGAAAGAACATAGCATCCTTGAAGAGGTTGATAAGATACTCACCAAGTATAGAGAGATCATTTCTGATAATGTACTTGATAGTTTTCTACCAAATAGAAGCATTGACCATTGCATGGATATAATCCTTGGAGTTAGTTTATCAAATAAGGCACCACATCAGTTGACACCTACCAAGAATCAAGAATTATTGTAGAAAGGTTTTCTCTAAGAAAGTTTGAGTCCTTGTGCAGTACCATCTATATTGGCACCCAAGAAGAATGGGAAATGGTGAATGTGTACTGATTCTAGAGCAATAAACAAGATAACAATGAAATATAGGTTTCTAATACTGAGAATTGATGACATAATGGATAGTTTGACTAGAGAAAAGTATTTTACCAAAATTGATTTAAAAATTAGATATCATCAGATCAAAATCAGAGAAGATGACGAGTGGAAGAATGCTTTTAAGACAAGAGAAGGTTTTTATGAGTGGTTGGTTATGCCTTTTGGTTTATATAATGCACCAAGTACTTTTATGAGATTGATGAATGAAGTTTTGAAGAAATTCTTAGGTAAATTTGTGATTGTATACCTAGATAATGTTATGATATTCAGTAAGATCAGAGAAGACAATTTGTTACATGTTAAACAAGTATTGTAGAGATTGAAAGAAGAAAAGTTGTTGATTAACCTGAAAAAGTGTTCCTTCATGAAAGAGGAGATTTTGTATTTGGGATTTGTGATTTCAGCTGATGGTTTGAAAATGGATCTTGAAAAGGTTGAAGCTAGTTTGAACTGGCCTACACTTGAAAATGCCAGTGAGGTAAGATCATTTCATGGTTTAGAAATTTTTTACTCAAAGTTCATTAGGAATTTTAGTTCAATTTGTAATGCTATGAATGAGACTACGAGAGGAGATAAAAGAGAATTTAAGTGGACACATGGAGCTGATAAAAGTTTTGAGACTCTAAAGCATAAGGTTGTTAAATTATGGTTGTTAGCATTGCCTAATTTCAATAAGGTATTTCAAGTTGAATGTGATGCAAGTGGTAGTTCAATAGAAGTTGTGTTGAGTCAAGAAGGTAAACCTATTGCTTTATTTAGTGAAAAGTTGAATGATGCAAAAAGGAAATATTCTATGTATGATCAAGAATTCTATGCTATTGTTCAAGCCCTAAAGAGATGAAGAATTTATTTGATACTAAGTGAATTTGTGTTGTATACTAATCATAAGGATTTACAATATTTGGTTAGTCAGAATAAGTTGAATCAGAGACATATGAAATGGGTTAAATATTTGCAGAGTTATACATTTGTGATAAAACATAAGAGTGGAGTCACTAACTGAGTTGCTGATGCATTGAGTAGAAGATCTTTGATGACAGAGATGAGAATTGAAGTTATTTGTTTTGATGATATGAAAGTATTATATGAAACTAATCTTGATTTTTCTAAGCCATGGAGAAAGTGCAGAGCACCTATTCAAGATCAACTAAGTACTAAATGGGAAGACTATTTCATTCAAGAAGGTATATTATTTAAAGGTATTTAGTTGTGTATACCGAGAGGATCAATGAGAACTAATCTGATAAAGGAGAAACATAGTAGTGGTTTGGCTGGACATTTTGGCATTGACAAAACATTGAGTTTTCTTAAGGAGAAATAATTTTGGCCATAATTGTATAAGGATTTTTAGAAATTTGTGAAAAGTTATGGAATTTGTCAAGTTGCAAAGGGAGTAAGTCAAAATACTAGATTGTATATACCAATTTTTGTTCCTGAGAAACCTTGGATTGATATCAGTATGGATTTTGTTCTTGACTTACCAAAGACAGTGAGAGGTAATGATTCTATATTTGTTGTTGTGGATAAATTTTCTAAGATGGTGCATTTTATACCTTGTAGAAAGACATCAGATGTAGTACATATAGCAGATCTTTTCTTTAAGGAAATTGTCAGATTGCATAGATTACCAATGAGTATCATCTCTAACTGAGATAGTAAATTTGTTGGATACTTTTCAAAGACTCTTTGGAGAAAGTTGGGCACCAAGTTGAGGTATAGTTCTACATTTCACCCATAGATTGATGGAAAAAAAAAGGTTGTGAATAGAAGCTTGGATAATCTTTTGACATGTTTAATTGGAGATACACTAAGTAGTTGGGATTCTATGTTGGCACAAGAAGAGTTTGCATACAATAATTCAATGAATAGGAGTACTAGAAAAATAGCTTTTGAGATTGTAAATGGCATACAACCGAGAGGTATATCAGATTTGAAGGATATTGCTGGTGAAGAAAAGAGAAGTGTTGAAGGAGTAAATTTTGTTGAGTTCATGAAGACATTGCATGAAGAAGTCAAACATAAGTTGGAGAAAAGTAATAAAAAATACACAAACAAAGCAGATAGATGATGAAGACATAAGAATTTTACAATTGGGGATGAAGTAATTGTTGGAACTAGGAGAGATAGGGTACTGAGAGGGGAGGAGTGAATCAGTTCCCACTAAAACTTTTACTTGTAAACCTTTCAGATCTATAATAGTAAACAATATTAACCTTGCAAAATAACTTGTATCTAATTGCGTGTATCATTAATCCATTTAACTTGTGAAAGTAAACTACATGAAATCAACTATATATCAATCACATAACACAAGTATTTTGGTAATGCAGAAACCCTTGTTAGAAGGTAAAAACTACGGTGGGGACGACACCCACAAATTCTTCACTACTGCAAATAGAAAAGGTTTTCCTATTAGGGCTATAAGTTTTGATCACTTCTGGTGATCTTACCCTATTAGGAGTAACATATTAGATCAACTAGATCTACCTAGTTATAGGATTTTAACAACACTAATGAAGTGTGCACTCAGTTAAGAGATTTACATAAGACTGTTAAGTCTACTCTATTAAGAGATTTAGCCAAAAACTCTATTACAATTGTTAGAAAGCAATAGGCAATTATCTGCTAATTGACAACCAAATTATCTGATATAGATCAATAAGTATTGAATATATTTCACCTTTAGTGTGATGAATCTCTACTCTGAACTGCTCAGTTAGCCTTCTTTGATTATGCTCAATCTGATCTCCTCTGTATACTATTCTGCTCTGTCAATTGATAATCTTGAAGTTAGGAAAGTGCTTCAAGTGCTCCTTAATTCATACATCAGTTCACATCAACAATGATGAAAAAATACAATTATATAGCGAACTGCATTATGCTGCTTTAACAAAATTAGGTTACAAATCTTAAACAAAATCCTAAAATCTATGGTGTACAAAAATAGTCTAGATCGAATCTTACATAAGATCTTCATTACATTTAATGAATATCATGATAGTAAATATTCCTAGATCTTGGTAAAGAATTTTTTGATCTATTGTAACTATATGCATAGAAGAATGTGCCATTCCTGATTACTATGCTATTTCCTGTAATCCTTGGTAAAAACTGTATAAACTACTTAGTGTGTACTGGTGCTGAGTGTTTATTGTCATTCGGTGTCAGTGTATGCTGATACTTGGTAAACTATCTAATGCTCAGTGTATATGCTTAACCGACTGGTCTGTTTTGCTTCCAGTTACCAACTAACTCAATATAACTAATCGACCAATATCTTTGATAATCTTTGATACTAATGACAACCTTTAATGCTCAATAGAGATAACAATCCCCCTCTTTGGCATTAGTATCAAAACTATATATATATATATATATATATATATATATATATATATATATATATATATATATATATATATATATATATATATATATATATAGACTTTATGTCTCAAAACTTATGTCTCCACCATATACATATAACTTTATCAAAATTTTCTATATACTCCCCCTTGGTGCATGCTCCTAATAAAATGTAGTATACGTAGCATCTATAGACATATTTGGCATATACATTGATTTCCCCCTTTTTGATATTAATACCAAATACAAAAACTAAAACTGTATACTCACATCTTGTCAAAAATGTGCTGATGGGTTTTCTTCATAGACTCCAAGAGGTTTTCCCATTTCTCTTTCAAGTTGGTGAGAGCAATGTGCTTAAGACCGAATTGTGCATGCATGTCAAATATGTTATCCAACATAGAGATTTCTGGTGTTGCAACAAGTTGTTATGCTTTGATGATGTATTTCTCAAAAATCTTTAGGTATGGAATGAGTTCTATTTTTAACTCTGTGAACTAATCTATGATCTGCTCTTCTTGTTTCTTGTGATCGGCTACTTGAGTTCTCGAACTCTATGAATATGCTTTGAAAAAGCTTGGGGCTCGGTTGTATTTATAATTGCACTGGACTTGATTTCATCTTCCAGACCTTTGATCTTTTCACTGATCTCAATAGTGAAGGTTTCCACCATGCATAGCTTCAGTAAGAATTGAAAAATTAACTGAGTTATAGATTTGATCTTGGTTATTACCTTAGATAATTTGACCTTGTTTATTGCCACTTCTTAGCTGATTCTTTCTACAAGATTATGTTGAATCCTTGAATCTTCCCTTTCTTCAATGTGCTTGTCAGTGTCCACATCTAGGGCATTGATTCCTTTAGTAAGAGTGGCAAGTTGGTCCATTATCGGTGTGTCTTCATCTATTTGTACTTCAGTTATGACCTATTGTAAGATATCTCTTACATTTTCCAATATTTCCTTGCTCTTACTCTCTTGCCTCAATTTTTCTTGTGCCACTTTCCTCATGCATAACTCATCATATTTTCTAAGTTCTTCAAGGCTAAGGGTCCTTAGGTCACTCTTAGGTATTACTATAACTTCATCTAGAGTGACCAGCCCTTTTCCTTTCTTTTTCTTCTTCTTCTTTGGTGCAAGGGGTGACTTATTCACAATGGTGACAAGATCCTTGTCTTTTGCCTTTGGAGTATCCTTCCAAATTGACACACTCTCCTCCTTCCTCTACTTCTCAATAACTTGTGTGTCAGTTGAATTTGTGGGAGCCTCGGATGTGGTGTCAGGTGGGGTCACCTCGATTGCTTTAGGCTCATCTTGTACCTTTTTTTCTGTAGTAGTTGCCTCTGTTCCTTTAGACTTGTTTGTCTTTGTAGTTGTTTCAGTGTCTTGTTCCCCTATTGTATCTTTATGTAGCTTAGGGTCTAAGCCATCGGGTTTCTCCTAGGAAAGAATTTCTATGACTTCTACAAGTAGAGGAAGCTCTCCCGGTAATGATGTAAATGCATATTCAATGACTTGTGCTTCATCTTGAGTGTTTTCTGGTACAATATTTACATCCTCATCATCCTTTTCATTAGGATCACCATTTGTGATGTCCTCAATGAGTACATCATTACCAATTTTCTTCTTCATTTGGATCTCTACTACATCCGATGCATCCTGTGAAACATTTATGTCTTCCTTTTGTTCAGTGATATCAACTACCTTGGTAATTGATATACTAGTGTCCTTTGAATTTTCTATTGTAGTATCATTTATGTAGATACCTTTTCCTTTTGAAAATTGTCTCTTTTTAGATAGATTTAAGAATTCATTTTGCTCAGCTTCATCTCTGGCTTTAAAAATTGATTTCCATAGTAAATTGCCAGTCTCATCTACATCTACCATGTTCTCATCTAGTATCAACATAGCTCATTTCTTTACAGTGAATCTTGTTTGATAATTAGCCATGTGTTCATCAAGTTCTGCTAGGCTTAGACATGGGGCTGCCTGAACTAGAGATCTTTCTCATTTTCTTCTCAGTGTCTAGTGCATAAGCCCATTTCTGGTTTATTCTGTCATCCAACTCCTTTGGTAATGAAAGTGAAAACTCTAATGAAACTCTTTTAAAATTTGTCATCATTTGGATGACTGCCTCCTCAATCTTTGTTTGATCCTCATTTGACATTTTGTCAAATCTACTAAGTTCCGGATCAATGAGGTCACCATTCTCAATTATATCTTCAATGATTTCATCTATTGACCTCACCTTGTTGCTAACCACTTTGAATTGACTGATGTCATCTTCATTTTCATTATCCTCTAGGTCTTCTTTACCTCTTATCAGTCTTCTCATTTTCTTCGGTGCCTTAGCTACAATCTTGGCATTTCTCTTGGTATATGTCCTTGTCGATGTAGCTGCCCTTGGTTTTGTGATTTTTACTAATCCTTTCTTTAGTGGTGGTGAGGCTGCAGTTGATGATCTTGTCCATGTACCTATTTGTACTAGAAACTACCTCTTCTTTTGAATTTTGGTGGGAGGAGCCGGTGTAGGGTCTTTCTCTTTTTCAGACTCAGTTTCCTCACTGTCATAGGGTTTGTCAGCCAATAGTAACTGACCTTCAGTTGTTTCTTTAACTGGTGTCTCCTCAGATGAGTTAGAGACATCTCCAAATCTATTAGTTAGATCTTTCTTAATTTTCTTTTCCTTCCTAGTCATTTTATTAATGGCAAAACCTGTCTTGATTCTAGATTTAGCTTCTTCATAGGTTCCAAACCTAGTGGCCTTGGGGTCTTTTGGTAATGCTAGCAGTGTGTTGATTGATTTCAAACCAAAATCATAGTTCATTTCATAGCCCATAGGTGCTAGCCATTTTATCCTAGGTTTAACTACTTTTATCATGGTATGATCGGTGTCTACTAGAAAACATATATCTATCTCAAATTTCTCAACTAATTCTCATGGAATTCTACTTCTTTCATTCATCTTGGCCTTAAATTATTTAAAGTACTCATCAAAAAATTTATTAAAATCATCTCCTAACATGTTCAACATCTCGGTAATCTATACAATTATCAATTTATCTATTGTCCAATTTACTTTATCAATGCCAGGGAGATATTTTTGTAGATAGAAAAACAAACAGACAAGGAGCGAACCAAACTTACATGTGTTTATCTTTTGAGACCTTATTGTCTTCATATTCTCCATCAAATGTGTCATCAAAACTTCTGCAAGATCAATTTGGTGACCTTTTTCCACAATTTTATAAGCCATGTCTATAGCACTACAGTGTGCACTATTTAATCTAATTGACTGAAATATCTTGTACCCGATCACATGTGATGCAAATTTTACTACTAGGTCTTTAATTATTGAAATCTTTAATGCTCAACTATCCCATGTAGCTCCAGTGTTCTTCTCAACATTAGCTTAGGAGGAGCTTTGGAAAGCCTTTTCCTTGTTAGTTGTAGGGTAGCCAATGACCTTAGCATTTTCTTTGTGACCTCTATTGGTTTATCTAACCAGAACTTCTTATCATGATATCGACTTAGTACAATCCTTCTCCATTCTATTTTTAACTTCTATGGAAAGAGTATGCCGCATGATAATTCTAATTCCTCAATCCAGTTGTATTCTGGTTTCAATTTTCCATCGGTGCCACACAATTGTTGATATGCAACCATAGTTTCAAAGTCTCCTACTTCTCCAATCTTGCAACGAATGAACGATTGTACGTCTCTTGTTAACAAAACCCTAGTTGGGATGCTTGAAAAATTTCCCACTGAATCCATTTGTGATGCAATCTTAGGGTGTGATTTATACTTAGGTTCTTTAAAATTCTATCTAACAATCAGATTTACTTCTTCCTCAACAATGTGTGATTTTCTTGTGGATGATGTAGATGCCATAAATTGATTTAGGGTTTTGGTAAGTAGTAGGTTAATAAAGTGTTCAGTAGAAAATGTACTTACTCAGAGTCATCAAAGAGTGATGTTGGTTTGATCTATAGTAGCCTTGAATCCTTCTAAAATTATTTTAGCTCGAACTCTTTTCTATGAAATCTTCGCTCTTCAAAATCACAATATAAAAAATGAACTCTATTTCTATGTATTTATAGACTTTTCGATATTCCCTGTCAAAATTTCATGCATTAAATGCTTGACCTACCTTTTGGTTCATAACAGCTGTCAGCTCAGTAAAGATTGTAAGATATCAACAACTTGGTTAACACACAATTCCTTCATCAGTTGATACGTGTGATCAGTTAACCTTGAATAGTGAGTACTAATGGGTAACCAACTCTTGGTCTAATTTTTACTGACTATGTAACTTTGCTAGCTCTTAAAATATAGACCATAATGCATCTCTTTTCATGCAAATTTGGTATGTGCTCATCATATATAAGGAACTGTATGTAAAATGTGATCATTATGAAATGTCAGTCCCATACATACTTATTTCACCTTAGGTGGAGGAACTGATGTCACCCAATCCAATGGATGAGTTTTCACTGATAGTATTACTTGACTCAACATTCTCATTAGATGCCTTTCTCCACATAGTGTTGCTTATCTTCATAATATCTGCAATAGTGTTTCCACTCTCAAATACATGATTTTCATCTGGTGCTCGGTCTTTGCAGTCCTTGCTTAAATGACCAACTTTATGGCAATGCAAACATGCCATTCCAGTTCTTGTCTAGCTTCTTGATTGTTCAGCCCATCTTTTCCTGTTACAATTTGCTACAATGTGCCCATATCTACCACATGCAATATAGTTAGCCCATGTGTTATAATCCCAAACATAAGAGTTACCTTGTTTCTTCGGTTGATAAGGCTTATGCTATGTTTTTTGTTTAGGAGTCCATACTTGTTTCATCTTAGCCTTACACTCTTATGCAGTGTGTCCATGCTTATTACAAGTATAGCATAACTTCTCAATAGTAGTATTGTTAGCATTATTATTCAGCTTGGCTCTACAGTCATAAGCTTGATGACCATACTTTCCATAGTAATAATAATATCCATTGAATTTAGGACTGACAAGAGGTTTACCTTGTGCTCTGTTTCTACAAACATTAGATATGTGTCCCGATTTTCCATAGTGATAACATGTCAGCATTTTAGGCCTTTGATTTGGATTATTGTTGACCTGTTTAGCTTGTCATGATCATTCTCCTTCACCAGTATAACCTAAACCAAATTTACTCCCAAATATTCTTTGATTAATTAGAAAGTCATCAATCTTCTTAGAACTATCCTCAACCAATTTCTTCATTTCATTGTGTTGCTATTGAGTTTTCACCTCATTTCTTAGCTTCTCATTCTCCTCTTCGAGTCTTGCAACTTCTTCATGTTTCCTTGACAATTCTCCATTCACTCAGTTGACTTCTTGATTCACAACCATCATCTGATTAGATGTTTGAAAGTGATGATCAATGAGTCTTTGTATTTTGCTTTCTTTAGCTTGAAGTTGTTCAGTTGTTTCTCTTCGGTCTTCAATAGCTAGATTTCTTTCTTGTTCAACCTGTCTAGCATTGTTCATTATTTCTACCATTCTCACCATCTGAGATTCCTGACTAATTTGAACTACTTTCACTTGTTTCAGATAGATGTTGATTCTTTTCAGACAAATCAGAGATTATACTTTCAGATCCATCAGAAATGCTTCTAGAACTAGATCCAATATGATCAAATATATCATCAATTGCTTCTTCATGATAACCGACTTCATTTTTTAGAATAGCTAGGTTCTTCCTTTCAACCATCATTTTCTTCAGTTCATCCTTAGCTTGCTTATACTATTCCACAAACATCTGCATCTAAATCTTCTAGTTCTCAATAGTCTTATCTAACTTATACCTCTCCATGACTTAGATCTTTACCCTTCAGTAGTTAAACTGTTTAATAAGAGAATTGTGCTCTAATACCAATTGTTGGAATTAGGAGAGATAGGGTACTAAGAGGGGAGGGGTGAATCAGTTCCCACTAAAAATTTTACTTGTAAACCTTTCAAATCTATAACAGTAAACAATAATAACCTTGCAAAATAACTTGTATCTAATTGCATGTATCATTCATCCATTTAACTTGTGAAAGTAAACTACATAAAATCAACAATATATCAATCACATAACACAAGTATTTTGGTAACACAGAAACCCTTGTTAGAAGGTAAAAATTGTGGTGGGGATGACACCCACAAATTCTTCACTACTACAGATAGAAAAGGTTTTCCTGTTAGGGCTACAAGTTTTGATCACTTCTGGTGATCTTACCCTGTTAAGAGTGATAAGTCTAGTTTATGGGATGTTTTGTTTATGATTTTATGAGTCTAGACCTAAATATCTTATGGTTTTTCATAAACATTATGCAGACTTTTATGTTTCTATGCTTTAGCCATGTGTATATTTGATACTTTTGAAACTAAGGGAAAATACTGAATATATATATATATATATATATATATATATATATATATATATATATATATATATATATATATATATATATATATATATATATATATATATATATATATATATATATATATATATATATATATATATATATATATATATATATATATATATATATATATATAGACTAATGGATATTATGATGAAATCTGATATTTTTCTTCTCTAGTGTTAATGGGTAGTGTTCTTGTAGCCATGTGACAATGATGCGCTAAAATAGGAAAAACTTATTATAAATCTTTGCATTGGATTTGTGTTTCAGATTTTGGTATGCTAACCTTTTGCAGGAGAAGAATAAGTCAGCAAGGAGCACAAAATCAAAGATGAGTGGGTCTTTTAAGGTGAGTAACTATTTCCATATTTTATCATGGCTCTACTACTTCCATAACTTTGCTGTTGTTGATTCAAACTAGGTCAATCTAGTTACCAAGTGTTCCTATATTCTTGAAGCACTAAATGTGGTTTATCCTCTTGCATAAATGATGTTGTCGTTCCTATAATAGAAGTTGTTATACTATGTAATGAAGGACCTAGTTTTTAGGTGTTCTGTTTTCTCAATTGCTTTTAAATAAGCTGGAACTTATGATTTCGAGCTAGTTAGACATTTTGAGGAGTTTATATTGTAATCTAGAAACAAAGTGAATATACTTTGATATTCCATCTTGTACTTATGTTCTGTTGAAGGAATATATGATAGTTCCAAATATTAACATCTGAGTTTTAAATCATTCACACTTCTTTGGGGGCCCATGCGGGAGGTAAATTCCCTATTCATGTTCAAGTAGGACTTAGTTAAGTTTCTTTGAAGTTGATAAGTATTGTTTCTCCTACAGCCACTAGTAATAGAACCACTGACTATTTCCTGTAGCATAGATTTACTTCTGAAAGCATTATTAGTTTACTATTGAACATTTCCTTTCAGTTGCAAGTTAAAGTATAGTTTCAGTTCTTAGCATAAATCTCCTGCAATAATACCTTTACTTAGTAGTGATGACTTTTGAAGAGAACTAAATCATAAACCTTGTAGCCATCATCTCAAGCTCATGTTCCCAGATTGATATATTTAATGAAGCCCAACATGATATTCCAAGTAGACATGTGATGAATTTAAGTGATGAATCATTGTGAGAGGATGTCTAATCTTTGAAGTTACTAGGGTATTATTCTGGCTAGTCAACGAGTAACATATTAGATCAGCTAGATCTACCTTGTTATAGGATTTTAACAACACTAATGAAGTGTACACTCGATTAAGAGATTTACATAAGATTGTCAAGTCTACTTTGTTAAGAGATTTAGCCAAAAACTCTACTACAATTGTTAGAAAGAAATAGGCAATTATCTGCTAATTGACAACCAAATTGTTTGATACAAATCAATAAGTACTTAATATATTTCACCTTTACTATGATGAATCTCTACTCTAAACTACTCGGTTAGCCCTCTCTGATTCTACTCAATCTAATCTCCTTTGTATACTGTTCTACTCTATCAACTGATAATCTTGAAGTTAGGCAAGTGCTTCAAGTGCTTCTTAATTCATACATCAATTCACATCAACAATGATGCAAACATACAATTATATAGTGAACTACATTATGCCACTTTAACAAAATTAGGTTACAAATCTTAGACAAAATCCTAAGATCTACAGTGTACAAAAATAGTCTAGATCGAATCTTACATAAGATCCTCATTACATTTAATGAATATCATGACAATAAATATTCCTTGATCTTGGTAAAGCATTTTCTAATCTATTTCAACTATATGCATAGAAGAATGTTCCATTCTTGATTACTATGCCATTTCCTATAATCCTCAGTAAACATTGTATAAACTACTCGGTGTGTATTGGTGCTCAATGTTTACTGTCCCTTAGTGTCAGTGTCTATTGATGCTCAGTAAATTGTCTGATACTTGGTGTATATGCTTAACCGACTAGTTTGTTTTGCTTCTAGTTACTGACTAGCTCAATCTAAGTAACCGACTGATATCTTTGATAACCTTTGATACTAATGACAAACTTTAATGCTCAATAGAGATAACATTAATGGTACACTTGTAGAAAGGTAGATTTCCTATTGGAACATATGGGAAGATGAAAATGAAGAAGTTTTCTCCTTGTAGAATATTGAGGATATTTGATAGCGGAAATGCTTATGAGATTGAATTACCCAATGACATGGATATATCACCTATATTCAACATTGTAGATTTCTATGAGTACCTTGAATTGGATAAAGAAATGACAATACCAAATGATTATCCTAAGAGATAGATAGAAGAAGTTGAGTAGATATTGAAACAAAGAGTTGGCAGAAGTACAAGAGGAAGACAATATATGGAATATCTGGTAAAGTGGAAGAACATATCGATTTAAGACATTTCCTAGATTTCACAATCTAAGTTGGATTCAGATAGGGTTATACCTTTTGCATGATTTAGAGAATCATTCAAAACAACCACAGGTGTCTAATGCAGGAGTATCTTGGGTCCTTAGCAATCCTGTGTCACCAAAAATAAGTTTGAGTTTTCTATGTTGCTTAGTTCCTTCTTTAACCAAGTTGGCTCGGTAGTTTCTCAGTTTCCTTCTTTAACCAAGTTAGTCAATTATTTCTTGGCACTCGGTTATCCTTGCTTATTGATTTGTTTGTTTTAGTTTTTTCTTCAGACCGGCTTGTTCATTTAATTGTGGTCATGGATTTAGTGTTGGTATCAATAATTGGGAAGTGTGTGGACCTAGATCTGGTTGTTCCTTCCATTAATGGTAGATCTAAAGGCCAACTTGTTTTGGTATCCTCTTGTATATAATGTAGTCATTGGTTGTAATTTAGGGGGTATTTTTGGTAGCAGTCAGGAGTTAGAATATTGAAGATAATTTATGAATCCTCACATGTTGGAGGACTATAGTAATTGAATTGTAATATCTGGCCCTAACCGGGAAGGCCTTACAACCTGGCATGTATGAATCAATTTCATGACTAAAAAGATCTATTATGCATTCTCTTTCTCTCTCTCTCTCTCTCTCTCTCTCTCTCTCTCTCTCTCTCTCACTTTTTGTATAATTGATTCCAAGTGTGATCTCTACAAGGTAGATTTGGATTAGGGTGTTCCCTTGGCCCCTCTTCCTGACCTCTCTTGTATCACATAACCAATGAACTAAAGGATTGAATGGCTCTTGAAGGAGAGCCTTAAAGAATAAAATTGGTTCTTACATGATCAAAAATGGAAAACTCTACAAACGTAATTATGATGGCATTTACCAATGGTGTTTGGATAGGACATTAGCTAAACAAGTTCTCACAAAGTTTCATGACAAGTATGGCACTAGCCATGGGTCAATTGAGGATACTACACATCAGATATTGAGATCTATTTATTATTTGCCTACCTTGTTCAAGGATACACATGAGCACGTATGCTCATGCCATGCTTGCAAAACTAGCACCATCCGCGAGAGACATCCCAAAATGCCCCTACAACCCATCTATGAGGTATGTCTATTTGACCAATGGGGGCTAGATTTTTTAGGAATGACTAACCCTCCTTCCTTAGTAGGACATGTATATCTTGACAGTGAAAGACTACTACACACGGTGGACAAAGGTCCAAGTTTTGAGAAATTACAGCATAGAAGTAGTAACCAAATTCCTGGAGGAGTTTATTATCACATGGTTTGGTATGCCTTTCTTTCTAGTATGTGACAATGCACCCTCTTTTTCATTTTCATCTCTTATCCAATGGGCATTTAAGAGCCAGGTAATCCTCAAATTCTCATCTAATTATTATCCACAAGTGAATGGGGTTGCAGAATCAACAAACAAAAACTTGACAATTATAATCAAATGCCTCCTAGATGACAATCTTTAGGATTGGCACACACAATTGAGATAAGCCTTGTAGACTAACCGAGTAAGGATTAAAAATTCTTTGGTTACTTCCCCTTACCAATTGGTCTACAACCTACAACCCATTTTTCCTATGAACCTAACAATACTAATCTTGAGATTTATGGAACAGTAAGTCAAAGGAAAGTATAGGGTGTAACTTAACCTCATGAACCTTTTAGACTTGGAATAAAAGAGAACCATGGCCTTAGAACATGTAGCTAAATATCAAGCTATCTTCAAGTGTTGGTTTGACAAGAGAGAAACAATAAAGGTTTTTAGGATTTTTGATTTGGTCTTGATGTGAGATAAAGAGAAAGAGAAGTCACGCAACCACACTAAATTTCAACGATTGTGGATAGGCCCTTTCAAAATAGTAGAAATCTTAGGAGATCTAATAATTTCAAAATTAGCTCTCTCAAGGGGGAACTGGTGCCATTTCCTATCAATGGCCAATATCTAAAACATTACTTTAGATCTTGAGGGGATCTAGTCCTTCCTTGTATTTTTTGTAGTTTAATGTTTGTTTTAGTTTTCTTTTCTTTTGAATTAGTTAGTTCATGTCTGTTAGGGGGTAGCTTTCCTTAAATAAGTGCTCCGCACTAGTTAGTTTGGGCAAAGCGATGAAGGTCTTTCTTTATCAAACACTTTTGATTAGATTTTGTCTTGCAAAGAGCCAAATATAAAGATTGAAAGGGGAGTGTTTTCCTTTCAAATTCATCGGGTAGATTCTCGGAGCTGATCATCCTTGAAACCTACACACATCTTAAAATATATTCAGTTGGAGGTTTTTTGAATAGGATTACTGTTAGAATCAAGTAACACCCATGGTCATAGAGGAAGTCAAAAGTCAAAACCCTTTTCCACCTAAAATACAGACTAAAAGAAAAGAGCCGAAAGAAAAAAAAGGAGGAATGCATAAAGATAAAGTCAACAAGAGAAGAAAAGTTCAAATGCTTGGGTAGCATAGAATAATCGCTGCCTAGGTTTTGAAAAAAAATTAGAAATGCAAATGAAGAGGTGGCACAATGTAAGCATTGCCTTAGTTTACTAAAAGCACTGGACCTGAAGTAAATAAAGAACCAAAATATCCATAACACAATAAATCAAGAAAATCACTTTCCCTAAAATGAATGTTTATTCTAAAGAGCCCTCCAAAGAAGTTTAAAACTTCAGAACAAGCTCATCTGGAGGAGGGGAGGGGTGACTTTAGCAACCTCTACCAGGGCTATAAATGCCTAGCTGGTAGTAGAGCAAGGTTAAAATGACTTTTGCTAATCTAATCCAATAGACAAAAATTTAGTGATTACTAGTGTGGACAAGGCTTTTGAGGATACCTGTTTTGAAAAGACTCAAGCCAAACAAAGATTAGATTTTAGTCTAGCATGAAATCAATAAAAAACAAGTAAAACTCTAAACTAAGCCACCTCAGATTGAGCTAAAATAGGTGCACCCAAGCACTATTTGATTTGCTCTTGCTTAAGGGGATGTGGGTGTGCTCTCTAAGCACTTGGAGCATGTCCCTTATGCATTTTAGGATGGATTGAGATCCATAAAAACCCCATAAATGGCACAAAACAGGCATAGAACACCTAATTTTCCCCTAAGGCCTTAAGGATCAAATGATGTTGAAATGAAGATTAAGCTACATGATGTTTATGCTAAGATTGATTTTAACCAAATAGAGATGTGATGATGATGTTATGCTATGTAAAATGAGGAAATAAACTATGTTAATCCATTATTACTAAATTAGGATGAGCTAAAATGCTTGAAAGTAAGCTAGATTAAGATGATTATGCTAAGTCTAGAGCTAAATGGGCATGATAACAATGTTTGAAATGAAAGGTGAATGGTCTTTTGGTTTTGGAAATGAGGAGCATTTATAGGATTTGAGAAGGAGGAATGAGTGGCCAGGATCAAAATCCTTAAGAGAGGCCAAGATTCATTCAAAGGGGAGCACATGGATTGTGCTAGTTCAGGGCCACCTCTTTGTGAAAAGTGTCATAAGGGCATTGGGTTGAAAGATGGGAGGGATGTGTACAATTTGGGAAATGTGCCTAAGGTCAAAGAGTGTAAGAAAGGGGTGAGGGGCTTCTTAAATGCATGATAAATGCATGTAAGAGGGATAAGGAGGCCTTAAATGCACTTAATGCATGTAAGAGAAGTTTCTAGAAGTTTGTTGACTTTGGGTTAAGCTTAGGAGTTGGCTAACCTTGGTTTAGGGAATGTGACAGGATTAGGGGGGGATTAGGATTAGGATTAGGGTTAGGACTTTCTAGAAGAGTCTAGAATTTCCTTAGGATAAACATAGATTTTAAGAAATAAATAAAGATTTATTTATTTCCATGGTTTAGGTTTGAGAATATTTATTAAAATGAATTTAATAAATATGAGGATTAAATATTTAATCTTAATTAAATATTTTGAGTTGGGATTAGGGTTAGGAAATGATGGGATTAGTCTTTAATCGAAATTAAAGAAGGATTAGAAGATTCTGGAAGAGGTTAGTGGTCTTAAGAAAATTGATCAAGTTTTGGGCAAAAAATAAATAAATTATTTATTTTGGGATTTTTGGTCAATTTATTAATTAAATAATTAATAAATAAGGAGATAATGTTTAAATAAGATTTAAACATTTTTGGGAGGGATTCCTTAATTAAATATTTTTAATTAAGGTAAAGGGATTTAATGGCATAAAAATAAATAAATAAATAAATTAATTAATTAATTAATAAATGATGATGTCATCAGGAATTTTTTCAGAAAATAAAAATACTTTATTTTCTAAAGGATTTTTAGGTGTCTACATTTTGCCCCTCTTTGATGTGATGCCGCAAGTGGCATGGTGTCAAAGATAAGAAAATAAGATGCCGAAGGCTAGAATTTAGAGGAATGATGGTTTGTGCCACCTCAAGAAAATAACACAAGGAGTAAACATTGTGGAATTTTCTCGAAAGGAAATAGAGAAGGAAGGACTGAGGAAGCAGGGGAAATAAATAACCAAGCTTCCAAGAGCAAAGATGGGTGAATGCAAGATGAGAGGGAATGCAAAATGCAAGATGCAGCTACATGAGAGATGCAAGATGCAAGATTAATCTATATGATGCAAGATGTAGGGGATTGGGGGAAGCTCCAAGTGAAAATGTGGAGAGCACAACCTAGTTTAATATAGCAATGCTAGAGACCTGCTAAGGATTCTGGGATCATGAGGCCTTGTCACCAGTGTTGCATAGGACTAACGCTAAAAAGACACGCAGGGTTGCCCCAGCATCACGCATGATCCTGAGAAGGAGGCATGGTGGAAATGATTCTGAAGAAACTACAAACACATGACTGACTCATAGGCAGAAGAAAAAGATCAAAATACCTTGCCCCAGATTATCCTCATTCGCAGCGCACCATGATATAAAGGATCATGGTGACTTTGAGTAGAGAACAACGAGAAGCCATAAAAGATTAACAAGATCCAAAGGACAAAAAGCCAAGACCAAAATGAGAACTCCAAAAGGACAACCTTTGCCAAGGAGAGAGATTTGATGTGATTGATTGGATTGATGGTGGGAAGATTGGTCTGACCATGTGGAAGGATGCATTAACATGGACCTAGTGTGCTTGGTGGAAGATTAGATCTGACAAGAGGAAGGATACATCCTCAAGGACCCACTAATTGATGAGAGAATGAGTGTTGTTATTCACTGGCAAATGATGAAGTCAAAGAATAATCGATGTGATCAAGAATAGTTGATAATTGATGTTGTTGAATTACAAGGCTAGGTAGGACAAAGTGTTCTGATCAAATGCTACTGTAGGACTGACAAGGACTATGTAAAACAAGACATGAGGATAAGTACAGTGGATGGGAAAAGAGATATAATAGATATGTACAAAAGCTCAGGATTGGGGATAGGAGGATCTCACTATATAGGATATGGTACAAGAAGGATGGCGCTATACAGGATATACAAGATATGGTACAAGATATGTGCAGGTACGATTGCAGATTTTCTTGAGGATCATGAAAAAGAGGAATGCTGGGGGATGGTGGATGGGGATGGGGATGGTAGAAAAAGGATTGAGATGTTGGGATGGGGGGATGGGAGTTTGATAGATAATGACTCGGTCCACTATGTATGGTGCTTGTTTGCTAGGTTTTCACCAACATACTTGTCCAAGGCACTTGAATTTCCAAGTTTTCACCATTGGACAATTGTTTTTCTTTTTCTTTTTTCTTTTTTTCTTTTTTTTTTAATTTTTCTGCTTTTTCCAATTTTTATGAATTTTTTGAATATGTAGATCTGGGTCAGGCATAGAACCTCTTCAAATGTATGATGTCGATTGGATCATTCAAAGGCTCACCTTTTGGTGTAGATAACTGATAAGCTCTAGAGCCGAAGCATGCTGTGACAACATAGGGGCCCAACCAAGTAGGCTCAAACTTGCCTTTCTTTTCTCTGTTTGCTTGGACTTTCTGATTTTCTTTGAGGACCGTGTCACCAACCTAAAATTGTCTGGGATGGACCTTCTTGTTATAACTCTTTTTGAGTCAATTATGGTATGCAAATAGGTGATCATAGGCTTGTTGTCTCTTCTCATCTAACAGGTCTAGCTGTGTGAGATGGGCCACACGATAGTCTTCATCAGTGGTGTAGTTCTTCATGGAGACTCACAATGATGGGAGCTCAACCTCGATCGGTAGAATGGATTTGGCACCATATACAAGGGAATATGGGGTGGTGCCTATGGGAGTGTGATAAGAAGTATGATAGGCCCAAAGGCCGGGATTGATTTGGAGGTGCCAGTCACGACCAGAATCATTGACAACCTTCTTGAGGATTTTCAAGATAGTTTTATTGGTTGCCTCAACTTGGCCATTTCCTTGAGGGAAATATGGACTGGAGAAAAGGTGATGGATGTGGAGTCTAGCACACAGATCATCCACATGCTAGTTTTCAAAAGGTGTGCCATGGTCAGTGAAGATGGTAGATGGTATGCCAAAGTGACAAATGATGTGGTAAAGGATGAACTTGGATATTTGGATACCAGTAGTTAGGGTGAGCGGAATCACTTCAACCCATTTGGTGAAGTACTATGTGGTAGTTATTATGTACTTGTGTCCATCCGAGGAAAGGGGAGTGATTAAGCCAACAAGGTCAAAGCCCCAACATGAAAATGGCCAAGGTGGTGCAATGGGCTGCAAACCTTGTGCTGGTGCATGAATCAAATTTGCATGCTGCTGACATGGTAAACATTTTCTAACAAACTCACAAGCATCATGTTCCATGGTTGGCCAATAATACCCAACTCGAAGCAACTGCTTAGCTAGAACCATGCCACTTGTATGGGCACCACAAATTCTAGCGTGGACCTCTTGTAAAGTGAGGACAACCTCATTTGAATCTAAACACCTAGAGAGGATATTGTGATACCCTCGACGATAAAGGGTGTTGGCTACAAGAGTGTAGCGGGAAGCTCTGCAAATAAGGTTTTGTCATGGGTTATTGGTGAGATGGAGAGATATGATACCATTCTTTAGATATGCATGAATGTCATGGTACCATGGGGACTGGGGACCAACCAAGACACACACCATTTCTGCATCGGTGTTCTCATAAGCTAGTGTATGTAGCTACTCGACTAGGAATTCATACTGTGATGCGTCACGTGGGATTTCTAACAAGGACCCAATAGTTGCCATTGCATCTGCTGCTTTGTTTTGAAGTCTAGGTATCTGTGTGAATTGTAGATTTAGGAAATGCTCTTTCAATCTATCCATGATTTCTTTGTAAGGTAATAGTTTGTCATCCTTTGTTTGATATTCATCTAGGACCTGCTTGATAATCAGCTGTGAATCACCGAACACTTGTAGTTCTATGATATTCCATTGAATGGTTGTTTTGAGACCTAAGATGAGTGCCTGATATTCTGCAATGTTGTTGGTACATGAAAATCCCAACTTGAATGACTTTGGGATGTAGTCACCTTGAGGTGTGACAAATAGGATTCTTGCCCCTGATCCATGTGATGTGTAGGAGCCATAAAAGTATAGTTTCTGTGTGTGTGAAAATTGTACCTGATCTGTAGACACAACACTTAGTAAAACATTAGAGGTTAGTGATAATCAAAATTGTGCAAAATTGAAATCTAATCTAACCAAGTGATTTATTGCATTCTAATAGGTGCGAGATTGATGTTCTCAGATTGTAATCGAGATCAGTGACCTAGACGACACCTAAATGAAGGATTTGAATGCAAAAGATGGATATGAAATTGAATGCAATTAATCTATATTTTTTATATTTTCTATGCAATAAGAATGATAAAATGATATGCTATGGATGCTAAATGATCTAACAATGAAGATTCTAACAATGATATGAAAACTATGAAATTCTATGCTAAGATATAAAAGCTATGCAATTGAAATTGATCTCACAATGCTTTGACGCAAGTTGATTCCTCAGCCTCCAATCCTCTAGCGTGATTGTGCAAAATATGTGGATGATTTGTGAAGAGCTGAGGCCTTGATTTTATAGAAATCTAGGGCTTTGGAGGTGCATGAGAAAAAGCCATAAATCACTCAAATAACTCAGCTTGATTTTTGAGTTATCTGATAATAACAGATAATTAAGTCACAAAAACATGCAAAAGCTAAGCTTTAACTCAAAATAGAGTTTAGCTTTAATTGATAATTGACAATTGTCTGCTTTTATGATTGTGCATGTTTTATTTATGAATTAATTTAATAATAAAGTGATTTATTTCCAACTTAAGTAATTTTTGAAATAAAATAATTAATTTATGGGTTAATTAACTATTTTATCAAACTTTTATTAAAAATTATATTATTAAATAATGACAACATGCTTTAATTAATTAAATAAGAATTTAATCAATTATTCATAACATATTAGATTTATTGTCAAAATTAAATAATACAATTAATAATAGATAGAATTAAATTTAATTACACAATTAAGTGGCAAGATATTAAATCTAATTAATTAAATATGAAAATATTCAATTAATCAAACTTTAGGATAAATGCGATTTATTGCCAAATAATTATAAAATTAAAGATAATTATGATAATTAGGAATATTACTAGGAATATTCTCCGATGCAGAATTTAAGATAATCAATTAGATTTGATGATATTCAGATGTGCCTTAGGTTAGGACTTTGATGTCGATTTCATTTGATTTGATGATATAAGAGGTTAATGAACTTATAGCCCATTTTTGGGGTATTACAGTTTCCACATGGGTTGTTCTTCAATCATACATAAGTGTTCATCAGGGAATTCCATGATTAGTGGATAAGCATCCACCAGTGGTGCTTCTGCTAGCTGATCAGCAATGACTTGCCCTTTGATTGCTTTCCGATCTATGTACTAGATGTCAAACTCACTGAGTATCATGACCCATTTTGCCATACGGCCTGTGAGAGTTGTCTTTGATAGTAGATATTTGAGGGGGTCCACTTTTGAAATGAGCCTGATTGTGTGACTAAGCATGTAATGTCTAAGCTTTTGAGTGGCAAAAACCACTGCAAGGCAGACTTTTTCCATGGGTGAGTAATTAAGCTCATAGCCGACAAGAGTTTGACTAATGTAGTAGATGGCTCTCTCTTTTTTTTCATCATCATGCTGAGTGAGGAGTGCCCCCAGTGCTGTAGTGGTTGCTGAGATGTAGAGTATGAGAGGGCATCCTGGGACTGGTGGTACTAAGATTGGAGAATTGGCTAGATACTCCTTGAGCTTATCAAAGCTTCTCTGACATATGGGATCCCATTTGAAGCTGGTGTCTTTGCATAAGAGATGCGTAAAAGGTTGGTACTTGTCTGCTAGTTGAGAAATGAACTGACGCACTGATTGAAACTTTCCTTGTAGGCTTCTACGCTATCTGAGTGTTCTTGGGGGAGGCATTTCTATTATTTCTTTGACCTTTTTAGGGTCAATCTCTATGCCTCTTCATGATACTATGAAACCTAGGAGCTTTCCAGATGTAACACCAAAGACACATTTCTTTGGATTGAGTCATAACCCATAGTGTTGTAGGTGATCAAACACACTCTCAAGAATGTCAAGGTGTTCATGGCGTGTCTTTGATTTTGCAAAATATCATCCACATAGTCCTCTAGGATCTTGTGGATCATGTCATGGAAGATTGATGTCATCACTCTCTGATATGTGGCTCCTACATTCTTTAGACCAAAGGGCATCATGTTATAGAAAAAGGTACCCCATGAAGTGGTGAATGTTGTTTTGTGTTGGTCTTCTACTGCTATATGAATTTGATTGTATCTAGAGAAACCATCCATTAGTGACAACATTTCATGGCCCACTGTAAGATCTATGATCATGTCTATGTTAGGTAGCAGGAAATAATCTTTAGGACATGCCTTGTTTAGGTCCCTAAAATCTGTACAAATTTGGATATCACCAAAAGGCTTTGTGACAGGTACCATGTTGGAGATCCAATCTAAATAATCTATAGCTTTGATAATCTTTGTATCTAGGAGCTTTTCTAGTTCTGATTTTACCAATAGAGCTACTTTGGGATGCATTTTGCGTAGCTTCTACTTTACTGGCTTAACATTGGGGTCCACAGCTAGGTGATGAACAACAAGTTTAGGATCAAGTCCAGGCATGTGTGTGTATGACCATGCAAATTTTGTAGTAGCTTCTTGAAGTAGTGCAGTGAAAGCCATTTCTTCACCTTTTGTCATGTTGGCTGCAATGTAGGTGATCCTCAGAGATTCCTATGTACCTAAGTTGACTGGCTTGGTTTCTTCTATGATGATAGGTGACTGCTTAGGTCTATAATCTTGGATGGGAGGAAGAGGCAAGTCTTCATCTTCTAGCACTTGAATTATCAAGTTTTCACTAGAAGATACACTCTTTATTTTTACTTTCTTGGAATCAGAATGTGCCCCAGAAGGGTTTTCACATAAGGACTCATGTTTTACTCTTTCTATTTCTCTTTTGCCGCTAAAGCTTGCCTCCTCTCTAAAGTATCCTTTTGGGTCAAGCTTATAGATGTGAGCTAACTCTGAATTCTGAACTGAGTGTGGGCCTGATGCCCCCATGAATTCTAGGAGTGCTTCTATGCTTTGGAAATCATTGATGTGTGTGATGCTTGGTTGGTCCCAGTCTATGAATTGAGGGTGAATGAGGGGAAGTTCTATGAGATTGATGGCAAGTTGTTGGAGGACAGAAGTCCTCAGGAGGGTGTCATCATCAAAGATATCATCGTAGGATCTGATTTCTTTCTCTTTAGGGATGTCTTCGATCTCTATGAGGTCATCCTGGCTATTTAAGAGGGGAACACTAGTCATGTTGGTGCCCCCAGTTTTGGTATTGGGCCCTTGTATATGTAGGTGAGGGGTATTAAATCCAAGACCCTAATGCTCAGGATTCTTGGATGCTATAATTGGGTCTTTGATTCCACCTTCTTGTGGTCCTAGACCACCACCTTGATAGTTCCATTGCTTAGTAGTGTACTTGTGCGATTGTGGGTATTTATCTTTGAAGTAGCCAAGAAGTTGTTTGTCAGGTGGTGGGGGATCTTTGTACAACCACCTATTAATGTTAGGATCCATTTCTTGACTATTGAATGTGCCATGGGATTCAAAAGTCAAAGGTCCCATTCTTTTGATTTCATGATGCTCGTCAATAGGCTTGCTTTGGTGACTCGAGCACCCTTGGGTATGTGGATCATGTGGGAGGGCCCCTACAACAAATGCATCATGTAGGTTGTATTCGCCATAACCCTGGTTATCAATCTTGATGGAAGAAAAGGTGGAGGTGAGGATGGTTTTTGGATCGCAATGGGATCGAGATGAGCTGGCAATAGAAGTGCCAATGTCAGTTCCAGGACAATGAGTAGAATGAGGAAATGATGCTTCCATCACATAATAGTATGCAAAGGGTTGGGGATCAGCATGGATGGTAACCTCAGTGCCATGATGTGGAAATTTGATGCACTGATGGTACATGGATTGTATAGCCTTGATGGAATGAATCCATGGTCAATTGAGGAGGATATTGAATGGTAGGTCAAGATCAACAACATGGCAAATGGTATCTTGGGTTGTTGGGCCTAGCTGGATAGGAAAAGTAATAGTACCTTCAGAGATATGCTCCAAGTTGTCATAGGCTTTGATAGTGATTACTTCATGTGCTATATCAGCCTCTGTGAACCCAATCTGCTGAATGAATTTCAAAGTACACGAGTTCAAGGCTGAGCCATTATCTATTAAGACCCGTTTGATGGAAAAGTCTCTAACCATGGCGGTGATGCAGAGAGGGAGAGTATGGTTAGGTGCAATGTCTGGCATGTCAGATGTTTTGAAGGATAAAGCACAGGCTACAGATAGATGTCCCACAAGGGTCTAAAACTGGGTGGTGTTAATGTCTGTGGGGACATGTCCTTCTTTGAGAGCTTGGTCAAGGATCTCCTGATGGAGAGGTGAAGTGTGAAGAAGGTCCAAGATGGATATTTGGGCTGGTGTGTTCCCTAGATGTTCTATGAGGTTGTACTATGCATTGTGTGCATTATGTGTTGGCCTTGGTTGGGCACCAATGACAGTTATCCGACCTCTGTGGGTAGTAATAGCACATTGATGATCTACTCCTCTGACATGGATAGCATTGACTGTGGGCTCAACTTGGGTTATAAATCCAACAATATTATCATAATTGATATAGGCAGTAGTGTGATCTTCTTTCTTGCCTTTGCCATGGTTCTGGGGATGATTGGCTTTAGTTTGGTTGTTCCCAGCATTGTGTTGTGGGAACACATTCTGATAAATTTGTAAGTTGGCATTTGGTGAGGCTTGAGTGGGTGTATCTACTTGAATCTCTTTTTGATCAATGAGATCTTGGATATAGTTTTTGAGTCTCATACACTTTAGGGTAGTGTGTCCTTTGACACGATGATAATCATAGTACTTGTGATCTTTGTACCAATCAGGCTTGGGAGTGGTATCATCAACTGGTTGGATTGGTGGATATGTGATCAAGTTGGCCTTGGCCATTTGATGAAATATAACATCCAAAGGTTCACCCAGTGGTGCGAAGGTCTTCTTTGGATAATTTTGAGCTATGGGTTTGTTCTTCTTGGGAGCAATATTGATGGCATTGACTTGATTTTTTGGATTACCTTGATAAGCTTGATGGGCTTGCTGTTGATAATTCTGCTAATTATTCTGAGAATGATATTGTTGTGTGGGTTGTTGATGAACTTGAGGAGGTTTCTGATGGATGGGTGCTTGTTGTTGTTGGTATGCAGGAGTTGACGGAGGACTAGCCACAAAAAATTGGACATGCTTGGTATCAGTGGCTCCATTAGTAACAACATTTTTGTTACGATTCCAGTAACGGGATTTATCATTGCTGGATTTTTGGGCATCATTTTTGAAGTGTCGGATTGTGCCTTCATCTAGGAGGGCTTTTTCAATACCTATCCCCTTGCTCTTGATATCTTGATAGGTTTGGAGACAATTCATCCACATGAAGTGGGATAGCTTAGGATGCAGATTATCAATAAATATTTTTGTCAAATGCTTTTCAGGTGGCTGGTATGATAACTTGGTGGTAAGGTTTTGCCATCATTGCAAGTATTCTACTAGGCTTTCTCCTTTTTTTTTTGAATTGCAGAGATCTAACAAGGTCAACTCATTCTCAACATTATGGGCATAGTGGGCAATGAACTTCTCAGAAAGTTTGGAAAAGGTTGTGATAGTCCCATAGGGTATTTTGTAGAGCCACTCAACAGTGGTTCCTCCTAAGCTTTTGGGGAATAGGCGTAAGAGATAGTTCTCACTATAAGCCACTTCTTGGCACACCATATAGAATTCTTTAATATGATTGACTGGATCTCCTTTCCCTTGATATTTATCAAACTTAGGTGTCTCAAAGTGCTTGGGGAAAGGTATAGCGGCAATGGACCGATCAAACGGATAAGGACACACCTCCTCAAACTTGTAAGTTTTGTTCTCAGTATTGGTTTGAAGCTCTTTAAGAGCATTCTTCATGGCTTCCCACTCAGTATTGATTGGTGTTTGAGTGGGTACTCCCATTTGAGGTGGGTATTGAGGAGTGGGATACATAGATGGCCCAGCGAGATATGTAGATTGGAGTGGATTTTGGAGTGATGTTTGCTGGGGATATTGTTGATGCAGCATAGGGGGATATTGTGGTGGTGGATATGAGACTGCTTGTTGGTGTTGTGGGATGACTGGGACTTGCTGCTATGACTGATAAGAGGAAACTTGTTGCTTTTGGGGAATGATGGGGGTTTGTTGCTGTGACTGGAAGTATGGTTACTGTAGGGGTGGCTGGTGGAATGATGCAGCTTGTTGGTAAGATGGCCCTTGCTGAACTTGGCTCTATGGTTGACCGATATAATTCAAGTACATTCCCATATTGCTTAAGGGTGGAACTGATGTAGGGAAGCCCAAAGAAAAGGGTGAATGGGCAAGATAACTTTTGAAATGGGATGAACTTTGCTACTGAGGTGGAGGAACTTGCTGAAAAGAACTGGGTGTTGGGAATGGATAGCTCATGAAGGAAGAGGTTGGTGGAGGTTGAGATGGTTGCTGTTGTGTTGCTTGTGAGAAGGTGGCTTGTTGGTTTGCAAATATGGATGTAGGAGAGTGAGTTGGTATTCTAAAGGCTTTCATGTCTTCTTGAGTGAGACCCCAATGAGGACTAGTGTGAGGTGGGAATTGTGTCGTAGTGGATGCCAGGAAGGTAGATGTGATGAGAGTTTGAGACATGAATGGTGGTTTTGAAAAACCCATGGAAGGTATTCCTATGGTGAAGGCATTTTGCTGGGCTTGTGCCTGGGTAAATGCTTGTTGGGGGGGAAATGAAGAGAATTCTTGCATTCCCCATGAAAAGGGTGATGTTGATGCGTAAGCTTGCTGGGTATGAAAGGGGAGCGGTTGCGTTGCCCCTGAAATAGATGACGTTGATGTGGAGGCTTTTTGGGAGAAAGAGGGAAACAATTGCGTTGACCCTAGAAAAGATGGTATGGATGTAGAAGCTTGTGGAGTGAAAGGGAAAGATGATTGCATCCCTCCTGGCATAAAAGGTGTGGATGTGGAAGCTTGTGAAGTGAAGGGGAAGGATGATTACATTCCTCTCGAAGTGAAAGGTGTTGTTTGGCCTATGGAAGATGGTGGGACTTCTTGTGCAAAGGTTTGCGTAAGAGGTGGGAGTTGACTTTGTGACAAGCATTGGATTTGTGCAAGAGCTTGGGCAGCCATAGCGGATGATGAAGTACTTGTGATAGGGAATTGAGCAGATGGTGTTATAGCTTGTGTTACAAGACTTGCAAAGCTTCCTTGCAAAAGAAGAGGAATGGTGGAGGTTTCTTGTGATGTTTGCAAGGTTGGATCAAGGAACGGTTGGATGAATGGAGAGTATACTTGTGCTGGGATTTGGATAGTACTTATAGAATGTGAGGATGAAGATATGGTGGAATGGAAGTCTATGCCTGTGCAAAGTTAGTGAACATGCTTTGTTGGTTTTGGGCCACGAGTGTATTGACTAGTGGTGGATTCTCTGGATGATTCACAAATGTTTCTATTGCCAGAGGAGCTGAGGGGATATTGGGATCATACCATGTATTTCCAGTTTGTATTTGGGGATCATAGGCTATCATTGCACTGGTAAAAATGTTGGGATCAGATGTGCTAGTGATTGGATAAGGATTCATGTTCCTTCGCTTCCTAGATCTAGATCTTGTCTCGACAGGCATGGAAATGCAGATGCTAGATGAATGCAAGATGTTTCCTAAAGGATTCTAAAGAATGATAGATGCAAGCTTAAGGAACTTCTAAGGATGATGAATTTCTAGAATGCAATGCAAGGATTGGTGAAATGCTTGGATTTGGGTCAAGGATGGTGGAAGATTGATGGGAGATGGTGGTAAATTGGTTAAAAAGCTTGGTGATGATGGAGGCTTGGTGGGATGCTTTGCTTTGGGTCAAGATTGGGTGGAGGATTGGTGGGATGCTGGTGGAAGACTACTAAGTGTCAATAATGAGCTGCTATTTTTCCCAATGGAGGATCAGTGATAGGATTTTGGCCAACCTAGGATAGACTAATGATCTTGGGTCAACTAGATTCTTATCAATACAAGCCAATCTCTTGCTCGAGATGATGAGGCTATGCAAGGACAAGTTGGATTTGCTTTAGACAATGCTCTGTCAAAAAGGGGATGATTTCTGATTTGGGATAAGGGATGGAAACAACTCAAAGGTTTTGAACACTAAGTACTTGTGGATTTCGATCTCTGGATTTGGCACAAAAGGATGGTGAGTTGTGATTTGGATATTGGATGCTGGATTTGGATGAAGGATATGGGACTCTGATTGTGGATTGTTGATGGAAAGATGGTGAAGGATGATGGAACAATGCTTTCTCTAAAAGGATGATGCAAATGCAATTGAGATGGATGATCTATGATGTTGCTAGGAAGATGATGGTGAATGTATCTAAGGACTTTTAGAATGCAACTAAGGATTTGGTGATGATGCCAAGATGGAACTAGGATGAGACTAGGATGAAGAACTGCCGAGATAGGATTTTGAGATCCGAAGGTAGAATGGACATGTGATGGATCCTATCTAATCTTCTCTTTCAAGACTGATGTAGCGATGGTTCACTCGAAATCGGTAGGCAAACTTTTTGAATCTTGCGTTATAGCCAATATTATCAAGCTTTTCTTGATATTTTTCTTCTGCTTGGATTGCTTAGATAGAGGATTGATGGCTCTTAAGGTTTCTTTCTACAAATTTCTTTTCTTGATAAGCTTTGGATTTGGGCAACTTAGCTTTCGAATGTTTGATCAAATTTGGCATAACTTGGGGAAATTCTGATAAAAAAAAGTTCTTTGGATATCTGATTTCAAGAGTTTCTCTGCAAAATGTCTTTGAGTATCTCAAATTGGGTTTTTTGATCAATTTGATGTTTCCCAATGGCAAAGGATAGATTTCAACAAAGATTTTTGGAAAAGCAATCTCCACAAGGGACAAAGCAACCTTGTGGGATACAAACAAGATAACTGACTCTACTAAAGCTTTGAAAGTGTATGTTCCAACAATGTTTTCATAGAGTATTGACTGTCAAGCACTTCAAACAGATCTACCTAAGGAAGGTGAGCATCAAAATTGCTTGCCCATAGCTTGGTACCCCCTAGAAGGGAATACAAATGGTGAGTAATCTTGAGGTGACCCAGTAAACCCCTTGGAATCGGTCCTTGCACAAGGATTTTGATACTTTCGGATGTAGATAGGGTAGCCTCTATTTTATCAGGTTTTTAATAGTTTCATGGAGTCTCCATACCTAGTTATGCTGACCGCCTGTGACTCACTTAAGAGCCTAGCCAAAAATGCTGGGGGAGGAATATTTACCTATCCCCAGACATTTGCATTTGGCACAAAATGCCCATGGATTAGGAGATATAAGTGAGTACTTTTTGCCTTCACTTTATTTATATACCGGCCGGGGAGTATACTGGTTTGAGGTCATTCTCTGAGTAGGAAGTGCTTTTCTGTCATGCCTCGCAAGGGAACCAGGAAAGAGAACAAAGATTCTCTTTAGAAAAGAAAACCTAAGTAACGAATTATGAAAATTTTTGAACTTTAAAAGATTTGCATGAACAATCCATAAACATCATTTAACTTACATTCCTTCCAAGGTTCCCTTATAGTACATTTATAATTATTTTAAGATCATTAAGTGTACTAACTCTTAAATCATAACCTTAGAAATTCTTTAGAGAGAAATATAAATGCTATCATTTGATTACTAACCAAATTGATTCCATCAATATTCCCTAAACCTTATTTCATAAACATTTAAAGCATAATCTTTGCAAAAGAATTTATCTAGGAGTTAAACTATTTCTCATATGAAATTAACACATTTATTTTACTAACTTTTCTTGAACAATAGTAATAAGAAACATGCCACTTTGCTTCCAACAACAATAATACATATTGACTTTCATTCTCATAATTTTCTTAGATATACCCTTCCCAATTACATGAATGCTTACAATATATCTTCTACTATACAAGGCCTTATAGGATTACATGACTATGAATAACACTTTACAATATTTTTGCAATTTTCTTTCTAAGATAAAACATGAAAAGGAGTGAGAAATATCTTCAACAACTTCTGGTGCTCCATGAATAGCACAAACACGAACAATACCTCGAAAAGAATCACCACCCAACCACGTGGATCCAAAAAGGTCCACTCCCCCATGCTAGGAGATAAACACCAAGGTCCACAAGGAAGTGATATCTAGGCCGTACCTAGGGTTGGAGTAACCTTTCCCAAATAACAACTGAAAATAAAATTAAAGTACAAACCCTTTCCCAAAAAGTTCTAAGGCTAGGTGGAAACTCTAAGTGACAAGCTAGGTTTCCTACCCTTACCCAAACATCATAGACACATAACACTCAAATTTGGAGAGATTTTTAGAGGGTTTGGTGTGTGGAAGAGAGAGGGAAATAAAGTTTTCTTTGAATACAAATGAAAAGCTTTACAACTTTCGTGTTCTCTGCCATGAGGGTATAGCCAACCCCTTTGTGTTTAAAGAAAAACTCCATTCCAATGCAAATGAGATTTTAAATGGATTTATATAATATTATTTTCTATTATTAACCATTTCCGTACAAGTTTTATTTATTTTTATGAGGCTTTGAACAGAGGAAGTCATCATTTACATTGACTATCCTTGTTATTGATTTGGTTCAATTGATCAATTGTTTTGAAGCTTTAATGAGCACATAGGCTCTTCAATTTATTTGGTTATTATGGATTATGAGAGAAGAATATTAATATATAAGTATGTGTTATTAAGTTTTTGGATGCAGGTATATACAAGAGATTAAAAATAGAGATCACTGATTGACAAACAATACAATATCAGAAAAAATGACTCTCAGTGTGGGGGCCATAACTTTCAAACCAACCATTGGATCTTTATGAGCTTCAGATATGATTTACAAAAAATAATTACGCCCATCCTCACTAGAGAGATTGAGGAATTTTGATCTGAATAAAAATTTATAGACATCTGAGTATGGGTCTATCTAGAGGGCAGATATCTATCATGTTAGGATAGTCATAGATAAGATTATTGTTTAAATAAATTTGATCTTGTGTTGATGAATTTTATTATTATTAAAAATAATAGGATAGTTTGTATTTCTCTAGGTTTATGTACATACAATTAATGATACTATCTTTTTCCCAGAGAGTAGGCAAGAGTAGTTACATAGTTCGCAATCTAAATCACATCCTATATTTTCCAGCAAGTAAACAAACAATATAGCTTCACAAAAAATATAATAACACACAAAAGAATAAATAATCATTTGTACAATAAAATATTTACTATATATCTATCCTTTCTCCCGAGTCCCTTCACACAGGAAAAACAAACATAATACAATATAATAATATATTATTCATATTGCTTGTACACGTGAAGCAACCACAAATACAGAACAAAACAATCACACAAATCAAATAAGGAGGAGCATCTTGCAGGATAGCTCTTACCTGGATTCCAGAGAAGACATCCATTGAAGAAGGAGGAATCAATCAACTTGGCCTACTTCCATCACTCCACCAAAGCCTTCCGATTGCAGACACCACCTTTTCCAAATATAAAATAATCAATAATGATATCCTAAAATTAAGATCAATTCTCCTATGAATAATCCAGCCAAAAACCCTCCCTAAATACAATATCCTCTCAAAGCAATAATCCAATTTCTTGAGTCTCCTTTTCAGCCAACCTCCTATCCTTCAAATATCTCTCCTGTAAATAGGTTGAAGGATTGGTTGCACGGGAAAATCAACCGTTGCAACCATCCCAACCAAAAGATAGTTTATAGTTTAGGATTTAATTTATTCATTAAAGCCATTCACGGGAAGGGAATAGCTAATTCAATATTATTAATAATAAAATCTAATATGAGAGCCTCATAAATACTAATAAACTAATGTTATTTTTCTTTATTTAAGAAAAAGGAAATAATTTATTACTATTATTACTTATCACCATATTTACTAAAGCTATGGTAACAGTTTTACCACATAATAATTAATCCTTTAAGTAAATAATTTATTTATTATTATAATTTAAAATGCAATTACTTTCACACACTAATATTTATTAAATATATATATGCAACCATAGGCATATGTGTGCACCCATATGCTTATGTGTATATATATTATTATAATATTATTAAAAATAATAATATTATTAATATCATATTATTAAAAACAATGTTATTATTAATATCATAAAAATCTTATTATTATGGTATTATAAAATATTATTATCCAATCAAATAATAAATCATATTCCATACAAAGTAAAATTAGGATATATATATTTATATATATTATATATATATATATATATATATATATATATATATATATATATATATATATATATATATATATATATATATATATATATATATATATATATATATATATATATATATATATATATATATATGTGGTGATCACTAACACAAGATGGTCTAACAAGATTAGTGAAATTAAGCACAACATTCAATACTCGCATGAAATAAATTATCTACGAGCAACAATCGAGCATATTATTAAGAACAATTAAAGCTACCGTATCCAAACCTTAGTCTCCTAAAATGAAAGGGACAAGAACAAGAAACAAGATCACCATAATCTAACAAACTGTTATACACAATGATATATCAACAACACAAGGGATTGACTCAAGAACTCCCCGCCTAAAGGTCAAAAGGGTTAGAGGTTGAGTTCCTTCTCATGGAACCTTGGTGATATCTCTGTAATAACAACAATGATCGAGGATTTTGAGGGCTCGCTCAGACCTATGGGACCAGGTGGAGACAATGCCCGGTACCTGCAAGCCTGCATCACCGAGAAGAGATACATGCGCATAGATATATACAATAAGGCATTTGCAAATAGATGACCAGGATTGATACATCGTGTGGACCTCAACTAAGTGAGTAACTATGACTTCGTCCTGAGTCATGAAACACATCAATCACATATACATAAAACATGAGGAATCACATATATATAATGGTTAGCTTCCAAATTCTTGGGTTAGCTCTTTAAATCTTCATAAGCATATACAAGATAAATGATTTCCAATTTCATAAACAATAAACAATAATTATAACTGAGTATGTCTAAATATCTGATAAGCATATCATCATCATAAACATAAATTTGAATACATAGCTCTAACCATCATAATTTAATGTCCAAATCAAAGAGTCCAAGTATAATTATCAGAGAGGTTATTACATTTTCTCCCTGGACAGGCCTTGCTAAAAGTAGAACAAGTGAACTTGTCCGAGTCCAAAATGTTCTACGTTGCTTACTTTAACAAGGTTTACAGAAAAAAGTAAAGCTCCTAGATGCACATCAAGCAAGTTGTTCTTTTTCCCAAATTGATTAAGTGATGTTTAAATTTGAATAACTGAAGACACAAGTGTTTAAGATTTGATTTGTTCTTTCCCCATAATGTAAACAATTTGAGCGATTGCAATTTCTTTCCTTTGGGCATTCAAGATTGAGATTTGCGTCTTGATTTAGAACTTTGAAAAGAGCTTTGTTTTATCCTTTAGATCATTCAAGATTGAATTTGTGCTTTGCTTGAATTGAAAATGAGGGAATAGAGATGCTTGTTCTTTCCAATTTAGATCATTCGAGATTGTGTTTGATTTTCAAAATGATAATGACTCTTAGGACCTGAGTTCTTTTTCCTTAGTTTCATTCAAGATTTGTTTGACCTTTGCTTTTTATGAATCTGAGAAGAATTTAAGGCAAAAACACAGTCGACAGTGACATTGTCCAGCTAATACGCGACACTGGAAAATGCACAGGCGACACCAAAAAATCTCTCAGGCGCAGCGGAATGATTACAGGCGACAGAGAAAAATGCCCAGGCGATAGACAAAGGATTTCACGCAGCAGAGAAAATATTCTCGGGGTGACAAAGGATGATTTATAGGCGATAATGAAAAATGCCCAAGTGACAGTGAAATGAGCATAGGTGACACTTTAAACTAGCTGAGGTGACACTTAATCAGGCCTAGGAGACACTTAAAAATGCATAGGAGATAACTAAATTTTTAAAAGGTGACAACATGTCATGTCTAGGTGACAGTGGATAGCTGCATAAGTGACAGTGAAATGCGAATGTGCGGCAGTGAAACATGCATAGGCGACAGAGAAATATGACCAAGGTGACATTTAAAATTTGCAGGCGACAATGAAATGCTTACAAGTGATAACAGAAATGCCGATAGGTGATAATGAAATGGTTACACGTGAGACTTCTGTACGCGGAGGCGTGAATGTTTATTTTATAGGCGTGATTATTTCTATTGCAGGCGACAGAAAAGAAGTTTAGACAGAATAGAAGTTATCAAGCATGAAAATCTTCAAAACATAGGCATTGATACAAAGCTCGTAGGTGTGATCATGCTCTTTGTAGGCATGATGAGACTTTGTGTAGGCATGACTGAACTTTGTGTAGGTGACATTTCACCTGTTTCCTGCAAATACAAGAATATAAAGCATGATATAATCAAGTGATTGTGGGTTTGGGTCCCACCGGGCATGCCGGAATGTGGACAAGGCTTTTGAGGATACCTGTTTTGAAAAGACTCAAGCCAAATAAAGATTAGATTTTAGTCTAGCATGAAATCAATCAAAAATAAGTAAAACTCTAAACTAAGCCACCTTAGATTGAGCTAAAACAGATGCACCCAAGCACTGTTTGATTTTCTTTTGCTTAAGGGGATGTGGGTGTACTCTCTAAGTAATTGGAACATGTCCCTTATGCATTTTAGGACGGATTGAGATCTATAAAAACCCCATAAATGGCACAAAATAGGTATAGAACACCTGATTTGCCCCTAAGGCCTCAAGGATCAAATGATGTTGAAATGAAGATTAAGCTACATGATGTTTATGCTAAGATTTATTTTAACCAAATAGAGATGTGATGATGATGATATGCTATGTAAAATGAGAAAATAAAATATGTTAATCCATAATTACTAAATTAGGATGAGCTAAAATGCTTGAAAGTAAGCTAGATTAAGATGATTATGCTAAGTCTAGAGCTAAATGGGCATGATAACAATGCTTGAAATGAAAGGTGAATGGTCTTTTGCTCTTGGAAATGAGGAGCATTTATAGGATTTGAGAAGGAGGAATGAGTGGCCAGGATCAAAATCCTTAAGAGAGGCCAAGATTCATTCAAAGGGGAGCACATGGATTGTGCTAGTTCAGGGCCACCTCCTTGTGACAAGTGTCATAATGGCATTGGGTTGAAAGATGGGAGGGATGTGCACAATTTGAGAAATGTGCCTAAGGTCAAAGAGTGTAAGAAAGGGGTGAGGGGCTTCTTAAATGCATGATAAATGCATGTAAGAGGGATAAGGAGGCCTTAAATGCACTTAATGCATGTAAGAGAAGTTTCTAGAAGTTTGTTGACTTTGGGTTAAGCTTAGGAGTTGGCTAACCTTGGTTTAGGGAATGTGACAGGATTAGGGGGGGATTAGGATTAGGATTAGGGTTAGGACTTTCTAGAAGAGTCTAGAATTTCCTTAGGATAAACATGGATTTTAAGAAATAAATAAAGATTTATTTATTTCCATGGTTTAGGTTTGAGAATATTTATTAAAATGAATTTAATAAATATGAGGATTAAATATTTAATCTTAATTAAATATTTTGAGTTGGGATTAGGGTTAGGAAATGATGGGATTAGTCTTTAATCGAAATTAAAGAAGGATTAGAAGATTATGGAAGAGGTTAGTGGTCTTAAGGAAATTGGCCAAGTTTTGGGCAAAAAATAAATAAATTATTTATTTTGGGATTTTTGGTCAATTTATTAATTAAATAATTAATTAATAAGGAGATAATGTTTAAATAAGATTTAAACATTTTTGGGAGGGATTCCTTAATTAAATATTTTTAATTAATGTAAAGGGATTTAATGGCATAAAAATAAATAAATTAATTAAATAATTAATTAATTAATAAATGATGATGTCATCAGGAATTTTTTTAGAAAATAAAAATACTTTATTTTCTAAAGGATTTTTAGGTGTCTACAACTGGTTAAGGATCCAAGGAACCTTTGATGAGGAATTTGGAGAATATGAACACATGCATGCACACACTAAGTTTGAAAGAGAATATTTTTTGATCTTGATGTGGTGATAAGAGACTTACTACCCCTGAGACCTTGTGTCCATCTCATTGCAAGATAGGATCTCTTTAAGTGGGGTGATTCAAAAATGCTTGGGTCATTCCCTTTATTTTTTTCGGGGCTATTTGTTGTGGTTCCACAACCATGCTCCCCTTTTGGGCCACTTGGCCAAGGGCCCCCCCTTTTTTTTTCAGGTTATGTCAGTCAGTTAATCCCTTGTCAAGGATTGTCCTTTAAGTTTTTGGGGCCTTTCATACTTTTGGAGATCCTTAAGTGCGAAAGGTCTGAAAAGATGAAGACTCTAGTGTTCTCAAAGCTTTAACCCTTTTCTTCATCCTTTCGGACTTGTCAGACTTTCGATGTTTTGAAACACTGAAAGTCCAATTTTCCTAACTAGGGATCAGCCTTTCCGCATTTTGGAGGTTCAAAACCTCCAAAAGTCTAAAAGATCAACAATCGAAGGGTGGCTCAGGTCATCCTCTTAAGGCCTATATTAGGCACGCATGGGGCTTATTTTCTCACTTATGTTTTCTATTTTCCTTTGATTTTTTAGAGCCTTTTGAGCATGCGCAGAGATTCTAGTTGTTAGATCACCCTACTTCTTGGCTTCTTTTGCATCCTCCGCTACTTTGTCGAGGTAGGGCTTAGTAGTTTTTTTAGTTTTCTAGGGTTTTGGCTAGGGTTTTAGGTTTTTTTGGTTTTCTTAGCATTTCTTCGGGGTCACAAGGTTGTCCCCTTGGACCCCTTAGAATCAAGCTCCTGGTCGAGCTCTATTCAGGCTCATTTTTTAGCTCATACCTTGTTCTTTCTCCCTTGACCTGGTTGGCCCTGAGTTTTTTTTGTAGTTTCACACTCCGAAGTACTGAAAAGATCAAACTTTCAACATTTTGGCATCTGATGTGTTTCACACTTTGAAATACTAAAAAGTGATAATAGACCCCGAACAAATTTTTTTGGACTCCACCATTTTCTGTGTTTCAGACTCTGACAAATTGACACTTCTTAACCCTCTCAAAGGCCGAAACCTCAACTATAGCATGCCCCCCTTTCATTGTTTTAGCATTTTAGAGGTATCACATTCTTTTAGAGTTTGAAAGGCCAAATCATCAAAATTTCCTTCTGAGCCTTTAAGGCTTGTGTCTTTTGGGATTTTAGTTTCTACATGCTTTTCTTATCTTCATTAGTAGTTTTTTCTTACCTCTGGTATTTTTTACTGATTCATGTCCCTTTTTGTAGAATGCCATAAAAGGTGAACTCTCTCATGATGAAATACCAATTGAAAGGATACCACGCACCCTCCAAGGTGGGGAATGTTAGGATTAGGTATACTAAGAGGGGGGTGAATCAGTATGAATAGGATAAAATAGGTTTCATCCCAAAAATGAATGGAGGAAATATGAGATCTACTTCTAAATCCAAATTCTCAAAGGAGAGATCCAAATTGATCAACCAAAAGGCTAATGCACAATTGAATCAATCTATGGAGAATATGAATGAAGGAGAAAACCTTATATTTCCCCATGAAGAGTATATGTTTGAAATCTAAAATAATTGAAAGGCAAATACTAACCTCAAAATAGGGTAGATCTAGAAAATGCTGATGTATGATGTCTATGTGCAGTTTCAAGCAATTATGTGACCTTTTTCAGACTGGAAATGTCGAGATGAAAAAAACCCAAAAAACTTTTATCTTTTTGACAAAAGGTAGTCTTTGACCCCAATAAAAGGTCAAAGAATACTTTGAGATTTTGAGGGTTGTCCTTGACTTTGTTTGTAGATCTCAGAAGTTCACCAAAAAGGGTATATCCAAATCCAAGCTCAGATCTGTAGTTCCATTTTTGTTGTTTGGATGGGGGGTTTGCCTTGGTCAAACCCTAATTTAAGAATTAACCTTGAAATTGAATTGAAATTTTAATGTTCATAAACAAATTAAATGAAACAATTCACCTTGCTTATGTTGAAGTCCTTGTAGAGGATTCTAATCCTCAAATCCACAAGTAGGGATACTCCAACAGATGTATAATGAATGCAGGATGTCTCAAATCAATGGCATTTGATCTTCAACACCAATCTTGAATGGATCTTTGCATATGAGGAGGCTTGGATGAATGTGGATGGAAAAATCTTCAAGGGGGCTCCAAAGATGTTGAATCCTTCAATGGCTAACAATGGATCTCCTTGATGAATACTTGAATGCTTGAATAGATGCTTAGTCTTGAAGATGAATGAATGATTCCTTTCCTTCCTTCTCCTTCTTGCTTTCTTGATTGCACTTGAGAGCTTGAGAGATTGTTTGGTGAGAATGGATGAGAAAATGAGAGTGGAAGGCTTCCTTTTATGGTGATCCAGGGCACAATCCTCTAGATAAGGCTAACATTGGAGAATTAAATCCTAATTAAACTTAACCCATAGAAATGGACCCATATTAAATGAGATTTAAGGATTTACCATTCCAAATTCCAAAATGGCTGACCCAAAAGTGGGAAAATAAATATTTTTGAAACCCAACATTCAGAAATCATGGGAACCTAAAATTTGAAATCTATGTCAAGGATGAGGTAGACCCCGCCCTAGGTTAGGGTCAAGGTTTTCCCTAACCTAGGTCAGAGTTGAGGTTGTCATTGAACCTCAAGGTCTTCTTTGACCTTGAGGTCAAAAACCTGAGGACCTCAATCTAGAATGCTAGGAAATATAGAAATAAAGTGAAAATTAGGTGTAGAAAGAAGCAAAACAGGGGGAGAAAGAAAGATACATGCAAAGACCCAATCTAGGAACTTAACATGACCCTAGACCACTTACTCGGAGGGATAAATGCTCTTATCATAGAAGTGCTTCCATTTTAAGATGATACATTAAGCCCCCAATTTAGCAAGAGTATGGACTTGATGCAAACTCTTGGTAAAGAAGATCAAATGAAAAGATAATATTATCATAATCAAAGGGTTAAAGAAAAAGATCAAGCCCCCAGGGACTCAAGTCTTTGTTAAATCTAAGATCACAATAAGAGAGACATCTCTAGAGAGAGAGAGAGGGTGTGATTATCTCACCCAATGAGAACTTATGTCCCATTGTGAACCACACAAGGAAACAATGCAACTAGAAAGATGGAATTGAACTGCACAGTGAAAGTGGCTACTCACTAGTCAACCCATCAAGGATTCACCCTTAGGAATATTCTATTCCATAAGAATAAAACCAAAAGAAAAAGAGATCCATTCTTAAGGACACCTCCGACCTTAAGGGATCAAAAACATATATATATATATATATATATATGAAACTGGAGGGATCAAGAGATCCTAGAAATATAAATCTATGCTTTTAGGATTAGTCACTAATCCAAAAAGGGAGAAAAGGTATCTTGCAAAATAATATATGCGTATTGAAAAGTGCATGTGTGCAATAGGTGAGCAGAGTGTATGCCCCCACATTAAAGTCATTGCTAACACTTTAATAGGAGCAATGGCTTTAATGGAAACATAAAAAACTCCACTAATTACATTTCCACTTTGAGATGCCCCCAGACAAAGAAAAATCAATGGAAATATCACAAAAACATACAAAGAACATAGAAGGGATCTACCTACCATGGGGTCAGTATGATCATAAGATAATATCTATATGATATTATTGCAAATGAATTGACATCATTCTATTAGAAATAGGGAATACTGAGAGAGGGGGGTGAATCAGTATTCTACAAACTTTATCTTTTTCTCAATTATGGATATAACAGATTATCTTTATACATGCATAACATAAGAAGCTAAACAATATGCATAGCAATGGAAATAAATAACTCATAACACATTATATGTTCTTGAGGAAACCCTAGCCAAGGGAAAACCCCAGTGGGGATGGTACCCAAAAAGATCCACTAATCAAAAGTATCCTGTTAAGGATGTTGACCCTGTTAGGAGTCTATTATAAGCATATAGTGTATCAATCCTGATTAAGGGACTATAGGCCTTGTTAGAAGCCTCAACCCTGTTAGGAGTTGTCAATACAAAATCTGATTACCAGATGAGCCCACTGCCCAAACAAGTAATGTACAATGTATAATTATTAAAAAAATGGATTAAGGTATATAACCTTATGCTAGTTGCATCAATCTCTTTTCACTACTCTTACATTCACATCATATCATTATAACATTTTCATGTCATTACATCTATCTCTTCTTCTTCTTGCAATTACATATTACATATATACAAGTTATTAAAGATAATAACTTTACATGGTCGGATTCCATATATCTTTATCCAAGAGTTAACATCTAGGATGTCATCCCTTTATATTATTAAGTCATTATTTTGATAAACAAAATAATCCCTTAACTCTTTACCAATTCTTCCTTCATATTCTGTCCTGTTGGCTTAACACTATCTTTGGTAAAACAATCATAACTAATTCCATACATGCCATACTAACTTGTGCTCTAATATGGGTCATCACTAGTCATCATAGAGTCTATGTTCAAGTGTGAAAGCATTGAAATTACTCCAATCAACATCACAAACACAAACTATATCCTGGTGCACTGGTGAAAACACTATCTGACACTTCGACAAATTTGCAATGCGCTCTACTATACTTGCTCTCAGTCCTGTGCAATCTTCATGTGGATCATATGTTTCCATAATGACAAAATCTATGTACTCACTTTAGAAAAATTACCAACACATTCCCCAAAGAAAGTAGAACTAAAATCACAAAGGAGGAAAGATCACATGAGATATATGAAGAAGAATCTTTTCAAACCATGACATGGAGACCAAAAAGAATCAGTGCTACCATGTCTCAAATCCAAGCAGATTACACAAGGAAATATTTACAAACAATAGCACAGTTACAACATAACATGAAAAAACATATAGAATAATAGAGATACATATAGAGGAATGGTACAATAGGTTTGATTCATGTATCACCTTGCACCAACTAAGTAACAAGGGCTGTATAAAAGAATCTAACAACATTTAGCAAACACATTACAAGAGAAGCACAGTACAATAGGAAAACACTCAAAAAGGGATACCATAAAGGACAAGTCAATCAAGAATGCCACCTACCCTCCCCATATCATCATATATCATTTAGGGAAGGTGGGTAACTTGCAAGAGGGACTATATCCATCATAGTAGGAATGATAGCCAGTTCCAAACAAGGATCTTCTTGAGAATCACAATGTTTGATACTAGGTGTAAGAGTCAATTGTGATGAAAGCATATTAGGTAAATCAATGTCAATGTCAATAGTCTCATATTCATCATTAAAATCATCAATATCATAATCATGCATCTTAACATCATTATTAGTAACAACATCATGCCTAGTCTTATCCAAAGAAGGTAAAGATCTTTGAAAAGTAGAATTACGAGCTTTAGCATGAGCATGATGCTTTTTACGATGTTCATTATGGATCAATTACATTTTTCTTTACTTGAAATAGGTTGATAACTAGGAGGAACAATCATAGGATCTTTCATAGGTTCTTTAGGAAGATCAATAAGATTATCAACAATAGGAGGAATTTGATTAACAAAACTAGAAGCCATAGTTAAAGGAGGTATAGAAGGTGTAGTCAAAAGACCATGACTAAGATCCATAGGAGGTACACTTAATTCAAGAATCTTATGATTTTTATAAGATTGATATGAATGGAAAATATTATCAGGTCAAGGAGGACATGAATTAGGTAATGAAGGCCAAAAGAAATCAAGAGCAACACAATCTCTAGGCCTAGAAGGTTGATATAAACTATGATTAACCATCTTCAGTTCTTCATCATGAACAAATTTTAACCATCTTTAGTTCTTCATCATGAACAAATTTAAGACACTTATGGATAGGTGAAGCAATAGCATGCATGGTATTTAACCACGACAAACCAAGCTTAACTTGGAACTGATCAGAAGTAGGAACAACAACAAAGGTAGTGTTCACAATTTTTCCACAAAGTTCAACTAGCAAGTTAATAGAACCAAATGATGGATAAAGAAAACCATTACAAGTTTGAATCCACACATCTGATGTATCGTAAGAATCACGTTGCAGGCTTTTCATAAAAAGATTTTCTTTAGTAATAACATTGACTAAGGATGTAGGATCAACAAGACAACCACTAGTAGGTTTCTAAGAAATCCTAGCATATATATAAAGGGGACCATCATGAGCTTTAATAGTCTCAAAATCATCAAAGGTAATAAAATGTTCTCAAGGTCTTTTATTCTTAGGTTTTTGTCGAGGTTTAGGTTGAGTTTTCATATTAGGCTTAGTTTTTGGTTGAGGTTGAGATTAAACTTGAGGTTGAATCTGAGGTTGAGGTTGAGATGGAGATACAGATTGACCAACATGCTCCACTTGATTAACAACATGATTGAGATCATCCATATTTGAATCATACATAATTTCCATACAAGATGGCTGAGAAATGGTATTAGTATCATGCACAGGTAAAGGATTTGTATAGATTTGAAGGTTTTGACTAGGAGGAGAGACAAACATGTTCCCACTACCATCAAAATTATCAATAGATAAGGCATTAGAATCAATTAAGTCTTGAACCTTATGTTTTAAAGAATAATACTTCTCACTATCATGACCATTCTGATGATGATATTAACAAAAAGCTTTAGGATCAAAATATTTAGATGCAATCATAGTAGGTAAAAGAGGTCGAATAGGAGGTAAAGTAATCATATTAGTAGTTAACAACCTATTCATAATAGAATGTAAAGATTCAAAAAGAGGAGTAAATGTACAATTTAATCAAAAGTAGTGGATGTAAAGGTGACATTATGAGATGCAACAACAACTTGATTAGCAACTACATTCGCTTGTTTGTTTATCTTGACATAGTTGTTGATTTTTTTAAATTTGTTCAGATTAGGAGCAACATCACTCTTATCAACTGGGACAGGAGCCATTAGAGTGTTGCTCTCAAATTGACTCACTTGTAATTGATAATGATGAAGTGCTACACAAAGTTGTTGAAAAGAGGTAAATTTAGTAAGCATAATATTATCTCTAATATCCTTTTGCAAATTTGAAATAAACATACGTTGAATATCAATATCAGGACCAAGATAGGAAATATGAGCATACAAATGCTTAAATCTACCAATAAATTCAGTCAATTTTTCTTTAGCACTTTGTTTACAATGCATCAAATCATACAAAGACACTTACAAGACAATGTTATTTTGAAATTATTGAATAAAGGAACTAGCTAGTTGTGGAAAGGAATCAATAGAATAAGGAGGCAAGGAACAATACCATTGTAAGGCCTTGTCACAAAATTTTCTAGCAAACAGTTTGGCTAAAATCCTATGGTCATAAGCATAATCACTACAAAGGATTTGAAAAGTTTTAACATGATGAACGAGATCTCAATTTTTGTTATAATTCTCAAGATGAGGCATATCAACTTTCTGAGGAATAGGAGTATGAATAATTTCTCGAGACAAAGGAATTCTCATGTCACATGTAGGAACACTAAACTTATTTTGATTTAAGGAAGCAAGTTGTTGTTGTAAGGATGACACATTTTGAGCGAAACTGATGATTGTTGAATCATTAGAGGAAATAAGAGGAATAACATGTTAGGATTGAATGTTGGATGTTGGTAGTCATTCTATAGCAGTTGTTGTTGCATTCATGACTATGATTGTCATTCATGTCAACACACTGATCTTTTGGAGACTAGCAGAGAAGTAGATAGTGTTTTGATTAGCGTACATGGGATATTGTAGTTGGAGCTATGTAATGTTGAGGTTATACTCTTTGATATGTTATATGTCTATGGTTAAGAGTGCAGACATTAATTCATTTATTCATGAAAGTTCTGAGCATTTTGGTAAAAGCAGTATTCAAGCAGTGTTCCTGAGTAGCGGTTTGTGAAAATTGGATGATATCTCCTAATCAGGATGGAATCTAGTTTTTCATAGTTAAAGGGAAGTTTTTGACACATTTATGGTGATGTGGTTCATAGCACAAACTTTGAGGTCACACGAGTGAAGAGATATTGCTTTTGGAAGCTGACAGTTTTATGTAATTTTGATGTAGCATATGGAAACTTTTATTTTGTATTTGTGTGCCGACTCATTTGTAATTATTTGAGTGTGGTATAAAAGAAGGAATTTTTCTCCTTATTGTATGAAGTGTAGATATATGAAATAAGTGTGAGCATGGTTTTGTTGCATGTGAATGTAAGCATGAAGTGAAGAAAAGAGCCTAAGAGATTGTGAAAGTGAAATTATGAAGGAAGACATGCGAAGTTCAGAGATCTGGAATTGAGATCTGATGTAGTAGTGAGTGTGGTTTGGTACAGTAAGGAGGTAACATATTTCATATTATTCTACTGAATAATATCAAGGTTATTTGGACAGTATGTTCAGTGATCTTATCCTGAAGTTGTTTGGGCAGTGGGTCCTTCTGTCTTCCATAACTCTTAATAGGGTTAGAATCTTTTAACAGGGATTCAAAATCTCCTAACAGGGATTTATATGTATTGAATGTATTTCATAAGACTCCTAACAGAGTCCATCCTCTCACAAGGAATATTCATATTAGTGCATCTTTTGTGGGCATCATTCCCACCGAGGTTTACTCTTTGATCAAGAGGTTTCCTAGTCAACATATCTTGTGTTATTATGTCATTGTGTATGAATATCTTTGTATGGTTAGTAATTGCATTACTTACATGGTTAAATGTTGTTGAAGATGTTAAAAGTTATAATTATCTGATAACTATGTGTGTGAAAATTGTACCTGATCTATAGACACAACACTTCAGTAAAACATTAGAGGTTAGCAATAATCAAAATCATGTAAAATTGAAATCTAATCTAACCAAGCAATCTACTGCCTTCTAATAGGTGCGAGATTGATGTTCTTAGATTGGAATCAAGATTAGTGACCTAGACGACACCTAAACAAAGGATTTGAATGCAAAATTGATGGATATGAAATATGAATGCAATTAATCTATATTTTTTATATTTTCTATGCAATAAGATGAAAACTTGATATGGAATCTATGCTAATATGGAAATTGATATGCTAAAATGATCTAACAATGATATGAAAAAGAATCTAAATGAATGTAAAAAAAACAAATTGATCTCACAATAGCCTTGATTCGCAATAAGCTTTGATTCTCCAAATTCCAATTCTTCAAAATAGTTGTGCAATTCGTAGATGACTTTGGCAAAGTAAGCTTGCAAAATTATGAGATTCTGTGGATTTGAGAGATGATTTGTGAAGAGCTAAATCCTTAATTTATAGAAATCCAGGGCTTTGGAGGTGCATGAAAAAAAGCCATAAATCACTCAAATAACTCAGGTTGATTTTTGAGTTATTTTTAAATAAAGAATAATTAACTCACAAAAACATGCAAAAGCAAAGTTTAACTCAAAATAGAGTTTAACTTTAATTGATAATTGATAGTTTTCTGCTTTTTTGATTGTGCATGTTTTATTTATGAATTAATTTAATAATAAAGTTATTTATTTCCAACTTAACTGCTTTTAAAAATAAAACAATTGATTTATGGGTTAATCAATCATTTTTTCAAACTTTTATTCCAAAAATAATATTATTAAATATGACAACTTACTTTAATTAATTAAATAAGAATTTAATCAATTATTCATAATATTTTGGATTTATTGTCAAAATTTAATAATACAATTAATAATAGATAGAATTAAATTTAATTACACAATTAAGTAGCAAGATATTAAATCTAATTAATTAAATATGAAAATATTCAATCAATCAAACTTAGGATAAATGTGATTTATCGCCAAATAATCATTAAATTAAAGATAATTAAGATAATTAGGAATATTGCTAAGAATATTCCCCGATGTAGAATTTAAGATAATCAATTAGATTCGATGATGTGCAGATGTGCCTTAGGTTAGGACTTCTATGTCGATTTCATTTGATTTTGAGGATGTAGGAGGTTAATAAACCTATAGCCCATTTTTGGGGTATTGCATTTTTCCCCTCTTTGAATTACTGTGTGAAGCGCAGTGGTTCAAAGATAGTCTGTGTATGATAAAGATATGAAACTGATTTGAAAGATTTGAAGATATTAGGTCCTGAATGACTAAAGATAATGTTCACTATAGAAGTGATGAACTGATGAAACAAAAGTGTCAAAATGCCTAATTCTGAACCTTAGGATTGCGAAGAAGTGAGTGACCGGTTCTAGACTCGATTGTCTTAGCAGAACTAGCAGGTATCACATCTGAACCTTTCAGTTGCCGAAGAACCAAGGAAAGAACACTATGATCCGATGGTTGCAAAAACTGATACAATTTACAAGATTAGGAGAATAATAGATTGATATGGATCTTGATGAATCTAATATGCCTCAAGTGATGATATATTTTCCCCTAGTGATGAGGTCTTTTTTGATGAATCAGTAACTAGACGTGGTTGTTGTCTTGATTACTAAGGAAAGATATGATTTAAAATTTGATTATAGACTTTGAATGATGTGCAATACCATTCCCCCTTCGGGATGAAAATTGAAATCTTGACAAAAAAAAGTCAGCATTGATAGTTTAGAAGCATGCTAATTGATTTGAGAAGTGGTTATACACGTTTGAGAATGCATTTTGCATCATTTAGAGGTCCTAGAGACCAAGTTTGACTAGGTGAAACTATGAGTTGACCATAGTTGACCAAGTTGAAATTTTGATAGTTTGATGTAAGATAATCAGTTAAGTTGAATATGAGATTTTTGTGATGATTGAAGGTTGATTATACAAGTAGTTAATAATATAAACAATCTCAGATTTTGATTTTGATCCCGAAAAAGGATTCTACTTGTTTTTTTGTTGGAGGAACCTTCGTGTAAGATTCAGCTCTTGTAGATTTGAAGATGTGATTGAAGAATCATTTAAGCATTGAAGTTCATTTAACCATGGTGAGATCATGCAACATGCAAAATGCAAAGAGACATGCAAAATGAAATGCAACCTAAGACCTAGGACCTAGTCACTGATCATGTGTCGATTTGTTATCATCATTGAAATTTTAGGTAATCGGATAAATCAATACAATGCCCACTAGCTATGAAACCATAGACAGATAAATATCAATTTGTATGTGCAAGAATCAATACAACATCCACTGGATAGGAAACCATGGACATATGAATATTGATTTTGTTTTCAGAATGTCGGATTAGATATAAGCATCAAAGCATAAGCACCAGGATGACCTGAATATCATGTCCATTTTGATATAGCAATTTGTATAAGCATCAAAACATTAAACATCGTGATGACCTAAATACACCTTGCGTAACAAACACATCAAACAGCCAAGAGATTATTTTAAATCCAATGTGAATTACCTGTAGTGACCCTTTATCATTCACATCCTTAGGTAAGATCATGTTTCACAGTAGGAGAAAGAACTTACTCAAAAAGACAATAGTGAGATCAAACTTCCTTGAATTTTCTAGGTATCAATGGTCGAGGTACGCATGGCCATCCAATTCGAGATAGAGGCTCTTACAGTTGGACACCATTTCAATCGAAAATTTCCAAAGTTGTTAGATTTTCACATACAAGAAGAAAACAAAGAAAAGATTATGCCCCCAGTCATCACTCTCTAAATCCTATAAAGGACATCATCAAAGAGCTCGAGTGGACACAATATGTAGAAATCTCAATGCGAATCAGTAAGCATACAAGGAGATAAAAGCATGTAAAAAGCACAGATTGTTTTCAGTTTGTTGTTTGATGTTTGATTACGTTGTTGTAGATGCAAAATCCTTTCTGAAGATGAGACAGACTTGACTGACTCAAATGAAGTTTCAAAGGACTCTGACTAGATATGATACATCTAAGATATACTAGGCCATAGGATATGACATTGATTGCCCCCAAGTGTTAAGCATTGATAGGATATAGATGCTTGAGCTGATTGGTGTACAGACTGACTTACTTGAAAATTGGAAATGCAGAAACAAACCAAGAGATATGTACAAACTAAAGCAAAAATGAAAGCTAGGAAAGACCAAGATTGTGCTGATAGATGGAGCATTTTGAAACAAGTGGCACCCATTTGCCAGGTTTTCACCATCTTGGCAGAGATTCTATTTTTGCTACCAAGGTGCCTGTTTCTAGGTTTTCACCAAGGAACTTTTTTTTTTTTTTTTGTATTTTTCATTTTTTTAATTTTTTTGTACTTTTGATATTTTTTGATTTTTTTGTGAATCATCAAGGTGCCTATTGCTAGGTTTTCACCAAGATGTTCATTTTTTCAGGACATTTTCCAAGTTTTAAGATTTTTTCAGGATATTTTACCATAGACTGAATGCCTTAGGCATAGAATTTCTTCAGATGGAGAATGTTGATTGGTTCTCAGAGTTGTTCTCCTTTAGTCGTTGAGAGTTGATAGGCACTAGAGCCAAAAGTAGCAGTAATTACAAAGGGACCCAACCAATTGGATTCAAACTTCCCCTTGCGTTCTCAATGGGATTGATTTTTAGGATTTTCTCTTAAGATTAGATCACCAACTTGAAATTTTCTGTATCTAAATTTCTTGTTGTAACATCTAGACATTCTCTTCTGATATACTCTAAGATGATCATACGCTGCTTGTCTAAACTCATCTAGTAGTTCAAGTTCTTGTAACCTAGATACTCTATAGTCATCATCAGTTACTAGACCATGCATTCTGATTCTTAGTGATGGGATTTCAACCTTAATAGGAAGTACCACTTCAGACCCATAAACTAAAGCAAAAGGTGTAGCCCCTGTAGGTGTTCTGATACTTGTTCTGATACTGGGTCCAGAGAGCTAGATCGATCATGAGATGCTTGTTCTGATACTTGTGGTGATACTTGTTCTGATACTGGTTCTGATACTGGTTCTAATACTTGTTCTGATACTGGTTCTGATACTAGTTCTGATACTTGTTCTGGTACTAGTTCTGATACTCGTTCTAATAGTGGTTCTGATATTGGTTCTGACACTGGTTTTGATACTTGTTCTGATACTAGTTCTGATACTTGGTATACTTGATAGCATATTTTTCCATTGCAAACTCCCAAGAAAGATCATATCATGCAGTCCCAATGTCTAGCAAGGTGGAGAACAAGAGGGATTAGCAAGCTGGTGGAAGAGATGGAAGATAAGAGAATGAAGGAGAATGAAGGGAAGAAATCCTCAAGGGAAAAATCCTCAAGAATACCCAAGCTAGGAAAAAATTGTCATGTAAAGCACATTTGGACAAGTAATAAAAGGCCAACATAGGCTAAGTCACAAAAGCGTAATGCCAAAGAAGGAAAGGATGTAGTCCAAAAGAGTAGACATGTCAAGAGGCTACATAGCACTGTGTTTTACTCTTTCTTTCTTTTAGATCAAGACCAAAAGGGAAATGATAGCGAAAGACTAGAATGAATGGAGGAAAATAAATATGAAGACTAAATAGGAAGGGAATGAAAACAAGATCATCATAAGATAGCTCACAAAATAGCCAAATATTCGTGTATAGATCAACATTGTCAAGATCAAAGAGAGAAGATGAAATAGATGAAATATGTAGAAGAACTACGCATGATGCCTGATTGCCAGGTTTTCATCACAGTACTTATCCAAGGTGCCACAAGGGAGTGGTTTTCACCATAGGATGAATTTATTTCTCTTTACTTTTGCTACCAAGGTGCCTGTTTCCAGGTTTTCACCAAGGCACATTTTCAATTTTTTCATTTTTAAATTTTTTTGTACTTTTGATATTTTTTGATATTTTTTTTGATATTTTTGATATTTTTTGATTTTTTTGTGAATCATCAAGGTGCCTGTTGCTAGGTTTTCACCAAGATGTTCATTTTTTCAGGACATTTTTCAATTTTAAAGATTTTTTCAAGACATTTTACCATAGACTGAATACCTTAGGCATAGAATTTCTTCAGATGGAGAATGTTGATTGGTTCTCGAAGCTGTTCTCCTTCAATCATTGAGAGTTGATAGGCACCAGAGCCAAAAGTAGTAGTAATTACAAAGGGACCTAGCCAATTGGATTCAAACTTCCCCTTGCATTCTCGATGGGATCGATTTTTAGGATTTTCTCTCAAGACTAGATCACCAACCTGAAATTCTCTGTGTCTGACTTTCTTGTTGTAGCCTCTAGACATTCTCTTTTGATATGCTCTGAGATGATCATATGCTACTTTTCTGTGCTCATCTAGTAGTTCAAGTTCTTGCAACCTAGACACTTTGTAGACATCATCAATTACTAGACCATGCATTCTGATTCTTAGTGATGGGATTTCAACCTCAATAGGCAGTACCGCTTCAGACATAATGATAGAAGGTAGATGGAAAGGATAATACATGGAAAGATTGTGAAAGGGTAGATGGAAAGGAAGGAAAGATCAACATCAACACACACCTTGAAGGGTGGCAAGAGGGTGGTGAAAACATGAATGAAGGAATACATGAAGGAATATGGCGAATGGATAGCAGAGGTTGTGGTTTAGACACATGAAATGGAAGAATGTTTTTGGAAGAAGATGAAGTGGAAGCCTTTGGAAGCTTGAATGTCAACTTCACATGTTGTTCAACACCAGACTCTTTCAAGAGAGACTTTGGAATCCATATAGCCATAGGATTTTTATTTCTTTTTGATGATCTAGAGAGAATATCTTCAATGATGGATTTTGGAACCCATACTTGTTCTGTAGTTTTTTTCTTAGATATCTCTTTTGACTTTATGTTTCCATGTCTATTAGAGGAGACATGGTCATCTTCTTTTTTTGATAGATTTGTGTATTGCTTCTTTTTCTTGTATTGAACATTCAAGTTACTTCCAAAAGACTTGGGACTTGTGGAAGAAGAAGGGGGATATGACTGGTTTAGATGGGTGGGTGGATGAAAAGGATTCAAGGGTATGCATCTATGTTGATCTTGAGGAAAGATAGGAGATGGAGGTATGTAAGGACCCAAGATGGATGGTGAATTAGAAAAGTTAGGAGGGGAAAGTGAAGGGACATAAGGACCCAAGATGGAAGGCAGAAGTGAAGCCCTTAGTAGTGGTGGAAGAGGTCCAAGGATGGACATGGAAGATACAAAAAGATAATCAATAAGTTCATCAGCATCTATGTGACAACCAAGGACATCAGCATCTTTAGAGTGAGCATTAGGATTTTCACTAGGATCATGAACATCTTGAATAGGAGCACCTTCTTTGATAGGATTGTTCAAAGCTTGCAAAGACTTAGGAAGAGTAGAAAGTGGAAGCAAAAATGGAATGGTAGAATAAGAAGATGGAAGACTTTGATCTTGACAAGGATCTTTGGATAGCATAAGTGCATAATTTTTCTCTTGATTTTCAATAGGCTTAACATTGGAAGTAACAACACCATTTTTACCAACTTTAATGGAAGTATCATCTTTGGAAAGTGCAAGTGTAGTAAGGTTATTTTGATTGTCAATAAGCTCAATAGTGTAAGTAGCAGCTTGATCTTGCTTAGGAGAAGACTTAAGACATGGTGGAATGCATGAAAAAGGGTGTGCAAGATCAAAAGAACCATGTAACAGATAAGAGACATCATGAAAAGGATTGGATGACATGAAGGTTTCTTGATCTTGATCTTTCTTTATGTTATTTTCTTTATCATTTCTAGAGTCCTCTTGACATGGAGCTACTTCTAAGGACAAGGAAGCATGTTGGAATTGTATGGAAGACTTTGGAAGAGATGGTGAAGAACTAGCTAAAGTAGGGATTATAGCATATGAAGGCTTAGGCTATTTAGGTTTATCATTATTGAAAGTATTTGCAGCCAAGTGAAGGTTAGCTTGAGTTTCTTTAAGAGGTAGCCCTTGAGGATAACTATAGGAAACCGCATGAAAAGTATCAGGGCTTGTGTTAGATGAAGGTTCTGTGAAAGATTTGAAAGACTCGGAAGCTTTAGGAAATGTATGGGTATTGGAGGAAGTAGGGGATGGAAGGGAAACATCACAAGACAAAGGTCCAACATTAACATGATCTTTCTTGAGAGTGTAATCTTTATTTTCAGCTTGAGAGTTCTTAGAGGAGAGATCCTTATAGTATTGACATTTCAAATCAGCATGATACATTTTATATTCCTTAATAGAAGTAGATGTATCATCTAGATATTGTCCACAAAAGCCATCAAAGTCTCTTTCAAAATCAAAATCATATGGATCACCATCATGATCTATCCAATGTGATGGCCCATTTTTAGTAAGTAGGAACACATGATGAGGACTCTTAGGAACAGAGGTGTCATAAGTATCATTACATTGTCTATCATCATAGTCATCATAGTCTCCAAAGCTGGATGTGTCACTCTCCATGGAAGAGGTATGATAAGGGTTATCACATTTCTCAAATTCTGTCCAGAGGCATGGTGACATGTACAAGTCTTTATCAAATGGAAAAGGGCATAGAGCTTCCATGGAGAACTCTTTAGGTTCCTTTTCTTTCTCAAGTTTGTTAATCTTGACTTGCATAGCGTGCATCTGTTTCATCATGGCCCTCATCAAAGTTTCTTCCTTAGGTGTACTGATTCTTTGAGACATGTGTACTAATTCTCAATAGCTACTGCTCTATTCTTGACACAATGATTTGTATGACAGATTCTGGAAATAGGTTGTAAAAGCTAAAGTATCTGGCAATTTTGATAATTTTCTAACAACTTTTCAAAATTTTCCCAAATGACATTCTGCAGACTCATACGATAGTGGGTATGCAATGAAATGACAGTTGAAAAACTCGTACGACAGTTGCAAGTAGGATTTTGACTCTTGAAATTTTCTAGCATGAAAACTCGTACGACACTGGGTTGGTTACCATATGACAGTTGGGCAGTACTGAAATGACATTTGATAGAAACTCATATGACTTTCTAACCTCCTGAGATGACTTTTGACTCTAGAAAAGAATTTTACTTCAGATTTTGCAAATTTTGAGTTTTCAGATTCAGATTGTTTGCAAATTTTAATGTCCAGATTTGAGGATTGTAACAGATTTGTCCATTTTCAATAACCAGATAGATAAACAAGCACACAAAACAACAAGCAAGTGATTTCAAGCATGTCTGAAAATAATGAACAAGGGCAAAAGCAACCTTGCGCATGAACAATCAAGTGACTTTATTCATTCTAATCCTCAGAAGCACTAATTGTGTATGTTCCAAAATGTTTCGCAATGATGCACATATACCCTAGAAAATAAAAATTTGGCCTCACTAGGGTTTTTAGTAATGGTTTGACTCTGCAAATTTTATGATCCAAAGGGGTGAGCTCCAATCCCGGTGCACCAGGGTTTTGACACAGTTTGAGAATTTAATCAATCAGGAGCTGCTAGGGAGATCTGACAACCCAACAATGAACCACACCTGTGAAGATTTCTTCCACAAGGACATTTATATAGCGGTTGTTACTACCACGTCTGAAATGGCTATTACCACTTGAGGTTTCATCAACATAGTTTTCCCTGTGAAGGGATCGTCCGCTATGGTTAACCCTCTCTAAAGGTGACTCACAATAGTATACCACAAGGGGACTTGGCTCCAGATCTAAGGTTTTTGATGCCTTTTCACTTTTAACCCAAACAAAGAAGACAGATAAATTCGTCATGCTAAGACAAAGTTTTGCTTCACCAAGGTCTATGATGTCAACTCTATGTGATCTATCAACCTCTCTGGGGAGAGAATGTATCAATCAATAAGAGAAGGCACACTAACCAATTTTGATTCACCAAAGCTCATGATGTCAACCCCACGTGATCTATCAACCTCTCCTGGGAGAGAATGTATCGATCAATAAGAGAAGACGCACTAACCAAGTTGAATGTGAAACACACTAAGTATCCTCCCTACCTACAAGGACTCTATCATCAAGAAGGATTTCACTGGGAATCCAATCTCTCGAGAATCACGAATAGTGTTCATAGGGCCTAATTACTATGTGAGCACATATGTATGTTTCCAAAAAGCAAATCTACCAAAAGTACCCAAAAAGCAGAAAGAGGAACACTTAACGCTTAAAGAAAATATGAGATGAGTCCACAAGGTGGAACACTTAACACCTCACACAAGCTGAAAATGAGTCCCCAACTTAGAAAACAAGTGAGTTCCTAAAAGCATAAATGGGTTGCCAAGTGGAACACTTAACGCTTCTGTCCTATTGACCCCTCCCCTTAAATGTGGCGCTAACCTTGCAACCATGGGGTGGAACGAGGGGTCAGCGGATTAGTGAGTCCAATAACCCAAGATAGCAATCAAGATCAATCACAAGTATCTAAGACTACCTAATGAATCCTTAAGGGGTCACAACCTAGTATCAATTATGCAAGTGTGTAGAAATAAACAAAAGCATGAAAAGATGCACACAAGCCAAACACATAAGAGATTTATTTTAAATCCAAATCAAAATGTTATTAGATGAAGGAGAATACCTGGGATCCTTACAATGTGCTTAGTAGATTTTACCTGATTTTTAGCAATTCTTCTTGAGCTTTTCCATGCAAGCAAGTGACGAACTCTCCAACAAGCAAACAAGCAAACAAGATATGCAACATATATTCAACTTATGAAAACCATAGGGTTAGCTCTAAAAATCAATTATTATCAGCAATAATAACCAGCAATTAACCCAAATGACAACTCATATCATTCATTGAACCATGTAAAAAAAATAAGTGCATACCCATCACAAAACTTTATTTTTTTTGTTGCATTTGACCTAGTCAACAAGATCTGATCTTTTTTTAATGATTTTGTCCATAAAAATAGAAATTCAAAATAGAGACCCCTACTAAAAAATAGAGAGCTTTCCAAAAATGTAAAAATTTTAGAAAAATCTCTTTATTTGTGCCTTAGAGACTTGTTTTATCAAAATAGACTAGTTTTTGTAAATTGACTATTTGAGCTATTATATTACATCCATATTTAAAGCACAAAGAATGGACCCCCTATAGAATTTAAAGATATTTTCAAAAATATAAAAATTTCTAAAAAATATGCTGATTTGCGTCAGATATTATTTTTTTCCAGAATTTCAAGAAAAAATTATTAAAAATACAAACCATCTCAGAAAATTCTGAATTTTTTATTGTAGCTTCTTTGATATGTGTCCAACTTGCAAAAAACATTTTAGAGAAAAAATCCAAGCCGTTTAAGAGATAAAATTAAATCTTTGAAAATTTAGGGCTTTAGCTCTGAAAAAAAATCAAATCCCACTACCATCAAGATTATCAATAGATAAGGCATTAGAATCAATTAAATCTTGAACCTTATGTTTTAAAGAATAATACTTCTCAATATCATGACCATTATGATGATGATATTAACAAAAAGCTTTAGGATCAAAATATTTAGATGCAATCGTAGTAGGTAAAAGAGGTCGAATAGTAGGTAAAGTAATGATATTAGTAGTTAACAACCTATTCATAACAAAATATAAAGATTCAAAAAGAGGAGTAAATGTACAATTTAATAAAAAATTAGTGGATGCAGAAGTGGCATTATGAGATGCAACAACAACTTGATTGGCAACTGCATTCGCTTGTTTGTTTATCTTGACATAGTTGTTGATTTTTTTAAATTTGTTTAGATTAGGAGTAGCATCAATCTTATCAACTGGGACATGAGCCATTAGAGTGTTCCTCTCAAATTGACTCACTTGTAATTGATAATGATGAATTGCTACACAAAGTTGTTAAGAAGAGGTAAATTTAGTAAGCATAATATTTGTTGGCAATTTGGCTAATGTGGATGCATAGATGTTGTCATTATGGCAACATATGATCTCTATTGAGAGCACAGAATCTGGAATGCAAGTATGGAAAGTTGAAGGAAGAAATTGTCTAAGTATGGATATAGTGATCTTGACAGAGCACTCGATGAAGATTTAGTTGGCGACGTCCACTAGAGAAATATTTTTGTTTGCACAATTAACTAAAGCTTCTATAGAGTATGAGGATACCCCATCTCAGTGCGCATAAAGTTTGGAGTAGTATGGACAAAGTTATTCAAAGTTTACCAAAGACAGGTTTTGCAGACAGAACAATTTTGTAGACAGTATTAGCGAAAGAGTTAAGGGATTATTTTTGCTTGTCAAAATAATGACTTAAAATTATGAAGGGACAAGATCCTAGATTTTTACTCTTAGATAAAGATTTTGGAAGCTGACCATGTAAATTTATTAGCTTTAATAACTCATATATTAGGAATACTTGAAATGTAATGAAATATAGAAGTGATATGTAAAAAGAAAGAAAAGATAACTTGTGATAGTTGTATATTGTGATAGCAGCAAAGGCTATTCATGTGAAGTTGTAAGTAGTAGCATATTACAGTCAGAAACATTTTTGTATTACCTGTTTGGGCAGTGAGCTCAACTGGTGATTAGGTTTTGTAATCTAACTCCTAACAGGGTTAAGGCTTCTAACAAGGCCTAAAGACCTTTAACCAAGACAGATCTACTATATATTGTAAATTGACTCCTAACAGGGTCCAATATCCCTAACAAGATACTTTTGATTAGTGATCTTTGTGGGTACGATCCCCATCGGGGTTTCCCCTTGGCTAGGGTTTCCTCAAGAACATATGATGTGTTATGAGTTCTTTCTATTTATTGCTATGTTTGTTAATCAGCTTGATAATCTTTGTATGCACTAAAGTAATCTATTATATCCATAAGTGGGTGAAAGAAAAAGTTTGTGAAATACTGATTCACCCCCCCTCTCAGTATTTCCTATTTCTAACAATTGGTATCAGAGCATAGTTACTCAGAGAAGGAACATTCAAGGAAAGCTTAGCAGCTTGAGTAAGATCTCTATGGATATGGATCAACTTCAGAAGAATCTTGAAGAAGCTCTTGAACAAATTGATACGCTTACTGATGAAAGAAACTCCTTAAGAAGAAAATATGAAGATGCAAAGAATGCTATTGACAAATTAAAAGGTAAGATTGAAGCTCTGAAATCTGAAAAGAAATTTGATATGCTTGTTGAAGATTGTGATGAATTAGAAAAAGAAAATGAGATCTTTAAGCATGAGTTGAAGATAGTAAATCTGAAGCTTAGTATGAAAGATGGAAATTTGAGATCTAATAATGAAAAATTGAAAATTGAGAATGAAGATTTGAGATCAAGACTTGAAAAGGAAACATCCGAATCTGAAAAAGTAAAAATGCAGTATGTGGAACTTGAGAAGTATAATAAAATTGTGAAAGGTGAATTAACTCAATCTAAACAACAACTTGAAAGGCTATATTCAAAAAGTGATAAGACTGAAAAACAAATTTCTTTTGAAGAACCATTCTTTGATAGGACTGGATTTGGATATAGTATGTTTAGAACAAACCATGAAAGTAAGAAGCCAGATCTGAAGACATCTGAAAGTGTGGAGGAAATAAAGCTAGATGAGAAGACATTGGAAGATCCACCTAAAGAAGAACCACCTAGAGAGAAAGAAGAATCAAAGCAAGAAGAATCAAAATAGGAAGAATCATCTAAAGGTATGCAAAGAGAATTCAAAGGTAGATGTTTTTCTTGTAATACTATTGGGCACATGAAGAGAGATTACACAGGTAAGCAATTTAAACCTTTTAATGGACATTGTTATAATTGTCATAGTTTTGGACATAGAGCTAACGAATGTAGAAGACCTAAAGTAATTTTGAATAATTATGATAGAATGATTGGGAATACTAACAATGCAGATAAGAAATCTATTGAAGAAATGAATCAAAGAAAAGTGGTAGTATGTTTTAGATGTAACAAAGTAGGACACATTGCTAGAAATTGTAGGTCACAGATTAACCAGCAAGGACAGAGATTTGTAAACAATGGAATCATTTTTCAGATATGCAACAAGTTTGGACACTCAACAAGATTTTGTAGAATGAACAATGGAGGTTATCATCATAACCCTAACCCTAGGAACAATGCAAGAAGGAATGAAAATGCAGGAAAAAAAGAGAAAGGTTATTGTAGCAATAAAGATGAAGTAAAATTTGACAAAGGCATAGATCAAGGAGGTATAGTCAGCACTAAAAGTAGTCAGGAAGGTAATGTAACTAATGGTAAGGATGAATCTTTACCTGACCCTTCTTTAGGTACTTAAATTATGTAAGTTTCTATAGTTTAGGACTTAGGATTAGTGTAGATTAGGAATTTGAATGAGTTAAGTTTTGTGCAGTTAGATATAGGTTTATTATGTTGTACTAATGCTATGGTTAAGTGCGCAAAATAAAATATTGTGTTTTGCGAGGTCGCAGAAAGTTTTATGGTTGCAAGTTTGCAGAATCAGCTTTTTGAGGTTTTAGCGGCAAAATGAATGAATGCAATGTCAGATCGAGTTAATGTGAAGTGTTATAAGGTTGAAATCAAAGTTATTATGATTAAAAAGTGATTGAAAAGAGATCTTAAAGAAGAAAAGAAAGTTGAGGATGATTTGAAGAAGTTTGGAAGTAGTTTGCAGTGACGATCATACTGAAACCCTAGATTTGCAAAGTTGAGGTATTTCTTGATATTTAATTAGTTGATAAGATGGATATTTCTATGGTTCATAATGTTAAGGATAAGAATAGACCAAAGATTAAGAAAGAACTAGTAGAATCGACTGAAATTGATGACAGTCTGGCATTATCATCCGTACTAGACGGAGTATTGCACATTGAGAATGTTAAAGGATATTTAGGTTGTAAGTTTGAAACTTTGGGAGATGCAGATTTTAGTGATGATTATAGGAAATTGTACAATCAAGACATGTTAGTTAAACTAGCTTATGGGCACCTAGAGAACAATGAAATTATCAAATATTCCATGAAGTATGAATTCAATGATGAGGAATGTACCAAGATCATTTTAAGTAGAATCCACAATGGGAAATTCTGGATGGAGGATAGAGTTATTGATATAACTTCTGACCTAATTCATGAAGTTACTAGATTATCAAAAGTTGGAGAGATTCCACTAAATGAAAAGAACATGAGAAAGATTTTTTTAGATAACACTGGATCTAGTTATAATGTTAGAGGAATTGTGATAAGTAAGATTAAGCAAGATGATGTTAGGTACCTTTGCAAGATCCTAACAACTAAATTCTATGGTAGTTCAAGGGAAGATGACATGGATGTAGGAATGATTCATGTAGCTTATCTTATGTGTATTGAGAAGAAACCAGTAGACCTATGTGAAATTTTGAAAATTTAATTATTTGAGAACTTAGAAAAGATTAAGAAGGCTAAGTACACACAGTTTAGGTTTTCATCTCTAATAACCTATATGTTTTTCCATATTTTGAGAAGATTTCCTTACGCAGTTGATTGGAGTAACAATGTGAACATAATGGAAAGAATAAACTCAATCTACATGAAGCACCTTTTTGATAAAGTTAATGACAGTGTGAAGCTTGTATTGAAGACTTTGCAGAATATTGTTAAGAACAAATCAAGGATTCCTCAATCCTTAGTTGAAAAGCATAAAGATGACATTTTTTTTATGGTTGACACTGATTTCACCTACATTGAAGTAGTTGAGCTTAGAATGGAATTCATAGACCCTCTTGGCTATGAAATATCTGAAGCAGAAACAGTAGGATATGTGAATAGATTGTTAAAGTGTGAGTTGGATGGTCATGCAAATAGGTTTGGAACCTATGAAGAGAATTTCAACTCTACAATAAGTTTGAGAGAAAAGAAGCAATCTAGTAAGAGAGTTGAATCTACTATGAAGAAAATATTGAAAGAATCTGGTATGTCAAGTCATGAGTTTGACATAGCTAAGAAGACTGCAGAAGCCTTGAAGCAAAGTGAAAATATTGTAATTCCACCTGAGACATCAAGTGCAGTTCCTGTTGATCCTATTGCAGTAAAGGTAAAAGTTGAAGTACCTGAAAAAGATGAAGGAGATAAATCTTTTTCTCCTATTCCTAGCAAAAGAGTAAAAGTGAGTGCAACAGGACCTGATAAGAGATAGAAAGTGGTTGTACCACCTATACCTAGAAATGTAGCAGTAATTAAAGATGATGATGTAGTTTCAATCAAGAAGAAAACTTGGAAACCAAGAATTGAAAGAGTTAATGAAGATATATTGAAGCATGGAGACTTCACTAAGTTGAATAAATTCTATGATCTATATGGATCATTTGACAGATTGAACTTTGAAAATGCAATGGTTACACACATGATTGTGGTAGATAAGAAACTTAGCACTATTCATGGTAAGATCCTAGAAGATTTGTATAACAGACTTATGAATAGAAAATAGAGAGCACAAGAAGAGGACATAAAGATGAGAGAACATGTAATCAGACAGTTCTATGAAGTTAAGGATGATGATCATTTGAAGAGATTCTTGAAGTCTCTTGGAACTTTATTGAGAACTAAGAGAAGAACAATCCTTATAATGGGAGGCAAAAAGGAGGAAGTACAGAAAGAGATAGAGCAAGCAGTAATGCAAGTTCTTGCAGATATAGTTGTAGAAAAGCATGTTGAATCAGACCCTCAACAAAAGCAATCAAAGGAACCACATGCAGAGGAAGTTGGTATTGAAGAAGTTCCATCTTCTTCACATATCAATATTAGCAAAGAATCAATGGATATTGAAGGCACCAAAGTGACTCTAGAATCAAATGATGTAGTATTTCATGATCTAGGAAACATTGTTGACAATTTAGCTTTGGGAGAGCAAGAGAACAATACAGAGGCAGAGGAAGCACAAATTATATCAGAATCAGCTCCAGAAGAATAGTTAGTTAAAGGAAAACAAATTTTAACAGAGGCCACTACCTCTAGTGCACCTTCTATACCAGTTGAAGACATTAGTGCACCTGACAGTAAGAAGAGGCATATTGGCTCAATGTTTGAAGACCTTGGAAAAGAAGTTGAAGATGATGATCAGCTTGAGTTCATCACATCTCTGAATAAAATTATTGGAAAGAATAAGAATGTGAAAGACCTTGAAGGGAAAGTTAGAGTTTCGACAAAGAAACTTGAGAGTGTGATCAGCACTAAGGTATTTGAATCAGATCCACTTGAGAAAGCTCAATCAGTAATTAATTCTTTTGACTCTAAATTTTCTAACTTGAAGGATATTGCTAGAATAAAAGCTCAGGAAGACTTTGAAGCAGAAATGCAACAAACTTTAAGTGTAAATATTCGAAATGATATTGGTAGTTTAGATGTATGCATAAAGAATTTGAGGAGATAGGAAAGAATTTGTACATACAATGCACTAGATCAAAAATCCTAATTGTTGAAGAAGATAAGAAGATCAGAGAGAAGTCAGATGCTATTACAGTTGAGACAAACACCTTGAGAAGCCCTAATGTCAAGATAAGTTCTGTAGAGAAGAACATAATGAAATTGAATGATGAAATTAGAATGTTAGTAGAGGAGAAGAACAGAAAGATGATTAGGGTTAACATCTTGAGAGAGCATGTCTCAATCAAGATATCAATTGTTGAAGATCAAATTGAGTAGTGTCTTTCAGCAAAGACATCATTTCAGAAGTTTAGCTTCAATTCCCTGCAAGCTTGTCAGATAGCAGCATACGAATTGAGTACTCTACTCAATGTTGCTGAATCCATTAGGAAGATATGGGAGAAATATTTTGAATCTTGGAAGTTAGAGTTTTGTGATTGTGTTGCAAGCCTACCAGCTTTGCAATAACTGATAATAAGGTATAAAGTTTTTGAAATTTTTTGTACACCCTATCTTTGTCATTGTTGTCAAAGGGGGAGAGATAGCAGAAAATTGAATATATGTTGAGGAAGGATACTCATAGGGGGAGCTATTCTATGGAGTCTGATATTGTATACATATTGTATAACTTTTGGCCAAAATTTTGTATAAGTGTTTTTTTGAAGTTTTGTTTGCACACTTAACCAATTTTCCCATATGTTGCCACCAATGACAAAGGGGGAGATTGTTGGCAATTTGGTTAATGTGGATGCATAGATGTTGTCATTATGGAAACATATGATCTCTATTGAGAGCGCAGAATATGGAATGCAAGTATGGAAAGTTGAAGGAAGAAATTGTCTAAGTATGGATATAGTGATCCTGACAGAGCACCCGATGAAGATTTAGTTTGAGACGTCCACTGGAGAAATATTTTTGTTTGTGCAATTAACTAGAGCTTCTATAGAGTATGAGGATAACCCATCTCAGTGTGCATAAATTTTGGAGTAGTATGGACAAAGTTCTTCAAAGTTTACCGAAGACAGTTTTTGTAGACAGAACAGTTTTGGAGACAGTATTAGCGAAAGAGTTAAGGGATTATTTTTGCTTGTCAAAATAATGACTTAACATTATGAAGGGATGACATCCTAGATGTTTACTCTTGGATAAATATTTTGGAAGCTAACCATGTAAATTTATTAGCTTTAATAACTCATATATTAGGCATACTTGAAATGTAATGAAATATAGAAGTGATATGTAAAAAGAAAGAAAAGATAACTTGCGATAGTTGTATATTGTGATAGCAGCAAAGGCTATTGATGCGAAGTTGTAAGCAGTACCATACTATAGTTAGAAACATTTTGTATTACCTGTTTGGGTAGTGAGCTTAGCTGGTGATCACGTTTTGTAATCTAACTCCTAATAGGGTTAAGGCTTCTAACAAGGCCTAAAGTCCTTTAACTAGGACAGATCTACTATATATTGTAAATTGACTCCTAACAGGGTCCAATCTCCCTAATAGGATACTTTTGATTAGTGATCTTTATGGGTACCATCCCCACTGGGGTTTTCCCTTGGCCAGGGTTTCCTCGAGAACATATGATGTGTTATGAGTTCTTTCTATTTACTGCTATGTTTGTTAATCAGCTTGATAATCTTTGTATGCACTAAAGTAATCTATTATATCCATAAGTGGGCAAAAGAAAAAGTTTGTGAAATACTGATTCACCCCCCCCTCTCAGTATTTCTTATTTCTAACAATATTATCTCTAATATCTTTTTGCAAATTTGAAATAAACATATGTTAAATATCAATATCAGGAACAAGATAGGAAATATGAGCATACAAATGCTTAAATCTACCAATAAATTCAGTCAATTTTTCTTTAGCACTTTGTTTACAATGCATCAAATTAGACAAAGACACTTACAAGACAATGTTATTTTGAAATTATTGAATAAAGGAATTAGCTAGTTGTGGAAAGGAATCAATAGAATAAGGAGACAAGGAACATTACCATTGTAAGGCCTTGTCACAAAATTTTCTAGCAAACAGTTTGGCTAAAATCCTATGGTCATGAGCATAATCACTACAAAGGATTTGAAAAGTTTTAACATGATGAATGAGATCTCCTTTTCTATTATAATTCTCAAGATGAGGCATATCAACTTTCTAAGGAATAGGAGTATGAATAATGTCTCAGGACAAAGGAATTCTCATGTCACATGTAGGAACACTAAACTTATTTTGAGTTAAGGAAGCAAGTTGTTGTTGTAAGGATGACACATTTTGAGCGAAACTGATGATTATTGAATCATTAGATGAAATAAGAGGAATATAATGTTAGGATTGAATGTTGGATGTTGGCAGTCATTCTATAGCAGTTGTTGTTGCAATCATGACTATGATTGTCATTGATGTCAACACAATGATCTTCTGGAGACTAGCAGAGAAGCAGACAGTGTTTTGATTAGCGCACGGGGGATATTGTAGTTAGAGCTATGCAATGTTGAGGTTATACTCTTTGATATGTTATATTTCTATTGTTAAGAGCATAGACATTAATTCATTTATTCATGAAAGTTATGAGCATTTTGGTAAAAGCAGTATTCAGGCAGTGTTCCTGAGTAGCGGTTTGTGGAAATTGGATGATATCTCCTAATTAGGATGGAATTTGGTTTTGCATAGTTAAAGGGAAGTTTGAGACACATTGATGGTGATGTGGTTCATAGTCCAAAATTTGAGGTCACACGAGTGAAGAGATATTGCATTTGGAAGCTGACAATTTTATGTAATTTTGATGTAGCGTATGGAAACTTTTATTTTGTATTTGTTTGCCGACTCATTTGTTATTATTGGAGTGTGGTATAAAGGAAGGAATGTTTTTCCTTATTGTATGAAGTGTAGATATTTGAAATAAGTGTGAGCATGGTTTGGTTGCATGCGAATGTAAGCATGAAGTGAAGAAAAGAGCCTAGGAGATTGTGAAAGCAAAATTATGAAGGAAGACATGTGGAGTTTAGAGATTTGGAATTGAGATCTGATGTAGTAGTGAGTGTGGTTTAGCACAGTAAGGAGGTAACATATTTCATATTATTCTACTGAATAATATCAAGGTTATTTGGATAGTATGTTCAGTGATCTTATCCTGAAGTTGTTTGGGCAGTGGGTCCTTCTGTCTTCCATAACTCTTAATAGGGTTAGAATCTTTTAATAGGGATTCAAATCTCCTAACAGGGATTTTTAGGTACTGAATGTATTTCATAAGAATCCTAACAAAGTCCATCCTCTCACAAGGAATATTCATATTAGTGCATCTTTTGTGGGCATCATTCCCACCGGGGTTTACTCTTTGATCAAGAGGTTCCTTAGTCAACATATCTTGTATTATTATGTCATTGTGTATGAATATCTTTGTATGGTTAGTAATTGCATTACTTACATGGTTAAATATTGTTGAAGATGTTAACATTTATAATTATCTGATAACTGTGTATGTGAAAAGTGTACCTGATCTATAGACACAACACTTCAGTAAAACATTAGAGGTTAGCAATAATCAAAATTGTGCAAAATTGAAATCTAATCTAACCAAGTGATCTACTATGTTCTAATAGGTGGGAGATTGATGTTCTCAGATTGGAATCGAGATCAGTGACCTAGATGACACCTAAACAAAAGATTTGAATGCAAAATTGATGGATATGAAATATGAATGCAATTAATCTATATTTTTGGTATTTTCTATGCAAGAAGATGAAAACTTGATATGGAATCTATGCTAATATGAAAATTGATATCCTAAAATGATCTAACAATGATATGAAAAAGAATCTAAATGAATGTAAAAAAAACAAATTTATCTCACAATAGCCTTGATTCGCAATAAGCTTTGATTCTCCAAATTCCAATTCTTCAAAATAGTTGTGCAATTCGTAGATGACTTTGGCAAAGTAATCTTGCAAAATTATGAGATTCTATGGATTTGAGAGATGATTTGTGAAGAGCTAAATCCTTAATTTATAAAAATCCAGGGCTTTGGAGGTGCATGAAAAAAAGCCATAAATCACTCAAATCACTCAGGTTGATTTTTGAGTTATTTTTAAATAAAGAATAATTAACTCACAAAAACATGCAAAAGAAAAGTTTAACTCAAAAGAGCATAGTTTGGTTGCATGCGAATGTAAGCATGAAGTGAAGAAAAGAGCCTAAGAGATTGTGAAAGTGAAATTATGAAGGAAGACATGCGGAGTTTAGAGATTTGGAATTGAGATCTGATGTAGCAGTGAGTGTGGTTGAGCACAGTAAGGAGGTAACATATTTCATATTATTCTACTGAATAATATCAAGGTTATTTGGATAGTATGTTCAGTGATCTTATCCTGAAGTTGTTTGGGTAGTGGGTCCTTCTGTCTTCCATAACTCTTAATAGGGTTAGAATCTTTTAATAGGGATTCAAATCTCCTAATAGGGATTTATATGTACTGAATGTATTTCATAAGACTCCTAACAAAGTCCATCCTCTCACAAGGAATACTCATATTAGTGCATCTTTTGTGGGCATCATTCCCACTAGGGTTTACTCTTTGATCAAGAGGTTCCTTAGTCAACATATCTTGTATTATTATGTCATTGTGTATGAATATCTTTGTATGGTTAGTAATTGCATTACTTACATGGTTAAATATTGTTGAAGATGTTAACATTTATAATTATCTGATAACTGTGTGTGTGAAAATTGTACCTGATCTATAGACATGACACTTCAGTAAAACATTAGAGGTTAGCAATAATCAAAATCATGCAAAATTGAAATCTAATCTAACCAAGTGATCTACTGCCTTCTAATAGGTGTGAGATTGATGTTCTCAGATTGGAATCGAGATCAGTGACCTAGATGACACCTAAACAAAGGATTTGAATGCAAAATTGATGGATATGAAATATGAATGCAATTAATCTATATTTTTGGTATTTTCTATGCAAGAAGATGAAAACTTGATATGGAATCTATGCTAATATGAAAATTGATATGCTAAAATGATCTAACAATGATATGAAAAAGAATCTAAATGAATGTAAAAAAAACAAATTTATCTCACAATAGCCTTGATTCGCAATAAGCTTTGATTCTCCAAATTCCAATTCTTCAAAATAGTTGTGCAATTCGTAGATGACTTTGGCAAAGTAAGCTTGCAAAATTATGAGATTCTGTGGATTTGGGAGATGATTTGTGAAGAGCTAAATCCTTAATTTATAGAAATCCAGGGCTTTGGAGGTGCATGAAAAAAAGCCATAAATCACTCAAATAACTCAGGTTGATTTTTGAGTTATTTTTAAATAAAGAATAATTAACTCACAAAAACATGCAAAAGCAAAGTTTAACTCAAAATAGAGTTTAACTTTAATTGATAATTGATAGTTTTCTGCTTTTCTGATTGTGCATGTTTTATTTATGAATTAATTTAATAATAAAGTGATTTATTTCCAACTTAACTACTTTTAAAAATAAAACAATTGATTTATGGGTTAATCAATCATTTTTTCAAACTTTTATTCCAAAAATAATATTATTAAATATGACAACTTGCTTTAATTAATTAAATAAGAATTTAATCAATTATTCATAAGATTTTGGATTTATTGTCAAAATTTAATAATACAATTAATAATAGATAGAATTAAATTTAATTACACAATTAAGTGGTAAAATATTAAATCTAATTAATTAAATATGAAAATATTCAATTAATCAAACTTAGGATAAATGTGATTTATCACCAAATAATCATTAAATTAAAGATAATTAAGATAATTAGGAATATTGCTAAGAATATTCCCTGATGCAGAATTTAAGATAATCAATTAGATTTGATGATGTGCAGATGTGCCTTAGGTTAGGACTTCTATGTCGATTTCATTTGATTTTGAGGATGTAGGAGTTTAATGAACCTATAGCCCATTTTTGGGGTATTACAGTAACTGATTCACCCCCCCCCCGTCTTAGTTATCTTGGTGGACTTTACTTTCTAACAATTGGTATTAGAGCGGCAAGTCCTTGAAAGGAAAGTTTAATAGCTTAAGGAGATCCATGGTGAATTTCAAGAAAGAAAGCCCTAAGTTTGATAGAGTAAATATTGACAGCTGGAAGGAAAAGATGAAGACACATCTATTGTGTTTAGGACCAAGCTATTGGTTGATTACAAAGAATTATAGGACTATAATTGAAGAAGACAATCTCGAAACAAGTTCTAAAGATGAGGTAGATCTATTCATGTGTAACATACTTGCAAGAGAAGCACTCTTGATAGCACTTCCAGAGAATGAATATAGTTAGGTAAAATGTTTTAAGAAATCTAATGAAATTTGGAAAGCTTTACACTCTACTTTTGAAGGTGATGAACATGCAAAAAGAGCTAGATTACATAATTGGATATGTGCATTTGAAGATATTAGAATGATGGAAGATGAATCTGTTAGAAGCTATATTGGTAAAATGTCAAAAATTGTTGCAGGGATAAAATCTTGTGGAGGATCAAAGACAGAGAATGAAGTGATATGGAAAATTTTAAGGACATTGACTCCTGTATTTAAGTAGACAACATAGATGATTAAACAAGTTATACCTTTTACTATAAACTTTACAAGAGAGACTCTTCTTAGAAGATTGGAAGCAGCAGAGATGAACCTAAGGTTATCAGGAGACTTACCTAGAATGGAGACAGCATTTAGTGCTCTTAGTATTCATCCTACTTTGTCAAGAAGTTCCAGTGTGAGTGGAGATTATGCCAGTAGCAATAGATCTAGAAATGAAGAAGATAAGAAGATTGAAGAAGGTATTGCCTTGCTTGTGAAAAGAGAACCAGACGGTAAGAAATTTTTTAAATGTTGGACTTGTCAAGAATATGGTCATTTTGCATCTAAATGTCCTAAGAGAGTTAAGAAGTACAGAAATAATTTCAAGCCTAGAAGATCTAAGGAATGTTATTATGCTAATGATGAAGATCTAGAAGCTAGTATAGAAAGAACTTTGAGTGAAAGTGATACTGAGAATAATGATGAAATAGGATTTGTAGCAATTAAAGAAGAAAATTATGAATCTAATGTTAAAGAAGAAAAACCATTAGTTTCCCAAGTTGAAAAGAAAGATGATTGGATTATAGATAGTGGTTGTTCGCATCATATGACTGGAGATGTGAAGAAGTTCATAAAGTTTAACAATTATGATGGAGGAGTTGTTAGAGTTGGTAACAATGCACCTTGTTTGATTAAAGGTATAGGATCTATTACTCTTGATGGAAAGACTAATACTGATGATGTTCACTTTGTTGATGGATTGAAACATAATCTTTTGAGTGTTGGATAGTTAGTGGATAAGGGATATCAAGTTTGGTTTACTAAGAAAACTTGTGTGATAAAAGATAAAGATGGAAATCTAATTGGAATTAGATCTAGAACTAGAAGTAATGTATTTCAGTTGAATCCTACTGAGATGACATGCTTGATTACTAAGATTGATGATAGTTGGTTATGGCATAGAAGGTTTTGTCATATAAACTTTGATAACATTGTGAAAGTGAGTACTATACTTGCAATAAGGGATTTGCCTAAAATTATGAAGCCTACTAACATGATTTACAAAGAATGTGTGATGGCTAAGCAAAAGAGAAGTTCATTTCCTAGTAAGAAGTTCACATCGGCAGAGAATTTGGAGATTGTTCATACATACTTGAGCGGTCCTACTAGGACTAGAGGATTCTATGGAGAAAGGTATTTTATGATTCTTATTGATGATTTTACAAGAATGATGTGGATTACATTTCTGAAAGAAAAATATGAAGCATTTGATAAGTTTAAGATCATTAAGAATAAAGTTGAGAATGAATTTGGAATGAAGATTAAATGTTTGAGATCTGATAGAGGTGGAGAATTTACTTCTAGAGAGTTTAACACTTTTTGTGAAGTGAATGGTATTAATGTTAGAAAGTAAAGATCCCCAAGATAACTGAGAGGGGGGGTGAATCAGTTATCTGATAATTTAACCATTCAACTACTTTAAACAATATAATTAATGTACTAATCAACCATAGAAAGATAACCATACACAATTGCACAATAACACAAGATATGTTGACTAGGAAACCTCTTGAAAAGAGTAAACCCTAGTGGGAATGATGCCCACAAAATGATGCACTAATATGAAAGTTCCTTGTTAGAGGATGGACCCTGTTAGGAGTCTTATGAAATACATTCAGTATATATAAATCCCTGTTAGGAGATTTTGAATCCCTATTAAAAGATTTTAACCCAGTTAAGAGTTTATGGAAGACAGAAGGACCCACTGCCCAAACAGCTTCAAGGCAAGATCTCTGAACCCACTGTCCAAAAGATCTTAGAATTATTCAATAGAACAATATGAAATATATTACCTCCTTCATATTGTGCCAAAATCATACTCTCTGCCACACAAGATCACAATTCTAGATCTCTGTACTCACAAGTCTTCCTTCATCACTGAATTAGCTCTTTTCTTCACTTCATGCATATATTCGCATCTCAACCTTCACAATACCTATTTTAACAAGGAAAAAATTCCTTCTTATATACCAAACTCAAATAATTACAAATGAGTCGGTCCTCAATTACAAAATAATAATTTCTACACGCTACACACAAAATTCACATAAAACTGTCGGCTTCCAGATACTGTAACTTTCTCCAAACATATCTTCAAAGTTTGTGCTATGAACCACATCATCATTAATGAGTCTCCAACATCCCTTTAACTGTGCAAAATCAGATTCCATCCCATCTAAGAGATATCCTCCAATTTCTGAAAATCGCTTCATAGAAACACTGTCTAAACACTGCTTTCACCAAAGTGCTCATAACTCTCATGAATGAATAATTTTTCTTTTGTGCTATTAACCATAGGTTAATAACACACCAAAGAACATACCATAAACTACACAAAATCCAATCTACAATACAACATTTGCACAAAACAAAATTGTACCTTCTTTCTTGCTGATATCTAGAATATCACTGTGTTGTCATCAATGACAATCCAAGTCATGAATGCAACAACAACTGCTATAGAATGACTGCCAAAATACTTTTCATTCATTCCTAACAATCTGCCCCATTGGCATTGATGGCAATATAGATGAAAAACATCCAATGTTCCAAAAATCCAATACTACAACATCACTACAAAATATCAAATTAAATCTTGCTTCATTTTCCTATTCAACTCTCTTATACAATCCACAATGTTTTTCATGTATATCTCTCCCCCATTGACATCAATGATAGAAATTCCATCACTAAGTCAACAACAACTTAATGTCAAAAGACACTTTTCAGAAAAATACAATAACAAGAGTCCTCATGACTCAGCTCATAAACTACCCCATAGAGGAAGTTCCAACATCCAATCCAAAAGAAAGATAGGACTCATATACCACTAGACGGATGCAATCATCTGCATCAATTCTCAAAAATAGGTTGGGGCATAACCCTAAGCATACCTTTCAGATACACAAATGTATCCTTAGGTAAAGGTTTTGTAAATATATCTACTATCTGTTCCTTTGTGCTTATGTACTCCAATCTTACTTCTTTTTCTACAACTTTCTCTCTTACAACATGATACTTGATCTCAATATGTTTAGTCTTAGAATGTAAAATAGGGTTTTTAGACATACTCACTATATTGGTGTTATCACAATGTATAAAAATAGGCTCATCAAACTTTATTCCAATATTCTTCAACATTTGCTTCATCCAAATAATCTGATTACAATTGTTTGCTGCTGCAACATATTCTGCTTCTGCTGTACTTTATGAAGTATAATTCTACTTCTTACTTAACCAAGAGACCAATTTTCCTCCAAGAAAAAAGGCTCCACCACTGGTACTTTTCTTATCATCAAAACTACCTCCCCAATCTGCATCAGTATAGGCACATAAAGTAAAATCATCAGAATTCTCATACCATAATTCATAATCTATTGTTCCTTTTAGATATCTCAATATCCTCTTTACTGCTGCATAATGTGATTCTCTAGGTTCTACTTGAAATATTGCTACAATCCCAACTGAATGTGCTATATCAGGTCTTGTATGTGTCAAGTACTACAATCCTCCAATCATAGATCTGTATTTTTTTTTCTCAACTACTGGTGTCTCATCTTTGCTAGATAACTTATGTCCAGTTACCATAGGTGTTCCAATAGGTTTAGAATCTTCCATTCCAAATCTTTTCAATAAGTCATTCAAATACTTAGTCTGACTTACAAATATACCTTCCTTGCTTTGTGTTATCTGTAATCCCAAAAAATATTTCATTTCTCCAATCATGCTCATCTCAAATTCAGTCTTCATTTCATCTGCAAATTTGTCACTAGCTTCATCTTCGTCTCCAAAGATAATATCATCAACAAATATAACTATAACCAACAAACCATTCTCAATTTATTTTGTGTATAAGTTACTATCTTCTGTTCTTTTTATAAATCCCAATTTCAATAAATACTTATCCAATCTTGTATACCAGGTTCTAGGTGCTTGTTTTAATCCATATAAAGCTTTCTTTAACTTACATACCATATCTCCTTCTTGTGTCAAAGGAAAACCTTCAGGCTGCTCAATATAGACTTCTTCTTCCAATTCACCATTCAAAAATGTTGACTTCACATCCATCAGATACACTTTGAATTTCTTGTAAGCTGCATATGCTAGAAACATTCTCACTGCTTCAAGTCTGGTCACAGGTGCAAAAGTTTCTTCATAGTCGATTCCTTCTTGTTGTGAATATCCTTTACATACCAATCTTGCTTTGTTGCTTATCACTTCGCCTTGTTCATTCATCTTGTTTCTAAATACCCACTTTGTTCCAATCACATTCTTGTCTTCAGGTCTAGGGACCAATTCCCATGTCTTGTTTTTTTCAATCTACTCCAGTTCTTCTTTCATAGCATTAATCCAATGTTCATCTTCACAAGATTCATTAGTAGTCTTAGGTTCAATTTGAGAAATCAAACATAAATGTACCTTATTTTGAGTCAAAACTCCTCTGTCTAAACTTCCAATAACTTGCTCAACAGGGTGATGTCTTGAAATATACCTGTTAGGTGTCATAGTTACTGATCTTGTTCCAATTGTAGATTCTTCTCTGCTTTCTTCTCTATTTTCTTCTTTGTTTTCTTCTCTATTTTCTTCTCTATTTTCTTCAGTATGACTTTCATTCAGCAAATCACTATTAGTTTCAAAAAATAATTCTGTATTTTCAATGTTAGGCTAAGGTTGTGCTTCTCCATCAGATTCATTCTCAATTTTTCTTTTCATGATCTTAAATTTATCAAATGCTTTAGATTTTTCTTTCAAAAATGCAATCCACATCATCCTTGTAAAATCATCAACAAGAATCATAAAATACCTTTCTCCATAGAATCCTCTAGTCCTAGTAGGACCACTAAAGTCTATATGAACAATCTCTAGCTTCTCTATCGATGTGAACTTCTTGTTGGAAAATGAACTCCTTTTCTGCTTTGTCATCATACATTCTTTGCAAATCATGTTAGTAGGTTTCATAATTCTAGGTAAATCTCTTACCGCAAGTGTAGTGCTCACCTTGACAATATTATCAAAGTTTATATGACAAAACCTTTTATGCCATAACCAATTGTCATCAATCTTAGTTATCAAACATGTCATCTTAGTAGGATTCAACTGAAATACATTACCTCTAGTTCTGGATCCTTTTCCAATCAGATTTCCATCTCTATCTTTTATCACACAAGTTTTCTCAGAAAACTTGGTAACCCTTATCAACCAATTGTCCAACACTTAGTAGATTATGTCTCAATCCATCAACAAAGTAAACATCATCAATGTTAGTCTTTCCATCAAGAGAAATAGATCCTATACCCTTAATCAAACAAGGTGCATTATTACCAACCCTAACTTAACATAATAATTATCTAACTTAACAAACTTTCTTTTATCTCCAGTCAGATGATGTGAACAACCACTGTCTATAATCCAATCAGATTTCTTTTCAACTTGAGAAACTAATGCTTTTTCTTCCCTTTCATCAGATTTAGAACTTTCTTCTTTAATTGCTACAAATCCTATTTCCTCAAAGTTATCATTATCACTATCACTTAAATGTCTTTCAATTCCTACTTCAAGATCTTCATCATTTGCATAATAAAATTCTTTAGATCTCCTAGGTTTAAAGTTGCTTCTATACTTCTTAACTCTTTTATGACATTTAGATGCAAAATGACCATATTCTTGACAAGTCCAACATTGAAAGATTTTCTTACTATCTGGTTCTCTTTTTACAAGTAATGCAATACCTTCTTCAATCTTCTTATCTTCCTCAGATTTAGATTTACTACTGTTGGCATAATCTCCATTCACACTAGTACTTCTTGTAGGTCTAATGTTAAGAGCACTAAATGTTGTCTCCATTCTAGGTAGCTCTCCTGATAATCTCAAATTCATCTCTGTTGTTTCTAATCATCCAAGAAGAGTCTCTCTTGAAAAGTTTGATGTACAAGGTATCACTTGTTCAATCATCTGTGTTGTATGCTTGAATACTGGTGTCAAAGTTCTCAGAATTTTCCATATCACTTCATTCTCTGTCTTATCACCTCCACAAGACTTTATTCCTATTACAATCTCGGACATCCTACCAGTATAGCTTCTAATAGATTCATCTTCCATCATTCTGATATCTTCAAATGCACAAATCCAATTATGTAATCTAGCCTTCTTTGCATGTTCATCACCTTCAAAAGTAGAATGTAAAGCTTTCCAAATTGCATGAGATATTTTCAAACATCTTACTTGACTATATTCATTCTCCGGTAGTGCTAACAAAAGTGCTTCTCTTGCAAGTATGTTACACATGAATAGATCTAGTTCATCTTTAGTTCCTGCCTCTAGATTGTCTTCCTCAATGATAGTCTTCTCATTCTTTGTAATCAACCAATAACTTGGTCCTAAACACAATATATGTGTCTTCATCTTTTCTTTCTAGCTGTCAAAATCTACTCCATCAAACTTAGGGCTTTCTTTCCTAAAATTCACCATGGATCTCCTTAAGTTTTTAAACTTTTCTTTCAAGGACCTGCTGCTCTGATACCAATTGTTAGAAAGTAAAGATCCCCAAGATAAATGAGAGGGGTGGGGGGGGTGAATTAGTTATCTAATAATTTAACCATTCAATTACTTTAAACAAGATAATTAATGTACTAATCAACCATAGAAAGATAACCATACACAATTGCACAATAACACAAGATATGTTGACTAGGGAACCTCTTGAAAAGAGTAAACCCCAGTGGGAATGATGCCCACAAAATGATGCACTAATATGAAAGTTCCTTGTTAGAGGATGGACCTTGTTAGGAGTCTTATGAAATACATTCAGTACATATAAATCCCTGTTAGGAGATTTTGAATCCCTCTTAAAATATTCTAACCCGGTTAAGAGTTTATGGAAGACAGAAGGACCCACTGCCCAAACAGCTTCAAGGTAAGATCTTTGAACCCACTGTCCAAAAGATCTTAGAATTATTCAACAAAATAATATGAAATAGATTACCTCCTTCATACTATGCCAAAACCACACTCTCTGCTACACAAGATCACAATTCCAGATCTCTATACTCACAAGTCTTCCTTCATCACTGAATTAGCTCTTTTCTTCACCTCATGCATATATTTGCATCTCAACCTTCACAATACCTATTGAAACAAGGAAAAAATTCCTTCTTATATACAAAACTCAAATAATTACAAATGAATTGGTCCTCAATTACAAAATAATAGTTTCTACACGCTACACACAAAATTCACATAAAATTGTCAGCTTACAGATACTATAGCTTTCTCCAAACATATCTTCAAAGTTTTCACTATGAACCACATCATCACTAATGAGTCTCCAACATCCCTTTAACTGTGCAAAATCAGATTCCATCCCATCTAAGAGATATCTTCCGATTTTTGAAAATTGCTTCATAGAAACACTGTCTAAACACTGCTTTCACCAAAGTGCTCATAACTCTCATGAATGAATGAATGAATTTTTGCGTTGTTAACCGTAGGTTAATAACACACCAAAGAACATACCATCAACTATGCAAAAGCCAATCTACAATACAACATGTGCACAAAACAAAACTGTACCTACTTTCCTGCTGATATCTAGAATATCACTATGTTGACATCAATGACAATCCAAGTCATGAATGCAACAACAACTGCTACAAAATGACTACCAAAATACTTTGCATTCATTCCTAAAAATTAAGAGATAGTTTTTAGCCCCTAGAACACCTAAAAAAAATGGTATTGTAGAAAGAAGAAATAGGTCAGTAACTGAAGCAGCAAGAGCTATGTTATTTGAGAATAACTTGGTGAAGACATTTTGGAGAGAAGCAGTGAATACAACAGTATATACAATGAATAGAGTACAAATCAAAGAAGATATAGATAAGACACCTTATGAATTATGGTTTGGAGATGCACCCTCAGTTAAGTATTTTAGAATTTTTGGAAGCAAATGTTATATAAAGAGAGATGATGATATTGGAAAGTTTGATCCTAGAAGTGATGAAGGTATTTTTCTTGGATATTCTTTGAAGAGAAAAGCATATAGATGTTACAATAAGAGAAATAAAACTATTGTTGAGAGTGAAAATGTTAAAGTTGATGAGAAGTTTAAAATTTAGGAAAGAATGCTTGATTATGAATCTGATGAAGAAGCTAATCCTCAGCCTAACATTGAAACTACTGAATTATTCTATGAAACTGATAGTGAATTGTTGAATGAGAATCATACTGCAAAAGAAACTAGAGAAGAAACCAAAGAAGAAACCAAAGAAGAATCTACAGTTGAAGCAAGATCTGTGACTATGACACTAAATAGGTATCTATCTAGACATCATCCTATCGAACAAGTTATTGGAAGTTTGGACAGAGGAGTTATGACTAGAAATAAGGTACATTTATGTTTGATTTCTCAAATTGAACCTAAATCTACTAATGAAGCTTGTGAAGATGAACATTTGATTAGTGCTATGAAAGAACTAGAGCAAATTGAAAAGGACAAGACATGGGAATAAGGTACATTTATGTTTGATTTCTAAAATTGAACCTAAATCTACTAGTGAAGCTTGTGAAGATGAACATTGGATTAATGCTATGAAAGAAGAACTAGATCAAATTGAAAAGAACAAGACATGGGAATTGGTCCCTAGACCTAAAGACAAGAATGTGATTGGAACTAAATGGGTATTCAGAAACAAGATGAATGAACAAGGAGAAGTAGTAAGAAACAAAGCAAGATTAGTATGTAAGGGATACTCGCAGTAAGAAGGAATTGACTATGAAGAAACCTTTGCACCAGTAGAAAGACTTGAAGTAGTAAGAATGTTTTTGGCTTATGCAGCTTTTAAGAAATTCAAAGTCTGTCAAATAGATGTGAAGTCTGCATTTCTAAATGGTGAATTGGAAGAAGAAGTCTACATTGAGAAGCTTGAAGGTTTTCCTTTGACTCAAGAAGGAGATATGGTATGTAAACTAAAGAAAGCTTTATATGGACTAAAGCAAGCACCTAGAACTTGGTATGCTAGATTGGATAAGTATTTGTTGAAATTGGGATTTACTAAAGGAATAGAAGATAATAATCTATACACAAAAGAAATTGAAAATAGAATGTTAGTTATAGTTATTTTTGTTGATGACATTATCTTTGGAGGAGAAGATGAAGCTAGTGACAAATTTGCTGATGAAATGATTGGTGAGATGAAATACTTTTTGGGATTACAAATAACATAGAACAATGATGGTATCTTTATTAGCCAAACAAAGTACTTGAATGATTTTCTAAAAAGATTTGGAATGGAGAACTGTAAACCAGTTGGAACACCTATGGTTACAAGACACAAACTATCTAGCAAAGATGAAACACTGGTAGTTGAGCTGAAGAAATACAGATCCATGATTGGAGTATTGCAGTACTTAACACACACTAGACCAGATATACAACATTCAGTTGGAATGGTAGCAAGATTTCAAGCTAAACCTAGAGAATCACATTATACAGTAGTAAAGAGGATATTAAGATATTTAAGAGGCACAATGGACTATGAATTATGGTATGAAAAATCTAATGATTTCACCCTATGTGCATATATAGACCCTGATTGGGGAGGTAGTGTTGATGATAAGAAAAGAACCAGTGGTGGAGCCTTTTTTCTTGGAGGAAGATTGGTCTCCTAGTTGAGCAAGAAGCAGAATTGTATTTCACTAAGTACAACAAAAGTAGAATATGTAGTAGCAGCAAACAATTGTAACCAGATAATTTGGATGAAGCAGATGCTGAAGGATATTGGAATTAAGTTTGTTGAGCCTGTTGTCATACATTGTGACAACACTAGCATAGTCAGTATGTCTAAGAATCCTATATTGAATTCTAAAACTAAGCATATAGAGATCAAGTATCATGTTTTAAGAGAGAAATTTTTTGAGAAAGAAGTCAGACTGGAGTACATAAGCACAAAGGAATAGATAGCAGACATATTTACTAAGCCTTTGCCTAAGGATACATTTGAGTAGCTAAGAGGTATGCTTGCAATTATGCCCCAGCATACTTTTGAGTAATGATGCAGTTGGTTGCATCTGTCCAGTGGTATATGAGCCCTATCTTTTTATGGATTGGATGTTGGTACTTCCTCTATGGGGGAGTATGTGTATCTGAGCTGAGTCATGAGGACTCTTGGGAATGTATTTTCTGAAATAGTGTCTTTTGACATTGAGTTGTTGTTGACATAGTGATGAAATTTTTGTCATTGATGTCAATGGGGGAGAAGTATACATGAAAAATAATATAGAACATCTGTTGGAGAGAACTTAATAGGATAATGAAGAAATATTTGATTGATGAAGAAGATTTGAAGAACTTTCAGAGTATCAGTGCAGCAGTATTGGATTTTTGGAACATTGGATATTTTTCATCTATGTTTCCATCAATGCCAATGGGGGAGATTGTTAAGAATGAATATTGGATGTTGGCAATCATTTTGTAGCAGTTTTTGTTGCATTCATGACTATGATTGTCTTTGATGTCAACACAGTGATCTTCTAGAGACTAGTAGAGAAGCAGACAATGTTTTGATTAGCACATGTGGAATATTGTAGTTGGAGCTATGCGATGTTGAGGTTATACTCTTTGATATGTTATATGTCTATAGTTAAGAGTGTAGATAGTAATTCATTTATTCATGAAAGTTATGAGCATTTTGGTAAAAGTAGTATTTAGGCAGTGTTCTTGAGTAGCGGTTTGTGGAAATCGGATGATATCTCCTAATCGGGATGCAATCTGTTTTTGCACAGTTAAAGGGAAGTTTGAGACACATTGATGGTGACATGGTTCATAGCACAAAATTTGAGGTTGCATGAGCGAAGAGATATTGCATTTGGAAGCTGATAGTTTTATGTAATTTTGATGTAGCGTATGGAAACTTTTATTTTGTATTTGTGTGCTGACTCATTTGTAATTATTTGAGTGTGGTATAAAGGAAGGAATGTTTTTCCTTATTTTATGAAGTGGAGCTATATGTAAGAAGTGTGAGCATGGGTTGGTTGCATGTGAATGTAAGCATGAAGTGAAGAAAAGAGCCTAAGAGATTGTGAAAGTGAAATTGTGAAGGAAGACATGCAAAGTTTAGAGATCTGGAATTGAGATCTGATGTAGCAATGAGTGCAGTTTGGCATAGTAAGGAGGTAAAATATTTCATATTATTCTGCTAAATAATATCAAGGTTATTTGGACAGTGTGTTCAGTGATCTTACCCTGAAGCTATTTGGGCAGTGGGTCCTTCTGTCTTCCATAACTCTTAACAGGGTTAGAATCTTTTAACAAGGATTCAAAATCTCCTAACAGGGATTTATATGTACTGAATGTATTTCATAAGACTCCTAGCAGAGTCCATCCTCTCACAAGGAATATTCATATTAGTGCATCTTTTGTTGGTATCATTGCCACCAGGGTTTACTCTTTGATCAAGAGGTTCCCTAGTCAACATATCTTGTGTTATTGTGTCATTGTGTATGAATATCTTTGTATGGTTAGTAATTGCATTACTTACATTTTAAATGTTATTGAAGATGTTAAAAGTTATAATTATCTGATAACTGATTCACCCCCCCCCCCCCCCTCTCAGTTATCTTGGTGGACTTTACTTTCTAACATAGCAACATTAGAAACACTAGGTAAAGTGTAAGAATCTGCAGGATAGAAGATACAACTGGAGGAACACTAGGAACTACAGTTGGAAGTAGATTAGAATAAGTAAAAGGAACATTATGATATGAAGGTTGTGATGTAAGAAGGGACATAGGAGGAACAGTCATAGGAATAGAGGGAACCATCACAGACACCAAAGAAGGAGTATAGGTAGGAACACTAGGTAAAGGATTAGAAGAGGGTTCTACACTAGTGATAGGAGGAATCAACCCTAAGTCTTCAGCTTCTTGAACTAAAGGTTTAACATTTGAATGCATGAGGTGAGTAATACCACACAAGAGGTTAACACCTTGATCAATATCATGAAGAACTTTCTTAAGAGCCTCTATAGCTTGAATAGAATCTTAATTATGGTTTTCTTGAATAAGCCAATTACCCATTTGATAAAGTTTAGTTGATAGTTTTTGGACTTGTTCAAGAGGAACTCTTAAAGCATCATCCTCATCATGAGATGAGTGAGAAGATTTTTTCTCCATAATAGGATTGGAATCATGAAGAATCAAATTATCATCTAAGATCCTAAGGAAAGGAGAGGAAGATTTAGGATCAAAGGCACCCATGAGTCTATGACTTCTTCTAACCGAAATCTTATAAGTAGGACTAGTAGTAGTAAAGCTCATAAACTAGTTCAACGCAAATGAACTAAACTAAGAACACATAAAGAATGAATATTTTTGTATTTTTAATGAAATTTTGTAATTTTTTTTGTATTTTTGAAATCTAATTAGCATGCAAGATTCAACATGAAAGAGAAATCTAATACCAATAAGATAAAAGGTAATCTAACACCATAAAACACAATAGGGCATCAAATTCCACAAAAGAAATGAGAGTAAGTATGTCAGGTTTACCAAAATGTATAGGATGAAATAGGGTTCATCCCAAAAATGAATGGGGGAAATATGAGATCTACTTCAAAATCCAAATTCCCAAAGGAGAGATCCAAATTGATCAACCAAATGGTTAATGCACAATTTAATAAATCTATGGAGAATATGATTGAAGGAGAAAACCTTATATTTCCCTATGAAGAGTATATGTTTGAAATCTGAAATAATTCAAAGGCAAACACTAACCTCAAAATAGGGTAGATTTGGAAAATGCTGATTTCTGATGTCTGTGTGCAGTTTTAGGCAATTCTGCAACCTATTTTGCACTAGAAATGCTGAGATGAAAAAAACCCAAAATTTGTTTATCTTTCTGACAGTAGGTAGTCTTTGACCCTGATAAAAGGTCAAAGACTATTGTGAGATTTTGAAGGTCATCCTTGACTTTGTTCGCAGATCTCATAATTTCACCAAAAAGGGTATCCAAATCCAAGCTCATATCTATAGTTTTACATCTGTACCTACAAGGAAAAGAGGGTTTTTGTTGTTTGGGTGGGGGGTTTGCCTTGGTCAAACCCCAATTTAGGAATTAACCTTGAAATTGAATTGAAATTGTAATGTGCATAAAAAAAGTAAATGAAACAATTCACCTTGCTTATGTTGAAGTCCTTGTAGAGGATTCGAACCCTTGAATCCACAAGTAGGGATGCTCCAATGGATGTATAAAGAATGTAGGATGTCTCAAATCAATAGCATTTGATCTTCAACACCAATCTTGAATGGATCTTTTCACTAGTAAATTTTACCCTATTTTCTGATGAGGATTAGTTGAATTTTTTATACCCATTGGTCTATCAGATGACCCAAACTATTGTCAAACTTTTTTCATCGATTATTTGATAGGAAAAACCATCATCAGAATTTTGACTTACTTAGTGGTTGAATTATCGACCGAATCTTTATCACAGTAATCACTTGAAGCTAGAAGAATTGCAGATCAAACCTTATATCTAAGAGACCAAAGTTCATTGCGATTGAGACCGATGTTGGTCAGAATCGACGTCGAACACATAGTAGTCTTGTCAAAATAGAAAACATAGTGTGTCTCTTTTTCGACCAAAGTTTATCAAAATTAACGTCAAACACATAGCATTCTAGTCAAAACTACCAATATTAAAACGTCAAAAAATTGACCAATACTAATTTTTTGTTATATATATATATATATATATATATATATATATATATATATATATATATATATATATATATATATATATATATATATATATATATATATATATATACTGATGGGTTTGTAACTGATTTCTCTATATTACAGAGATTTTTCAATGGGCTTGCAAGGAGAAAATATTGAGAAGGTGAGTTTTAATTGTGGCAGATTTTGCAAACTAGATTTGGTTATGAATTTCTTAATGCTTTTATTTGAAATAACAATGACGATGACTTATATATAGGTTGCACATCCACATCCACATCTAATATAAAATTTATTATTATAAAGCCTTGTTATGGAAATCTATTTTATATTAGTCTATATTATTCTGAAGCCTTGTTATAGAATTTTTTTTATATTAATCCTCAGAACTAGTTAGCAAATCTTCTTCTTTCTTTCTAAATTCATGGATGATTCTATTTTTTTGCAGTAAATAGCATATGTAATAGATAAACATGAAATCAGCAACAAATATCTACCTCTAAATACAACTCCAAATGAATGAATAAAAGAAGAAAATGATAATGTTGATTAGGTATCCAATAAATTAAATAGTTTAATCATGAAAATAAATGTGGATAGTGCACATCATAGTGATGAAGAAACAATGCTAGTAGGGGAGTGACATACAAAGAGACTAGCTTAAGAGGGAACATAGAATAAATCTAAACTTGATGATTACTATGATCTTGGATGTATTAGGTTTGGTAGATTAATGGTGCAATATAACCACTGATATAAGAGATACCCATTTGCAATTGCATAGATATCAATCTAAGAATGTATGTTTGTGCCCATCTAAAGAGTGCTTCTCTCTTTCAAACACACATACTATATCTTCTATATCACAAAGGTAATAATATTCTTGGTATTTCCAATTAGATTTATGATGGTAAAGGATATGATAGGATATCTAATATGGATACCTTTAATCTATCTCTGTATTGTTCCTCAATCTGATCACTGTTTCTAACCTTTATAGATGATGATTTAATTCTAATTCTGAATAGTACCTTGGATGCTGTTTTGAAATTATTGTTTTGTATTCATGCATTTGCAATGGGTGGAGCCTCTCTTGATTGGTATCGTTAGTTCCTCATGTATCCATTCTTGGTATTTCTACCACTCAGCTTGTGCATTCAGACTTGAATGAAAATAAAATATAAAATCCTCCTCTATTCATCCTTATTCCTAATACACACGGCTTTATGTGTTTCTTGCCATAAATTTCTTGATAATACATTTCTATACTAGTGTTCATCCTATTCTTCCACAGGTCATTCTTACAAATAGATAGTAAAGAGGTATGACATACTGCTCCACATCTCAAATTTCTTCTCCACCATCTCCATCACCAATTGAGGTAGGTTAACTTTTGACATACTTCTTCATAGAGCTAACTATGAGAGATCATTGCCATGCAAGAAGAATATTTCCTTCATTTATGCTATTAGCTTAGTTATTTATTGGCTTATTGCTTTAGATTACAAATAATAAGCAAGGTTAATTGGTATATTACATGTCATATGTTATTTCCATCTTTCTTTACTCTAGATTTTATTGTGCTTAGTCTAAGTGTTGATAAGATTACATTATAAGAAACTAAGTGTTGATATTAAAAGGGCATACATACCAGTAACAAAAATTTCCCTCACATCATTTCTTCTCATTACCTCATCATACATTTCCCCAAATGCACCAAGGACTACAAAGAAACAAGATAAACAAATCACAAGCATATAGCGATGTTAGAATAGTTACTAAAATGGTCATAAATTATGTTCGTATAGTAAAAGAATACATGGGGATAAGTCTATTTAAGGTCTCTTGATTCATGGTAACTCATACATGAAGACATGATAATGCTTACTTATAGTCATTTTCTTTACAGAAAGAAGGAAATTTTGATTCTCATATTCAGAAATTCAAACTATTAAGGATTACATACAACACATCCAAACACAACCAAGAGAAAGGTGCCAACACTTATCGCCAAAACCAAGAATAACTCCAAGAGAAAGCTCTGGCAACCCAAGTTGTGCTTTTGGTGTTGAAATACAAGCATGACAAGACTTCACAAACACAATGAATTGGAAACTTAAGACAAATCATGTAATGCAATGAACCTTTAGAAATATAAAATAAGAAACTGAGTGTGGATATTAAAAGGGCATACATACCAGTAACAACAATTGCCCTCACATCATTTCTTCTCATTGCCTCATCATACTTTTCCCCAAGTGCACCAAGGACTACAAAGAAACAAGATAAATAAATCACAAGCATATAGTGATGTTAGAATAGTTACTAAAATGGTCATAAATTATGGTCATAACAACAATAAATGTTTATAACAGTTCTTTTAATAATGCTCCAAACATTGAGAATGCAAGATACCTTTAACGATGAACTTTATTTCGACTTGCTAATTGGCTATTACTATTAACTCTAAGCTTATCTTTAAAGTTTGAACTTCACTTGGTTTTGAGAATAGTTTAATATTCTCTACTTAACTAGGCCAACCACATGAAGGTGGAAGCTCATTCCCCCCTCCCCCCTAACATCACTCTAAATTCCCCATTAATATCTAATACCATTCATTCATTCATCCATTTTTGAAATATAACATTCAATCATTATAATCACATGATAACATTCATTAACACATAAAATTCATTAACACACAACACTCATGAATAATTCATTAACACATCATTCATCAACATTAATAGTACAAAATTACATCCATTAAGATAACGTTCTTTCATTACTATGCTACTGTCATTAGCAGTCAAGTGCTAAATAATGAACAAATATATTTAATAAATAAGAACAATAAAAGAAGGTAGTGAAGGCATGTTGTCAAGTGTTGTTAAGAATGGATAAAAGAGAACAATAATGATGATACAATGAGATGTAATAAGTATTAGTGGTCTATGATGGCATGGAAGTCATAAAGGAATCAAAGTAGATGATCCTTGGGGTGATAAGTAATGCATCAAGACCAATGAAGGGTTAACAAATTGTGTAGACTAGGATGAACAAAAAAAGGTATGATTCTCATATGCATAGAAATTTAAAATGACACAGGGTCATTAAAATCACCATAACATCATCAAATAACATAGACAACTAGAAAATGGAATTGATTAAAGAGATTCAAACAAGTCGCAACCAAGATGTATACCCATAGCACTAAGAATATAATAAGTATCAATGTAGAGTGATTATATAATCCAAGAAATGATAAACTTTGTCATGATATAAAGGAGTAATGATTTCATTAACTGGTAAAAATAGTTCTCTACTAATGTAATAATGATATTCAATCAAGGAGAAATAAGACATAGTAATTCCATATGAACAACATGGGTGCTCACTATTACAAACATCAAATAAAGTGGAAAAGCATTGAAGAATATACAAATATTTCAAAGCCCAAAACTACTGATGGTGTCACAAAGTGAAATCATAACCTATTAGGGTTTTCATTAACCTCCAAAAAACTATAGCATATGTTGGAGGAAAACAAGATATAGGATGCAAAATCCACAATGAATATGAGTACCATTTCATCATTATATCAAAGATAGGTAATCTTTAGCAACATTTATACAAATAGAGCCACAAGTATGAGACTATAGGAATACAAAGAAAATAAAACCCTCGAATAGCTAATTTTAGTGCTTTTATAGAAATAAAGATGTAGAGAATCATAAATAGTTAGGAATGATTTTTATCAAATGTTTTAGTTGTCAGTGCCTTAGTAGACATGTATGTTAAATGTGGAAACATAGACAAGGCATGTAAATTGTTTGACAAATTGCCTCAAAGAGATGTCATCTCATGGACTGCCATGATTGGGAGATATGTTCAAAATGGGTTTGTTGAAAAGGCATTAGAAATTTGTAAGCAAATGTAACTGGTGGATGTAAATCCAAACTCCTCAACCTTTTCTAGCATACTCCCTGCCTATGGTCAAGTTGGAGCTTTGGAACTGGGCATTTTTAGGTAATTTATACTCTGTAAAAGGATAAAATAGGGATGGGGTCCTAGAACAATGGATTGCACATAAAAGAGACCCCAAAACCAATATTTTACACTTACATTTGAATTGTATCGATACATAAAGTAAATATAGATGATTGATATTGGAATTAAGAAACAAAGGTACTTACCTTCGAAAAAGAATCGACTGAAAACCCTATCAAATGATCTCGAAAACTATTGATTCTTGCAAAGCTAAACCGAAACTGCAAGATCTACAAAACCCAAAAATATTTTCTCCAAATTCATACAGATCGACTTTGACCTTTTAAAAGGTCAAAGACCACATTATTTATTTGAAGTCCGATTCTAATTCTATTCACAGATCCTAAAAGATTTCCGAAAAGGGTATCCAAATTCGCTCTTAGATCTAAGATTCCACACTTGTACCTACAAGAAAAAGAGAATTTTTGTTGTTTGTTTGGGGGGGGGTTTGCCTTGGTCAAACCCTAGTTTGGAATCAACCTTAATATTGAAATTGAAATGGAGAATGCTAGCAAGTAGTAGAAGTAGATCTAACAATGAAGCTATGACATTCAATAGATATGCAATTGTATTTGAAATGTAATCAAGTATGTTAATATGAAAGCTTGAACACAACAATGAATGTAAATCAAACCTCCATGATTGTATGCTTGGAATCCACCTTGAGAGAAGAATGAATAGATTTTGAAGATGGACAAAGGATCTTGAAGGAAGATCATACCACCATGATGGCTATATCTAGGGTTTGAATGCTTGAATCCTTGATCTTCAATGGAGAACTTGAATGGAGAAGAGGACTTGAATGCTTGAATGGATGCTTGATCTTGCTTGAGAGCTCCTTGATCATAAAATTTCTTGAGATGAGAGATGTGAAAATGAGAGAGGAAGGCTCCCTTTTATAGTGATCTAGGGCACAAGAGGGGCCTCGTAGAAAACAATAATTAAGGGCCCATAGCACAAAACTCTAGAGAAGTGCACATGGAAAGGAAATTAAATTAAATTCTTGACACAAAACTCTAGGAGGGGACCACCTTTAATAAATAAATAAAATAATTATTTAAGAGCCTTGTTACAAAATTTGAGGTAAGGCCCACCCCAAAGTTAATTTGAGCATTAGGCACAAAACTTGAGAAAGGCTAATCTCCAATAATAAATTAGGAATCTTATACAAATATTGAGAAAGGTCCACCTCAAATATTAATTTGAGAATTTGACACTTAATCTGAGACATAGTGGCCCCAAAGAGGTAAAATGCAAGATTTTGATGAGATCCCAAAATTGGAAGCTAACATCGAAGATCCCAAACCCTAGGGTCAAGGTCTAGGTCGACCCTGACTAGGTCAAGGTTGAGGTTGACCTTAACCTTATGGTCAAGAATCTCAGGTTCATAGTTTAGGATGGAAGAAATGCTAGGAAGAAGTGGAAAATGGGGTAGAATAAGGGGAAAAACTAGATCCAAGTTGAATATCCATTCAAGGCATTCGACATGACCCCAAACCACTTACTCGGAGGGCTAAACACTCTTAACATGGAAGTGCTTCCATTTTAAGATGATACATTAAGCCCCCACTTTAGCAAGAGTATGGACTCGATGCAAACTCTTGGTAAAGGAGAAGAGAGAAGAGATCCCAATGGATTCAAAACTAGATAAAATACACTTAGTCAGGAACACTAGCCCCCAGACCAAGGATTCTAGCTCAACATACATACATGAGAGTGTACAAAAAGAACAAGGGTTAGTACTAAACAACCCAAATCAATTACCATAAGAAATCTTGCTAAGAAATATTTCTCATACCAATATCATATTTGGAAAGCTATCATAAGAGCATAAATGATTACATAAGAAAGACAAGAGCAACACTATAGACAACATAGCTTCATGATCCAGTCCTACTACCATGAAAGCGAAAAGAGAAGAACATGTATGAAATAATAATGCCTAGATTTGACTAAGATAGAAAATCATACCAAGCCCTTGAGGCTAAAGTACTTCTATCAAACTCACAATTCATATTTCTTACTCCATGCATGAAAAGAAAGAGAAAGTGATTACCTCACCCAGTAAGATGCCAACCTTATCATGAATCACCTTGGAGGGAGAGCCCAATCGGTTCACCCATAAACTATGCTTGAAATTGTAATACGTCTTCTGACGGCTTCTGGAATACCCATAGATCCACCTTCTTGTATCACTATGAATATGAAATGTGTGTCTTCTTAGGATTTAGCAACTTATGTGTGTTACCTTTGAAAGATTTAGCATATGAATGCATGTCTTTTCAGGATTTAGTAACTTATGTGTGTTACCGTCCAAGATTTAGCATATTTGAAACTAGAAATGCGTGTCCCTTCAAGATTTAGCAACTTATGTGCATTACCTTTGGAAGATTTAGCATATGAATGCATGTCTTTTCAAGATTTAGCAACTTATGTGCATTACCTTCCAAGATTTAGCATATAAAAATAAAAAAATATAGTACAAGGGAGGCCCTATATATGCCCCCCTCCTTAATATGGCAAAAAACATACTATTTTGTCATGTTAAGGAAAGAAGAAGAACAAGCATAAAGTCTTCTATAGCATCAAGACAATATCCATAGACAACACCCAGTCCAAGCCAAGAAGGTCACAACTCCTATGAGGCCATGGAAGGGACAAATGTAAAAGATATCATGCAAGAAGTGAAAAGAAAGTAACCCTTAATGAGAGATAGTAGACTATTCAGTTTCCAAGGTGAGAGATGTATCAACCATAGAAACCCAATGTCAAACAATAAATAAGGTTTGCATAAAGGACATAGGTCTGCAAATGCACACCATAATTTTCATGTATGATTGGATATCACATAATAGATAGATACTACTTAACCAAGGAAAGAGGTGCATCCCTAGAAAAGAAGAGAATATCAGATGAAATAACAATGCATAGATTTGAATAAGATAGAAAATCATACCAAGCCTCTATGGCTAAAGTACTTCTACCAAACTCACAACCTGTATTTGTCACTCCATGTGTGAATGTTTGAAGATAGAAAAGAAGGATAAGGCATCTTTTCCCCCCAAGTGTAGGAACAAAGATGGAAGAGGATACCTACTTCACAAAGCAAGGAGATATCCTATTTACAACAATGTATAGTATATCCTTAGTGAGAGATAGTGACCCCTACATCCAAGAGTATAGATAATTGTGAAAAGGATATGTCACTTTTGGAAAAGGACCCTCAAGGAAAAAGATCTTATCCCCAAGATCTCCACCAAAGAAGAGTGCATTTAGATAAGATATCATTTTTCAAAAGGTGGGAACAAAGATTCAATCATCAAGCCCCCTGTGAAGAAGAGCAAGAGGAATCTTTGGAATGAGAGAAAACAACTCTAACACAAAGCAAGAGTAAAAGATTATATCAAACATAATGTGCAACATAGAGAAGAAGTATCGACCTAGAACAACAACTTCTCATATAAGAAGGGTATCCATAGTCAAAACATCTGTCAATATGATGAAATAATATTGTAATATAAGAAAATACCACTAAGCTAAGGAAAGGAGTTCCCCTAGACAAAGAGAAAGAAGGAAGAACCTTGCCCCCCAGGAACAAAAGGCAAGGGATACCTTTGCAAAACACATGTCATAGAAAAGATATCTAGAATAATAGAAGAGAGTAATGGATGAAAAGCTAACATAACCAATTAAGCTCACAACAAAAATATAATGGATTATAGAAGACAGGAAGAAATATACATCTTGCCCCCCAGTCTAAAAGAGAAAATATCTATGTTATATATGAATGAGGGGTAAAATTATGAAGAAATCTCAAAGGAGAAATTTCTTTTCTTTTATATTTATGGATCAAATAGTAAGGAGAAGGTATTTTGAAGAATACTTGCACATCTACATCATGAACCATACTTTGAACCTCAACATAAGTGTAGGAAGAACTAGGAATAGTAGATGGAGAATTAGAAATATGAATATTAGGAATCAGATTAGGAAATATAGGATTAGGATTAGGAAGTTAAGGAACTAGATTAGAAAGAATATAATTAGGATTAGGAAGTTTAGGAAAACTAGGAAAAGTATAGGAAGTGATATGAATAGAAGACACAACCAGAGGAACACTTGGAACCATAGTTGGAAAGGGGTTAAAGAGAGATAAGTAATATTATGGTAAGAATGATGTGAGGTAGGATCTTGATTTTCCATAAGGTCATCACTAAGAGGAAGAGCATTAATGGAATTCATATCTTTCTCTGCTAATGCCTCATCACTAGAAGGAATCCTAAATGGGGAGGAAAGATCTATAATGTCATCTTCTTTCACAGAAGGGGAGTGTGTTTTAGAGAATATATCATCCTTTTGTATTAAAAATTCTTCACAAGGAGGAGATAAATCAATGTATTTATCCAAGGGTTCATCCCAAAAAGTAGAACTATCCACAATGGCTTCATCGGGAAGAGAGTAATCAATATCAAAATCCAAAGGTTCATCCCAAATAGGAGGATTACCCACAATGGGTTCATAAGGAAAAGAGTAATCAACATTGAAATATAAAGGTTCATCCCAAATAGGAGGATTATCCTTAATGGTTTCATGAGGAAGGGAGTAATCAACATCAAAATCCAAAGGTTCATCCCAAATAGGAGGATTATCATCCCTATCCATAAAGTGAATTGTAGGAGTGTCATAAGTCATTAAAGCTTGATCCCTAAAGGGGAAATTAGGCTCATAGAAAAGACATATATTAGGAGAAGAATAATCATCAATCCTAACTCATCTTTGTAAAGGTCAATTGAAGAAGTTGTAGAGGAAGATGAAATAGGAATAGAATCAATAAAGATCTCATTCACACAATTTTCATCCTCACTTCCATGTACCTCATTAAGGTATCTATTATCTTGAACAACAAAAGCCTCATCAAAGTACTCAAAACAAGAGTCATACATGTTGAATACTAAAAGCATGAAAATGTAAATGTTTTTGTATTTTTAAAGAAATTTTGCAATTTTTTTTGGATTTTTGAAATATAAATGCAAGGGCATAAAAGAAACCTACTCTTAATGCAAGAAAACAAATGATCTAACACCAAAAAGAAAGAGTTGTCTATCACGGGCTCACCAAAATGTAGAGTGAAGGTGAACACACAAGATAATGCACAGGAAGATCTAATACAATAGAGCATATAAATACTCAAAATGAAGGAGGGTAAGCGTGTTAGGTTCACCAAAATGTAAAAGGATAAAATAGGGATGAGGTCCTAGAACAATGGCTTGCACATAAAAGAGACCCCAAAACCAATATTTTACACTTACATTTGAATTGCATTGATACAGAAAGTAAATATAGATGATTAATATTGAAATTAAGAAACAAAGGTACTTACCTCCGAAAAAGAATCGGCTAAAAACCCTATCAAACGATCTCAAAAACTATTGATTCTTGCAAATTTAAATCAAAACTACGAGATCTACAAAACCCAAAAATATTTTCTCCAAATTCATACAGATTGACTTTGACCTTTTAAAAGGTCAAAGACCACATTATTTATTTGAAGTCTGATTCCAATTCTGTTCACAGATCCTGAAAGATTGCCGAAAAGGGTATCTGAATTCACTCTCAGATCTGAGATTCCACACTTGTACCTACAAGAAAAAGAGGATTTTTGTTGTTGTTTTTTTTTTGGGGGGGGGGGGGGGGTTTGCCTTGGTCAAACCTTAGTTTGCAATCAACCTTAATATTGAAATTGAAATGGAGAATGCTAGCAAGTAGTAGAAGTAGATCTAACAATGAAGCTATGACATTCAATAGATATGCAATTGTATTTGAAATGTAATCAAGTATGTTAATATGAAAGCTTGAACACAACAATGAATGTAAATCAAACCTCCATGATTGTATGCTTGGAATCCACCTTGAGAGAAGAATGAATAGATCTTGAAGATGGACAAAGGATCTTGAAGGAAGATCATACCACCATGATGGCTAGATCTAGGGTTTGAATGCTTGAATCCTTGATCTTCAATGGAGAACTTGAATAGAGAAGAGGACTTGAATGCTTGAATGAATGCTTGGTCTTGCTTGAGAACTCCTTGATCATGAAATTGCTTGAGATGAGAGATGTGGAAATGAGAGAGGAAGGCTCCCTTTTATAGTGATCTAGGGCACAAGAAGGGCCTCGTAGAAAATAATAATTAAGGGCCTATGGCACAAAACTCTAGAGAGGTGCACATGGAAAGGAAATTAAATTAAATTCTTGACAAAAAACTCTAGGAGGGGACCACCTTTAATAAATAAATAAAATAATTATTTAAGAGCCTTGTTACAAAATTCGAGGTAAGGCCAACCCCAAAGTTAATTTGAGCATTAGGCACAAAACTTGAGAAAGGCTAATCTCCAATAATAAATTAGGAATCTTATACAAATATTAAGAAAGGTCCACCTCAAATATTAATTTGATAATTCCATGCTTAATCTGAGAAATAGTGGCCCTGAAGAGGGAAAATGCAAGATTTTGATGAGATCTCGAACCTAGAAGCTAACACTGAAGATCCCAAACCCTATGGTCAAGGTCAAGGTTGACCCTAACTAGGTTAGGATCAAGGTCAACCCTGACTAGGTCAGGGTCGAGGTCGACCTTGACCTAAAAAGGTCAACCTTGACCTTATGGTCAAGAATCTCAGGTTCACAGTTCAGGATGGAAGAAAATGCTACAGAGAAGTGGAAAATGGGGTAGAACAAAAGGGAAAAACTAGATCCAAGTCAAATATCCATTCAAGGCATTTGACATAACCCCAGACCACTTACTCAGAGGGCTAAACTCTCTTAACATGGAAGTGCTTCTATTTTAAGATGATACATACTCCTTGAATATGTTAGAGTAATTAGTTAGTTTCATTACTCTTTTTTCACTTAAGCTATCTCTTAGGTACATTATAATTAATACCTTTATTAATTATAATGTTCAACCTAGCTTTTCTAGTTTTAGGGTTTTGTTCACCTTTATAGGTTGAAGCTTGTAATTCTTTTTTCATTATCTTGGAATATAATTTGCTCTCAGTCCGCTGAGATTTTCCAAGCCTTTTCTTTTGTCTCTTTGGTTTCCTTTCAGCAACAGGTTATTTACATGTAGGTGTTCTTGGCGATCCATGAAGTTGGATTTCTCAACTTCTACATGGTAGCAGAGCTTCCCTACTGCTGCTTGGTTTGAGCTTTTGGAGCCATGATTTGAAGATGAAAGCCACAGCTTCTCTAGTTTTTTTCTATTATTTTTTATTGGATCTGGGGGGTCTCATTTTTTTTGGTGCACTTTGGGCAAAAAATAACCTCATGGTTGCATTCAGAAGGCCCAAAAACCCCTATTTCCATATAAAACTTGACCTATTTGGCCTTTGGGGCATTTGGGATAATTTTCTTGGCCTATTATGGCCATATGACTCAAAAATTGAGAAAAAATGCAAAAAAAAAATCATTTTTAGATTTTTTTGGGGCCCAGCCAGTGCGCCACTGCTGTGCCACCCCTACCTAGCCCCCGCACCACTCGCGGGCACCCACCCCACCCCAACAACACTCCGGCCACTACTTCAGCCACCGCACCTCCGCTCCGGCCACCACCGCCAACGCCCAGCCGCCACCTCCCGAAAAACATAGGTGACGTCACCTATGATGTCACTTATTAGTCAAATTTTTTGATGATTTTTCATTTTTCTACCAATTTTCAAAATTTTTTAGCAACCATTTTTTTTTGATGGTGGTGTTAGCACAGGTCATGATGACATCATCGATGGGCTTGTGATGGGCATACGACCATCAATTTTTTCTTGTGCCTGGTTTTTTTCAGGGAGCTTGCATTTTTGGGGGTACCTGGGCTTTTTTGGTCCTACAAGGCTCATACAGACTCAAAATTTGACATATGATATATCGTCGGAAAGGTATTTCCAAGCCCATTTTTCTCATGTAGGTTTCACTTCCTTATTTTTCCATTTGATTGCTAGTTTTTGCAATCAAAGACACCCCTTCTTCTGTGCTCCTATTCTACTTCTGAAACTCAAGTTTTTTTTCTCTTTTCTTGTGCTTTCATAATACTTTGTTGTGTATGGGGGATAGTATTATACTTTTTGGGGGGTGCTCTTTACTTTCTGTAATTTACTTCAGAAAGACCCTTCTACTTCTATCTTCTTTCTCTCAATGGCAGACTCTTCTATCGCTCACCTTACACCTCAGAACTATCACACTTAGAAAGGGAAGATGACCATATTGCTTATGGAAAAAGGGCTATGGTCATGCCTCGATGTGGCTCAACCAGTTCTATAGAGGCCTTATGAGGCTCTTATATAGAGAAATAGGATGGATGAGGCAATGGGCCTCATCATAATGAATATTTCAGATGGGTTGTTGTTCCACTTGGATGGTTTGACCACACCCAGTGATATGTGGAACACATTTTTCACCTTTTTTGGCATAATGAATCAATTCAGGGTTCTCCAGATAGATGTAGAGTTTACCTCCTTGGTACCTAAATCATTCACTAGCATTGAGGACTTCTTGATGAAGTTCAAGTCTCTTCAATCTATTTTATAGGTTGCTGGAAAGAAGAAGTTAGATGATGAGTGTATCTTTCTGATACTCTCAAAGATTCATGACCCTTATCAGATTTTCACTTCAACCTTCTACTCCACTATGGATGCACTAGGTGCACGACATGTTATGCCCTCTTTTGAGACTTTCTGTGATAGGTTGACTCATGAGCAGTCCAAGCTAAATCAGATGGATTCTCTTACAGGTTCATAGTCACAAGAATTTCTTGCTAAGACACTTCAGGATACATAGAAGCAGAAGCCAAAGCAAATATCTGATTTATCTTCTCAGCATTCTACTAGCCCACCATCTTCTTCTATGAAGGAGAAATAGAAGACTGAGAGCTCTACATGTTCGTATTGTCAGAAGGGACCTCATGATGAGTCACATTGTTTTTAGAAGAGATTTGATGGCTATAAGAAATAGATTGCAGGTTTGCAAGCTCTCCTTTAGAAGAGCACTATTTCCTCTCCATCCTCTTCCACCTCATAGGGGTCTGCTTTTAAGTCTTCTGCCTCATCTTTGACATCTAGATAGGATTTTGGACAAGGTCATGCATTACGGGCTTCCATTGCATCCCCTTCACAGGTCCCTTGGATATTGGATTTAGGTGCTTCTCACCATATGGCATCTTCTTTGAAGATCTTCTCTTCTATTGAGGCTTCTCCTATTCCTCACAATCTCATGGGGAATAACACTGTTATGCCAGTCTGTGGGAAAGGTTCTATAGGCATTCAAGATGGCACATTCAATGATGTATTGTATGTTCCATCTCTATCTACAAACCTCCTCTCGATTTATTAGATTACACTCAGTGGGTCAAGGAAGACAATTGAGTTCACACCAGATTCAGTCTTCATCTAGGATAGTGTGATAGGTGGCATTATTGCTATAGGGACTATTGATCATTCCACCCATCTCTACACCTTCTCACACTTTGGTCCACCATCTTCATTATCAGAGCATAGCTCTCCTCTTATGCGAGAGCATCATGTGGGACAGTCAGGTCACTTGAACCTCTCTATTGTTCCCAAGACCACTTCTATGACTGCCTCACCTCATCTTGTTGGGGTTTCTTCTCTTCAGCAGGATTCTTCTTTAGCACTACCAGACCCTCTAGCTCCATTTATCGAGCCACCAGGTGTAGTTGTTGAGGATCCTATAGAGGACACTCATCTCCTCTCTCTTGACAGTGTTAGCACACCTGTCATAACTCCTACATTGGGGATTCCCTTTTAGGATCCTCATGTCTACTCCTTTGAGCATCAACTTGGCCTTCTAGTGACACCTCATCTTTTAAGGTTACCTCTTCAGTGCTCACTACCTTTTGTAATCACCTAAAAATGGTCACCTAGACTATTAGCTCCTTGCTAGCATTATTTGCTAAAATCATCAATTGCTTATTCTTGATCAAATCCTGGTTCTATCATTTATTTGATTATTTTCTATGGGCTAACCATCTTATCCTAAGTCTTTATTTATTTAAAGGGAATTCCCTCCCCTTTTAATAAATAAAAATCCCCCACCTTTCCTGTTATCCTAAGTTGCACAAATAAAGCATTATTCTTATTTTATAAAAAGGAGAAAAGCACTTTTTGTCTCATATGGACACAAAAGTCAACTCTTATTTTCTCATTGGAGGATACTTCTGTTGGAAACAATTGTCTGAAGGAAATTGCTACTCAATTATGTATTGTCTTTGATGTCACACTATGTCATAATCCACAGCAATCTGCTTATACCGAGCTTAGTCGGTCTGCCTGTCAGGGATATTAGTGTTTACTGAGTTCACTCGGTTGCCGAAGAAAGTCTAGTGTTTACCGAGTTCACTCGGTTGCCGAAGAAAGTCTAGTGTTTACCGAGTTCACTCGGTTGCCGAAGAAAGTCTAGTGTTTACCGAGTTCACTTGGTTGCCGAAGAAAGTCTAGTGTTTACCGAGTTCACTCGGTTGCCGAAGAAAGTCTAGTGTTTACCGAGTTCACTCGGTTGCCGAAGAAAGTCTAGTGTTTACCGAGTTCACTCGGTTGTCGAAGAAAGTTAGTATTTACTGAGTTCAGTCGGCTATCAAAGGAGAAGGATTGTTGGTGTTTACCGAGTTCCCTCGGTCTCTGGAAAATTATAAAAGATATGGTCACCGAGCATTGTCGGCCTTTGAAGGATTTTTGCAAATAGAGTTTACTTAATTCAGCCGACTGTTATTCTAATAAATGACGATTTGACTAATCCAAAATCATATATATAATAGGTCAAATGTGAAAAGTAAGGAGAACATATAGCAGAAGATTTACAGAAGAAGAAAAGGAAAGATATATGCGAGTTTGTAAAGGATGTTCAGATATCCTTGAGGAGCAGCAGAGATTTATTCGATCAAAGAGGATCAGACTTATGCAGAATAGAGATCTGTAATCAGCAAGACAGTTGCATTATTATACAGGTCACTTTTTCATTGTTACCTTCTTATCATTGTAACAGTGAATTCTAAATCTCTTAACCGAGTTGGTTTAACAGCCATAATATAAATCCTCTAACAAGGTGACAATTCCATTGAATTGTTTTCAAGACCTCTTACCAGGCCACTCCTAGCAGGGTGTTTTAAATCCTCTAACAAGGTCACACCTAACAGTGTGTTTTGTAACCTTTTACCGGGTTGGCTTCTAATCGGGCATCACTTCAGAAAAGTGAAAATCAGTATCTAGATACATTGGTGGTTTTTCCCATATTGGGTTTCCACGTTAAAACTTGTGTCTCTTGTGTTCTTAATTGCTTTCTCAATCATTTACATGCACTGATAAATATCCAAAGATATTATTGCTAATACTTTCTGCATCTTCAAAGTTACTGCAATCTTTTTACCGAGTACCTAAACAGACAACATTGTTAAGATATCTTAAGGGATCTGAAAAGAATTAATTGTCAAAGTTTTTATGGTTGTCTGATTCACCCCCCCCTCTCAGTCACTTCATCCATATTCCATCAACTTCTACACATGGATTTCTCCTCTTTGATGCTCCACCATTGATTAAATCTTTTTCCTCTTAAGATCCATGGTCCATTCTTTCTCATTTCTTATAAAAGGAGAGCTCTCTTCTTCATTCTAGACCCCCAACTTTTTATGCTAACTTTATGCTGCAGGATTTCTTGGAGACTTTAGAGCTTTTGAAGACTTTGGACCCTTTTGGAGATCTTTCTACATTTAGCTTTCATTCTTTCATTCTTAGCTTAGCTTCATGTTTATGCTTTCTTAGATTAGTTTCCTTTCAAGCTCTAGCTTAGATCTCACATAGTCTAAATAGTAAGGATTTGTAATACTTCTATTTTTTATTTTTATAGCTTAGCTTGCATTTTCATTTCTAGCATAGTTGCATTACATTTGCATTTCCATTTGATTCTTGGAGATATTGGCATTCTTTCCCTTGTCTTCATTTGAATCTCCCATTGCATAGTTTACTAGCAAGGTTATTGGCTTAATAGCTCTAGCTGAGAGCATTCTTAACACCCTTGCACTCCATGCCTAGGGAGCTCTAAATTGATTTCTCAAGGTTTCTAATCCATGGATTCTCTTGGAAGCAATGATTTATAGAAGTGCACATCTTAGTGTGTACATTTTTGGCGCCCACCGTGGGGTAGAACATTATTGTTTTGTCCTTCTTTTTCTACATTTGCGTTAATTTTTCATCATATTTTAGCATTAGTTTCAGCTCTCTATTTCTTTTGTCTTAAATTATCATGTGATAGTTTGCCAGTGTTGTGTGATAGTTCTGTATATAGCAGTGTGATACTTTACTAGTTAAAGTATCGCGTGCCTTGTAGCATTCTGTCGCACTATAGTTTTGTACTCTGCCACTTGCAGGTAATGCGAACTATCACACAGAAAGATAATATCACCCCAGTATACTGCAATGTATCACACAATTCTTCTAGCAATAGAAATATCACACAGACCTGGAAGTGATTGTTTTTAGCTCTTTTTTATCTTGCAAGTTTTGAGCTTTCTGTTATCTTTTTGAAAATTTTAGCATTTTCAAAATCCGTGGCACCCATTTTTTGAGAAATTTTTGCATACTGTATCAAAAATTTAAGTGTGATATATCATTGGAAAGCTCTTTCTGAGCCTGATCCAACCATGTTGGTTTCATTTTCAAAATTTTCCATTTGATCAACTATTTTACTTGCAGATTATCTAATTTTTGATGTGCTAACCATTGTGGAGCTAACAAGTTGTGCTTGTAGGTGCTCTCATTGCTTGAAATATTTATCCAAAAGAATGCATGTCAAAGATTCAAAGGCAAAAGGGATACTAATTATGTTTTGCAGGGCTTCCAAATGCCTAAAAATAACCAATTGCTTGTTTATTTACTTTTCTTTTAAGTGCGGCATATACTAGTTGTCTCATTTCTTAGGCACTTAATATCTTGTTGTAGGAGTCTTTTGGTGGTAGAAAATTATGCTCTTCACCCTTGTGGTGAACCAGAAATCCTAACCCACTTTTAGAATTTGAAAACAAGAGGGTAATTGAACTCTTTTTTTGATGTGTTTGGGGGAGATTCTTGAGCTAGGAGATTATGCTCTTCACCCTTGAGGTGAACCAGAGATCCTGACACTCAAAAGTCAATCCACTCTTTGTTTTGCATTAGGATCCTTTAGTGGGCTTGCTCTTGAGCAATCAAGAGGAACAACCCAAGTGGGAACAAGCTAATACCGAGCTATTCCAACCCACTATAATATCAAGGCTATCAAAGACACAAAACCTTGGTAGACGTAGTGTTTGTCTTTGCTTGATGTGAGTACTTATGGGATTGTGACCATGAGGAAAGTGTTGAGCAAGAATGCTTAAGGTACTCTTGTGGCTGCAAGGTCCCAGTCCTTTTTGAGGAGCAAGAGGGGTACTAAAAATGAAAGCCCTTACTAAGAACCATAGATAGAAGCTACCCTATTTTTTCACTTAACATCTTGGTGCAAGGATTGATCCTAGTGGACTAACCCAGATCACCCCAAGATTACTCACCATCTATGTTCCTTTGGTTGTGTCATTGACACCTCCACAACAAAGCCAACATCTATTGTGGGAAACCACTTTGTGTGAGGAAATGGAACATCAAGTGTGGGCCAAGTTGATAAGTATTGAGCCTTTTTCCTTCTAGGCTAGCAAGTTCTTGAACTATTCTCATTGTTATGTACCCATGCAAATGTTCTTGAACATACAAACATCGCGGTAGTGCTCATAGAAGTTTTCATTTTGATATCCCAAGTGTTTGTCTTGGAAAGGTTACTTTTGCTCTTGCACAAGTGTTTGATGACATGTTCCATCCCCTACTGTTTGTAAACTTGCCTGAATATTTTTGTTATTGTGTTTGAAATCAACAAATTACCCATCAAATTGTAAAGTTGACAAAATTACCTTCAAAAATTGAGTTTTTTTATGTTCACTGGTCGAGAGTCGTATGACACTGAAAAACAATCGCACACTATTTCAAGTTTTATCATACGACATTTCATCCCTAGTTTTTTATCACCCTACTTGCCTGGATTCTATCGCCAAGGCTGCTTGGAAAGTATCACTCGATCTTTGTCAGAAGTATTGCCTTGTTAGATTTTGTCGCCTTGTTTTCCTGGAAACTATCACCTAGAATATTTTTACTGTCTCATTACTACCTAATCTGAAATCTCATTTGTTGAGTGTCTTTTCCTATTCTTACTTGACCTTGCTCTATTATCTACATGTTTAAGTCTATTCTAGGTTGAGAAAATGAGTGAAAATTATCGGATTTGAGTTTCCCAAATGCTACTTTTGATCACTTGTCACACTATGGTTACGTCTCTAGCTACTTACTAATTGAGCTTCTTGCTCATATCTTGGCTTGAGTCAATTGATTATTGTAAGTTCTTGAGCACTTTTGACCACCCATCTTTGTTGTTCTATCTTGACAAGTGATCTTCTTTGGCTTTGTTTATCTCAATATCTGAAAAACTTTGTCTCATTTTATTAGTCAACCAACATTCCTTTTCATGCTAGTTTCAACTCGGTCTCAATTCGAGCAAGGGAGTCACCCTCCATTCAACTATACATAGTTACCTTCACCCACAAGATGCTCAAAAGCACTAGTTAGCAATGACAGTTCCAATCCTAACCAATACAAGGATTCTAAAGTCACCCTATGGTACAAAGGGGGCTTCCTCTTTTCCACCTTCAAGACCTCCAAAAGCATAGATAGTGTCTCACTTACTTTGACTGAACAAGAAAAGTTCTACCATTTGCAAGAACATTTTGAGCATAAGGACAACCAAGCATGTTTAGACAAAATGGATGCTACTAGATGCATGGCTATGAAGGGGATGTCTCAAGAACAACCTAAGATTAGTGGCTACGAATATAGACCCCCTCATTTTGGTACTTTGGGTAACTATGGCAACAACACACCACTAAGATCTCCTCCAAGATGAACTTTTTCTGCTCCCTCTTCACCTCCTAGACCTCCTCCCTCTCAACATGAGGAAGAAGCCAACGATGAGATTTCTAGTGAAGAGCTTATGAGATTTGAACAAGATGAAGCGGCCCAATGTATGATGCTTAAAATTTTAGAGTGAAATGGAGATCAATACTTTCAATACATGACTTCTAGGGGATACAAGCTTCCACTTAGCTATGATGTGTGACAAATTGTTCAAGAAAGAGTACCAACTAAATTGGAAATCCTTAGGGATGAATTGCAATGAACCAATCAATATCTTGCTCAACTTACAATAGAAAAAGAACCTCCAAAGGTTTCTTTCGTAGAATCTATTTGTGCCCTTCCTTTTGATAGGAGTCTATACATGGTCCCATTTCCTAGGGATATTGAGGTTCCCAAATATGACAAGTATGATGGAAACGGTGACCCCCATGACCATGTGCATCACTTTTATGCTCTTAGCATGGACTTCCTTCATGAGGACACATTTCTTCTATGATTGTTCCCTAGAAGTTTGAGAGGACAAGCTCTAGAATGGTTTGCAAAGTTGACACCACCTCTTAAAACTTTTGATAAGTTGGTTAGACGCTTCAACCAACATTACTCATACAACATCCAATAGCCTATCACCATGATAGATCTTAGTGCTCTAAAGAAAAATCAAGGTGAGCCATTTGCCACTTACTTACAATGTTGGAGGTCATTATACTCTCGATATCCTTGACAACTAGATGAAAGAGAAAATATTGATATTTTTGTCAACACTCTTGTGCCTAAGCTGTATTATGATCTAAGGAAACAACTATTCTCCTCTTTCAATGACATGGTTGAAAGTGCATATCGAATTGAGGATGTGGCCATTAGAAAGGGGGATATTGTTATTAATAAAGATACTAGAGGCAATGGCAAAGACAAGAACAAGCCTTGGAATAGAAACAAGTATGTTGTTAATGATGGGGTTGTAGATGTCCCAAAAGCTAAAGAACCTTCTTTCAACCTCTCTAATGCTATCTATGCAGCAAAACAACAAGAAACTACCAATGCTCATAGTGCTCCTAAGCCTCAGAATGTAGAAAAACCTAAGAAGCAGTACCAACGATGAGTCTACACCAAGTTGGTTGAACCATACAATATGATTCTTAAGACTTTGGTTGCCAACAAACATCTTACACTTCTTGAATTTGATCATCCCTATGCTCCACCAGTTAAGCTTGATTGGTGGAGAGAAGATCATTACTGCCACTATCACAAAAGTAAGGGACACAAGACGAACAATTGTTTCAAGCTTAAAGATGATATTCAAGATCTCATTGATGAAGACACAATTCTCATAGATGGCTTAGTTAAAAATTCTGATCACATAGCTTTCAAAGACCCTCTACCTAAGCATGAAAAGGGGAAATCTTCTCAAACAAATAAGAAGAATCATGATGCAAAGATCAACTATACATATGCTAGTGATACACCTGTGATCAACATGGTAGAGCCTGTCGAGAGTGTTCTTATGATGAGATCTTAAGATGATAATGACAATCATGGTAAGCCAAAGTTGGTCTTGAAAACATTGGATGGTTCACCCTCTCAAAGTGAGCCAATGAACATTGTGACTAGGGGGAAAGCCAAAATTATCCTTAAAACTATGCCTAACCCCAAGAAAACCTTGTCTTCCAAACAAGTGACTCCTTCAGCCACCTCTAGCTATGATCTTGTCCACCACTTGCAATGGACACCAGCCCAAATATCCATTTTTTAGTTGCTTCAGTTATCCCCTTCACATAGAGAAATCCTTGAAGAAGCTCTACATATAGCACATGTCCCTAATGACATTGATCCAGATCACTTCCAGGCTATGGTCAACCATATCTCATCTCCCCGTTGTCTCTCCTTCTCTGAAGAAGATGATGTATCTCTTAGTCACCCCCATAATCTTTCTCTACACATCAAAGTTCAAGTCTACCACACCTGAGTCCACCAAGTCCTGATAGAGAATGGTACAGGGTTAAATATTGTTTCTTTTCATGTGGTGCAATAGTTGGGATTATCAGAATTTGCTGTAGATCCTAAGAAGAAGATTACTATAAAAGCTTATGATGAAGTGGAAAGATCTTCCAAAGGTCTTGTCACGCTACTTGTTTGAGTGGGCCCTATCACAAAATATATTTGATTCCAAGTATTGGACATCCCACTTGAATATAACATTCTTCTAGGTCATCCTTGGATCCATGACATGCAAGCTGTCCCTTCCACTTATCATCAGTGCATCAAATTTCCATACAATGACATTGAAGTTGTGATTCCTGGAGACCATACTATTGCTATCAATACTCTTGTTACTACTGAGATGTTTGTTCCTCATAATAAACCTTTTGATGATCCTAGCGCATCCTTGATTGAGGCTAAACAAACATTAAAGATGATGAGTATTGGTATGGGTGAATACACACTAGACTCTCTTGCTACTATTCCTGCTTCTCCTAGATCATATGGTAGACCTTCTGACAAAATGAAGCCTTCCACTTCCACTATGACAATCTTTGATACCTTTATTCCTTCATCTATTCCTCTAGAAGTAGAAAGAGAAGAACAAGTTGTTCGAGAGTGGATCTATAGAGAATAAGAGGATAGTATGACAATTGCTACTCCTATTTCCCCTAAGCGCTATGGTAAAGGCTATAAATTTTTGTAGAAAATGGGCTATCAAGGTCAAGGACCTATAAATGATAATGGGCACACCCTAGTTGAGCCTTTAAGTCATACCAATGGCAGACCCTCTAAGGATATAATAGGTCTCAGATATGGTGCTGAGGATGACCTCCTTAACTATTCTACAAATGCTCCCATGATCAGTGATTTAGACACAGATAAAGATGAGTCACCACTGCACACTATGGCTCAAATGGGAGATGATCTTCCTTCTACTTCACTCATTTGGGAAGGAGAATGTATGCCTAACAATGATTTAGCTAACACTTCTATGTCTAGAGATAATGAATTTGATCCCAGAGCTAGACAACGTAGGAATATTGAGTAGTTACTAGAAAGAGCAGATCTCACAAACAATGACACAATTGCCTCTACTTCTAGATGTCCTAAACCTTCTTGGTGCAAACATCCCAGTAGAAGTTCAACAAAAGATTCAAATGAATATGAATGGGATACCCTCTCAAATGGATCTTCCATAGTAGATATGGACATTGATGTGATTCATACCTATAGTGCCCAGCCCATCGTAGTTGATGAGTCTCATGTAGGGTTTGACAAGTTTGTTTCATGTGTTTCTTTAGTGGACCATGCTAGTCCTTCTATGACAAATCTAGATCTTGACACTTTTGGACCTGACCTTATAGGCTCAACTTCTCTCATCACCAGAGATGACATCCCTCACATAAATTCTCTTGCACCTATCACTCTGCTCTCCTTCATACATTTAGATTTCATAGCCATTGAACCTACTATCACTTCCACTAGTGAACTTGCAACAAACATACTGGAATTAGATATCAAGTATCTCTATCATATAATCAAGAGAAAAAAACAATGGTCAGATGGAAAAAACCACATTATGGCAGTATCCAAACCTAAAAAGATTACAAATCAAGAACAATTTGCCACATTCTTTCTAGGGAAAATGATTCCAAGGGTAAAACCTGTCAAGAAAAAGCTCATAAAGATGCCTCCCCATATGGAATTTTTGGTTAAGGTTGATATTGAGAAGCACAAATCTAAGCACAAGGTGGCTGATGTCATGACTACTTTGGCATCCATTCTACAAATGGAAGAACAAGAATCATACTTTGCATTCCTGGTGGAAGAGTTGCCTTATCTTTCCTACACTTCCCCTATAGATTCATCCCCCTATGCCACTATCTTTTCATATCTACCAAATCAAATTATTCCTAAATATCTATCATGCACTGAGGACTACCAACTGCTCCACCATACCTCACACTTGTCCTCATCTCTGGTGACTTGTATAAGAAGGGTCTAGATGGAACTCTCCTTAAGTATCTAGAAATAGAGGAGTCAGAAAAGGTGCTAGTTGAAATCCACAATGGCATATGTGGATCACATTGTACTAGTCTTACGTTAGCCTAGAAATTGCTTAGGGTTGGTTACTATTGACCGAACTGGTTGGGGCCTTCTATCACCACAACAACAACATTTGGGTTTGGGGCCTATCAGTTATCTACATCAAAGGAAGTGGAGCTTACTGAGCCTATCAATGTTCTACAATTGCAGAAGTTCTATGCCTAAGGTTCTTGAGCTCTTTGTATATATTTTATTGATCCTGAAAAAATTACAAAAAAATTCATATATGATGTTGAAAAAATCCTAAAAATCATATAGAGTCTTGAAAAAAGAGCATCCTAGTGAAAACCTAGCAATAGGCTTTTTGATGTCTCATCAAAAAATAAAAAATAAAAAAAATAAAAAATAAAAAATAAATAGAAAAAGTGCCTTGGTGAAAACCTGGAAACAAGTGCCTTGGTAGCAAAAAGATAAAAAAATCTCCAAGTGGTGAAAACCTAAAAACAAGTGCTACTTGAGACCCTTGCACCTATGTCTATCAGTCTTGTGTGGCGCTCCTTCACTCCACTTCTTGCTTTGCCTCTCCTAGCCTGGAATTGACTCTTATCTTAGTCTAGGGGGCATCTATTGTTTACACCTATCTCGGGTCTCTTTTTGCATTTGGGTTTCTTGACCCACTTGGTTCCAACAGTATTTCTCAACACTCCCCAAACTGTGCTTTTCAACACTACCCTAGCATCAAGTGTTTTTCAACACTTATCAGATGTTTACCCGTAGTATAGAATAATGTGATATTTTCATTGGAAAAGGTGATACTCAAAGATTGACTCTATGACCTACACACATGCACTTAAACCACTTGCCTTGATGAGATTTGTTGGAATTTTTTTCTTTGTGTGCTATCTATGATGATTTCTTTGATGAGTGTTCTCTCCCTAATAGTTTTTCATGATGCTGAGCTAGAAGACTGGGGCATGAGGACATGTTTTATTTTCTTTCTGCCTGTGGGTATATTTTTTTGATCTTGGTTGTCATGAGCATTTATGCTTGTTCCTCTTGACTCTAGGATTTACAAGGTATTGTCCTTGACTGTGTTCACAAGTGCATGCTTATAGACATCTTGACTTTCTTATGTCTCGATGTGAGCATAATCTTGCTATATCAAACTTAAGGAACCTCACTACACTAGTCATCTTGACCTATATGACTTTGATGCCTAGGTAGGATTCCCACATTCCTATCTGATATAGATCATATTCAGATCCACATAGTTATACTAGTGTGTATTGTATGGTCTTGAAATGCTACCAATAATGCTAGATGATGAATATTAGACTCTAAAAGCTTTGTGACCTTGCAAGTAAACCACTTTTCATAATAGCCTGGATTGTTAAGTTCATGATAGTTAGTTTTGCATCTTTCATATGGAGAGAGCTCTCCTTTCATCATTCACAGACTTGTTGGTCAACTGCACTCACCTTTCACTTCTTCTTGATCATATCTTTCACTTCTTGTCTTTCATATAACATCATTTTCTATTCATTTTGGGATTGAAACTGAAATCTAAGTTCACCTTGATCGTGAAATCACATTTCTCCTTCTTTTGCATAGTTGGCTATCCTTTTGAGGCCTAATCCTTTGATCTTTGCTAGGGCATCCTTTCCCTCTTCATCTCCATCTCTCTCACCCTTCTATTCTTTCACTCGCATTTCATCTCTCTCTTTGAGGCCTTGAATGGGGCATATCTTCATTTCTCAATGGTTATCCTATCATCTTTCATCTTCGATTATGATTTCTAGTGATTTGATCATGTTGCTCTTGCTTCTTCCTTCCCTCTACCTGATTTTGATTTTGATCCTGAGGGGGAAGACACATCATATCCTATTGGATATTCTCCAGAGCATATGCTTGACCATTCCATTTTCTCTAATCAATCTATCTTTGCGCTTGACATGTTATTTCTCATCTTGAGTCCTAATACTGTCCATCTCTTTCCTAAGTGTTTAGTACTATCGCTACCAGGCTGACCATGTAGGATTTTCTACCTCTCTACACTTCATTCTTTGGAGTCAGAGCTATATTGCCTTCTTGGCTGATCTATTATTTTATGTAATGTGTTCCTAGATTGATCACACATTAGTCAAAGAGGGGCAAATTTAATCACCTAAAAATGGTCACCTAGACTATTAGCTCCTTGCTAGCATTATTTGCTAAAATCATCAATTGCTTATTCTTGATCAAATCTTCATTCTATCATTTATTCAATTATTTTCTATGGGCTAACCATCTTATCTTAAGTCTTTATTTATTTAAAGGTAATTCCCTCCCTTTTTAATAAATAAAAAGCCCCCACCTTTCCTCTTATCCTAAGTTGCACAAATAAAACATTATTCTTATTTTATAAAAAGGAGAAAAGCACTTTTTGTCTCATATGGACACAAAAGTCAACTCTTATTTTCTCATTGGAGGATACTTGTGCACATGGATTGCTCCTCTTTGATGCTCCACTATTGATTAAATCTTTTGCCTCTTAAGATCCATGGTCCATTCTTTCTCATTTATTATAAAAGGAGAGCTCTCTTCTTCATTCTAGACCCCCAACTTTTTATGCTAACTTTATGCTACAAGATTTCTTGGAGACTTTAGAGATTTTGAAGACTTTGGAGTCTTTTGGAGATCTTTCTACATTTAGCTTTCATTCTTGCATTCTTAGCTTAGCTTCATGTTTATGCTTTCTTAGATTAGTTTCCTTTCAAGCTCTAGCTTAGATCTCAAATAGTCTAAATAGTAAGGATTTGTAATACTTCCATTTTCATTTTTATAGCTTAGCTTGCATTTCATTTCTAGCATAGTTTCATTACATTTTTATTTCCCTTTGATTCTTGGGGATATTGGCATTCTTTTCCTTGTCTTCATTTGAATCTCCCATTGCATAGTTTACTAGCAAGGTTATTGGCTTAATAGCTCTAGCTAAGAGCATTCTTAACACCCTTGCACTCCATGCCTAGGGAGCTCTAAATTGATTTCTCAAGGTTTCCAATCCATGGATTCTCTTGGAAGCAATGATTTAGAGAAGTGCACATCTTAATGTGTACACCTTTCACTCCTTTGTATTGGTGTCATGGTGGTTTGTTCATTCTGTGAGGGCTTTGGAGCCTTGACCCTCTCTCACGGGGGGGTTGGCAGCACACATTGTACTAATGGCTTTGAGAGAGTCTCTTGAAGTCATTTTTTGTCTTTTTCTTGATTTTATATCTCTTTTTGGAGAGGATTTTTTCCCACTGGGTTTTCTCCTTTGTCTCTAGTTTACAGAGATTTCCTTATATTGGGTACCTGATTAGGCCTTGTTTTCGGGACCCATTTCCTACTTTCATAGCTATGCTAGGTTAGCTTACCTCTTGAGCTTCAATTAAGGGGGGGTGTTAGAGTAATTGGTTAGCTTCATTACTCATTTTTTACTTAAGCTATCTCTTAGGTACATTATAATTAATATCTTTATTAATTATAATGTGCAACCTAGCTTTTCTAGTTTTAGGGTTTTGTTCACCTTTATAGGTTGAACCTTGTAATTATTTTTTCATTATCTTGGAATACAATTTTCTCTCACTCCACTGAGATTTTCCAAGCCTTTTCTTTTGTCTCTTTGGTTCCACTCAACTTCTACAGGATAGACCCAACCAACTATCACAACAGAATATTAATAAATAACAATGTTGGTTCAACTATGAATAATGGTTCCAATTAACTTGTCAAACTCTCTAAACTTTGAATACTTCCAGACATGGTGGTGACTCTTCAATCTATCAACTAAAATTTATAATCAATCCTCCAAACAACTTTGTTACCTCAATCACTGGTGCCTACTTTTAGCAAGACTACACGTTTGTTGATGTTCCTTTTATTATAATCTATAAAACTTGCAATCCTTTTCCAAATCCTCACATATGATACTCAGACTTCTACTAATCCTCTGTTGGTTTTCAACAGTACTCTCTTTTTCCAGTATATGGATTAGTCACAATATTTAACATAGGCCTATCAGGTTCCCTTGCTTTAATTGGAAATTACAAAACAATAACAGTCAATCCTCATCCAGCACCTCCATCTGGTCTTCAAGGACTCTCTAACCCAGTTGATCAGATTAGGTTAGGTTGACTTGGAACAGTTCAAAGATGTGTATTAGGGACTAGTATTTTTATTTTTTTTCCAACTGTCAATAGAGATCTTGGTCAATTAATCTTTAAACCCAACATACTTTCGAGCTACTGCTGCAACCGTGTCTTTTATTGTTTCTTTTCTCAAATTTAGATCAAGGAATTAGTTTCAAATTCCCAGTTATTACTCTACCATAACATTTCTTTACTTCACAAGTTAACATATGGCATGCACCTAACTAGGGCATCGACCTTGAAGAACTAACATAGCTCCCTAAGTTCTGATCATTTAGGTTTTTTTTGACACATTGCCTTAACTTTCTCTCCATCCAACAACATGGAATTCCCATGGAGGAGATGCAAGTTAAGGATCAAACTCCATAATAGAGCCAAACTCCCAACATGGACTATCAACGAATTGGAATCCCGTGTAGAAGTTGAACAAACACTAAATGCTATAAAAATTTAAAATGTGAATGCATGAACTTGCAGATAGATGTTAATGCATCTATTTATATCAGGCAAATTGTGTCTAAGTAATATACTTAACAGATAGAAAAGCCCTAACATAGTGGGTACATATTGAACTAAACCTGCATATGTATAAGATGAGTTTCTACAATAAACAACACTGTAGATTTATTGCTAGTTCGATAGTACAAATTAAACTTGTTCATAGAATTTTAATGCTGTGAATGCGTAAAAAATGGGGTTTATAGTAGTATGAATAAAAGTTATCTATTTCCCACAGTTAATACATGAAATGATAACCACTAGAAAACCCTAATTTGACTTTCATCCAGTGGCATTAGAAAACTAGTGGATAAAATACAATGGCTATGCTTTGTCATTTCTGTAGTGACTTCAAATTTGTCTATCTATTACAATGACTGACCCTAAGCCTAAAACAAAAAATGGTATATTCAAAAGATAACCAAACCTTGTTCAAAGATGGAAATGAAATGAGAAATTTGTCCTCCTTTGTGCGCTACAGTCCTCCTTCAAATTTGCCCGTAAAAATGAAATGAGAAATGAAATTTTTTTTTTAAGTTATGCCCGTGTTAGTCGATATTTTGACTAACATGGTATTGGTCAAAATTTTGACCAACACGGGCATGGATTAAAAAAAAAGAAAGATTTCCTTCTATAATCTAACCAACTTAAACCTTTTTAATTGATGGTAAAAAATGTTGGTAGAAAAATAAGGTCAAATGTACTAGTGTTTCATATGAGGAAGCTTGGATGAATGTGGATGGAGAAATCTTCAAGGGGGCTCCAAAGAGATTGAATCCTTCAATGGCTAACAATGGATCTCCTTAATGAATGCTTGAATGCTTGAATGGATTTTTAGGCTTGAAGATGAATGAATGCTTTCTTGCTTTCCTTCTCCTTCTTTCTTTCTTGATTGCACTTGAGAGCTTGAGAGATTACTTGGTGAGAATGGATGAGAAAATGAGAGAGGAAGTCTTCCTTTTATAATGATCTAGGGCACAATCCTCTAGAGAAGGCCGAAATTAGAGAATTAAATCCCATTTATCCTTAACCCCTAGAAATGGACCCATATTAAATACAATTTAAGGATTTACCATTCCAAAAGCTAAAATGGCCAACCTGGAAGTGGGAAAACAAATATTTCCAATACCTGACATTCGAAAATCATGGGAACCTAAAATTTGAAATCTAGGTCAAGGATGAGGTAGACCCTACCCTAGGTCAAGGTCGAGGTCATTATTGACCCTCAAGGTCATATTTGACCTTGAGGTCAAAAACCTCAGGACCTCAATCCAGAATGCTAGGAAATGCAAAAATAAAGTGAAAATCAGGTGCCAAGAGAAACAAAATAGGGGGAGAAAGCCAGATACATGCAAAGACCTGATCCAGGTGCTTAACATGACCCTAGACCACTTAATCAGAGGGATAAATTCTCTTATCATGGAAGTGCTTCCATTTTAAGATGATACATAGTATTAAAACACTTTAATTTAAACTTCAACCAATTGTAAATAAACTATATTAATGCTAAAATGAAAAGAAAATAAATACACAACACATAACTCATAACACTATGATTTGTTTTTGAGGAAACTGTTGGTTCCTGGAAAGGATTTTACACTCCATAAGACACCAATATACCTAAGACTAATATTGAGGAGGGGTTAGTTCCAAATGTGAGAAATATTTAGGTAACTGGACCAACTATAGGGACAAGACTGCCCTCTTCACTTCTAGCTCTGCAAAACCAAGGTGGGTGCACTTGATCCAATAGATACAATTTTGTTCTTGACTTAATACTAGATCTAACAAGAGATATCAATGAGAAAGTACTAAATAACAACCTATTATTCATTGACTCTCCATCATTGGGTAGGATAGCTATCTTAAGTAAATGAAATTAAAATTACTAGTTTTGATTATAAGTTTCTAATTATAATGATTTCAATCATTTCCCACGAAGCAAAGATAGGTCTATACAGGCTAGTGCCTTATCCATTTGGAAATAGAGTCAATGCAAAAGATCCTTAAAATAACTAGTTTTTGAACATAAATACAAATAATCCAACTCTTTCCTACTTGTCAATAATCCTTATGCAAATCCAATGAGCGTATATCCCACTCTGAGCAATATTTAATCCAATCCTAGATCAGAACTCAAAGCAAAAATAGATACATATAGGTCTCTAAGAGACTTGGAAAATTCATAGAATGAACACAAAGGAGAGACAAAGATTTGAGATTTGTATTAAGGATAACCTTTTGTCATTTGTATACAATATATGTTGAATAGAAAGCTTGCAAGATAACAGTAGCAACATGTACTTCTTCTCTATTACTTGATAAGAAATGATACAAATATTACAATCCTCGACTGAGGATTAGGGTTTCAAAATTTCTATCTTCTCAACACCTAAACTCTCAATGCCCAATATGATCATGGAAAATCCCTTTATATACAAGGAGATGCAACAAGCTACCAATCATATTAGGGTTTACAAAATTTTTTAGTAAAAATTTACAACAACCCTACTAGGTTTACAATAAATGCATCGATCAGATTTAGATAGATATTTTGCAAGTGAAATGCCATAATTTATGTCTTCAATCTTTTCCTCGGTTTCTTCAAGAAAATCTGATTGCCATTTCTTCATGGTCATTCCTACAATAAATACATTTCATATCTCAATCACTCTCAAAATCCAAAAGTCACAGTCTTTATTTGGCTCAAGAAGTAGGTGGAGTGTTTGCCTTTTCTGTATGTGGAATGTACTGATACTTCCACCTATTTTACACCTCCTCACTTGGGAACTCAAACTTAGCAAATTTAGCTTTCCTACTAGATAGTTGTTCCCATTTGTCTTCCATTTGCTTTATTTCCTACTGAATATATTCAAATTTTGACCTAGAAGTTATTAACAATTTGATGGTATATCTGAATGAAGAAGTATCTTTCAGAACATTTATCATTTTCTATGAGAAAGTTCATCCATCTCCTCTCTCTATTTATATAACTCCTTCAAATCACCAGTATCTTTAAATAAACTTGGGACTAACTCACAATTTGAATGTGTTAATTCTCTTTTTAACACATTGGATTTCCTCTTAAAATCATCCAAAATTATATTATACTCCACTATTTTCTACATAGATTGATGTACTAGCTTAATCAGTGGATCAAGATCTTCCTGGCCTTTAGATAGCCAACGAAACTATTGGAGATTTGCTTGTAGGCCAGTACTGACTGTATCTTTGTCATTAATGACAACATATGGAAAGTAGCATGCATAGAAGTCTTATGCACTAAGCTTTTAGTATATGTTGCACAGACATGATATCAGCATGATATCATGGGTGCAGAGGTTAACTGTCAGTACAAATAGTTATATAGCAGCTTGTGTCAGCAGTGTTCCTAACAGAGTAACATACAATGTTCTATGCATCATTTTCCGTATAGTTATCATGGAGCCTTGCAGTCTTGGATATATGTTGGAGACATGTTAGTGATGTTTGAATTATGGACACATATTCTGATATTTAGTAGAGGTGAAGTTATGCAGTCGTTATTCGCCAGTAGCAATTTCCTTTGTTTATTCAGAAGAGCCGACAGAGATTTTATTGGTTCTTGAGTTGCACCTATCTTTTGGGTATGTGCCCATGAAGTTAAGCTTAGAGAAGAGTTATTGATGTTTGGTTAAGAGCACATGAAGTAATTCAACATGAGGAGAAAGATACAGTTGTTTTGGTAGAGCTAACAATGTGTAGCGTGCATCTAAAATTATCTTATTTGGATAGGTCCCAAAATGTGTTGCGTGCATAGTAGAGTTAACATAATGTTTATATAAGTTTGTTATGGTTTCTCTAATATGATTTCAAGGTGGTTCTAAAAGGATGACTTGATTATATCATTTAGAGGAAATATATTTATAGGCAGTCATTTGTGATTGCTGCAGTGTGGTTCATCGTTGATTAAGCAGAGCAGAGTAGAGTGTGAAAAGTGTAGAACCATCAGAGGAAGGTCTATGTGACTAATTAAATTACTTTTGATATACATTGGAACTAATCTAGATAGCAGGTCAAAGTACAATTCATGAAGATCTAGATATAGTATGTATCTATTATTTAGAAGGTTGTAGCCTTCACCCATTTGAGCAGTGAGCTCTCAGACAATGCATCCTCTCCCCTAATAGGGACAATTGTAAAAGACTCCTAATAGGGTCTAACCCTTGACCAAGTCTACTATACTTAATATATTGTAAAGAAACTCCTAATAGGGTTAAGGATCTTCTAACAAGGATCATTATACACTAGTACACAATATTAGTGGGTATCAAGTCCCACTGGGGTTTTTACCTATTTTGGTTTCTCTGTAACCAAAATACTAGTGTTGTGTTTATGTGTTCTCTCATTATGTTTATGCTTTATGTTTAAGTATACTTAATTGGATAAAGAATTGAATCTTGTAGATAAATGATTAACCCCCCCCCCCCCCCCTCTTAGTTATCTCTTGGGACTATTCCTAACAATTGGTATCAGAGCCAAGTGCCTTGGAGAGAAAGTTTAATAGCTTGAGGTTGATCAAATGGCATACTTCAGGAAAGAAAGTCCTAAGTTCGATGGAGAGAATTATCTTGATTGGAAGAACAAGATGGTGACTCATTTTTTAGTGCCTTGTATTTGAAGTTTTTGACGTAACTATCCAAGAAGCCAAGATTCCTACCCTAGGAGATGTTGGAAAGGATGATGCTACTAATAGGAAAAAGGAATTGTTTCATTAGAATGCTATAGCTAAAGAAGCACTTATCAGTGCCCTATCTGATAGTGAATTTTTAGAGATAAAGAAAGTAGACACCACCCACAAGATATGGAAGCACCTAGAAGACATGTTTGAAGGTGAAAAACAAGAAAAAGATGCACGTAGAAAAACATGGAAGAAAAGGTACAATGCATTAGAGATGCTTCCTAAAGAAAACATCAGAGCTTATAATCAAAGGATCAATGAAGCAGTTGCTGGAATCAAGAACAATGGTGGAGAGATCTTAGAAGAAGACATCATGGACAAGTTGATGACTAATCTCACTCCAAAATATGAAAACAAGATCAACATCCTTGATGAGACCATGCAGCTTAAATCTAATTTCAAGAGAGAGATCTTGATCAAAAAAATCTCATCTTTTGAGATTTCAAGATTGAAGAAAGAACCAAAAAGTGAGATAGCCTTCAAAGCAATAGTTCATGGTAAGAAATTTGCAAACACTTATGGTAATTTTGATGATGGTGATGAAGAGAAAACTTTAGATGATTTTATTGCTATGATTGCTAAAAGAGAAAAGAAAGGAAAAGGAAAATATGAAGGTCAATTACCATTCAAGTGCTTTTCATGTAATAAGATTGGTCACTTTACATCTAAGTGTCCTACTAGATCTAGGAAGTTCAAAAAGGATTACAAGCCTAAGTACTCTAAGGAATGTTACTATGCTGGAGATGGAGTTTTAGTTGAAGAATCAGGTGAAGAAGAAATTGGATTCATTTCTATTGTAGACAAAATTAATAGTAAGTTAGTTCATAAAGATGAGAAAGTGAATCAAGAGCTAGCATTGATTTCCCAAGCTGATATAAGGACGGACTAGATTATAGATAGTGGTTGTTCACATCACATGATAGGTGATAAAGGTAGATTTGTTCATCTAGACAAATAAAATGGTGGTATGGTTAGATTTGGAGACAACACTCCTAAACCCATAGTTGGTAGAGGAGCCATCACTTTGGATGCAAAGAATAGTACTGATGATGTTCTCTATGTTGATGGTTTGAAACATAACCTTCTCAATGTTTGTCAGTTACTTGGAAAAGGCTATCAATTGGAGTTCAAAGATGACAAATGCATCATTAAAAAAAAGGATGGTGTTATGATTGCATCAAGCTCAAAGACAAGAGGTAATGTTTTCCAACTCAATTCAGAAGCAAGTTGTTTTGTTGCTAAAGTTGATGATAGTTGGTTGTGGCATAAAAGACTATGTATAACATAGTGAAGATAAACAATGTTAAGGCAGTAAGAGATCTATCTAGCATAGCAAAGCCAATTGATACTATATGTAGGGAATGTGTGATGGGAAAGCATGTGAGAAATTCATTCAAGAGAAAGCACAATTCAATAGAGAATAAGTTGGATCTGATTCATATTGACCAATATGGTCCAACTCAAACAAGATCATACTATGGTGAAAGGTATTTCATTTTGTTTGTTGATGATTATACTAGGATGATGTGGGTTACATTCTTGAAAGATAAGTTAGAAGCATTTGAGGAGTTCAAAATATTTAAAGCTAAGGCTGAGAATGAATCTGGACTAAAGATAAAATGTTTGAGATCGGATAAAGGAGGAGAATTCACCTCTAACAGATTCTATGAGTACTACAAAGAACATGGCATAAAGAGAGAGTTAAGTTTACCTAGAACCCCTCAACAGAATGGAATTGCAAAGAGAAGGAATAGGATCATCCTTGATATAGTGCGCACCATCCTTGATATAGTGTGCACCATCATGATTGAAGGAAAAGTTGCACACACCTATTGGAGAGATGTGGTTAATACAATAGTCTACACCATCAATAGAATTCAATTGAGGCCTGGCACTAAGAAAACACCATATGAGTTTTTTTTGGTAATGTTCCCACAGTAAAATACTTTAGAATCTTTGGAAGCAAGTGCTACATCAAGAGAGATGAAGCAGTAGGAAAGTTTGATGCAAGAAGTGATGAAGGTATTTTCCTTGGTTACTCTACTAAAAGTAAAGCTTATAGATGTTTCAATTTAAGATTAAAAAATATCATTGAAATTGCTCATGTTAAGATTGATGAAAAGTTCATGGTTCAAGAAAGATATCATGATTACTCACCCATGATTGAAGAAGGACCCAGACCCTCTTCTAGTGAGATATTTATTGAAGAAATGTTTGACAGCATTGATGTGTTATTCAATGACCCTGAGACAAGTGAGGAAGAAACTCCTAAGGCTGATGAGTTAGCATCAACTAAGGTTCCAAAGTTTACATCTAGAAACCATTCCAAGAAAGACATCATTGGACATCAGAGTGGCAAAGTCTTAACAAGATCACAAGAAAAGAACTCAGCTAATAGTGAAGCGGTATGTTTACTATCTTAGATTGAACCTTTAAGTGTTGAAGATGCTTGTAATGATTTAGATTGGCATGATGTTATGAAAGAATAACTTGATTAGATTATCAAGAATGACACTTGGGAACTAGTCCCAAGACCTAGTGATAAGAATGTGATTGGAACAAAGTGGATATTCAGAAACAAGATGAATGAAGATGGTATAGTAGTAAGAAACAAAGCAATATTAGTATGTAAAGGTTATGCACAAAGAGAAGGCATTGATTATTTAGACACATTTGCACCTGTGAGAAAATTAGAAGCTATTAAGTTGTTTCTAGCTTATGCTATAGTCAAAAACTTCAAAGTTTATCAGATGGATGTCAAGTTAGCATTCCTAAATGGAGATTTGAAAGAAGAAGCATACATTGAGCAACCAAAAGGATTCACCTTATCAGAAAGACCTGATATGGTATGCAAATTGAAGAAATCCCTCTATGGACTTAAGCAAGCCCCTAGAGCATGGTATGAAAGACTAGAAAGGAGCAGCAAATTGTAATCTATTCATTAGAGAGACATCTGAAGGTTTACTACTTGTAGCTATATTTTTTGATGACATTATCTTTGGAGGTAATGAAAAACTTACTATCAAATTTTCTAAGGAGATGCAAAATGAATTTGAGATAAGTATGATTGGTCCTATCAAGTACTTTTTAGGATTGCATGTGCAACAGACAAAGAAAGGTATTTTCATTAATCAATCCAAGTATGTGAAAGAAATATTAAAGAAATTCAAGATGAATGATTGCAAGCTAGTAGGGACTCCTATGATTACTGGATGTAAGCTTACAAAAGAAGATGACTCACCAGTAGTAGATATAACTTTGTACAAGTCTATGATTGGAAAACTTATTTATCTTACTCAGACTAGACCTGATATTTCCAATGCAGTTGGTATAGTTGGAAGATTTGTAGCAGAGCCTAAACAAAGTCACCTCATGGTAGTAAAAAGGATATTTAGATATTTGTAAGGCACTATAGACTATGGTCTATGGTATCCTAATTTAGAAAATGTTGAGCTTCATGTATACACAGATGAAGATTGGGAATGATGTGTTGATGATAGAAAGAGTACATCAGGTGGAGTAGTGTTTATTGGTGATAGACTTGTCACTTGGTAAAGAAAGAAACAAAATTGTATTTCTTAGTCAATAGCAGAAATAGAATATGTTGCAGCAGCCTTGAGTTGTTCTACAATTGTTTGGATCAAGAAAATAATAAGGATTTTGGAATTCAGATTGATTATCCTATTGTTATTCACTATGATAACACTAGCATTATCAATATGTCAAAGAACCCTATGATGCATGCAAAGACAAAGCACATTGAGATCAAGTGTCACTTCTTAAGAGAGAAAGTGGCAGAGAAAGAAGTTAAGTTGGACTATGTGAATACTATAGATCATTTGGTAGACATATTCACAAAGCCCTTGCCAAAGGATACTTTTGAGTATCTTAGGGAGAAGTTGGGAGTAATTCCCTTCCCTAATTCTACTTAAAAGGAAGAAGGAAAGGCATCAGTCCTCTAGGACTGATAGAAGGTTGACTACTCTACCTTAGGAGTGGTACTGGTGCTTAAAATGAATGGCGCCCTTTTCCATTGATGTCAAAGGGGGAGTAATATAGAGTCATGAAAAATAGAAGTAAAAAGGAGGTGTAATATACCAAGGGGGAGCAGTATTCAATTATGACAACAGTTCAGTTCAGTTCAGTAGATGGAGGATTCATCCTTGGGGGAATTTTGAAGAGGAAATGGAGAATGTTAGAAAAGAAATGTTCATTTGGGTTGGTGGTGGTTTTTCATTCCACATGTTTCCATCAATGCCAAAGTGGGAGATTGTTGGAGATTTGCTTGCAGGCTAGTACTGACTATATGTTTTTCATTGATGATAACATATGGAAAGTAGCATGCATAGAAGTCTTATGTAGTAAGCTTTCAGTATATGTTGCATGGACATGATATCATGGGCGCAGAGGTTAACTATTAGTACAGATAGTTATATAGCAGCTTGTGTTAGCAGTGTTCCTGATAGAGTAATAGACAATGTTCTATGCATGGTTGTCTGTACACTTATCATGGAGCCTTGCGATCTTGGATATATGTTGGAGACATATTAGTGATGTTTCAATTATGGATGCATGGTCTAATATTTAGTAGAAGTGAAGTTATGCAGTCATTATTCACCAGTAGTAGTTTCCTGTGTTTATTCAAAAGAGCTGACAAAGATTTTATTGGTTCTTGAGTTGTGCCTATCTTTTGGGTATGTGCCCATGAAGTTAAGCTTCAAGAATAGTTATTGATGTTTGGTTAAGAGTGCATGAAGTAATTCAACATGAGGAGAAAGATACAATTGTTTTGGTAGAGTCAATAGTGTGTAGCGTGTGTCTACAATTATCTTATTTGGACAGGTCCCAGAATGTATTGTGTGCATAGTAGAGTTGACAAAATGTTTATATAAGTTTTTTATGGTTTCTCTAATATGATTTCAAGGTGTTTCTAATAGACTGAATTGATTAATCATTTAGAGGAAAGATATTTATAGGCAATCATTTTTTATTGCTACAGTGTGGCTCATGGTTGATTAAGCATAGCAGAGTAGAGTGTGTGAAGTGTAGAACCATTAGAGGAAGGTCTATGTGACCAAGTAAAGTACTTGTGCTATACATTGGAACTGATCTAAACATCAGGTCAAAGTGCAGTTCACCAAGATCTAGATATAGTGGGTATCTATTATTCAAAAGGTTGTAGCCTTCACCCATTTGAGAAGTGAGCTCTTAGATAGTGTGTCCTCTCCCCTAATAGGAAAAATTGTAAAAGACTCCTAACAGGGTCCAACCCTTGACCATGTCTACTGTACTTAATATATTGTAAAGCAACTCCTAATAGGGTTAATGATCTTCTAACAAGGATCATTATACACTAGTACAAAATATTAGTGGGTATCAAGTCCCATTGGGGTTTTTACCTATTTGGGTTTCCTTGTAACTAAAATATTGGTGTTGTGTTTATGTGTTCTCTCATTTTATTTATGCTTTATGTTTAAGTATACTTAATTGGATAAAAAATTGAATCTTGTAGATAACTGATTCACCCCCCCTCTCAATTATCTCTTGGGAATATTCCTAATAGAAACAAATTCACACTTGAGGACCTCTCAATCCATTTATTCAAAATTGGTCCCAACTCAACCTTATCCTTATTTAAAGCTACAAACAAAACTTGTAACCTATTAGTAGGATCAAACAAAATTGAAGGCTTTAGGTCATGTGAAAACTACATTATTGGCTTTGTTATCTTTTCATCATACTTTTTATTTGCTAAGGATGTATCCTTCACATGCTTATCCTTCTCCTTTTCTAGCTGCACCTTGATCACCCTCAACTTATTTGTTTCTTCAGTCAACTGTTGCTTCTCCCAACTGATTCTTGCATCTATATTTGTTTTTGGGAGTGGTGATGGTGGAAATTCAATAATAGGGCTAGATGAAGAGGCTACTGATGGCCTATCAGTAATCATCAATGTAGGTGACCTGTGATCCTATGGTCCTGACAACTATGCAATTAATTTTTCCTTCTAGATTAGGTCTATTTTTAACTCATTGTAAGACTTAAGGATAGTTTCAAACTTAATCCTTAACTCTTCCTTTTCCTGTGCATCTTTTTTTGCTACCCTCACATTAAACTTTATTGTTTCCAAAATGATGTTTGAGGCCTCCCCACTAGAACTCTCACCAACCCTCAGCACTAATAAACTACCAGCATAATCTGAAGAGAGAATTTCTCTTTTTCCTTTATTTTCTTCCCTTCTGAGGGACCACATGACTAATGCTACATGATCATCTAAAAAATTAATACCCCTAGCAGCCTATTGTGCTTGTTCTGTTGTAGTGATGGTCCTTACTTTACTTTTCCTAACTTGATAAAAAACTATTACATCTGCAATATCCCACTCAGGAAGAATCAACACTCCTATAGTGTGGATCATGGCTCTTCCTTCCTCGGGGGTAATCTTTTCAAATTTCTTCATCATTTCCATTTTGGTCTCATTTTCAATCTCAGTGATATCCCTATCAAGGAATTCCTCTTTCTTTTTCTCACAAATTTCTCTGAACTGATTTATTTTCAGTCTCCATAAAATTTGAAAGAATGCCCTAGTCTTTACAAACTTATCATCAGAAATAATAGAATCACTAGCCTACTTCAAAATTGGGTCTATTTTCTTACCCTCAAACTCTGCCACTATAAGATCCATTTCTATTTCTTTGGGTGCTTATGGAATTCCCTCCTATAACTCATCATTGGAAAAAAAAATATTTCCCTCAGTAATCAACTATACCAATTTCTCAGCAACCCCATGTTCATCTAATTGTAGGGGGGATTGAGAAGGAGAGTATACTTCCTACTCTGGCCTTGACTCCTCCTGCCTCTGCCTCTTTAGGGAGGGATCCTGTATTATTAGGTCACCCATAGGTCATTTCCCTTTGGAATTAGATGGAAGATTCTCATCTCTTTTTTGAACTAGGAGAAGAACACTATAGCCCTTCCTCTGTTGCATTGTATAAGTTCCCCTTGGTGTCAATTTTGTGTACCTAGGCTGGCTTAAAATCCTCTTGGATCTCTCAAGATTTGCCTTTCTTACCAAATCCATCTTTTCATTTAATTCCTACATGATCCATTCAAAATGTTCCATGAGAGCATCAATCTTGCTTGCCCATGGCTCAAAATTCTTTAATGGGTCATAACCCTTATCAAAGTTCCTTATAAAATCTATAGTCTTCTTGTAGATTACCCATTTTTCTTTCTTAATTTCTTGAGTTTTTAGATCAAACTCATTCCTTATTAAATCCTTAAGGAAATTAAATTGGTGCTCAAAAGGAGCACACCTTATCTTCTCTCTAAACATCCCAGACTAGAAACCCTCATTATCTTCATATCTGGCTATAGTTGTAGCCATTTTGTAGGGTTATAGGACCTAATTCAAATGCACCCAACCTTTCTTAGTAATGACATACTAGTGTGCAATCATGATGTCTAGGAACAAAGCTCCCCTTCCTTTACCAGAGAGGGTTGTTTCTTCTTGATCATCTATCTACCTCAAAATTTCTACATATCCTATCTTTAGTAGAAGATGGTAAGGCAATATGTATGGCACCCTCTTGCAACCATATAACCTACATAGTGTAGAAACTAGATATAAAATAATGTCACCAAAATTATGCACTATGGTGATGTCTTTGCAATATTCCTTGGGTCTAATTAACCTCAAAAATTCTCTTGGGATCCTAGGATTTTCAAAATATAACAGTATCCTAAGCCTTGAAGAAAAATTTCTATCAAAGATAAGGAAGCTAGCTTTAGTTCTATCCCATGACAAATCTGCAATCCACAACTAAACTGGAAGTGTTCCCCATCCCTTACTTTGACAATCTTAATTGTTGAACTAAAAAAAAGTTCACCCTTGTACAAAAACATATGTATTAACATAGAGTACCACCCAAAGGGTCTTCTTATCTTCATGTTTTTTATCCCTATCAATCCCTCATGGATTAAATCAGCAAGGTGAGCGGCAAAGTCAAAAATCAGTGCCAACTATGGGTGTAGAGACTGTACCATCATAAACATATATGGAATTGGCATGTGAGTAGCCTCATCATGTCCAAGGATCAAAGTTAGAGACTTATAAAAACCTTGTGCTCATAGACTAAATAAATCCAACCTAAAAGGCTCAAGTGTACTTGGGCTAATCAAACACATTGATCCAATCTGGTCAAGGAAATCCCTTAAGGGTCCTGCTCTCAAATAATCTCTTTGGGCCTCATATATCTCAGTAAACTCTTTAAAATCTATCTTTTCCAACTCAACAAAAGGGTCAATCAATGAGAACACATCTCTAATCTCATCCTTTATGATACTAATTAAATCATTCCTATTTATATCCTTGACAAACCTGGTCACAGTATCATAACACCTAGCAATCTGAATCAACAAATCTGCATCCATAAAAACTTTGGGGATGATTAATTTCCCTATATCAAACTGGAAGATATTACTAAGAGGAGCACATGAATTCCTCTAAGAATATGTTGACCTAAATAATATCAGACCATTGTGATCTTTCCCTACCTTGGCATTCCTCATCCACAACCCTCTATCATAAAGTCCATCATTTACTGAGTCTCTAGGGTTTCTTGGGACCAATTCCTTTACTTTAGCTAACCCATTCTCTGAATGTGGGAGAAACTAAATCAAATCTTTGAAAACACCTCTGTCCTTATACTCTACTTTTCCTAAAAGCTCCCTTTTAGGTGGCATCTTAACTAGGGTTTTGAATAAATGTACAAATACCAGAAAAATCCCAAATTACACCAGATAACAATAACAAGATATAATCTCTTTACACTTCTTTTCCTTGAAAATTCATGCACTTCTAAATTAAAAGATTGGCCTACTAGATTCTTTGAAAAACTTTGCTTGATGTCACTCCAGAGGGAAAAGAATTCTAATCACCAAGATACTTTGAAAGAGGTGAAATCTACGGTGATCAAATTAGGGTATATAGTATTCTGCCAACCATTTACAATTCATCTGCACAAAACTCATTAAGTCCACCATTACTAAAAATTGGTGGCTTCAACATTCATAGGATGTGAATCAACATCACTAAACAAAAATGTAAACTTGAACCATTGATTGTCTTTACTTTTTGGCTCATCGAACGGCTGGCAAAATTGACAGCATAACCTTTTAATAATTTTCCCTAGACTAGTTCTCCACCAATGAGAATAGTTCAAATTATGCATGTATAGAAACTTACACTTAACTAAAGCTTTGATTAGCCTAGATAGGTGTCAACCTATCACTAAAGTGCAAGCATAAATTTTGAGCACCTCTCCTTGGTGGAAATACAACCACTGCAGATTTTCCTTTACCTTGAAAGGTGTTTATCACTTCTTTCAAAATGGTGATCCCACTTCACAAATGTCCACGTCGAAGTGTTTGAAGACTTCAAAATGCTGACAATTGAGAAGGAAAGATATAGGTGTCAACTAGTCACAAAAGCACAGACAAGAAATTTCCAGGGTTGTCAGGTTGAGATAAAGTGACAACCATCAATGCTTTTCAATCAAATGATCATCATCAATCTACAAACTTTGGCCCCACTTTCCACTTCACTAAATCTTCACTCAATTAGAAAATGCCACGTTACAAAACTGGTAGGCAAACCTTGACCCTTTTCCTTTTTGGTATCAAACATATTGACAACTACCATATCATCCTCTACTTCAACCAATGAAGAACAAACATGTCACCATGAGCTGGCAATTAATGGCCCACTCCTCAGTTCACATCCTACATTTGAAATCTAATAGTCATCGCTATATTGCAAGCCTTAAACACCACACATCTTCTCTTGGTGGTATAACAACAACCACAAGATTTGTCAGAGCTTTAATTCCTTGAGAATTCCTAACCCCACTATATTATGTCACCTAGGACAAGTTCCATCTCAAGAAAACTACCATGGAAAAAGAACTGTCAAAACTCTTCTTTGTCAAAAAAAGTCTTAATAGGATGCTTGTCACTAAAGCACATTGATTAAAAGATGGTCAACTTAACCCAATGGTATAACGACAACCATCGATGCATCCCACTATTTAATCAACAACACACTTCTGAAGATGGGCCCTCTTAGACAAATGTCAGTTTGTTTCCATTTCACATGTTAGAGACTTTGACAATGGGAAGCCTTAAGATTTAATGACAACCACTAATTTGAAAGGGTAGGTCAGTTAAAGAAATAATCAGGAATACTAATGTTTTTAAAATAATTTATTAAAAGGATCCTACTTGATAACCTAGTGACATAACACATGAAGTGGAAACTTCTATAAAGGTTTAATAGCACATGCTTTATTTGGAGGCTTAATGAACGAAAAAGTAATGCTCAAACATAACAAAGCTCATTTCAAACTAGGGTTTTTAGCAACAAAACTCATTACTAGGTTTAAGAACCGTACTTCTCAAAAATTCTTGAAGTATGAGGATTAGAATTTTAAAATAGTACTAATAGTGGCTCATACTCAGGGATGTGTATCTCCTGCAAATACAACGTGAAAATTGGAATCTCCTAGAAGAGTAAACCAATTCAAAACTTTGACTGAAAATAAGGAACTGTACACAAAACCCTAAACTAAAACCCCCAGAGAAGCTTAGAAAGTCTTTAGGAGAAATAAAATTTTATGAATTGCCCATGAACTGGCAATTCCATGAGTTCTCCTGTCAAATTATTTAATAGATATGAACCTGTCCCCCATTTTTCTTTAATGATGTAAGGGCCTAACCAGATGGGATCAAATTTCCCATGTTTTCCCTTATTTTCCAATTTTGCATTCCACATCAGGACCAAGTCACCATTTTCAAAACTTCTCTGAGTAGTCCTTCTGTCATACAAAACCTTATACTGGGCCTGAATCTTCTCATTTCTAGCATGTGCATCACTTCTTACTTCATTCAATTGGATCAGATCATTAATTTTGATAGTCATTTCATCTTCTAGATCATCATCATATGCCTAGATAAATTGATACATTTCTAAAAAGTCATTTTGCGGCAATCTTGAGTTAATTCCATAAACCAAGTCAAAAGGGGCACATCCTATTACTTTCTTTATTGTAACCCTATCAGCCCATAAGACTTGCAGAAACTTGGAATCCCAAGCCCTTTAATTTTTATCCAATACTCTTTTTAATATTTTGATTAGGCTTTTGTTACTAGATTCAACTTGGCCATTTCCCTGTGGATGGTAAGGAGATGAGTATGAAATTTTGATACCATTCTTTTGACAAAAGTCAACAAACTCATCTGATCTGAAACACATTGCATTATCAACCACCATGGCTTCTGGACAACTGAACCTAGTAAGTATATTTTGCATCATAAAATCTATTACCACCTTACTAGTTGCTCTCTTTGAGGGGATTGCTTCAACCCACTTGGTGAAGTAATTAGTTGCTACCAAGATATAAGAATGTCCACCACTGGACTTATTAGGGATTTCTCCAATAAAATACATACCCCACTTCTGGAAAGGGGCTTGAACTATAACAAGCTTGAGAGGTAGATTTCCATTGAACTTTAGCTTCCCAACAAACCTTTGACAAGGGTCACATCTTTTTACAAACTGGTGGGTATCTTTAAAAAGTGTTGGCCACCAAAAACCTGATCTAATAATCTTGTGAGCTGTAGTCTTTTCCATATAGTGTCCTCCACAAACTCCATTGTGCATTTCATTCAGTAAGAGTCTGGCTTTATCTTGATCTACACATCTGAGCCAGACACCCTCATTACTCCTCCACCACAATTCACCACTTATGATTGCATATCTTATGGAATGAATCCTAATAGTTCTTTTCTTGTTATCATCCAACTTAGGGGGTAAGATCATCTTTTGTAAGTATTTGACAATATCCTTGTACAATTCACAACAATCCATTTTACAAACACAAGGTCTTTGATCTTCCTTCAACACATTTATTTGATTTGCAACTAAGTTGTTTTGAGCCATCAACTTTGCAAGGCCTAATCCTCTTACCAAATTTGTAATATGAATGTCAATATTAAACTCCTAGATTCTATTGATCCATCTGTTAGAGTAGTCATATTATAGCTAATAATTAATTTATTTAATTATTAGTCTATTATTCTCTACACTTAAGTTAGACTTAGGCATCTTATTATTCTTTAGGGTTTTCTTCTTTAGGGTTTTGGTATCCTTTTATAAGGATTCCCTCTTTGTATTTTATTCAATTCACTTATTGGATCATAATAGAAATTTCTCTTTGCATGTCCATAAGATGTCTCTGGCTTTTTGGCCTCCATAGATTTTTCTTGCTTCTGTTCTTTGCTTCTTCCATGTGACAGGGTTATGCATGCAGGTGTTCTTGGGATATTAGTATTTCACCTAATCTAACATGGTATCAGAGCCATCTTGCTGCTCGCTGTTCGTGTTTTGTTGAAGTGTTTCAGAAGCAGGAGGTTTTCAAGGGTTTCAGAAGTTTTTTTTGTGGATCTGGGGGGAGCCAAAATTTGGTTCACCTTGGGCAAAAACGGACACCACCATTGTGTCTGGAAGGCCCAAGAACCCCTAAATCCATATAAAACTTGTCCATTTTGGACACAATGGCATCTGAGGCAAAAAAAAATTTTGCATACCAGGGCCGTACGGCCTTGGCACGCACTTCGAGGTGGGTACAGACGGCGATTTTAAAAATTTTAAAAAAAAAAAAAAAAAAAGGTTCACCTGTTGGCTCTATTGCTTCCTTGGTTCGATTGAGTGATCTACGTATACAGTTTTTGTTCCTATGTACTAGGCGGATGCAGTGGCTAGGCACCTATGCATTTCGGTGAGATGGATCATCTACTATATAGACACTCATTCATTCCTTTTTTGGAGGTCACCTCTTTGATTGATCAGCTCTTCAAACTTTGTCTTCTCTACCTGGTCATGCACTATTTCAGTGGGGGTTCCAGCAGTATTCTTCTGACAGTGTTTGCAGTTTCATGCTTCGGAGATGCTTCATGCTCTTTCTTGTTCCTTTCTTTGGGACATTCCCTAGATTGGAGGCTTTGTTTCCTTCATCTAGTTTATTTCTTGTACTTGGGTACCTGATCAGGCCTTGTTGCCGGGACCCATAGCTCTTTCATGCATTTTTGTTTTCATGCATCTTTTAGTCCTTAGTTGTTTAGCTTCTCCCTAAGTTACACTTAAGGGGGGGTGTTAGAGTAGTCATATTATAGCTAATAATTAATTTATTTAATTATTAGTCTATTATTCTCTACACTTAAGTTAGACTTAGGCATCTTATTATTCTTTAGGGTTTTCTTCTTTAGGGTTTTGGTATCCTTTTATAAGGATTCCCTCTTTGTATTTTATTCAATTCACTTATTGGATCATAATAGAAATTTCTCTTTGCATGTCCATAAGATGTCTCTGGCATTTACAGAACAAAGATACATTAGAAAGAGCATGCAAGCTCAGAAGTCAGAAAGAAGAGTGCACTAAGAAACCAGAAGAAGAGATCCCCGGACCTGTAGAACCAAGCACACCACCAGAGGGCATAAACTGCATAACTCAGAGGAGTGAAAACCTGGAGTAGAATCTGAAAAAATAACCTTTGCCACTGAATAGCACACTGAACCAGCTTTCCGATGATATCTCGTTTGCCGAAAAAGGAGTCCGGATGAGCCAGATATGACTCCCGGAAGGCAAAAAGAGATATCAGACTTCAACAGCAAAAAACACTGTCAGAAGAATACTGCTGGAACCCCCACTGAAATAGTGCATGACCAGGTAGAGAAGACAAAGTCTGAAGAGCTGATCAATCAAAGAGGTGACCTCCAAAAAAGGAATGAACAAGTGTCTATATAGTAGATGATCCATCTCATCGAAATGCATAGGTGCCTAGCCACTGCATCCGCCTAGTACATAGGAACAAAAACTATATATGTAGATCACTCAATTCAATTCACTTATTGGATCATAATAGAAATTTCTCTTTGCATGTCCATAAGATGTCTCTGGCTTTTTGTAAACACACTGAGATAAAGTGCCCTCTTCTGCATTTCTGGGATCTTTTTCACCTGGTTCAGTTTTAGTATTCGCACTCAGTTATAAAGTGCCATGGGGGGATTCTGATGCATTTTCCACTATAGGCACATCCACTCTTGTCAAGTGATCATACCTTCCATGACATTAGCCCATGTAGACTGTGTCTATGACACCGCCCTTTATCCTATGTGTGTGCTTCTGTTGCACTGTTGGTGTTCCTAATTCTTCTTCTTGCAGATGTTTCTGGCATTGCATTTCAGTGTTCCTGTCACCCCTCTCCCTGTTCAGCATTATGGGGGGGTTCACCTGTTGGCTCTATTGCTTCCTTGGTTCGATTGAGTGATCTACGTATACAGTTTTTGTTCCTATGTACTAGGCGGATGTAGTGGCTAGGCACCTATGCATTTTGGTGAGATGGATCATCTACTATATAGACACTCGTTCATTCCTTTTTTGGAGGTCACCTCTTCGATTGATCAGCTCTTCAGACTTTGTCTTCTCTACCTGGTCATGCACTATTTCAGTGGGGGTTCCAGCAGTATTCTTCTGACAGTGTTTGCAGTTTCATGCTTCAGAGATGCTTCATGCTCTTTCTTGTTCCTTTCTTTGGGACATTCCCTAGATTGGAGGCTTTGTTTCCTTTATCTAGTTTATTTCTTGTACTTGGGTACCTGATCAGGCCTTGTTGCCGGGACCCATAGCTCTTTCATGTATTTTTGTTTTCATGCATCTTTTAGTCCTTAGTTGTTTAGCTTCTCCCTAAGTTACACTTAAGGGGGGGTGTTAGAGTAGTCATATTATAGCTAATAATTAATTTATTTAATTATTAGTCTATTATTCTCTACACTTAAGTTAGACTTAGGCATCTTATTATTCTTTAGGGTTTTCTTCTTTAGGGTTTTGGTATCCTTTTATAAGGATTCCCTCTTTGTATTTTATTCAATTCACTTATTGGATCATAATAGAAATTTCTCTTTGCATGTCCATAAGATGTCTCTGGCTTTTTGGCCTCCATAGATTTTTCTTGCTTCTGTTCTTTGCTTCTTCCATGTGACAGGGTTATGCATGCAGGTGTTCTTGGGAGATTAGTATTTCACCTAATCTAACACCATCTGCATCTCCTTCCTGATACTTCCTGTTGGGCTAGTATGCCTTTAACTGCAACACTTGGGACATAAGAAACCATTGTGGCTCCAACTAAATAACACCTAAATGCTTTGATAGCCTTGACCAAGGCATAAGCTTGTTTTTCAACAATGTCATAGTTTAGTTCTGCTGCTTGTAAGGTCTTACTAAAAAAGGAAATAGGTTGCTCAAACCCATCTGCATTTTTCTGTAACAATATTGCTGCAATAGTATGGGTAGATGCAAAAGAAAAAATTAGAAAAGGTTTGGTGAAATTTGGTGTTTTCAAAACTAGAGCATGCTTAATAGACCTTTTAATATCATTAAAGGCCTTGACTACTTCAGCATTCAATTCAACTTTTTCTCCTTTCTTCAACATCCTTGATATAGGGATACTAATTTCTACAAAATTGGTAATAAATCTCCTCAAAAAATTTACTTGTCCAAAAAAGGACTAGATTCCTTTAACATTTTTTGGTAGGGATAGTTTTTCAATAGCTTCCACCCTCTCAAGGTCTATCCTTACTCCATCCTTTGAAATAATATGTCCTAGAAGCTTTCCTTCCACCACACCAAAGACACATTTCTTTGGGTTCAAATAAACTCCATATTCCAATGCTCTGATAAAAATCTTTTCCAAATGTTGGCAATGCTATTCCTCTTTGGCTGAAAATGTTGTAAGGTCATCCTGATACACTACCAAAAAATTGTCAATGAAGTTAGCAGAAACTACATCTATAGCTCTCTAGAGAGTGGCACCAACATTAGTCAATCCAAAGGAAATTCTTACATAGACATATATCCCCCATGGGGTTGTAAATGTAGTTTTGAACTATTTTGATTATTTAACCATAACCTAATTGTATCCAGAGAAACCATCCATCATGGACATCAATTCTGATCCAGTCACCGTTTGCAAGATATTCTCCATGTTAGGTAATGCATAATTGTCCTTTAAGGAATTTATTTTGAGGTTCCTAAAGTCAACACAAAGCCTAATATCACCATTTTTCTTTCTGACAGGAACCAAGTTTGATACCCAAGTGGAATGTCTAATAGGTTTAATTATTCTGGCATCTATCATCTTTTTAAGCTCTCCTTTTATTTTAGGTGCAAAGGTAGGGTTAATAGGTCTCAATTTCTATTTGAAAGGTTTTGTACCTTCTTTTAGTGGAATCTCATGTTGAAACAAGTCTTCTCTGTAAGCCTTGAGGTCTTCATAAGACCATGCAAAAACATGTCTAAACTTCCTAAGAAGATCAATAAATTTTTTTCTGGTTCTAGGGGATAGACATTTACCTATGTAAACACTTTTGGGTACCATCCTTGTGCCCATATTTATTTCCTCAAGATCATTTTTTTAATCAGTGTTGGTAGAAAAAACCTTGTCTTTATTATCAAATGTTCTTTAAAGAGAAACTAATCCCTTGGGAACTCTATTTGATTTCAGCTACAACACTTCCTTTCCAAAAATAACCTCTTTACCATTCATTGCATCAACATAAGAACTAAAATCCATTTCCTTGTCACCAAAATGAGATTCACATTGCAAAAATCTCAATATGTCCTGATCATTAGAAAAAACTTGCCAATTTTCCACATTATCAGGGATGGAAGGTCTAACCTGAACCTCTATGTTTGATATACCTACAAATGTAATGTCTTTTGGCCTAAGAGCCACATTAGCTAACAAGTCAACCATTCTATTTTGACTTCTTTCCATCCAACAGATGTTAAAAGCATTAAAACTCTCAATTTCATTCCATACTGCATTTCTATATTGCTTTAATTTCTGATTCTTTGAAGCATACTTTGATCTAATTTGGGAGATAACTAACTTAGAATCACCCACCACTTTCAAACACTTTATACCATGCCTTGATGCTAACCTTAGGCCTATCGAAAAGGCTTCATATTCTGCAACATTATTTGTACATGAGAATAGCAAAGTGAAAGAGAACTTGAAAATTTTACCATTTGGAGATATGAGCATTATTCTAGCTCCAGACCCCTCTTTTGAGTTGGCTCCATCAAAAAACATGGTCCATAAATAGTCAAGGTCAGTCCATCCTTCATGGTTATTTAATATAGAAGTAGATTCAACATTTTCCTCCATTTCCTTATCTTGAACTCTGAAAGCATTGATGTCAATGTCAAGAAAACAATTCATGGTGTCCTCTTCTTCTTCTTCAATCATGTGTAGAGTTCTAGGTTCCATGGAGACCTTGATATTTTTCCCTTCAAAGTTAAAAGTAGAAAATGACAAGTCACATTGTATGCTACCTCCCATAGAAACACTCCATGTTCTTGATAATAACATCCCATATTAAGGAGGAATATCAACCACTAAAACACTCATGGTTAGTTGTTTACTAGGGTATGTTGCCAGTCTGTAAGGTAAAGCCTTGACAGTACCCACAACTGGTACTTCTCTTGAATCCATTGCTTGACATCTCCCATGTGGAGTATCCACCTTCAACCCCAATGATTTCATAACTTCTATGGGCATAACAATGTTTGATGCTCCTGAGTCAATCATACAATTTTTTAATAGCTTTCCATTTATCAACAAGGTTAAAAAAAAGGATCAACTGTTCCTACTGTAGTACTAACAACATTTGTGTCCAAATAAATTTGGGTAATTTTAGAAACAATTTCCTCATTATGAATTTCATTTTCATCATTCAAAGTTGCTATTTTTTTATCAATCCTTTCTATCCTTTGGGTGTCTGTGGATACTACACCATTCACCCAATTTAGAGCCTTTTCCTTATGTTCCTCTATCCTCATAATTTATAGCAAAGGGACTTTAATAGTAATTTTTGACAACTTGCTCATGTCAATTGGAACATATTTTGAATCAAACACATCCTACTTCATATTTGTAGTTTCTCTGTCAATATTCTGGGTGGATGTATTTGTGGGTTCTTCAATCTAAATTTTAACTTCTTTCTGCAAGGTTGGAACAACCTCACCTGAGGGTTTAGAATTTACTTTATAAACAATGTTAGGTTTAGCATTTTTCTTTACTTTGACCTTATTAATAAAATAAACCCCCTTTATCTTACTTTGGGATTCCTTTACATCTTTTTATGTCTTCTTAATGAAAATACCAATAGGCTTCTGACATGGATCACCAACTACTCTATTTCTTAAGTTGTAATTTTTTTAGCTTGAGTAACCATATCTATTGTTATCAAGGCAATTTCCTCATCAGACAACCTTCTCAAAACAACTATCACTTTACCTTTTAAAACATTACATTGAACATTATCTAGCTCACCACCCTCATCTGAAAAGAGTTGTTGATGGTATGATTCATTTCTAATTTGGGAATTCATAATATCATGATTTTCATCCTCTTCAGCAGAATCAAATTCATCCCAAACATGGGAGGAAGTCATGCCACATCCCTAGTCATCATAGGGCTCTTCCTCATTACACTCTTGTTCTTCTTGTGAAGAAACACTCTAGGATATGACACAATAATTAGGATCATGTGGTGATTGACAAACAATACACCATGGGACATCTTCAACCATATTCATTGATTTTCTTTGTAATGGATCAAGGGTCCTATCATTTGGTTTATCCTTTCTCTCTAGGAGAATAGGCTTTCCATCCTTCCATTGAGTATTGTAAGGATAATTTTTCATTCTTGGAAACTTGTTAAAATTATTAAAGGCAAGCTTGTCATTTCTTGCAACTTTATTACTTCTATTTTCACCAGGTTGCTTTCAAAATCTTCTTTAAACTATCATCAGCTTTTGGTTTTACATTTATAGGCTTTTTGGGTTCTTTTCTGTTTAACATTTGTGACTTGTTGTCTTCCCTTCTTCCCAATTTCCCTAAGATTCTGTGGTTACTTTCTATGTTTACAACCAACTTATAAGCTTCTATAAGATTTCTTGGATTTTTGCCCCTCAAAAGGTAACCCATTTTAGAATCAAAGGCATTCAAATAAGTAACAAGAAAAACTCTATCATCCAATCTGATGACCTGCAAGAGTTTATGCATAGCCTTTTGAAATCTAATATTAAATTCAATAACATCCTCATTAAAATTCTTCTTGATGTTATTAAATTTATTTAGTACAAAGCCCTCATTTGTCTTATCACCATACTGCTCCTTGAAAAAATGTCTAAGCTGATCCCATGAGCCTATGCTACCATGTGGTAAAGCCCTAAACCAATCCCTTGAATCTTCAGTTAGGGATTGTACAAACAATTTCATTATTACATAATCTGGCACAATGTTGTAATCATCTATCACATCAATGAATTTTTTCAAGTGTTCCTCACATGTAATAACATTACTACCAGTGAACTTGGGAATTTTTTTCCTAATCTCCCCAGGGATGGGGTTGGGATTGTAATACCCCAAAAATGGGCTATAGGTTCATTAACCTCCTATATCAACAAATCGAATGAAATCGACATCAAAGTCCTAACCTAAGGCACATCTGCACATTATCGAATCTTAATTGATTATCCTAAATTCTCCATCGGGGAATATTCCTTATTCTATTTTTATCCTAATTATCTTTAATTTAATGATTATTTGGCGATAAATCTTATTTATCCTAAAGATTTGATTAATTAGATTTACTACTGCCACTTAATTATTTAATTAGATTTAATTAGATTTATTCCTAAATTGTATTATTTAAATTTGATAATAAATCATTTATCCTATGACTAATTTATTAAATTCATATTTAATTAATTAAAGTCAATTCTCAAATTTAATAATATAGTTTTTGAATAAAAGTTTGATTTAATAATTGATTGACTCATAAATCAATTGTTTTCTTTTTAAATCAGTTAAGTTGAGGATAAATCACTTTATTTGTTTATTTAATTCATAATTATTATGCAGATTCAAAGAGAAGTTAAACTTTAAATTAGAAAATCAATGCAAGTTGTTAACTTTTGGAAACTCAACATCTATTTTGAGTTAAAAGCTTATCTCAACTTCTGATTTGAGTTAAAAAGCTATTTTTGCATGATTTTGTGAATTAATTATCTTTAATTCCTTGTTGACTCAAAAATCAACTTGAGTGATTTATGGCTTTTTCCATGCATCCCCAAAGCCCTGGATTTCTATAAAATCAAGGTTCAACTCTTCATAATATCATCTCACAAGTTTGCATACTTACTCTGCCAAAATCAATCCACAAATTTGCACAATCATGGTGGTGAATTGGCAACTGAAGAATTGAAGCTTCTTGTGAATCAACAACTTTTGTGAGATCAATCTTGTTTGCAATTCATTGTAGTTTCATATCATTGTTAGCTTAATTTGCATATCAATTTTTCATATAGATTTATTATCAGTTTTTCTATCATCATAAATTGCACAGAAAAACCAAAAATATAGATTAATTTGCATACATTCCATATCTAGATTTTGCATTCAAATCCTTCATTTAGGTGTCATCAAGGTCATTGATCTCAGTCCATTCTGAGAATACATACTCACATCTATTAGAAGGCAATAAATCACCTGGTTAAATTAGTTTCTATTTCACTGCACGATTTTGATTTCTACTAACCTCTAATGTTTTATTGAAGTGTTGTGTCCACAGCTAGGTACAAAATTCACACACACATTTTTGGCGCCCACCGTGGAGCCCTGAAATGGGTTTCCATTCAATTTCTATCAATTTCTATCATCTTCTTGTCATTTTCTGTTCCAAGCTATGATTTTTAATTTCTATCTCTACGATTTTCGTATGAGGTTTTTTAGAAACTCGTATCAGGAGATACCCACTGTCATATGACAATTTATTTGATCGAGGATCATACCATCAAAAACACATTGTCATTTTAAATCTCTATTGTTGTATGATCTGATACCCATTTTCATACGAGTTTCTGGACTGTCATCTGGGAGGTGACCCACTGTGGTACGAGTTTCAGTGCCAGGTTTCAATTGTCATTTCACTTTTTTAGGCAATTTTCTAGATTTGGACTGACAGCTAACATTAACAATTGAAATTTGTTGTTTCTGATTGATTTCTACTGATTCTGATGGAAAAAGCATGGGAATTGCTAAAAATAGGTAAAAATCTACTAATCACATTGTGAGGAATTCAAGTAATCTTCTCAGCTAATAACATTTTGATTTGGACTAAAATGAACTCTCACATGTTAAGCTTGTGTGAACTTTATTGCTTTCATATCATAGATTTCATTTTGGGCTATAAAAATGAACATAGATTTTCTTTTCAACATCTTTGTTACATAGTAAATAGGCCCTATAAACACTATTTGTGGTTCTTGAGAGAGTGGGTTTCTAGAGAAACTCTTCTCAATGAAAGAACCCTTATAGGTAGGGAGGTTACTAAGAGCATCTCACGTTCTACTAGATTTGTGCATCTTCATCTTTTGATTGATACATTCTCTCTCCAAAGAGGTTGATAGATCATAAGTGGTTGACATCATAGATCTTTGTGAGATAATCTTGGTCTTAGCGTGTCAGATTAATCTGTCTGCTTTGTTTTGGTTAAAAGTGAAAATGCTAGAGGACTATGCTCTACTCCCTTTTTGGGTAGTATCAAAAACTCATATCCTTGAATTTGGAACTAGTCTCCATGTGGTATCTTTTGTGAGTCACCTTTAGAGAGGGTTAACCATAGTGGACATTCCCTTAATTGGGTCAACCATGTTGATGGAACCTCAAGCAATAATAGCCATTTTTTCCATGGTAGCAACAACCACTATATAAATGTCCTTGTGGAGGAAATCTTCATAGGCATGGTCTCTTGTTGGGCTATCAGATCTCCCTAGTAGCTCTTGATTGATTAATTTCTCAGACTGTGTCAAAACCTCAGTGTGCCTGGATTGGATTTTTCCCTCTTGAGATCACAAAAGTTACAGAGTCAGACCATTACTACAAACCCTAGTGAAGCCAAATTTTCATTTTCTAGGAGTATGTGCATTATTGCAAAACTTTTTGGAACATAAACTATTAGCACTCCTAGGGATTAGCATAATTTAGTCATTTAATTGTTCATGCACAGAGTTTCTTTGTCCCCTGTTCATTGTTTTCAAATGTGCTTGAAATCACTTTCTTTTTGTTTTGCATTTTTTTTATCTATCTGGTTACTAAGAATGAATCAATCTGGTACTATCTTCAAATTTGGACAGACAATTTTGTCAACAATTTGAAACTGAAAACCCAAAATTTGCAAAAATTGAAGTGAAATTCCTTTCTAGAGTCAAAAGTCATCTTGTAAAGTTAGAAAGTCGTATGACTTTTGGCTATTGTCATTTTAGAACCTCTAGATTTTCATATGGTAGTTGGTATATTGTCGTACGAGTTTTGCTACCAGTCAATTCAAAAAGGTCAAAAACCTTGCTATAAACTATCATGCGAGTTTTGCAACTATCGTACAAATTTGTCAATTGTCATTTCATAGCTTACCCACTATCGTATGAGCCTGCATAAATTCATATGAGAAATTTTGAAAAATTTCCAGAAAGTTGTCAGAATTGCCAGATACCCAACTTTTACAGCCTATTTCTAGAATCTATCAAACAAATCACCATGTCAGGAATAGAGAAACAACTATTGAGAATCCAATCATTTTCCTAAAGTGGCCTTTTGAATCTGAATCAACCTTCTATTTAATTGATTTGAGTCTTTTTCATCTTGTGTCAAAACCTTCTCATAACTATCAATCTTCAATCAATCTTAAAAAATGGCTAAGTGTTGTGAACTCATGTCCGCTATCTTTTGGGCATCTACCTATACACCCAAGGCACAATATCCTTCAGCTGAGTCCAATCTAAGCTTTAATCAATCAAACCTTGACAAGGTTGTGTCATCTGATCTTATTGAATAAATTTGTTCTTCAGTTGTCTCCATCTTAATAATTTGCTTCACTCAAGGTTAATGGTGGAAACCAGAGCTTTCTCACATAAGAAATCAAGAGAAACATCTCATATCCTACCTTTGACTCATATCTAGGGTCCAAATCTTGAACAACTCTATAATTATGTTCTTTACAAAGATGACGGTCTTGGGAACTTTTGATTAAAAATTGGTTACATACCTCTACGATCAACACACAGAGGTAATCAACAAACTCCTCCTCAATCTATCCCAGGGAGTCCTAAAACTCCTACCATGTCTCAAGTAGGGACAAATCATTTCTCTTAAAGAGCTCAATCTCAACATGGTGTAGATTAGGAACCCACACCTGAAGAAATTGCTCGGTATCAAAATGATGATGACTTCAAAAGAATGATGAAGCATTTCTTGAAAGAAAATAGAGAAACATACTTTTTAGAGTTAGCTCATCAAGGAGCTAAACTTCCTCCAAATTTTAATGTGGAAGATATCATTACACATGAGGAAGAAACTCCAATCACAACTATGATGAAACAGATGCATGCCCTGCAAGTCAAACTTAATAAAATTGAGAAAGAAAAGGAACCCAAGGAGTTCTCCATGGAGGCCCTATGTCCTTTTCCATTTGACAAAGACTTGTACATGCCACCATTCCCAAAAAGAGTGGAGATGCCTAAATATGATAAATATGATGGACACTCTGATCCTCAAGATCATGTCAGAGAATTTTGTGCACAATCTATGGAGTTCATGCATGAACCAACCTATCTGATGCATCTTTTTCCTTGATCTCTCGGGGGGGTAGCCATTCATTGGTTCTCTAGATTGCCTTCTAATATCAAAATTTTTGAGGATTTGATCAAATTTTTCTATCAAAAATAATCCTACAACATTCAACATCCAATCACCATGATCAACATCTACAATCTCAAACAATATCCAGGAGAACCATTCTTGACATTTCTCAAGAGATGGAGGAAGAAATTCTCTCTATATGCTAGACCTATTCTAGAAATTGAGAAAATGGAAATCTTCATCAATAATCTTGTCCTAGAGATCAACTACCCTATACAAATTCAAGAACATACATCTTTTGATAAGATGGTAGACAATGTGATCAAAACTGAAAAAGTACTTGTGAAGAAAGGATACATCACACTTCAAAATGACAAGTATGAATCAGGATCCAGTTCTAAAGACAAGAACAAAAACTAGAACAAGAATAAGGGCATCATCATAGATGGTGTTGTTGGTAATATCCACACCCCATCTAAGGCACCTACTTTCAATCTAACCATTGGTACCCAAGCCATCAAAGCTTCAGAACAAAAGGTACCTGAATCATCTCAAAAGAAGCCAGAATACAAATCTAGGTCTACTGATAATAAATGAAAGTTCAATCCTCTTGGAGAATCTTTGGAATCAGCTATGAGAACTCTACTAGCTAATAACATCATCTCTTTTCCTAAGATCCGATAGTCTGATCCTAACCCTAAGCCGAAATGGTGGAGAGAGAATGAATTTTGTGATTTCCATCGGGGTAAAGGTGACAAAACTAATAACTGCTTGCGCTTGAAGCATACCATTCAAGACAAGATTGATAATGGAGAAATCACGATTGATAATCCTAAAAGAAATAATGATCACACAACATTCACCAAACCATTTTGAAAACATGGTCAACAAGTTTCATCTTCCCAGCCTAATATAGGGGCAAAGGTCAATTATGCTTACCCTGAAAATAATGTTGTAATCAATATGGTTGAACCCTATCTCTCTAAGCATTGCAATGTCATCACAATTGTGCAAAGAGATAGAGATCATCCTTCAGCTAACATAGTTACCTGATCACAAGCTTAGGCACATCTGAAAGGACAAATCCCAAATTCATCAAATGTCCCTAAGATACCCTTCAATCTTTCTTCCACTTTCAAACAGAAGGTTGCTTCTAACTATTCCAATCCTAAAGATAAGATGTCAACATCTTATAGCATTTTTCAACAACTCCAACATACTAATGCTAAAATCTCCATGTTTGAGTTCCTTTGGATATCTCTAGCTCATAGAACCATTCTAGACAAAGCTTTGCTCAGATCCAATGTTTCTGATGACCTTGATTTAGACAGGTTCTAGACTATGGTTGGAAATCTTACATCTCCATAATATATCTCCTTTTCAGAGGAAGATGATAAACCCTTGGGTCATCTGTATAACCAGCCCTTGCATATAGAAGTCTTGATCTAGAACCATAGAGTCAAACATGTGTTGATAGATGGGGGCACTGGCCTAAACATTTGTTCTTACAGCTTGGTCACACAATTGGGATTTTTAGAATTGGCTATTGATCCTAAAAAGAAAATAACTATAAAAGCCTATGATGAACAAGAAAGATCTTCTAAAGGCACCATTTTCTTACCTATTAAAGTAGGTTTGGTTATTAGGGATACTATATGTCAAGTTATTGATCTACCTTTGGCTTACAACATTCTTCTAGGAAGACCATGGATACATGAAATGAAAGCTATTCCTTCTACATTCCACCAATGTTTGAAATTTCCTTATGAAGGAGTAGAGGTCACTATTTTGGTAGACATATCCACCACTTGCAATATATTGAAGAAAAGTGTAGATAAACTTGTGCCTAATAATAGAGAATCTTCCATCAAGCAAACAAATGTAGCATCCACATCTAAGATGGAAGATATTGCAAAAAAGGTGAATATCAAAGAAAATGGTATGGGATAATATACTATAGATCCAGTATTATCTTTGACATCTCTCTCTATCTCACCTAAGTCTTATGAGCAAGCTTTAAAATAGTCCAAACCAGACTCTAAAGAACCTCTTGAGGCATATAAAATAGATTTTGTGGCAGAACAAGTCTCCAAGAAAGAATTTGAAGAAGATGAAGTTGTGCTTGCATGGCTATACAAGGATGAACCTAAATCTCAAGTTGTTCAAACTTGCGACTCTAAAGTATCCAAAATTCCTTCTAAATCATATGGCTGAGGGAGTAAATTGATGCTAAAATGGGATATCCAAGTAACGGACCTCTAGGAATTAGAGGAAAAGGTCTTATGTCACCTATTTCACATACTGGTAGGGTAAACAAAGATGTTGTTGGCTTAGGCTTTAAAAAGAAACCCTTCCACCTCAAAGGTAATTATTCTCATGTCATAGAGTAGATCGCACTAGGAGAACCTCTTCTTAAGAAGGAAGAAACTGAACAATCAAATAGTGATTCAGACATATCAAAACTTATTCCTTATGAGTGTTTGCCTAAAGAAATCAAAGATCTCCTTGAAGCTGAAGATGATCCAATAAAAAGAATTAATGTAGTAGAAACACAAGAATCTACTATAGAGCAAGAGATAGTTGCAACAAAAGAACTAGTTAATCTTGGAGACACTCAAACAAACAAAGAGGAAGGTGGTAGTTATTCTAAGATAGATTCTCATGAATATGAATTAAAATTAGAATCTGAGGGTAACCCTTTTTGGGGTATTCATCCTGACTTTACACATGTTCTAAGATTTCCTAGAGGTCCTGAGTTAGAAGATGAATCTAATGACTATGAATGGGGAGTCATTCCAGAGGAATATGAGCTTATCACAAAAAAACATGTTGATGTTATTCACCAATATCCACCTAAAATCAATGTGATTCTAGAGAGAAATGATGAACTTATCGAGTCTGATCCACTGATGGTTGAAGTGGACTTCCATAATGACATTGAGCCTATTCACAAATTGAATGTCTTAAGTTGTAATATCACCTTGGAACTTGAGCTTTGGGTTAGAACCAATGATGATAGATCCATATCCGTAAACACTCTATCCCAATCTTTCACCACTTTGACTATCCAACATCTTGAACTTCTTGATCAAACCTCCACAAATCTGAGCCATGGTATTTATACCTTCCCAAATGAATATGCCCTTTCTTGCTACCTTAATGCAGTTGAGCCTATGAGGACTTCCATTAGTGAACTGAGTGTTAGCATGATGGAGTCAGACATCAAGTATCTTAGTTAGAAAAATAAGAATAAGAATAAAAAGAAAAGGATTTCTGAGGGTGAAAACCACTTTGTGGCAGTCTCAGAACCAACAAAAGGAAAAATAAAAGATGTATTCGAAGGTGAAAACCTCTTTGAGGCACCTAAGGATGAGATATTTGATGTCTTTCCGAGTCATTTATAGGATAGATCTCCAGTTTTAATTGAGCCCACTCAATCCATCAACTTGGGAACAATAGAGGAACCGTAGTTGATCCATGTAGCACAATCTTTATCAGAAGAAGAAAAGAAAAAAATTACAACATTCCTAACAGAAAAAAAGATCAACTTTGCATGGAAATATTTAGATATGCCAGGGTTGGATCCTGATCTTATAATGCACCATTTATCTATAGCTCCAAATGTTAAACCTATTAAGAAAAAATTGAGAAAGATGCATCCTCATGTTGCACTCTTGGTAAAAGTTGAATTAGAGAAGCTACTAAAAGATAGATTCATCTATGTTATTGACTATGCTAAATGGATCTCTAATATTGTACCTATTTCAAAACCAGATAAATCAATCAAAGTGTGCAGAGACTTTAGAGATGTGAATGGAGTGTACCCTAAGGATGATTTTCCACTACCTAACATTGATTTGATAGTGGACATGACTATGGGCTTTGAGATGTATTCTTTAATGGATGGTTTTTCTATCTATAATCAAATAAAAATTGCTCCAGAGGATCAAGAGAAAACTACTTTCACATGTGCATGGGGCACCTTCTATTGGAATGTCATGCCATTTGGGCTTAAGAATGTTGGTGATACATATCAGAGAGCTATGACTTCTATTTTCATGGCATGATGGATAGGACTATGGAGGATTATGTTGATGACACTTTAGCAAAATCTATGATTAGAGATGAACATCTAAATGACTTGAGCAAGATACTAGATAGAATGGAAAAATTTAGTCTCTGACTAAATCCTAAGAAGTGTACTTTTGGTGTCACTTCTAGAAAGCTCTTAGGATACATAGTTTCAAAGAAGGGCATTGAAGTTGATCCAGCTAAAGTAAAGGGTATAATGGAGATGCAACCTCCCAAGAACATCAGTCAAATGAGGACATTGCAAGGGAGAGTTCAATCTATCAAAAGATTCATATCACAGCTTGCAGACATATCACAACCTTTTACAAAAACATTACATAAAGGTGTGACCTTTGCATGGAACAAAGAATGTGAAAAGAACTTTGATCATATCAAGAAATATCTATCAAATCCTCCTATCTTGATGCCTCCTATTCAAGGGAAGCCATTGATCTTATATGTTTCTACTATAGATACATCATTGAAGGCATTGCTTGCACAACATGATGAGAACAAAAAGGAAAGAGCTATATACTATATCAGTAGAACATTGGTGGCATACAAAAATAACTATTCAATGATTGAGAAAGCTTGTCTAGCTATGATCTTTGCATAGCAGAAACTGAGACATTACATGTTGGCGCATACCACACATTTGGTAGCTAAGATTGATCCACTAAAATAGCTATTAAGAAAGGCTTCCCTCACAGGTAGATTAGCCAAATGGGTCATGCTCATAAGTGAATTTGACATTGAATATGTGGAAAGAAAAGCTATAAAAGGATAGATAATTTCTGATCAATTGGTAGATGCACCTATGATTGATGATACACCAATGCAAATGGAATTTCTAGATTCCTCTATCATGACTCTTTCTTCTAGAGCATGGCAGTTATTCTTTGATGGCTCCTACACACAGAATGGATCTAGAGCAGACATATTGTTCATAACTCCTCAACAATACTCAATCCCAAAAGAATTCAGATTAAATTTCCCTTACACAAATAATATTGCAGAATATGAAGCCCTTTTGAATGGTATGAAAATAGAAATGGAGTGGAGGGTAACAGAATTACACATTCATTGAGACTCACAACTTGTTATCCATCAAGTCAATGATGTGTACCAGACTAAAGATGAAAAGCTCATTCCATACAAAAGAATGGTAGATGATCTAAAGTAGTACTTCATATCTATCACATTTGAGCAAATACCTAGAATAGAGAATAAGGCTGCCAATGCAATGGAAACACTATCTACTTTATTGCAACAGCTTGAACATGAGCTATGCTATGAGTTTTTGGTGGAAGCACTATCTTATCCTGCATATGATTCTCCTAAAACCCACATGATCTGCACTATTTTTGGTCATGATTCATCCAGATACAAAAACCTATTCTCCTATCTCAAAGACCAAATCATTCCTGATACCTTCAACGGTCATGAAAAGAGATACCTTATCTGTAATGCCTCCTGATATGTCATCATTGGTCATGATCTTTACAAACAAGATCTAGATGATACGCTACTTAGATGTTTAGAATGGGAAGAGTCTTAATGTGTGTTAGAGGAAGTCCATTAGGGTATTTGTGGGTCACACTCGAAAGGTTTAACACTAGCTCAAAAACTTATTAGGGCTAGGTACTATTGGCCTAAAATGGAGAAAGAGTCTATCAAGTTTGCTAAGAACTGTCAAAAGTGCCAAGTGCACGACAACTTGATTCATGCTCCAGGGAGAGATCTAATTCCCTTCACTACACAATGGCATTTTCATCAATGGGCCTTTGATCTTATAGGAGCTATACATCCTCATTCTTCTAATGGACATACCCATATAATCAAAGCTACAGATTATTTTACAAAATGGGTAGAAGCAGTCCCTTTGACACAAGCCACTGGAAAACAAATATCTATGTTCATCCTGAACTATATCATATGTAGATATGGGATCCCTCATTCTATAATCATAGATAATGGTGGACAATTCAAGAATATAGACCTAGATGATCTATGTGCTAAATTCAAGATAATACAACATTGGTTTTCTATCTACTATCCTCAAGGGAATGGACAAGTAGAGGCTTCAAATAAGAATCTAGTGAAAATCTTGCATTGTACAGTTAATAAAATAGGAAGAGACTGGCATTTCATGATCAATCCAACTCTTTGGGCCTATAGAACAAGTATCAGAACACCCACTGGGGCTACACCATTCACTTTAGTTTATGGGTCTAAAGTTGTACTACCTATTGAGGTTGAAATCCCATCACTAAGAATCATAATGTGTGGTCTAGTAACTAATGATGACTACAAAGTGTTTAGGTTGCAAGAAATCAAACTACTAGATGATCACAAACAAGCAGCATTTGATTATCTCAGAGTATATCATAAGAGAATGTCTAGAGGTTACAACAAGAAAGTCAGACATAGAGAATTTCAGATTGGCGATCTAGTCTTGAGAGAGAATCTTAAAAATCAATCACATCCAGAATGCAAGGGGAAGTTTGAACCCAACTAGCTGGGTCCCTTTTCAATCATTGCTACTTTTGGCTCTAGTGCCTATCAACTCTCAATGACTAAAGGAGAATAGTTCCAAGAACCAATCAACATTCTCCATCTGAAGAAATTCTATGCCTAAGGCATTCAGTGTATGGTAAAATGTCATGAAAAAAATTATAAAAATTGGAAAAAGTCCTGAAAAAATAAACATCTTGGTGAAAACCTAGCAATAGGCACCTTGATGATTCACAAAAAAGTAAAACATATCAAAAATATCAAAAATATTGAATAAATGAAAAATACAAAAAAAATGAGAAAAAAAAAGTACTTTGGTGAAAACCTAGAAACAAGCGCCTTGGTAGCAAAAATAGAATCTCTACCAAGGTGGTGAAAACCCATAAAACAAGCACCACTTGTTTCAAAATACTCCATATATCAATGCAATCTTGGTCTTTCCTAGCTTTCAATCTTACTTTAGTTTGTACTTATCTCCTGGTTTTGTTTCCGCATTCCTATTTTCAATAAGTCGGTTTGTACACCACTCAGCTCAAGCGTCTATATCCTATCAATGCTTAACACTTGGGGGAAATCAAAGTCATATCCTATGGCCTCCAATGTATCTTAGACATATCATATCCAGTCAGAGTCCTTTGAAGCTTCATCCGAGTCATTCAGTCAGTCTCGTCTCTAGAAAAGATTTTGCATCTACAACAACGCAATCAAACATCAAACACAAACTGAAAACAATCTATGCTTTTTACATGATTTTATCTCCTTGCATTCTTAATGATTCACATTGAGATTTTTGTATTTTTTTTTCCCACGAGCTCTTCGATGATGTCCTTTACATGATTTAGAGAGTGATGACTGGGGGCATAATCTTTTCTTTGTTTTCTTCTTGTATGTGAAAATCTAATAACTTTGGAAATTCTGGATTGAAATGGTGATCGACTGTAAGAGCCTCTGTCTCAAATTGGATGGCCATGTGTACCTCAACCATTGATACCAAAAAAATTCAAGGAAGTATGATCTAACTATTCTCTTTTTTGAGTGAGTTCTTTCTCCTCTTGTGAAATGCGAGCTTACCTAAGGATGTGAACGATAAAGGGTTACTATGGGTAATTCACATTGGATTTAGAATGATCTCTTGACTATTTGATGTGTTTGTACGCAAGGTGTATTTAGGTCATCATGATGTTTATGTTCTGATGCTTATACAAATTGCTATATCAAAATGGACATGATATTCAAGTCATCCTGGCGTTTGTGCCTTGGTGCTTATATCTAATTCGACATTCTGACAACAAAATCAATATTCATATGTTCATGGTTATCTAACCAATGGGCATTGTATTGGTTCTTGCACATACAAATCGATATTCATATGTCTATGGTTTCATAACTAGTGGGCATCGTATTGATTTATCAGGTTACCTAAAAATTTAATGACGACAATGACTGACACATGATTAGTGACTAGGTCCTAGGTCTTAGGTTGCATTTTACTTTGCATGTTTGCATGATCTCACAAATGGCTACATAAACTTCAATGCTTAAATGATTCTTCTATCACCTATTCAAATCGAACAAGAGCTAAAATCTAATTTGAAGGTCCCTCCAATGAAGCAGCAAGTAGAATCTTTTTTTTTTGGGATCAAAATCAAAATCTGAGATTATTTATATTGTAAACTGCTTGCATAATCGACCTTCAATCATCACATAAATCCAGTATTCAACTTAACTGACTATCTTACATCAAATTATTGAAATTTCAACTTGATCAACTATGGTCAACTCATGGTTACACCTGTCAAACTTGGTCTTTAGGACGTCTAAATGATGTAAAATGCATTCTTGAATGTGAATAACCATTTCTCAAATCAATTAACATGCTTCTAAACTATAACACTAACTTTTCTTGTCAGATTTCAATTTTTATCCCAAAGGGGGCATGGTATTGCACATCATTCAAAGTCTATAATCTAATCTGAAATCGTATCTTTCCTCAGTAATCAAGACAACAACCATGTCTAGTTACTGATTCATCAAAAAGACCTCATCGCTTGGGGAAAATCAATCATTACTTGGGGCATATCAAATTCATCGAGATCCATATCAATCTGGTATTCTCTTAATCTTCTAAATTGTATCAGCTTTTTGTAACCATCGACTCATTAGTTCTATTTCCTTGGTTCTTCGTAACTGAAGGGTTTAGATGTGATACCAATGTGATTCTTATTGACAATTAGGTCTGGAATTGGTCACTCACTTCTTTGCAATCATAAGGTTCAAAATTAGCTATTTTGACACTTCTTCACAATCATCGGTTCATTGCTATTATAGTTAACATTATCTTTGGTCATTCAGGACCTAATATCTTTGAATCTTTCAATCAATTTCTGTCTCATATCATAATTTTTGTCTCATATCAATTTCAATTTCAAACATTAGTTTCAACATCATAAACAGACTGTCTTTGAACCACTGCGCTTTGCACGATAATTCAAAGAGGGGCAAAATGTAATACCCCAAAAATGGGCTATAGGCTCATTAACCTCCTATATCGACAAATCGAATGAAATCGACATCAAAGTCCTAACCTAAGGCACATCTGCACATTATCGAATCTTAATTGATTATCCTAAATTCTGCATCGAGGAATATTCCTTATTCTATTTTTATCCTAATTATCTTTAATTTAATGATTATTTGGCGATAAATCTTATTTATCCTAAAGATTTGATTAATTGAATATTCTAAATATTTAATTAATTAGATTTAATACTGCCACTTAATTATTTAATTAGATTTAATTAGATTTATCCCTAAATTGTATTATTTAAATTTGACAATAAATCATTTATCCTATGACTAATTGATTAAATTCTTATTTAATTAATTAAAGTCAATTCTCAAATTTAATAATATAGTTTTTGAATAAAAGTTTGATTTAATAATTGATTGACCCATAAATCCATTGTTTTATTTTTAAATCAGTTAAGTTGAGGATAAATCACTTTATTTATTTATTTAATTCATAATTATTATGCACATTCAAAGAGCAGTTAAACTTTAAATCAGAAAATCAATGCAAGTTGTTAACTTTTGGAAACTCAACATCTATTTTGAGTTAAAAGCTGATCTCAACTTCTGATTTGAGTTAAAAAGCTATTTTTGCATGATTTTGTGAATTAATTATCTTTAATTCCTTGTTGACTCAAAAATAAACCTGAGTGATTTATGGATTTTTCCATTCATCCCCAAAGCCCTAGATTTCTATAAAATCAAGGCTCAGCTCTTCATAATATCATCTTACAAGTTTGCATACTTACTCTGCCAAAATCAATCCATGAATTTGCACAATCACGCTAGTGAATTGACATCTGAAGAATTGAAGCTTCTTGCGAATCAACAACTTTTGTGAGATCAATCTTGTTTGAAATTCATTGTAATTTCATATCATTGTTAGCTTAATTTGCATATCAGTTTTTCATATAGACTTATTATCAGTTTTTCTATCATCATAAATTACACAAAAAAACCAAAAATATAGATTAATTTGCATACATTCCATATCTAGATTTTACATTCAAATCCTTTGTTTAGGTGTTGTCAAGGTCACTAATCTCGGTCCAATCTGAGGATACATACTCACATCTATTAGAAGGTAGTAAATCACCTGGTTAGATTAGTTTCCATTTCACTGCATGATTTTGATTTTTGTTAACCTCTAATGTTTTACTGAAGTGTTGTGTCCACAGCTAGGTACAAAATTCACACACATAGGGATATCCAAGAATGCCTATAAAAACCAACTATTTGCATCTTTCATGAATATGCCCTACATTGGATACACCAACACCTTGGGATGTTGATACATTAGTGTTTGACATAGTAGAGACCTTGAGCCCCCCTAGTGGGGGAACACTTGTTGTTTGGTTAGCATTATTTGCAACATTTCCTGCTTGTGTCAAAGTAGAATTAGCAACATTAGTGGGTCCTATGGATTGTTTGAGAAAATCTATCTTCTTTCTCATTTCGAATGTTGAAGCTTCCAATTCTGCTTTCTCCAATTATCTGGCTAATAATTCCTGCTTTCTTTTAGCCTTTTTGAGGTCGGCCTCTAACCTCAAAGCTTGGTCTATGGGAAACTTAGGGCCTACAGGCTCATTAATTGAGACACCTACAACCTTTTGCTTTCCTCTATCCCTAGGATTTCTTATTTCAAACACCTGTTGGATAATGGGTTGTTCCTTTGTTTGTTTAGGTATGGGAACATAATTTATAGCTTCTAAATCTAATAGTTTCCTTATCAACTGGTCAACCCTTATCATAGCATGCCTAATTTTTTCTTCTCTTTCCCTTTCTCTTTTTTTCCTAATAGCTTCTTGCTCATGAATTCTTCTTTCTAATTCATACACTTCTTCAAAAGTTTCCTCAGAGTCAAGAAACGTTATTTTAGATTCAACCTGATGCATTTGGGGCTCTTCTTGTTGATCCTGGGATTCATGGAGACCTTGGGATAATGAAGAACCAAGGGTGAAAGGAGGGACAAAATCTTGTCTATTTCTACTCTTACTTCTCGACCTGCTCTCTTCTCCATACCATTTATTTGGGATTATTTTCTTATTATGAGGTAACTTTTCACCATCTCTCTCTGAAGGGGAATAATAGTCCTCATATTGGTTTAGACCTAGATCAATAGCCTCCTCATACTCTGAGGCATTCCCTTCTTGGCTAGGATGAGCAATACTTTCTATTCTTGAGTTTCCTTTTTGCTTTCATGTGAAGGACATATCATTAGTACTCTTTTCTCTTCTAATTTGACCTCATCTGGATGTGGCTGGAAGCTCACCCTCTAAAGTTTCCTCTAGATGTTCTTTTCTACAGGACCTTGTATTCTTGAAACTCATTGTGACAAAGTAAAACTTTATTTAGTACCATTACAGAGATATTTTAGAGTCACCACCCAAAATAAAAAATGGATTTTCTATGATTTTAAACAATAGAAAGGATAGGCAATTTTAGAAAAGACAAGAACTTTGTGTGTTCAATGGTAACCAACTAGCTTAAAAATAAGCAGGCTTGGAGTCCAGCTCAACTAGTGCCTATGTTATTTATAATAAGTTTTCTAAATATGTCCCTAGTGGAGTCACCATTTTGTTGGTTCCTGGAAAGGATTTTACACTCCATAAGACACCAATATACCTAGGACTGATATTAAGGAGGGGTTAGTTCCAAATGTGAGAAATTGTTAGGTAACTATACCAACTATAGGGACAAGACTACCCTCTTCACTTCTAGCTTTGCAAAACCAAGGTGGGTACACCTGATCCAATAGATACAATTTTTTTCTTGACTTAATACTAGATCTAACAACAGATATCAGTGAGAAAGTACTAAATAACAACCTATTATTCATTGACTCTCCATCAATGGGTAGGCTAACTATCTAAAGTAAATGAAATTAAAATTACTAGTTTTGATTATAAGTTTATGATTATAATGATTTCAATCATTTCCCATGAAGCAAAGATAGGTCTATACAGGCTAGTGCCTTATCCATTGGGCAATAGAGTCAATGCAAAAGATCCTTAAAATAACTAGTTTTTTAACATAAATACAAATACTCCAACTCTTTCCTACTTGTCAATAATCCTTATGCAAATCCAGTGAACATATATCCCACTCTAAGCAATATTTAATCCAATCCTAGATTAGAACTCAAAGAAAAAATACATACATATAGGTCTCTGAGAGACTTGGAAAATTCATAGAATGAACACAAAGGAGAGACAAATATTTGAGATTTGTATTAAGTATAACCTTTTGTCATTTGTATACAATATATGCTAAATAGAAAGCTTACAAGATAACAGTAGCAACATGTACTTCTTCTCTATTACTTGATAAGAAATGATACAAATATTACAATCCTCAACTGACAGTTAAGGTTTAAAAATTTCTATCTTCTCAACACCTAAACTCTCAATGCCCAATATGATCATGGAAAATCACTTTATATACAAGGAGCTGCAACAAGCTACCAATCATATTAGGGTTTACAAAATTTTTCCCTAAAACTTTACAAAAACCCTAATGGGTTTACAATAAATGCCTCGATCAAATTTGGATAGATATTTTGCAAGTGAGCTGCCATAATTTATGTCTTCAATCTTTTCCTTAGTTTCTTCAAGAAAATTTGATCACCATTTCTTCATGGTCATTCTTGCAATAAATACATTTCATATCTCAATCACTTTCAAAACCCCAAAGTCACAGTCTTTATTCAGCTCAAGAAGTAGGTGGAGTGTCTGCCTTTTCTTCATGTGGAATGTACTGATACTTCCACCTATTATACATCTCCTCACTTGGGAACTCAAACTTAGCAAATTTAGTTTTCCTACTAGATAATTGTTCCCGTTTGTCTTCCATCTGCTTGATTTCCTGCTAAATATATTCAAACTTTGACTTAGCAGTTATTAACAATTTGATGGTATGGCTAAATGAAGAAGTATCTTTCAAAACATTTGTCATTTTCTATGGGAAAAGTTCATCCATCTCCTCACTCCATTTATATAACTCCTTCAAATCACCAGTATCTTTAAATAAACTTGGGACTAACTCACAATTTGAATGTGTTAATTCTCTTTTTAACACATTGGATTTCCTCTTAAAATCATCCAAAATTATATTATACTACACTATTTTCTTCACAAACTGATGTACTGGCTTAATTAGTGGATCTGAATCTTCCTAGGCTTTAGATAGCCAATGAAACAACTTCACACTTGAGGACCTCTCAATCCATTTATTCAAAATTGGTCCCAACTCAGTCTTATCCTTATTTAAAGCTACAAACAAAACTTGTAACCTATTAGCATGATCAAACATAATTGAAGGCTTTAGGTCGTGTGGAAACTGTATTATTGCCTCTGCTATCTTTTCCTCATATTTTTGATTTTCTAAGGATGTAGCCTTCACATGCTCATCCTTCTCCTTTTCTAGCTACACCCTAATCACCCTCAACTTATTTATTTCTTCGGTCAACTGTTACTTCTCCCAACTGATTCTTGTATCTATATATTTTTTTGGGAGTGGTGATGGTGAAAATTCAATAATAGGGCTAGATAAAGAGGCTACTGCTAGCCTATCAGCAATCATCAATGGAGTCAACTTGTGATCCTGTGGTCCTAACAACTATGTAATTAATTTGTCCTTCTAGATTAGGTCTATTTTTAACTCATTGTAAGACTTAAGGATAGCTTCAAACTTAATCCTTAACTCTACTTTTTCCTGTGCATCTTTTTCTTCTACCCTGACATTAAACTTGGGTGTTTCCAAAATGATGTTTGAGGCCTCCACACCAAAAGTCTCACCAACTCTCTATACTAATAAACTACCAGCATAATCTGAAGAGAGAATTTCCCTTTTTTCCTTTATTTTCTTCTGTTCTTAGGGACCACATGACTAATGCTACATGATCATTTGAAAAAGTAATACCCCTAGTTGCCTGTTGTGCTTATTCTACTATAGTGAGGGTCCTTACTATACTTTTTCTAACCTATTAAAATCCCATTGCATCTACAATATCCCACTCAGGAAGAATCAACACTCCTCTAATGTGGATCATGGCTCTACCTTCCTCAGGGGTTATCTTTTCAAATTTCTTCATCATTTCCATTTTGGTCTCATTTTTTTATCTTAGTGATATACCTTGTTAGAAATAGGGAATACTGAGAGAGGGGGTGAATCAGTATTCTACAAACTTTATCTTTTTCCCAAATATGGATATAACAGATTATCTTTACACATCCATAACATAAGAAGCTAAACAACATGCATAGCAATAAAACTAAAGAACTCATAACACAAGATATGTTCTCGAGGCAACCCTGGCCAAGGGAAAACCCCGATGAGGATGGTACCCACAAAGATCCACTAATCAAAAGTATCCTATTAAGGATATTGACCTTGTTAGGAGTCTATTACAAGCATATAGTGTATCAGTCCTAATTAAGGGACTATAGGCCTTGTTAGAAGCCTCAACCCTATTAGGAGTTGTCAATACAAAATCTGATTACTAGATGAGCCCACTGCCCAAAAAAGTAATGTACAATGTATATTGATTAAAAAAATGGATTAAGGTACATCACCTTATGCTACTTACATCAATATCTTTTCACTACTCTTACATTCCCATCATATCACTTTATCATATCATTACAATATTACCACTTCCTCTTTTTCTTACAATTTACAATTACATATATACAAGTTATTAAGGCTAATAAATTTACATGGTTGGCTTCCATATATCTTTATCTAAGGGTTAAAATCTATGATTTCATCCCTTTATATTTTTAAGACATTATTTTGATAAACAAAATAATCCCTTAACTCTTTACCAATTCTGTCTTCAAAATTGTCCTATCGGCTTAACACTATCTTTGGTAAAACTGTCATAACTAATTCCATACATGCCATAATAACTTGTGCTCTGAGATGGATCATCATTAGACATCATAGAGTCTATGTTCAAGTGCACAATCATTGAACTTACTTGAGTCAATGTCGCAAACAAAAACTATGTCCGGGTACACTGGTGAAAATGTTGTCTCACACTTAGACAAATTTGCAATGCGCTCTGCTATACTTGCTCTCTAAACTTTGTGCTCTTCATGTGGATCATATGTTTCCATAATGACAACATCTATGTACTCAGCTCAGCCAAATTTCCAACAATCTCCCCCTTTTTCATTGGTGGCAACATATGAGAAAATTAGCTAAGTGTACAACTCAAAATCTCAAAATTGTGGCCATAGTGTAACATATACATATGCTATCCTTATAACTCCTCAAAATATAATTTATAATACAATACTCCCCCTAAGAGTATCAATCCATATCATATACAACAAATTTTTTTCTCTATATCTCTCCCCCTTTGACAACAATGACAAAATAAAGTAGGGAGGGCTACAAAATTGTGTCACAAAAATATTATATCTTAGTTCCTTATTGTAAAGCTGGTGGGCTTGCAACACAATCTGTAAAATCAACTTTCATTGCTTATATCTCATTCTCCCATGATTTCTTAATGGAATCTACCACATTGAGTAAAGTGCTCAGTCCATAAGCTGCTATTTGACATGCTTGAAGGTTTTCAAAGTTAAACTTCTGAAAATATGTCTTTTCCAAAAGACATTCTTCCAACTGTTCTTCAATTACACATAACTTCATAGAAGTGTGCTCTCTCAAAAGAGTAAATCTTCTCATTTTTCTATTCCTTTCATCTTGCAAAACTCTAATTTCATCATAAAGCTTCCTAAATTTCTTCTCAATAGCTAATACCTTCACATTGGGGCTAGAAAGAAGGTTACATTCATTCTAAATTTCTGCTTCTTTCAACCTCATCTTCTGATCTTCTTCTACTATTAAGGTCTCTGATTTTGTACACTATATGTACAAATATTTTCCTATTTCCAAATGCTTCCTAAAGTCCTTGATACAGATATCAAGACTATTAATATCTTTCCTGATATTCTGGCTAATATTCAAAAGCATTTCAGCTTCATAAGCTAATTGAGCTCTCACTTTTGCAATATCAAATAGGTTAGTGAATTCATTATCAAAAGTGCTCATTACCTTCTTAGCTTTCTCCAAAGGGTCTACCTCTATAATTTGTGTAGTTACAATGCTTTGTAAATTCTCAATTAGTTCCTTCAGACTCCCTTCAATATTCTTCACTTTCTTGTTCTTGCCAATAATCTTATTCAAAGAAGTGATCAGTTCCAACTGATCATCATCATCAACTTCTTTTCCTAAATCCTCAAATAAAGATCCAATTTCCTTCTTCTGTCTAGTCTCAAGAGTAAGAATGATGTCTTCTTTGATAGGAATAGGTGCTTGAATCTTTTTTTCTTTAGGTTATTCAATAGTGGTTTGTGTCTACTCTGCTTCTGTATCTAGTTCATCAAGAGCTGAATTGTCAACAATGTTTCCTAAATTCTTGAAAACATTGTCATCAGTATCCAAGGTATGTTAGAAATAGGGAATACTGAGAGGGGGGGGTGAATTAGTATTCTAAAAACTTTATCTTTTTCCCAATTACGGATATTAAAAATTATCTTTATACATGCATAACATAAGAAGCTAAACAATATGCATAGCAATGGAAATAAAGAACTCATTACACATGATATGTTCTCAAGGAAACCTTGGCCAAGGGAAAACCCCAGTGGGGATGGTACCCAAAAAGATCCACTAATAAAAAGTATCTTGTTAAGGATGTTGACCCTATTAGGATTCTATTACAAGCATATAGTGTATCAAACCTGATTAAGGGACTATAGGCCTTGTTAGAAGCCTCAACCCTGTTAGGAGTTGTCAATACAAAATCTGATTACCAGATGAGCCCACTGCCCAAAAAAGTAATGTAAAAAGTATACTTATTACAAAAATGGATTAAGGTATATAACCTTATGATGCTTGCATCAATATCTTTTCACTGCTCTTACATTTGCATCATATCATTACAATATTTTCATTATCTCTCTTCTTCTTCTTGCAATTACATATTACATATATACAAGTTATTAAAGATAATAACTTTACATGGTCAGCTTCCATATATCTTTATCCAAGAGTTAAAATTTAGGATTTCATCCCGTTATATTGTTAATTCATTATTTTGATAAACAAAATAATCCCTTAACTCTTTACCAATTCTGCCTTCATATTCTGTCCTGCCGGCTTAACACTGTCTTCGGTAAAACTATCATAACTAATTTTGTACATGCCATAATAACTTACAATCTAATATGTGTCATCATTAGTCATCATAGTGTCTATTTTCAAGTACATAAGCACTAAACTTACTCCAATCAACATCACAAACAAAAACTATATCCTGGTGCACTGGTGAAAACATTGTCTTACACTTAGACAAATTTGCAATGCACTTTGTTGTACTTGCTCTCAGACCTGTGTGATCTTCATGTGGATAATATGTTTCCATAATGACAACATTCATGTACTCACTTCAGCCAAATTGTGAACAATCTCCCCCTTTGTCATTGGTGGCAACATATGAGAAAATTGGCTAAGTGTACAAGTCAAAATCTCAAAATTGTATCAAAATTGTGGCCATAGTATAGAATATGTATACTATCCTTATAAATCCTCAAAAATATAAACTCTAATACAACACACCCCCTAAGAGTATCAAATCTTATCATATATATCAATTTTCTGCTAAATATCTCTCCCCCTTTGACAACAATGACAAAATAAGGTAGGGAGGATTACAAAATTGTATCCAAAAAAAAGATTATATTTTCTTATTGCAAAGCTGGTAGGCTTGCAACACAATCTACAAAATCAGCTTTCATAGCTTCTAACTCCTTTTCCCATGAATTCTTGATGGAATCTACCACATTGAGTAATGTGCTCAGTCCATAAGATGCTATTTGACAAGCTTGGAGGTTGTCAAATTTGAATTTCTAAAAGGATGTCTTAGCTATAAGACATTCTTCTAACTTCTCTTCAATGATACTTAACTTCATAGAGATGTGTTCTCTCAAAAGAGTGAGTATCCTCATTTTTTTGTTCCTCTCATCTTGCAATATTCTTATTTCATCATAAAATGTCCAAACTTTCTTTTCAGCATCACATACCTTTACATTAGGTCTAGAAAGAAGGTTACATTCATTCTGAATCTCAGCTTCCTTCAACTTGATTTCCTGTTCCTCTTCTACTGTCAAAATCTCTAGTTTTGTACACTATATGTACACTGATTTTCCTGTCTCCAAATTTTTCCTCAAGTTCTTGATACAAATATCAAGACTACTAATATCATTCCTGATATTCTGACTTATGTTCAAAAGAATTTCAGCTTCATAAGCTGCTTGAGCTCTCACTTTTGCAATATCAGATAGGTCAGTGAATTCATTGTCAAAAGTGCTCATTACATTCTTAGCTTTCTCCAAAGGGTCTACCTTTGTGATTTGTGTAGTTACAATGATTTGTAACTTCTCAGTAAGGTCCTTTAGACTCCCTTCAAGATTTTTGACTTTCTTGTTCTTGCCAATGATTTTATTCAAAGAAGTGATCAATTCCAACTGATCATCATCATCAACTTCCTTTCCAAAATCTTCAAACAAAGATCCAATTACTTTCTTCTTTCTAGTCTCAGGAGTGAGACTGATGTCTTCTATGGTAGGAATGGGTGCTTGAATCTAAGTCTTCTTAGGTTCTTCACCAATAGATTGAGTCTGCTCTACTTCTTTAGTTCTATCTAGTTCATCAAGAGCCGAATTGTCAACAATGTTTGCTAAGTTCTTGAGTACATTGTCATCAGTATCCAAGGTGACCTTAGTATCTTCTATATTCATATTTTCCTCTTTTTTAGCTTCAACTACTTGCTCTTCTACAATCGATGGCTCTCCAGTGTTTTCTGCCATGACCTTGATTATTGCCTACTCTGTATCTAAATTAACTTCTTCATATCTACCTCCTATAATCAAAATGGTTCTCCTTTTGGTTCTCAAAAGGGTGCTTAAGGCCTTCAATATCTCCTCCAAGTGTTCCTCATCTCTCACATCACAAAGGTTCTTTACAAGATTCTTTTTGATATTGGTGTCTTCTTCAGTTGCTCTTTGCTTTCTATTTAGCAGTTTGGTGTACAACTCATCAGGTATTTGACCTTGAATAGAATCAAATTTCTTGTTTTCCAAAATCATATGCTTCACAATAGAATTCTCCAAATTAAGTATGTCTGAATAACCATAAAGACTTTAGTATTTTTTCATTCTGGTAAAGTCTCCATTTTCAATAATTTGCTCATTAAGCTTTTCAACTTTAGGTTTCCAAGCTTTCTTCTTAACTGTAGTGTCATCATCTTTTATCTCTACAATTTCTATTGGTACTGGTTGAACTAAAGTCTTCTATCTCTTTCGTGTTCCAGTAGCAATTTCTTTCATTCTCTTGCTAGCTATGGAGGAAGTGGATCTAGTTGTTACTTGTTCCTTTTCTGGTTCCTCTACTTTCACCTTGAATTGTGTAGGTTCTTGTTGTGCTTCACTAGATGAAAAGCGTGGTACAATCAAGACTTCTTTCTATCCAATATCCCTGATTGCTACTACTGTCTATTTTTCTACTAAGAATTCTTGTTCTAACATTCCTGTATCTTTCAGTATTCTCCTGATAGTGTTGTCAACTCTCTTCTTAGATTTCTTCTCTTCAATTATAGTTGTTTTTGAGTTGAAGATCTCTTCAAAGGTTACAAATCTATTGCACTGAGTGTCCAATTTACTTTTAAGTAATCTGCCAACATATTCTTCTGTTTTAGCCTCAGATATATCATAGCCAAGAGGGTCTATGAACTCAATTCTAGGTTCCACTACTTGAATATAGGTAAAATCAGTGTCAACCATAAAACATATATCATTCTTATACTTCTTCACAAGTGATGAATTCTTGATTTTCTAGTTACCATGTTCTGAAATGTCTTCACTACTAACATAGCACTCTCATTTACTTTGTCAATATCATGTCTCAAATATATTGTATTTATCCTTTCCATAGAAATTTGTCCATCATTCCAATCATGTGCAATGGTGTATGGAAATCTTCTCAATGAGTGGAAAAACATGTATGTAATTAAGGATGAAAGTCTAAATTGTGCATACTTAGATTTCTTTATCTTCTCCAAGTTTTCAAATAGTTGAATTCTCAGAATTTCACACATGTCAACTAGCACTTTGTCAACACACATTAAGTAGGCAATATGCACCATTCCAGCTGCCATATCATCTTCTCTAGAATTTGCACAAAACTTAGTTGTTAGGTACTTGCATAAATATCTAACATCATGTTGTTTGATCTTGCTAATCACAATTCCTCTACCATTGTAGGATGAACCTATGTTGTCTATAACTATTTTTCTCATATTTTTCTCATTTAAAGGAATAGCACCAACTTGAGATAAACTTGTGACTTCATGAATCAAGTCAGCTATAATGTCTATCACTCTATCCTCTAGCCAAAACTTCCCATTATGAATTCTTCTCAGAATAATCTTAGTGCATTCTTCATTGTCAAACTCATACTTCAAAGCATACTGAACAATCTCGTTATCTTTCAAATGTTCATATCCTTATTTTAATGACATATCCTAATTGTAAATGTTCATATGTTCATTGGTAAAATCAGTATCACTGATAGTTTCTAACTTGCATCCAAGATAACTTCTCACATTTTCTAAATGCAAAACTTCATTTGGTACGGATGATAATGCTAACCTAGAATCATCTTCTTCCAAGGGCTCTACTGGTTCCCTCTTCATTCTAGGTCTTTTCTTATCTCTGATATTGTGAATTAAGGATACACCCATGACTACTTTAAATTCCTTATACCAATTCAAATATCTATCAAGATAAATACCTCAAGTTCATGATTTTAGGGCTTTCATAGATTCTGCGCTCAAATCTTTCACCAAATCACTGCAAAATGCTTCCAATCTCTGTTCTTTTCTCTCCTAAACACTTCAATTCTCTTTAATAATCAAATAACATCGATCATAACCTTTTATTACTTCAATCTCACTTAGATCTAACATTGCATTCAATTCTTTTTTCGCTTCTTTCCAAAAAGTTGTTTCTGTTATCCTGCAAAACTTAAAACTTCTTGTGATCTTGCAAAATAGAACATTTTCTTTTACACTCTTAACCATAGCATTAGTACATTATAAACTACATTATATTAACTGCATAAGACTTAATTCATCATAAATCTACTTCTACACTAATTCTAAGTTCCTAATCTACTGTAATTATCATAAATTAAGTGCTTTGAGTTAGGTCAGGTAAGGATTTATTCTTACCACTTGATACTTCACCTTTTTGATTACCTTCAATGTTCAATATGTTTCCTTGATCTGTGCCTTTAACAAACTTCACTTCATCCACATTACTACAACAACCTTTCTATTTGTTACCTGCATCTTCATTTCTTTTTGCATGATTTCTAGGGTTAGGGTTAGGATGAAAAACTTCATTTTTCATTCTGCAAAACCTTGTTGTATGTCCAATCTTGTTACATATCTGACAAACAATTCCATTGTTTCCATATGTTGGTCCTTGCTGATTGATTTGTGATCTGCAGTTTCTAGCAATGTGTCCAATCTTGTTACATCTATACTATACTACTTCAGTAGGTCTTTTATCTGCATTGTTAGTATTTCTAAACATTCTACTACCATAATTATTCTCAATAACTTTAGGTCTTCTACATTCAATAGCTCTATGTCCAAAATGATGACAATTATAACAATAACCATTAAGAGGTTTAATCTATTTACCTATGCAATCTCTCTTCATGTGACCAATAGTATTACAACCAAAACATCTACCTTTAAATTCTCTTTGCATACCTTTTGGTGATTCTTCTTGGTTGAGTGGTTCTTTCCTTTTAGGTGGTTCTTCTCCTTTAGGTGTGTCTTCAAATTTGTTGATCTCATCTGATTTTTTCTTATCTATGCTTTCAGATTCTTTCAGATGCAGTTCCTTGCTTTCATCATTTGTTGTGAATATATTAAATCCAAGTCCAGTCTTATCATATGATGGTTTTCCATAAGATACTTGTTCATCAATCTTCTCACTATTTGAATATAGCCTTTCAAGTTGTTGCTTGGATTGAGTCAATTCACCTTTCACAATCTTATTGTATTTCTCAAGTTTTGCATGCTGCAAGTTTACTTTCTCAAATTCAGATGTTACTTTGCCAATTTTAGATTTTAATTCTTCATTCTCAATATTCAACCTTTCATTCTTAGATCTTAGATTTGCTTCATTTTTGTCATTTTCATCTTTCAAACTAAGCTTTAGATTTGCTATCTTCAGTTCATGCTTAAGGATCACATTTTCTTTTTCTAAATTGTCATCACAGTCTTCAATAAGAATTTTTGATTCCTTTTCAAATTTCAGATCTTCTACCTTGTTTTTTAGTTTCTCAATAAGGTTCTTTGCATCATCATATTTCCTTTTCAAAGTGTTTCTTTCATCAGTAAGCATATCAATATGTTCAAGAGCTTCTTCAAGATTTTTCTATAGTTGATCCATATCCATAGAGATCTTACTCAAGCTGCTAGGCTTTCCTTGAATGATTCTTCTCTGAGTAACTAAGCTCTAATACCAATTGTTAGAAATAGGGAATACTGAGAGGGGGGGGTGAATCAGTATTCTACAATTATGGATATAACAAATTATCTTTATACATGCATAACATAAGAAGCTAAACAATATGCATAGCAATGGAAATAAAGAACTCATGACACATGATATGTTCTCGAGGAAACCCTAGCCAAGGGAAAACCCTAGTGGGGATGGTACCCACAAAAATCCACTAATCAAAAGTATCCTATTAAGGATGTTGACCCTGTTAGGAGTCTATTACAAGCATATAGTGTATCAATCCTAATTAAGGGACTATAGGCCTTGTTAGAAGCCTCAACCCTATTAGGAGTTTTCAATACAAAATCTAATTACCAGATGAGCCCACTGCCCAAACAAGTAATGTAAAAAGTATAATTATTACAAAAATAGATTAAGGTATATAACCTTAGGCTGCTTGCATCAATATCTTTTCGCTGCTCTTACATTTGCATCATATCATTATAATATTTTCATTATCTCTCTTCTTCTTCTTGCAATTACATATTACATATATACAAGTTATTAAAGATAATAACTTTACATGGTCAGCTTCCATATATCTTTATCCAAGAGTTAACATCTAGGATTTCATCCCTTTATATTGTTAAGTCATTATTTTGATAAACAAAATGATCCCTTAACTCTTTACCAATTCTGCCTTCATATTTCATCTTGTCAGCTTAACACTATCTTCGGTAAAACTATCATAATTAATTTTGTACATGCCATACTGACTTGCACTCTGAGATGGGTCATCATTAGTCATCATAAATTCTATGTTTAAGTGTGAAAGCACTAAACTTACTCCAGTCAATGTCACAAATAAAAACTGTATCCTGGTGCACTGGTGAAAATATTGTCTTACACTTAGAAAAATTTGCAATGTGCTCTATTTTACTTGCTCTTAGACCTGTGCAATCTTTATGTGGATCATATGTTGCCATAATGACAACATTCATGTACTCACTTCAGCCAAATTGCCAACATGGTGACCTTTGTACCTTCTACATTCATTGATTCATCTTCAATGCTAATAGCTGGAGGAAAGGGAATATCCTCTTGTTTTGCTTCACCCGCTTGATCTGCTACAATTGATGGTTCTCCAAAAAATTCCGCCATAACCTTGGTTTTTGCCTACTTTGTATCAGAATTAACTTCTTCATATCTACCTCCCATAATTAGAATGGTTCTCCTTTTGGTTCTCAGATGGGTGCTTAAGGCCTTCAATATCTACTTCAGGTGTGCATCATCTCTCACATCACAAAGCTTTTTTACTAGATTCTCTCTGATAGAAGTGTCTTCTTCTTGTGCTCTCTTCTTTCTATTTACAAGTTTGTTATACAAGTCATTAGGTATCTGACCCTGAATAGTGTCAAACTTCTTATTTGCAAAAACCATGTGCTTTACAATTGCATTCTCCAAGTTAAGTTTGTCTAAATAATCATAAAGATTGTAGTACTTATTCATCCTGGTAAAGTCTCCATCTTTAATAATCTACTCATTAAGCTTTTCAACTTTAGGTTTCCAAGCTTTCTTCTTAACCAAAGTAGTGTCATCATCTTTAATTATTGCAACTTTCCTAGGAACTAGTGGCACCAAAATTTTCTGCCTCTTACTAGGTCTAGTAGCAATTTATTTCTTTCTCTTGCTAGGAGTGGAGGAGGTAGACCTAGTAGGTCTACTTGTTTCTTGTTCCATCTCTGGTTCCTCTACTTTCACCTTGACTTGAGGTTCTTTCTATTTCACTACAATTGGTGGGGTAGACAAAACTTCTTTTTGTTCACTCATTCTGATTGTTGCTACTGTGTTCTTTTCTATCTCAAACTCATGTTGTGTCAATCCTGAATCTTTCAATATTTTCTTTATAGTGCTATCAACTCTCTTCTTAGACTGCTTCTCCTCAATTATAGCTTTTGCAGAGTTGAAATTCTCTTCAAAAGTTCCAAACCTTTTGCACCGAGTGTCCAACTTACACTTAAGTAACCTACCAACATATTCTTCTATTTCTATCTTAGATATCTCATATCCAAGAGGGTCTATGAACTAAATTCTAGGCTCCACTGCTTCAATATAGGTAAATTCAGTATCAATCATAAAACATATATCATCTTTATGTTTCTCCATAATAGACTGTGGAATCCTTGATCTGCTGATTACCAATTTCTGAAATGTCTTCATCTCTAATATAGCACTCTCATTCACTTTGTCAATAACATGTTTCTTATATACTTTATTTATCCTTTCCATAGTAGATTGACCATCATTCCAATCATTTGCAATGGTGTATAGAAATCTTCTCAATAGGTGGAAAAACATGTATGTGATTAAGGATGAAAATCTAAATTGTGCATACTTAGTTTTCTTAATCTTCTCCAAGTTTTCAAACAATTGTATTCTTAGAATTTCACACTTATCAACTAGTACCTTGTCAATACACATTAAATAGGCCATGTGTACCATTCCAACTACCATGTCATCTTCTCTAGAATTTTCACAAAACTTAGTGGTTAGAAACTTGCATAAATATCTAACATCATGTTGTTTGATCTTGCTAATCACAATTCCTCTGCCATTATAGGTTGATTTTGTGTTGTCCATGACTATTTTCCTCATATTCTTTTCATTTAAAGGAATAGCACTAGTTTTAGATAGTCCAGTGACTTCATGAATCAAGTCAGTTGTATGTCTATCACTCTATCCTCTAGCCAAAACTTTCCATTGTGAATTCTACTCAAAATAATCTTAGTGCATTCTTCATTGTCAAATTCATACTGCAATGCATACTTAACAATCTCATTGTCTTTCAAATGTTCATATCCTTGTTTCAATATCATATCCTAATTGTAAATCTTCTAATATTCATTGGTAAAATCACTATCACTGATGGTTTCTAACATGCATCCAAGATAACTTCTCACATTCTCCAAATGCAAAACTTCATCTGGTACAGATGATAATGCTAAACTAGGGTTATCTTCTTCCAAGGGTTCTACTAGTTCCCTCTTCATTCTAGGTCTATTTTTGTCTCTGGCATTATGAATTAAAGATACATCTATGATTTCTTCTAGTTCTTTATACCGATTCAAAGATTTGCCAAGTAAAATACCTCAAATTCATGATTCTAGGGCTTGCGTAGATTAGGCGCTCAAATCCTTCACCAAATCATTGCAAAATGCTTCCAATCACTACTCTTTTCTCTCCTAAACACTTCAACTTGCTTTGATGATCAAATAAAATTGATCATAACCTTTTATTACTTTAATCTCACTTAGGTCTGACATCGCATTCAATTCTTTTGCCGCTTCTTTCCAAAAAGTTGTTTCTGTTAACCTGCAAAAACTTAAAACTTCTTGTGATCTCACAAAACATAATATTTTATTTTTCACTCTTAACCATAGCATTAGTACATCATAAACTACCTTACATTAACTTCACAAGACTTAATTCATCATAAATCTACTTCTACACTAATTCTAAGTTCCTAATCTACTATAATTTTCATAAATCAAGTGCTTCCAGATAGGTTAGGTAAGGATTCATTCTTACCACTTGATACTTCACCTTTCTGATTACCTTCAATGTTGAATATGTCTCCTTGATCTGTGCCTTTAACAAAATTCACTTCATTTGCATTAATACAGCAACCTTTATGTCTGTTTCTTGCATCTTCATTTCTTCTTTCATGATTTCTAGGGTTAATGGTTAGGATGAAAAACTCCATTGTTCATTCTGCAAAATCTTGCTATATGTCCAATCTTATTGCATATCTAAGAAATAGTTCCATTGTTTCCATATCTTGGTCCTTGCTGATTGATTTGTGATCTGCAGTTTCTAGCAATGTGTCCAACCTTGTTGCATCTATAACATACTACTCCATTTCTTCTATTCATATCTTTAGCAGGTCTCTTATCTACATTGTTAGTATTCCTAAACATTCTACTACCATAATTGTTTTCAATAACTTTAGGTTTTCTACATTCAATAGCTCTATGTCCAAAACCATGACAATTATAACAATAACCATTAAGAGGTTTAAATTGCTTACCTGTGCAATCTCTCTTCATATGACCAATAGTATTACAACCAAAACATCTACCTTTGAATTCTCTTTGCATACCTTTGGGTGATTCTTCTTGCTTAGGTGGTTCTTCTTATTTGTTGATCTCATCAGACTTCTTCTCATCTAGACTTTCAGATATTCTTAGATCTGGTTCCTTGTTCTCATTATTTGTTTTGAATATGTTAAATCCAAGTCTAGTATTATCATAGGATGGTTTCCCTAAAGATACTTGTTCATTGATCTTCTCACTATTTGAATATAGCCTTTCAAGTTATTGTTTGGATTGAGTCAGTTCACCTTATACAATCTTGTTGTATTTCTCAAGTTCAGCATACTGCAAATTGACTTTCTCAAGTTTACATGTTACATTGCCAAGTTTAGATTTTAGTTCTTCATTTTCAATCTTCAACTTTTCATTCTCAGATCTAAAATTTTCTTCATTCTTTCTATTTCCATATTTCAAACTTAATTTTAGTTTTTCTATCTTCAGTTCATGCTTAAGGATCACATTTTATTTTTCTAAATTGTCATCACAATCTTCAATAAGAATTTCGGATTCCTTTTCAGATTTTAGATCTTCCAACTTCTTTTTCAGTTTCTTAATGAGGTTCTTTGCATCATCATATTTCCCTTTCAGAGTGTCTCTTTCATCAGTAAGCATATCAATCTATCAAAGAGCTTCTTCAAGATTCTTTTGTAGTTGATCCATATCCATAGAGATCTTACTCAAGCTGCCAAGCTTTCCTTGAATGATTCTTTTCTGAGTAACTAAGCTCTAATACCAATTGTTAGAAATAGGGAATAATGAGAGGGGGGGGTGAATTAGTATTGTACAAACTTTATCTTTTGCCCAAATATGAATATAACAAATTATCTTTACACATGCATAACATAAGAAGCTAAACAACATGCATAGCAATAAAACTGAAGAACTCATAACACATGATATGTTCTCCAGGAAACCCTGGCTAAGGGAAAACCCTGGTGGGGATGATACCCACAAAGATCCACTAATCAAAAGTATTCTGTTAAGGATATTGACTAGGTTAGGAGTCTATTACAAGCATATAGTGTATCAGTCCTGATTAAGGGACTATAGGCCTTGTTAGAAGCCTCAACCCTATTAGGAGTTGTCAATACAAAATCTGATTACCAGATGAGCCCATTTCCCAAAAAAGTAATGTACAATGTATAGTGATTAAAAAAATGGATTAAGGTACATAACCTTATGCTACTTGCATCAATATATTTTCATTGCTCTTACATTCACATCATATCACTTTATCATATCATTACAATATTACCACTTCCTCTTTTTCTTACAATTTACAATTACATATATACAAGTTATTAAGGCTAATTACTTTACATGGTCAGCTTCCATATATCTTTATCTAAGGGATAAAATCTAGGATTTAATCCCTTTATATTGTTAAGATATTATTTTGATAAACAAAATAATCCCTTAACTCTTTACCAGTTCTCTCTTCAAAACTGTCCTATCGACTTAACACTGTCTTCAGTAAAATAGTCATAACTAATTCTGTACATGTCGTAGTAACTTGCACTCTGAGATGGGTCATCATTAGACATCATAGAGTCTATGTTCAAGTGTGCAAGAATTGAACTTACTCCAGTCAATGTCACAAACAAAAACTATGTCGGGGTACACTAGTGAAAATGTTGTCTCCCACTTAGACAAATTTGCAATGTGCTCTGCTATACTTGCTCTCTGACCTTTGCGCTCTTCATGTGGATCATATGTTGCCATAATGACAACATCTATGTACTCAGCTCAACCAAATTTCCAACAATCCCTATCAGGGAACTCCTCTTTCTTTTTCTCACAAAGTTCACTGAACTGATTTATTTTCATTCTCCATAAAAATTGAAAGAATGCCCTAGTCTTTACAAACTTATCATCAAAAATAAAAGAATCAATGGCCTACTTCAAAATTGGGTCTATTTGATTATCCTCAAACTCTTCCACTATAAGATCCATTTGTATTTCTTTGGTTGCTTCTTGCATTCCCTCCTGTAACTCATCATTGGAAACAAAAATATTTCCTTCAGTACTCAACTATACCAACTACTTAGCAACCCCATGTTCATCTAATTATAGGGGGGAATGAGAAGGAGAGTATACTTCCTACTCTAGCATTGACTCATCCTACCTCTACCTCTTTGGGGAGGGCTCCTATATTATTGGGTCACCCGTAGGTCTTTTCCCTCTGGAAGTAGATGGAAAATTCTCATCTCTTTGTTGAACTAGGAGAAGAACACTATAGCCCTTCCTTTGTTGCATTGTATAAGTTCCCCTTGGGGTCAATTTTTTGTACCCAGGATGGCTCAAAATCCTCTTGGCTCTCTCAGGATCTATCTTTCTTACCAAATCCCTCTTTTCATCTACCGCCTGCATGATCCCTCCAAAATGTTCCATGAGAGAAACAATCTTCCTTTCCCATGGCTCAAAATTATTCAACGAGTCATAACCCTTATCAAAGTTCCTTATAAAATATACAGTCTTCTTGTAGATTACCCATTTTTCTTTCTTAATTTCTTGAGTCTACAGATCAAACTCATTCCTTATTACATCCTCAGGGAAATTAAACTAGTGCTCAAAAGGAGCACACCTTATCTTCTCTCTAAACATCCTAGACAAGAAACCCTCATTATCTGGACATTTGGCTATACCTGTAGCCATTATGTAGGGCTATAGGACCTGATTCAAATGCAACCAACCTTTCTTAGTAATGACATACTAGTGTGCAATCGTGATGTCTCGAAACAAAGTTACCCTTCCTTTACCAGTGAGGGTTGTTTCTTCTAGATCACCTATCTGCCTCAAAATTTACGCATACCCTATCTTTAGTGGAACCTGGTAAGGAAATATGTATGGTGCCCTCTTGCAACCATATACACTAAACATAATAGAAACTAGATATAAAATAATGTCACCAAAATTATGCACTATGGTGATGTCTTTGCAATATTCCTTGGGTCTAATCAACCTCAACAATTATCATGGGATCCTAGGATTTTCAAAATATAACAGTTTCCTAAGCCTCAAAGAAAAATTTCTATCAAAGACAAGGAAGCTAGCTTCAGTTCTATCCCATGACAAATCTGTAGTCCACAACTGAACTAGAAGTGTTTTCCCATCCTTTACTTTGACAATATTAATTGTTGAACTAAAAAAAAGTTCACTTTTTCTACAAAAACATATGCATTAGCATAGAGTACCACCCAAAGGGTCTTCTTATCTTCATGTTTTTTATCCCTATCAATCCCTCATGGATTAAATCAGCAAGGTGAGAGGCAAATTCAAAAATCAGTGCCAACTGTGGGTGTAGAGACTGTACCATCGTAAACATATATGGAATTGGCATGTGAGTAGCCTCATTATGTCCAAGGATTAAAGTCAATGACTTATAAAAACCATGTGCTCATAGACTAAATAAATCCAACCTGAAAGGCTCAGGTGTACCTGGGCTAATCACACACATTGATCCAATATGGTCAAGGAAATCCCTTAAGGGCTCTGCTCTCAAATAATCTCTCTAGGCCTCATATATCTCAGTAAACTCTTTAAAATCTATCTTTTCCAACCCAACAGAAGGGTCATTCAATGAGAACACCTCTCTAATCTCATCCTCTATGATACTTATTAAATCATTCCCATTTATATCCTTGACACACCTAGTCTCAGGATTATAACACCTAGTAATTTGAATCAACAAATTTGCATCCATAAAAACTTCGGGGATGATTAATTTCCCTATATCAAACTACTATATATTACTGAGAGGAGAAAATGAATTCCTCTAAGAATATGCTGACCTAAATAATGTCAGACCATTGTGATCTTTCCCTACCCCGGCATCCCTCATCTACAACCTCTATCATAAAGTCTATCATTTACTGAGTCTCTAGGGTTTCTTGGGACCAATTTCTTTACTTTAGCTAACCCATTCTCTGAATGTGGGAGCAACTACATCAAATCTTTGAAAACACCTATGTCCTTATACTCTATTTTTCCCAAAATCTCCCTTTTAGGCAGCATCTTAACTAGGGTTTTGAATAAACACATAAATACCAAAAAAACCCCAAATATCACTAAATAACAATAACAAGATATAATATCTTTACACTTCTTTTCCTTGAAAATTCATGCACTTCTAAATTAAAAGCTTGGCCTACCAGATGCTTTGAAAATATTTTCTTAATGTCGCTCTGGAGGGAAAAATAGTCTAGTCGCCAAGATACTTTGAAAGAGATGAAATAGGGTATATAGTATTCTGCCAATCATTTACAATTCATCTGCATGAAACTCATTAAGTCCACCATTACTAAAAAACTAGTGGCTTCAACATTCACAGGATGTGAAACAACATCACTGAACAAAAATTAAAACTTGAACCATCGATTATCTTTACTTTTCGGTGCATTGGATGACTAGAAAAATTAGTGGCATAACCTTTTAATACTTTTCCCTAGACTAGTTCTCGACCAATGAGAACAGTCCAAATTATGCATGTGTAGAAACTTACACTTAACTAAAGCTTTGATAAGCCTGGACAGGTGTCAACCTGTCGCTAAAGGGAAAGAATAAATTTTGAGCACCTCTCCTTGGTAGCAATACAACCACCACATATTTTCCTTTAACTTGACAGGTGTTTATCACTTCTTTAAAAATGGTGACCCCACTTCACCAATGTCCATGTGGAAGTTTTTGAAGACTTTAGAATGCTGACAACTGACAAGGCAAGAGACAGGTGTCAACCACTCACAAAAGCGTAGACAAGAAATTGTCAAGATTGTTAGGCTGAGATAAAGCGACAACCGTCGATGCTTTTCAATCAAACGATCATCATCAATCTATAAAATTTGGCCCCACTTTCCACTTCACTAATTCTTCACTCAATCAGACACTACCATATTGCAAAATTGACAGGCAGACCTCGACCATTTTCCTTTTCGGTATCAAACATATTGACAATCACCACATCATCCTTTACTTCAACCAATGAAGAACAAACATGTCACCATGAGCTGGCAATTAATGGCCCACTCCTCAGTTCGCATCCTACATGTGAAATCTAACGGTCATTGCTATACCGCAAGCCTTAAACACCACACATCTTCTCTTTGTGGTATAATGACAACCACAAGATTTGTCAGAGCTTTAATTCCTTGAGAATTCTTGACCCCACTGTATTACGTCACCTAGGACAAGTGCCATCTCGAGAAAACTACCACTAAAAAAGAGCTGTCAAAAATTTTCTTTTTTAGAAAAAGTATTAATCAGACGCTTGTCACTAAAGCAAATTGATTAAAAGATAGTCAACTCAACCCAATGGTATAATGACAACTGTTGATGCATCCCACTATTTAATTGACAACACACTTTTGAAGATGGGCCAGCTTAGACAAATGTCAGTTTGTCACCATTTTGCATGTTAGAGACTCTGACAATGGGAAGCCTTAAGATTTAATGAAAAATACTAATTTGAAAGGGTAGGTCAGTTAAAGAAAGAATGGGGAATACTAATGTTTTTAAAAGAATTTATTAAAAGGACCCTGCTTGATAACCTAGTGACATAACACATGAAGTGGACACTTCTATAAAGGTTTAATAGCACATGCTTTATTTGGAGGCTTAATGAATGAAAAAGTACTACTCAAACATAATGAAGCTCATGTCAAACTAGGGTTTTTAGCAACAACACTCATTGCTAATTTTAAGAACCATACTTCTCAAAAAAATTTTAAGTATGAGGATTAGAATTTTAAAATAGTCCTAATAGAAACCTTGGCCAAAGGAAAACCCCAGTGGGGATGGTACCCATAACTATGCACTAAAATATAGTATCTTTGTTAGGAGCCGAGTATTACATAGTACATTTCCTTATTAGAGGAATACAAAATCCTATTAGGGGTGTACAAAAACCCTGTTAAAGGTGGTGAGCTTATAGATCTTACAATCAAAATACTATCACAAAGTGAACAATACAAGCATCTGTTATGCTTAGATAGTTCCAATTATAGCTCTATCAAACACTGATCTTGCATTTTCTCTCTACTTTGAAATTTTCATCCATCACATCATCGTCACAATTACTCTTATCACTTCCACAAAACACTCTATACTTATATAAATTTTGCCATCTAGTCGACTATCAAAATATAACACAAAACATAGTAATTACTTATGCAAATGATAAACATAGAGTTGATGATCTTATATTACCAAAGTGTTAGCAATATACAACATTCATCTGACTTAGCACATTACCATACCAACTAACCTTCCCTCAATCATCATGACTGTAAATATGCCCTGTTTCACTGATTCTATATCTTTGCATACCTTCACAATATAGTATCTTCCTGATATCAACTCCAAAACATGTGCGACCTTGATTGAAGGTCCTATATATCCCATAATGTCTTCCTTTATCTTTGCAAGCCATAATACATCATATATTATCATTGTTGATCAAAATAGTATCACAAAATACTACTACTCTAATTTTCATGACTGAGTCTCCAATACAAAAACTCTCAACATGCGATCACTCTAGCATAAGTGTTTCCATAAAAAAAAACCCTTAAGTGATCCATAGTGCTCCCAGACATCACTTGCAAACAAGGAATCTACATTTGAGAAATCATTGACATTGAAATTGGGAATGTCATTTGGAATGACTACTTGGTTAAGTGTGCCCAGCGGGCAAGGAGATCAAAATAATGCACTTCATTAGTCTACTACTCGCTAGTGAATGTCGCATTACATCTGGTGTCCATCCTTTCCTCAAACTTGATTTTCACTGTAGTGAATCACTATGTGCCAGATGAAAGATTAGTGAAGGATAACATGGGAGAGGTAGTACTAGACCTTATACTAGACAACATTGAAGACATCTTCCACCTACCAAAGGGGATGGATAGGTTCTATGAATTCACCATGGATAAGGGCATGGAATTCTACAATATAGACATCCACTTGTCTCATGAAATTGTAAATAATGAGTACCTCATACAACCTCTACCAAAGAATAAACTTGACAAGATAGATATGAGGAGGGGGTACATGAAAGAAGATATGAAAGTCATTATTACCATGATTAGCCAAGTATATGGGCTGAAAAAATCAATCCAATTGGAGCCATGGATGATCCTTCTCATTGAAAGGATAAAGGGGAGGAAGTCAAGGTTTTAGTGAGAAAAATTCCCTAGTGATAGCCTAGACTAGAAATTGATCTCGATCAAGAATTACCCCCACTTTTATATGACTTCTTACATTGTATATCTACTAGCTATAAGAGAAGTATATCCAGAGCTAGTGAAGGTTGGTGATATGTCTCAACCAAATTCTTGGCCATTTATAGTATATCCTCAGCTGGTAAAAAAATGAGTATCTCATAGAAGATAGCTTAGAGTTCCAGATAGTAAATGACGCCTTTATGTTCACGATCATCCACTCCATACAAGGAGACTATGCTAAAAGGTTGTTAGAAGAGGTTGTAGAAAAAGTGAAGGCCCTAGGGGCATTCTAAATTTAGTTTAAGATCTTCACATATATTAGGGTGGCAGGGACCACTCTCACTCCCAAGAAATTTCAAAGATATCCTTTAGATCAGATTATCCTATTGGATATGGTGAAGCAACTGTCAAACACCTATGGACATATAAGGCATAAGAAGAAACATTGTTGGGACTTCCCTATTTCAATAGGGTCCCATTTCCTACAATATATGAGGTTTTGTAAGTCTTTGTCCTTCAAATAGGATGAATGCCCCTTGAAAACCTTTAATTTGATAACTAGTTTTGACCCAATTGGCACCTACAATCACATAATGGGGAGGCATTACATGCATGAACCACATATTGATGATCACTAGATGAACTATACAGATGACTATGAGGCAAGAATCCATGACTACTATTGGATGAGCCTAGAGCTAGCACAAAGTTCTCTACTTCTATGAGTTCCTCATAAGGTAAAAGATGTAGATTGAGAGGATATCCTGGATCATATTTACAATCAAGATAAAATTTACACCAGGGCTATCCTCAATGCTGAGGTTGATAGAGATGAAAATGATAACATTAAATTCAAGGCTCATTACATCATCAATGTAACAAAAGCATGGATTGCCCATCCATTCAAAATGGACCCAATACCAATGAAACAACAACTGACCCAACCTTCATAAGAGAAGAAGAAGAAAGGGGAAAACGCATTGATGCTACAATTCAAGGAAGTTACACCATTAAGGCCAAAAAATATGTATAAAAATCAACATCCAATTTCTTATGGGTCAAATCCTTTGTACAAGCATCAAAATACAAGGATGACTAGAAGCATGGCTCCACCTGATGGTCCATTCTCAAGTGGCCAAGAGCTAGTAAATGTACCCAAGAGGGAACCCAAAATGAAAGTGAATGGAACTAGGATTTTTGGGGTTATTAAAGGACACATTTACAAGAGAAAAAGGTCATCTACACCTTCTCATATGGAAACTATCCTAGAAGAGAATGAAGAAGCTGAAGAGGATGATGAGGCTAAAGTACCACTAAGCTAGAGGTCACGGTCGGTAGGTTTCCTGAAAAAAGAGGAGATTATAGGATGATGATGTACAAATAGATCTAGAGGAAGAGACCCAAAAAAAGTAGGTGAATCCAATGGATTCTCTAGGAGATGATGAATTTGACATATTAGATTTTGAAGGTCTCTACAGATTCAAGGAAGATGAACAACAAATCCTAGTGGGAGGGCCTTCTACACATCAAAATTTTTCATTTTTATTGATGTCCCCTCCAATACAATTCATGGCCATAAATCCTCTACATAATATAGTAGAAGAGGTCCAACATGAACTCTAGGGATCATTTGAGGAAGCAGAAAACATAGTTTAGGGAGAGTCCACTGAATCTGAGAAGGACTGCTCCATTGGGATCAATTTAGAAGAGGACATAAGAGCTCCAGTCCCTCAAACTCGGCAAGATCTAGTTCCACCACGTCAAGCTCCAGTTCCACCACCTATAACCACTTCACTACCACAAGTCCCAACCAATGAGCCTCTGACCACTTCACTTCCACCACAAGTTCTAACTAGTCAGCCTCCATCACAACCCCCACCTACTCAAATCACCATGCCCACTCCACCTCTTGTTCATATGATGATGCCTTCACCTAATCCCCCAACAACTCCTACTCCTCTTTCTCCCACACCACCATTAGTCCAAAATCCCATTCCTTCTCAATCCACTCCACCAATGCCCAATCCTCTATCTTCTCACACTGAGATAGATCAACAACGAGCCCAAGAACCTGAAAATGAGGTTGAAGTAGAAAAGGGGGTTTATCTAGAGGAACAAACTGGGTCATAATAGCACACTATAGGAGAAGAAGGGGTAAGAGAAGAGGTGAGGGAGTAGGAAATAAAAGGATAAAAAGAGCCAGAATGTGGAGTTGTGGCCTCGATCTTAATCTCACCTTATGAGCCTATCGTGCCTTCTCCAAACCCAACTAGTTCACCAAAGAAATACAACCAATGGTGAGGGTCTACATGAATGAAGAGGATATAGACATGGAGGTTCTAGTCTAAGCATTCCACCAAGGAGAATCTAGTACCCAGGCAAGGACCTTATCATATGTAACACAATATCAAAGGGGCAGATGGAAGGCACAAGTAGTTGTTCCTATAGTAGATATTAGTATGGCCAAGATCACTCCAAAATACTATGTGCTTGAAGAGGTGGACCTAGGAGATCCAACAAGGGAAGGAAGAAAGACAATGGCTACATTGGGATTGAAGCATGCATTAGGCTTCATGGATAAAGATGAGGAAAAATAAAAATCATTTATGGAGAAAAATGAGGCTATGAAAAGATTTATTCTTAAAACGGTGGGTCCCATTGACCCTAGTAACCATGAGGCCTCATTACATGCTATTTTGGAGAAAAATGATTCTTATAAGATGTCAGTTGATGTTTCACATTCTTTCATTCATGCTTTTTTAAACTGGAAGGCCAATTTTGAAGAGTTTTCTAGAACTTCTCTTAGGAAAATTCTGAGACCCTTTAGGGGTATTCTTAAGGAGATCACCAAATCAGTGGATTTAATGTGTGAAGAGGATGGTCTTGAGGAGAAAATTATTAAATGGAAAAAGGCCCTTGACAATCTCATAATAATAAGGAAGAAAAAATTCCAAGTTTTGGTGAAGATATATGAAGGGTTAGAGGTTGACAATTTTGAAGAATAGATCAAGGACATTACTAAAGCCCTAAAGGAATATCAGAAATGTTTGAGTAGAATTGATAAGAAAAGGGATGAATGAATGCTCTAGGTTGAAAGAATTCATGAGTTTTTTGGAGGTTTGGACTTGGACCTCTATGATAATGATAATGAGAAAATGATGCACCCAATCAAGGACATTATGCATCATTACTTGGACATTTTCAATGGTTTGAAAATAAAGGATGACCTCTAACAAATTTTTTATTAGAAGGAGGATATGTAAAAAATGTTGTCTTGGGAAGATGAAATAAGGGGCTTCATCAATGAATTGGTCACCTTCTTGGGAAAACAACAATAATGCCTAAAAATCATGAAAATGGAAGATTTTGAGGAAATATGAGAGATAGTAGATAGGAACTGTAAGCCGCATCTGGAGATCCTTCCAAGTCGCTAAGTGTCCCATTTTGGATTTAGCCAATTTTTGAATAAAAAAAATCTTTTTCACACTTAGTAAATTTTGTGCTTCGAGATTTTCATCCTTTCAATTTTTTTGGCCTTCAAAGTCCAAAATTTTGTCAAAAATCTTGTTCAACACTTAGCCATTTTTTCAACTTCATTTTTTTAGAGCAAGGGACGGGGTCCAAAATTTATGGGCTAGCACCGCCAACAACTTCGAGTCTTCTACAATTGATTTTCAATCAGATTAATCACTTCTATGGGTTCATTTCTCAATGATTTAGTGATATCTTTCAGTTGGATCTAGAAGGATTACAACAACAAGGAATAAATAGAAGATTTCCAAGTTTTCAAAGAAGATCATGCATAGAAATAGAGAAGTTCCAGATTAGATTTTGAGTTTTCTAATGCACATTTTTCTCCAAAATTGTAATGTACAAGGATTAATTTCATGTTTGATAGCTTAGACTTGTGTTAGGGATAGTTTTCTTTTAGGTAAACTTTAATTTAGATTTATTTTCAAGTTTCATGGGTAGCCACAACCCTATCTGCAAATTTTTTTTCCCTAAAGAGTAAGGCTCTATAAATTGTAAGAAAACAATGTAGTTAAGGTCGGTTATTATTGCAATACCATATATACAATTGGTGCTTTAATCGTGGTGTGAATTTTTCTACTATCTTTGCAAGATTTATGAATGTGTGTTTTCTTATTATTTTATTTCAAAGAGCCAATTGAGTGTATGGTGATTTTGATTTGTGATTACATTAGTCAGGTGTTTATCATTGTTGCATTGCTTTGTTGTGACGAATTATTGGGAAGATTGTTCTTTGGTCCTACAAGATAAATTTGTCTCATGTGTGCATACATTGCAAGTGGCTTTGTGATCTGATGAATTTTGACATATCTTACATCTACATTTATTTCCATTGATGATTGCATCTTCCAAATCATGATTGTGATTCATTTAGATCTCTATTTTGTGGGTTTTCTCCATCTTCTTGGTACTTTAATTTTCAAGGCAATGTAGCATTGGTTTATGCTCATTAGTTTACTTTCTACAAATTTGATTTCAATTTCTTATCACCTTGTTCTCATTACTTTTCTCCTTTGTTTACAAAATTAGTCATAATAGATTAAATCATATTTACATTGCTCTATTTAAAGATCCAAGAAATACAAAAAAGAAAGAAAGATTGTTTGTTTTAAGATTGTTTTGCAGTCCCTTGAAGATCGAACCAGCAAAGAACTCCTCATGAATAGATTTACATTTATCTTCAATTGAGATATCTAAGTGGTTGACACCCAACCCAAAATGAACCTTGAGATTGATTTACATCATTCTTCCAAGAGGGTAATTTTCTCACACAAATTCCTAGCCATTGTCTCATGTAAAAATGATGCTCAATAGGGTGGTTATGCCTTTTAGTTTAACTAATGCATTGAGTACTTTTATGACGTTAATGAATGAGGTTTTGAAGAAATTATTAGGTAAATTTATGATTGTGTACTTGGATAACATTCTAATATTTATTAAAACTAGAGAGAATCATTTGTTACACATTAGGTAGGTATTGCAAAGATTGAAAGAGGAAAAGTTGTTGATTAATTTTAAAAAGTGTTCCTTCATGAAAGAGGAGATTGTGTATTTGGTATTTGTGATTTTAGTTGATGGTTTGAAGATGGATCTTGTGAAGGTTAAATCTATTCATGATTGGACTACACTTGAGAATGTTGGTGAGGTAAGATGATTTCATGGTTTAGCAAGTTTTAACCAAAAGTTCATAAGAAATTTCTATTCAATTTGCAATGCTATGACCAAGACAATGAGAGGAGACACAAGAGAATTTAAGTGGACACATGGAGATGATAAGAGTTTTGAGACTTTGAGACATAAGGTTGTTGAATTTCTTGTGTTAACTTTACTTGATTTCAATAAGGTATTCCAAGTTGAATGTTATGCAAGTGGAAATGCAGTAGGAACTGTGTTGAGTCAAGAAGGTAAACCTGTTGCTTTCTTTAGTGAGAAGTTGAATGCTACTAAAAGGAAATATTTTGTGTATGATCAAGAATTATATTCTATTATTGATGAAAGGTGCTACCCTTAATACCACAAATACATAACAGAAACATAGAAATAACAACAATTTCCAAGAACATAAAATAGGCTTCTTATTATCTCCATAAATGTGGATTTACAAATCTCAGAATTACAATATGCAAAGCCAAATGGGAATTTTACCTTACAATATTATGTAGGACAAAGCATCGAATCATTTTCTAGATCTACCCAGAATTACCCTAGACAACACTACGAACCTTTCTTATATAGGCAATTTTCACCACCCCAGAAGGTTCCAGAAATTTAGCCCTTAAGACTGACTATCCTAAGAATTATTTTATTTTCTTTTTATTTTACATAGGGTCAGCTCCAAATAATTACAAATATGTTTTTAGGTAGCCCAACTTCTAGAGGCCATAACTTTCTAACCACAGCTCCATTTTTTCTATTATAACCACTTTTCAAAAATGGTAGGACCTGATCTACAGTGCTTGACTTGTGCAAGCTCCAGTCAGCCGGGGGTTGATCATGATCTGGAGCCTCTAAGGCCTTCAATATTGACCTAAAAGATTTCATACCCAAAAGCCTCAATAACTTCACCAATATAGATGATGTGGTGATGAAATACAATTGGTAGGCTGATATGACTAAGATGAACCTCCACTTGTGAAATCAAAACATTCTGAGATCATATGACCAAATTACTAAAAATAGTAAGTTTCCATAAATAGGAGCTTTGCACGAGATAGCCCTTATTTAAAACAAACCATAAATATTTTTGGGTGATGCAAGATTGCTCTTATACCCAGGATGCTCCTACATCAGACACCTAGGGTAATTTGAGAAGTGACCCTATCATGACTTAGGTGTGAAGAGGAAAATCAAGACTATTAACTTCCTCCTTTGTCCACCATGATGAATCTTCAACAAGTCATCCTTTCCATTTGACCAAATATTCTTCATATGTCTTGTTCCTTGTGCTTCTACCAACATGACTATCTAGTATGTCCTCAATCTCCTTGGCAGCTGGAGTAGTTGTCAAAATACTCCACTATGCTTCTGTGATCTCATCCTCAACACCCCCTTCATGATACTCTACCAAATATGAAATGTTAAATACTAGTGAAATATTCAGCTCTGTAGGCAACTTGACCTCATAGGAATTTCTTGAATCATGCTTCTTTAGTATCTTACATGGCCCAAACCTCTTCATCTTCAACTTGTTGTATGTACCAATTGGAAATCTCTCCTTACGCAAATGATCCATGACTTCATCCCTAACCTGAAATTCCTTATGTCTCCTTTTCTCACTTGCCTTAGCCTTATACTACGCATTCATCTTGGTAATGTGCTTCCTCACCTCATCATGGATGTTCTTCAAATGTTCTAAAAAATCCTTAGCTTCAACACTACTTATCTCTCCTATATCTATCTTCCTCAACTCAGATGCATTTCTGGGACTACTTCTATATACAATCTAGAATGGTGATTTACCAGTGCTCCTATTGATAGAATTATTGTATGAAAATTTCACCTATGGTAAAATCAAATCCCATCCTATTGGTTTATCTCCATCCAAATAGCTTAGAAAATTACCCAAACTCCTATTCACCACCTATGTCTGTAAATTAGTATGTGGATGATGTGATGAACTAAACTTCAAATCTATCTTTAACTTCTTCCACAATGTGCACCAGAAATATCCAACAAACTTAGTGTCCCGATCTGAAACTATACTCTTTGGCAAACCATGTAGTCTCACCACTTCTTTGAAAAATAATTCTACTACATGAACAAAATCATTAGTCTTCTTGCAGGGAATGAAATGTGCCATATTTGAAAATCTGTCAACCACCACAAAAATTGAATCATGTCCCCATTGAGTCCTTGGCAAACCAAGAACAAAATCCATACTGATATCCTCCCAAGATTTCTTTGGTACAAGTAATCATTGATACAACCTTTTATTTTTCTTCACTCCTTTCTCCATCTAACATACTCTACAACTTTGTACAAATTTCTTGACATCTTGCTGCAACTATGGCTAGTAATAATTCTCATTAACCAAAGCAAGGGTTTTATCATGACCAAAATGACCAGCCAATCCTCTGCTATGCTTCTCCTTGATGAGATTCTCCCTCATACAACTTTGCAGATTACACAACTGACTCCCTCTGAATAGCATATCATCTTGGATGATAAAATCTAACCACTTCATTCTGTCTAGAGTAATAGGTTCTTTACAAGCTTTCCAAGCTTCTCCAAAATCAGGATTCTCTGAATACAAATTCTTGAGTTCCTTGAACCCAACCACCTCAATATGCATCTCTATTAGAAATAGTTTCCTTCTTCTAAGAGCATCTACAACCCTATTAGACTTTCCACTCCTTTTTTTCAAAATAAATGTGTAACTCTGCAAAAACTCAACCCATTTCAAATGCCTTTGATTCAACTTTCCTTGACTATTCAAATATTGTAAATCTTGATGATCAATATACAAAAAAAAATCCTTAGGAACAAGATAGTGTCTCCACTTTTTCAATTTTTGAACAATAGTATAAAATTTTTGATCATAAACATAATATTTTCTCTTGGCATCATTTAACTTCTCACTGAAATAAGCAATAGTTTTACCTTCTTGGCTCATAACAGCTCCCATTGTAGTACACTAGCATCATAGTTTACTTGAAACACCTAATTAAAATATGGAAGTGCTAAAAAAAATTGTTCTGTAACTTTTTGTTTCAATAGCTTAAAACTCTTATCTGCCCCATTAGTGCACTTGAACTCTTTTCTATCCCCTCTCATTATTTCAGTCAAGGGTCCACAAATACTGCTAAAATTTTTGATAAGCTTTCGATAAAAGATAGCCAAACCATGAAAGTATCTTACCTTAGTTGCACTCCTTGGAGTAGGCCATTCAAGGATAGCCTTCACTTTCTCTGGGTCCATTTTTAGACCTTCTACAGAAACTAAAAATCCCAGATACACTAACTCCTTCACAAAACTGCACTTCTTCAAATTAATCAACAATTTCTCTTTCCTTAACTTTTCAAACACCATACGAATATGCATCATATGCTCCTCCAATGTCTTACTGAAGATCAAAATATCATCTAGGTAAACAATGACAAACTTACCTAGAAATTCTTTTAGAACCTCGTTCATGAGCCGCATGAAAGTGCTTGGTGCATTGGTTAGCCCAAAATGCATGACTAACCACTTAGATAGTTCTTCCTTTGTCTTGAAATTAGTCTTCCATTCATCTCCTTATTTGATTTGAATTTGGTGATATCCACTCTTTAGATCTATCTTTGAAAAATAAGCTGCTCCACTCAAACAGTCCATAATATCATCCATTCATGGCAATAGAAACCTTTACTTGATTGTGATCTTATTTATTGCTCTAGAATCTGTACACATCCTCCATTTGTTGGAAATTTTTCTATACTAAGATATATGACTAGATATAGTGTTGTCATTATGGAAATAAATTCATATAGCAATTTGGAGTCAGCGCACCTGATGAGAAGATAAAAAATCAGCTAAGTGTTGAAGACTGGATAGTGTATAGAGTTCCTACAACTCAGAGCATCAGCGCACATGTGTACAGATGAATTATGGTATGCTCCCATTGTATTTAGGTTTCCAACATGTTTATATCTTTAATTGTAAGCATGCTTAAGCCAATTCATTTGGAAGCATTGTTTGTAATTAATTATAGGGCCAACCTAGTGGTTTATTATATATGAGCATATAAATTTAAGATGAGGCCATTGTATTTGGTATGGAAGTTGATACATAGTTGTGATAAGAAGAGAAGAGGTATGCAAAGATAACATAAGATGTATTAGAGCTTTTCTAGAGGTCAAAGCATCAGCACACCAAAAGAACTGATCTGACAAGCAATGTGATAGTGATAGTTCACCTAGTAGATATAGTGTGTATCTGAGATCAGAAGGTTGTAGCCTTCATCATTTTAGTAGTGAGCTCTAGGATAGTGATTCCACTCCCCTAATAGGGATCATTGTAAAAGACTCCTAAAAGGGTCTAACCCTTAACAAGGTCTACTATACTTAAAGCATTGTAAAGCTACTCCTGATAGGGTAAAGGATCTTCTAACAAGAATCACAAAACACTAGTGTAGAATATTAGTGGGTGTCAATTCCCACCAAGGTTTTTACCTATTTGAGTTTCCCCATAATCATTTCGGTGTCATGTGTTGATTTCATGTTTCATGATTGTGTGAATGTTTAATTCAGTACTTAAGCATTTAAGTTCAACATAAAAGATTAAAGTGTAAAGTTAAAATATAGTGAACACTGATTCACCCCCTCCCCCCCTCTCAGTGTTCCCATTCCTAACAATTGGTATCAGAGCTCTGGTCCTTATCAAAGAAGCTTAACCACTTGAGGAGATCATGGAAAAAGTTGAAATGAAACAATCTGAAGAAAAATATTGAAGCTGCTCTTGAAGATCTAGACAAATCTAAAAGAGAAATTGAAGAACTAAAAAAGAAAGTCAGTGATGTTCAATTAGTTATCAAAAAGCTAAGAAGAGATCTGAAATAATGCTCTAATAGTGATCTAGGAGAAAAGATCAAGAAGCTGAATGAGGACAATGCATCTATGAAAGAAATACTTGAAGAGTTTGATGATAAGATGTTGAATAATTAGGAAGTCTACAATGAATAGGTCAAGGAGAACCTTCAACTCAATGAGGAATTAAGGGAAGCCAATTTGGAAATCTTGGATCTAAGGAATTGTAAAGAAATATTGGAGTCTAAATTGAAAGAAGAAAAGAATCACATTGAAAAATTGCACACCAGTTCTGATTTGATAGAATCTCAGTTGTATGCAAGAAGAGTCAAAGAAGACACTAGCTATATTGGATACAATGAAGTGAAAAATTAGATTCATAATATGCGAGCAAGAAGGGAGACACAAAAAGACTCTATTGATACTAAAAAGACTGAAGATCAAACCAAAGACAATGGTGGACCACTTAAGAATGAGTGCAAGCCTAGAGAATGCACTTGTTTTGCATGTAACAAGCATGGACACATTGCAAGGAACTATACTTGTTAGAATAACTAAGAGGGGGTGAATCAGTTATCCAGTGTCCTAATTCAAAATATATAATTCAAAACAACTTCTCTGAATTCTTCTCATCAGTAAGCAATAATAACTCTCACTATCAGTGCTTTTACCGATTACGAGTCTAATACTATAATAGTTTACCGATCAAATCTAATTATGTAACATGTAAAGAATGATAAAAAACAAATATCACAATCAACACATAACACAAGAGATTTAGCATGGAAACCCTATAAGGGAAAAACCACCTAGGACTAGCAACCCAAAATTTTTCACTCTTCTAAAGTGAGGTCGGTTAAGACCCAACCTTGTTAAAGGTTACAAACACACTGTCTGGTGTGACCTTTTTAGAGGATTTTAGACTAGAAGTTATCGTCCAACCAGCATTCACTATGGAGTTGACAGGATAACAATGTTCATTCTATGAATGATACATTATAAGACTTTCATAGTCCACTTGGTTAAGAGATTTTGACTTTATACAATGGTTAAATATGTAACAGTAAATGACCTACCTTAATACAACTTCAATTTTAGATTACAAATCAATATTCAGTCCATGCAAATCCTTCTGATCAATATTTCACTTCAAATTCAATACTGTATCAACTTACTATCCATCGATAACTGCTCTCTATAGCTCGGTAATTGCTCTGTAGCTTGGTTCTTACTAACCAGTACAATCAGAATGCATGAAAACCTTATTCACGTGATAGTCCTCCAGCTTCTTCTTCTTTCAACATTTTTCATAAAGAAATTATGTCCTCTTATATAGATGAGTAAATCATTTTCTTCTCCACCATCAGATTTTTCCACTTAACCTCATTCATAGATTTTGTCACTTCAAGCTTTCTCAGTACTTGTGTCAATAACATGTTTCAATCTTCTCCATTAGATCTTTCCTTAATTTTGTTAGCCGTCGATCTATGTAACAAACATTATCTGTTACCTCAATGTTATACTTTTGCCAGCTCATGAATCTTATCAACTAAAATAATCATTTAATTAATTCTTCTCCACTCAATTAACAAAGAAATGTGTCGGTGAACACTGCTCAGTTAATACTGTGATCAGTATACACTACACTCCATCGATGTATACTAGAAATGCTTCATTTACCGACAACACTGCTTTGTGTCTGTCAGCACTAAACTTAATCATAGATGTATGTAACATAATAAAGTCAATATCATCAAGTCATAGACTCATCAACAAGTTACTCAATTTGTTCCTTATCCTCATCTATCATGTACATCTTTCCTCATGTAGATTTCTCTGTTCTTCATCTCTTTCACCTTTCTTTAGATGTCTCGGTATAGTAACTTACAAGATAAATGTTGTCAAACTAGTTGACATCAATGAAAACATAATAATAATTTAATCATATTACATATCTAATTAGAAACTCCTCAGTGATCTTTAATCATAGATTCTTCTATTAGATTCTAAATCAGTTGTAGTCCAACAATCTCTCCCTTTGGCATTGATGGCAACTCAAGTAATATGAAATGTACCATACACATACCAAACATATATTCTACAACTTTCTGAACAAAATGTTGTAAGTTGAATAGACTTAATATGTTTAATCACTACATTACTAAACAAAATTAAATAATACAACTTTACCATTTTGTAGTTTTGATCTTTTCAGTTCTCTTGTTCCTGCTTCTGTTCTTTGTAACTGATCTTCAATACTCTGTCTCATTCAAATTATCTCTCCCTTAGATAATTCTTCTCGGTGCTTCCTTTTCATATCTTGTTTATCTCTCCCCTTTTCATTTCATATTTTTTATCTCTCCCTTTGACAACAATGCCAAAGAAACAAATAAACAAACAATTTTGTCTTCCTCTGTATCTCTGAATACTGATAATCCAATCGGTTCAAGTTCTCAAACTCAATCAAAACCTTGAACATGATTCAAAGTGTGAACTATGTTGCATCAACATGAATGATATTTTGATACAAGTAGGCTGATACAACAACTAGATCACCTTAGTGACCAATAGATAGGGGACGGACCCCAAGTCTAGTCCTCAAGTATTCAAATGTGTCCTTTGGTAGGGGCTTTGTAAAAATATATGCAAGTTGTTCTTTAGATGTAACAAATTCTAACTTCACTTTCTTCTCTTGCACTTTGTTCTCTTAAGTAATGATACTTAATAGATATATTCTTTGTCTTAGAGTGCATCAAAGGATTCTTTGAAATATTCATTGCACTAGTGTTGTCACAATATATAATCACCGGGTAAGTGATTACCTCATTCATTGCTTCCAACACTTGTTTGATATATGCAATGTTTGAACAGTTAGTAGCAGTAGCAACATACTCTACTTCAGTTGTAGACTAAGAAATAAAAGCCTACTTTTTACTTGTCTAGGTTACAAGTCTCTCACCAAAGAAAAATGCTCCTCCGGCAGTGCTTTTTCTATCATCCACATTGCCAGCCCAATCAACATCGGTGTAAACTTTTAGTTCAAACTTCCCTTCCTTAGGATACCATAATCCATAATTCTTTATTTTCTTCAGGTATCTTAAGATCCTTTTTGTAGCTATCATTTGTGATTCTCTAGGATTAGTAGAAAATCTTGCAACAATTCCCACAGCATGTACTATATCTAGTCTATAGTGAACTACGTACATTAACTTACCAATCATGGATCGGTAAAGTGTCTGGTTTACTTCGGTAGTTTCATCCTCCTTTGTTAATTTGCATCTAGTAGCCATTGGTGTTCCCATAGGTTTAGCATCTTCCATGCCAAAAAATTTTAGTACTTCCTTTATGTATTTAGATTGTGTGATGAATATTCCATCACTCTGCTGAATCACTTGTAGTCCAAGAAAGAACTTAATCTCTCCGAACATAGACATTTCAAATTATTTTTGAATTTCATTAGAAAATGCCTTGTAGACAATATCTAAGCCTCCAAAGATAATGTCATCAACAAATATTTCAGTAATGATAATAGTATCATCAGTATCACCTTTCACATACAAATTGTTGTTTTCACTTGTTCTTACAAATCCAATACTTAACAATTAAGTATGCAGTCTTTCATACCATGCTCTCAGTGCTTGCTTCAATCCATATAGAGCTTTATGTAGTCTACATACCATGTCTTTATTGTCGGGACCAACAAATTCTTTAGGTTGTTCAATGTAGACCTCTTCTTCAAGTATACCATTTAAAAATGTTGACTTCACATCCATTTGATAGACTTTGAATTTCTTGTGTGCAACATATACAAGTAGCATTCTAACTCCTTCTAATCTAGCAATAGGTGCAAATGTTTCACCATAGTCAATACCTTCTTCCTATGCATATCCCTTGCATACTAATCTAGCTTTATTTCTTGTGACTTCACCATTTTCATTCAGTTTATTCTTGTATATCCACTTAGTATTGATAACATTCTTATCCTTTGGTCGGGGTACTAAGGACCAAGTTTTGTTCTTCTCTATTTTCTCTATCTCTTCCTTCATTGCATTAACCCATTCTTCATTTTCTAATGCAAATTTCACAGTTTTAGGGTCAAATTCACAAATTAAACGTGTACCTTGTCTTGTTTTGCTTCTAGTTTGCATTCCAACATGTTTGTCTCCAATGATTTGTGTCTCAGGATGATGTCTTCTAACAAAACTAGCCAAAACTTGATTTATCCTTTCTTGTTCATCCTGCTCAGGGTCATTTTTGTCTTCTAACAAAACTAGCCAAAACTTGATTTATCCTTTCTTGTTCATCCTGATCAGGGTCATTTTCTTGCACGGTAGCTCCATCTTTAATGCGAGCACATCAGGCGATTGGAAATATTTTGAGGATTCTGGATAATATGTGGTTAATTTGCATTGTAACATGGCTTAGTAAGCTATTTTTGTGTCTTAATTGATGTAATAGGGTTAGTGTTAGTAGTCTAAGTGTCGTAGACATGAGAAATAAAATTTTTGTTAATGTGAAGTTGACAACTTTATTGTGAACTCCACGATCCATTTCTAGTTTAGTTCATATTGCAAATAATCTTATAAATTGGTCATGAGTCAATTGCGTAGAGGGAGGTTAAACGTTAGTTATATGGTTAGTTATCAGGTTCTTTTGACAAATATTTATCTTGTATTTGGTAGTCGAGGAATGGCAGTGGAGAGAGTAGAAGGAAAGGAGATACATCGATGGGAAAGAGATGATCAATGTAGTATGGAGAAGATGAATAAAATATATTTCATTTCTACATGTGATTTATCTCTGTTTTTGTTCGGTTATTATTTTCATGTTTGATTCGCTTAATTTCAATTTCTCTATTCTTAACATCATTAATGGTGTATTCGAGGTCAACCTATTTGCAACATGTCAAACATAAAATGGATTAAAAAGTATTACAAGACTGGTGTGTTTGAAATCTAGTTTGTTTGCGGATATGAATTGGTATCAGGTTTCATTGGATTTTAATAGTTTATTGGTGTAATCAGCTTATTTTGATTCAAAGAACCATGTAAATTTTGACATTAGTACTGATTTTGTTTCATTGGAACAACATAAAATATTCAGTATCCTGCATGAATGAAGAGATCGGGTAATAGAATGGTTCCACAATCAAAGTGAAAACTTATCTCGAACCATGAATAACCTGGGCCACTATGTTGATAGATTTGGATGATAACATAGATTCTCATGTTTGTGCTCAATTTTTGAAATTGAAGAAAGGTGGTGCCGCCCTCCAATAAACCCACATGGTGATAGGTTTACAATCTCAGTCCACGAAGGACCAGTGCAGACTAGTTGGTTGTTGGTGAGTTGGGTTAGTGTCTTTTTATGTTGTTGATATTCTCATCATTGAGATATCACAAGATTGTGAATTTTTCTACATCTATACAGTCAGTTGCACAATGAATTAAGTTCATTTCTTATATTTGTTAGCGGCATCTATCAACTTATATATTTTGATTGGGCTCATTTATCCCTCTATTGCCATGCTCTGCATCAATCTTGTTCCTCGGTTTGTGTTGCTTGTAGTCTTGCATTGTTACCCTGTTGACCGGTTGTCACTGTTTGTGGTGTCGATAGATACTCTGGATGTTCAATGTAAGTGAATCTACCATAGTCTTCCAGTTCCTTTGTACTTTCCTCTGTGTACTTATCATCAAACTCATCAAAATGAACATTAGTACTTTCAACAATCTTATTTGTAGTCTTATTCAAACATTTGTATGCTTTACTTGAAGTGGAATATCCCAGAAATATCCCTTCATCTCCTTTAGAATCAAATTTGTGATTTATTTCATCTTTCAAAATAAAGCATTTACTTCCAAAAATTTTGAAATAACTTACAGTAGGTTTGTGTCCAAACCATAGTTCATAAGGTGTTCAGTTGGAGTCCTTCAGTTGTACTCGGTTAAGAACATACATAGTTGTACTGACAGCTTCTATCCAATATGTCTGAGCAACATTCTTCTATACCATTAATGTTCTAGCATAGTCAATTATAGACCTGTTTCTTCTTTCAGAAATACCATTTTGCTGAGGTGTCCTCGGTGCAGATACCTGCCTTTTGATTCCATGCTCATTACAAAAATTAGTAAATTCATCAGAGATAAATTGACCTCCTCTATCAGATCTTAAACATTTTATTTCCTTACCGGTTTCTTTCTCTACCTTAGCTTTATACCACTTAAACATTTTGAAAGCTTCAGATTTCTCTTTTAGGAACATAACAGTCATCAGTCAAGTATAGTCATCAAAAAAAAGAATAAAATATCTATCACCAGAATAGCTCTGAGTTCTCATAGGACCACATAGATCAGTATGAACCAACTCAAGTATCTTCTTTATTGAATAGTCTTTTCTTTTAAAACTAGACTTAGTCATCTTACCTTTCTGACATTCATGGCACATGGCATGATCAGGTTTTGTCAAGTTAGGCAATCCTCTAACTCTTTTCTTTCTACTAATCTTGATCATGTTGTCAAAGTTCACATGGCATAACCTTTTGTGCCACAACCAAGCATCTTCATCCTTTATTAAAAAACAAGAAGATTTATCCATATCAAGATAGAATAGATTACCTCTAGATTGTGTACCAGTTCTAACAAGTCTTCCTCCATCATCATAAATTTTCACCTTTTTTCTCTCAAAAGCTAGTCGGTGGCCTGAATTGTTCAGCTGAGCCACACTTATCAAATTATAGTTCAGTCCATCTAGCCAGTATGCATTTTCACATTGTAGTCTGTCATTGATCATCAGTGAGCCTTTACCTCTTACCATACAAGGTGCATCATTTCCCATTCTCACAAATCCTCCATTATATTCAACAAGATGATCAAACTTCTCTACATCACCAGTAATATGATGTGTATAGCCACTATCTATGATCCATGTATCATTTTTGCTTACTTTAGAGATCAGTGTTGTCTCTTCATGTTTCTCTTCCTCTTCTGAGTCATCTTTCATAGCAACAAATACAACTTCTATATCATCATCAGAATTAGATTCAGTTTCAATATCTTCTTCTATGTAACATACCTTTTTTCCTTTTTCATCTCGATTGTCTCTGTTGTACTATCGATAGCCTCTATTGACTCTTCTTCCATAACTTCCATTAGATCGGTCTTTGGATCTATCATCATCTTTCTTCTGAGGACATCTAGCAATAATGTGACTGACTTCTTTACAATTAAAGCATGCTAAAGGTAGCTTACCTCTATACCTTCCTTTTCCTTTAGGCAATCTTCTGGCCATAAGTGCTTCAAGCTCATCAAGTTCATCGTCGGTATTATCATCACTATCACAATTTTTATTATTTCTGCTAGACTTTCCAATCTTCAAAGAAGTCATGAAAGTGGATTCAACAGAAGGAACAATACTATTATCAAATTTGTTTAATTCAAAGGTTCTAAGTTTACCAATCAGAGTGTTAAGAGTAAGGTTGGATGTAGCTCTTGTTTCATGAATTGCAAAAATCTTGATTGCATAAACCAGTAGCAAAGTTCTGAGAATCTTGCTTATCAATGTTTCATCATCAATCACTCCATTAGATGATCTAATAGCATGTACCACCTCTTTGAGTCTATTTGAGTATTGTACAATGTTTTCACCTTCTTTCATTCTCATATCATCATATCTACCTCTCAGACTTTCAGCTCGGGCTCTTTTGATATTCAGATCTCCACTATAGATTTGTGTTAATTTATCCCACATTCCTTTGGTAGTCATGCATGTCTTGATATCTTCAAATTCAGCTTTGTTATAGGTAGTAGCAAGTTCCATCATAGTAACATTGTGTTAATGATTGTCCTTTAATTGATCAATAGTTAAGGGACCAGTGGGCAGTTGTATGTAGCCATTCTCCATCACATCTAGTGCTGAGTTCCTAATTCCATATATGTGCAGCTTCATTCTACTTTGCCATACTGCAAAGTCCTCTTTGTTCAATTTTGGTACTTCCCTCTTAGACATCTTGAGACCTTTATGCTTGAATCCTTAAAACTCTATTCCAAGCAACCAGTGCTCTGATACCAATTGTTAGAATAACTGAGAGGGGGGTGAATCAGTTATCCAATGTCCCAATTCAAAATATATAATTCAAAACAACTTCTCTGAATTTTGCTCATCGGTAAGCAATAATAACTCTCACTGTCAGTGCTTTTACCAATTACCAGTCTAATACTATAATACTTTACCGATCAAATCTAATCATGTAACATGTAAAGAATGATAACAAACAAATATCACAATCAACACATAACACAAGAGATTTAATGAGGAAACCTTGTAAAGGGAAAAACCACTTGGGACCGGCAACCCAAAATTGTTCACTCTTCTAAAGTGAGGTCAGTTAGGACCCAACCCTATTAAAGGTTACAATCACACTATCAGGTGTGACCTTGTTAGAGGATTTTAGACTAGAAGTTATCATCCAACCAGCATTTACTATTGGGTTGATAGGATAACAATGTTCATTCTATGAATGATACATCATAAGATTTTCATAGTCCACTTGGTTAAGAGATTTTGACTGTATACCTTGGTTAAATATGTAACAGTAAATGACTTGCCTTAATACAACTTCAATTGTAGATTACAGATCAATATTTAGTCCATACAAATCCTTCTGATCAATATTTCACTTCAGATTCAATACTGTATCAACTTATTGTTCGTTGATAACTACTCTCTAGAGCTCAATAATTGCTTTGCAGCTCAGTTCTTACTAACCAGTATGATCAAAATGCATGAAAACCTTATTCACATGATAGTCCTACAACTTCTTCTTCTTCTAACATTTTTCATAAAGAAATTATGTTCTCTTATATAGATGAGTAAATCATTTTCTTCTCCACCATCAGATTTTTCCGCTTAACCTCATTCATAGAATTTGTCACTTCAAGCTTTCTCAGTACTTGTGTCAATAACATGTTTTAATCTTCTCCATTAGATCTTTCCTTAATTTTGTTAGTCGTCGATCTATGTAACAAACATTATCTGTTACCTCAATGTTATACTTTTGCTAGCTCATGAATCTTATCAGCTAAACTAATCATTTAATTCATTCTATTTCACTTAGTTAACAAAGAAATGTGTTGGTGAACAGTGCTCAGTTAATACTATGATCAGTATACACTACACTCCGTCGGTGTATACTAGAAATGCTTCATTTACCAACAACACTGCTTTGTGTCTGTCAGCTCTAAACTTCATCATATATGTATGTAACATAATAAAGTCAATATCATCAAGTCATAGACTTGTCAACAAGTTACTCAATGTGTTCCTTATCCTCATTTGTCATGTACATCTTTTCTCATGTAGATTTCTCTGTTCTTCATCTCTTTCACCTTTCTTTAGATGTCTCAATATAGTAACTTACAAGATAAATGTTGTCAAACTAGTTGACATCAATGACAACATAATATTGATTTAATCACATTTCATATCTAATCAACAACTCCTCAGTGATCTTTAATCATAGATTCTTCAATCAGATTCCAAATCAGTTATAGTCCAATAGTACTGAGGTAAGACCTTTTAATGGTTACTATTATTCATGCAATAGATTTTGTCATAAAGCTATGAATTGCAAGACTAGTAAGAAGAATAGGATTCAACATGATTAGAGAAATAAGAATCAGTCAAATATAAGAAGTTCTCAGAATGTTACATGTCAGATATGTAACTATAATGGTCACTCAGTGAAACAATGTAAATTGGTGACTCATGTAAATGCACCAAGGAATATAAGGCCTCCAATCATTTGTCACTCTTGTAACAAGGTTGGGCATATCTCAAAGTTTTGTAGATCAAGGATGCAAGGTCAGGAAAACCCTAAAAAGGATGAAGAACCAGTTTTGGATCCTGAAGGAGAAGTCAAGTTTGTGAAAGGCTCAGAAGATGTGAGCTTGATTTGGATAGAAGGAAAGAAGGACAAAGTTGATGAGAATGTATTGGATGTATCCATAGTGGATGCACCCTCTACATCTGGATGAATGGCCCGCAGGGTCACAGGTGTAGCTAATTTAGCTCTAGACCCCTACGTGGCTAGTATACTCATCCTCAGAGTATACACCTTTGGACTTAAGCTCTTGGAGTGTAGAGGAACCTTTGTGAAAGAGTGCACATGTTGATTGTAAGTATAAATCAAGTACTTGGAAATTTTGAAGTGACAACCTAGTTTATGTGACTTGCATTAATGGCAGAATTTTCACTTTAAGTACACAAAAAGCTATTTTCATTACTCATTGAATTCAAATTTAGAGTGATTAAAGAGTAGAAAGAGCCTTGGAAGTTGTTGTGAGGACTTGGAGATTGATTTATCAGTGTTTGCAGTGCATTTGGTTAGTTGCAAAAACCCTAGCTCGTTGCACCAATTCAAAAGCCATTAGATTATCTCAGAATTAAGTTGCAAGTGATTAACAAGTAAGTCATGGCCACTCCCATTGTTTATGATGTCATTGAGAAGAAAATATATGTTTTCAAGAGGCACCCATTTAAATCAACCCTAGATGATTTAGAGGGAGCTTTCTCCTGTACGCCTATGGGTGTCATGCATGTGGAAGACATTAGGGCTTACATTTACTGTAAGAAGGAACTAGTTGGATTGGATAGGCTAAGAGCACACATAGATACCATGTTGAAACTAGACAAGATATTCATGGATGAATATGTAAAATGGAATGATCACACTATTGTTGAGTATGCTATGGCATATGAATTCTATGAGATAGAATGGATAAAGATTTTATTAAGTAGAATTCATGATGATCTATTTTGGATTGGTGATGTGCCAGTAAGAATCATAGGTGACCTGATAAATGAGATGATAGGCTTATCTAGAATAGGCACCATCCTTCCTATGGGAAAGGATGTTAGGAAAATGGTTGAGAAAGCATGTAAGTCAAGGAGTGATAGGTGTGGCATGACAATCTAGCCTATTGAGCAAGTAGACATCAAATTGATGTCAAAGATACTGGGATATAGGTTTCATCACACTAGCAGGGTGAATAGTGTGTCCACGGGCACTATTCTACCAGCCATGAAACTTGTGAAGGAAGATGGAGAATTCAACTTGTGTGAGATCTTGTGTGCATAGTTGATTGATAACATCAAGGCTATCAAACATGACAAGATGAAGATATTCAGGTTTGGGTCCCTAATCATCTATATGTACCTTCATATAGTTGGAAAAGTTTCAAATATGTATTTGGACAAGTCCATTCCAACCATGCCACAGATATCCAACAAAGCATCCACCAAAATTACATTGAGAGACTATGTAACATTGGAATTGAAGACCTTTAGGGTTAAGATGCAGATGAGATACAAAATTCTAGAGAACATTGTGGAAAAGTATAAGGATACAATATGCTTTATGGTTGAAATTGATACAACTTGCATCAAAGTTGTTGAGCCTAGAACTAAGTGGATTCATCCACTTGGGTACGAGGTAGAGGAATAAGTCCTTGAAGCTTATGCACATGTACTTCTTTCAGCCCCCAAAGATCCTAATGAACCTAGGTGGGGAACTTATGAGGAAAATACAAAAGAAGTAGATGCAAAACTTAACAGTGCAATGACTAAAAGAAAGGTTGCTAAAGTCACATCTAAAATATTGAGAATACATGGTGTGTCCCAAGCAGACCTTGATAAAGCAAGGGATGAAAAGATTGCCTTAGAATTGAAAAGTGCAATAGTAGAGGAAGAACAAGAAGATCCTAAGTTGAAGAAGATGAAAACTGAATCAAATGACAATCAGAAGGGTAAAGAAGATAATACTCCTTCTGCACCCAAAGATACTATTGACCTTACCACTCCTTTGGAGTATAAGACAATAGTCAAGAGGAAGAAAGAAGCTAGCACTAGTCATCCATCCTTGCAAGAAAGAAGGAGCAAGAAAAACATTCAAGAACCTCCCAAGGTAGGATTCAAACCAAGTCTTAAAGTTTTGAATGCAAGAATTATTGATGAGGGCATAATTGATCAAGTAGGGAAGTATTATGAAACATACAATGAGATTGACAAATCAAAAATACATAGTATGATTATCAAACATATGATCAAGTTCAAGAAGACAATCTTTGAATTGAAGACCACTATTCTAGATAAAGTATGGGATATTTTAGAATTCCAAAAGAGACAAGCAAATGAAGAGGATCTAAGGATTAGAGAAAAGATATTAGAATATAGTCTGTCAGTATGTTATAATGAAGAAATGGCACTGATATTAAATTTAGTAAAGCTGCTCTTAAGTACAAAGATGAGGACTCTACACATTATGAACAAAGACTATGAACTGATAACAAAGGAAATAGAGAAGGCCTTTGAGAAAGTGTTCTTAGAACAACACATGAAACCTCCTTCTATGCCCATCACTCATGCACCTAGTAAGAAAGACAAAGCAGCAGAGATCCCTAATATACTAGTGACAGGTCCACATGACTTAGTGCCCACAAATGGAACTCAATTAGAGGTAGATAAGTCTACACCCATTCCAAAATCACTCAAGGATAGCCCCATTATCATTGACAATGTAGAGATAGCCATGGTGACCATTGACACAGAACTGGACAAGTTTGAGGAAGCTTTTGTGAGCACACAAGAAGCTGAAATCTTATGCAATAGTTCACCTCCCACTTAGCAAGAAGAAGTACTCATTGAAGACATATCTAATAAGAAAGTAGAAGAAAGGGAAAAAGAAGTGAACTTAAGGATGAATCATTAGATAAACTAGTCAAGGTGAAATAAGAAGTGATGGATAACACTCCCATCACTCCCTCCTCAACATTATTGTCAATTTTGACACCTGACACAAGCAGTTTGGATTCTTGGAAAGAAGAAGACCTAATTAAGTTCAACATCCTGGCTATGGAGAAGGCAAAAGAAAAACAAGTAATGAGGAATCCCCTCTTGGTAGAATTAGTAAACATTTTGAACAGTCTACTACCAGAGGATAAGAAAGTGCTAAAAGTACACTTGGTTGATGATGTGAGTATAGTCATCTCATAGTTTAAGAGAAATTTTTCTAGCCTAAAAGAATCTACGTCCAAGGTTGCAGAAGAGAAGTATCTAAAGAAGAGACTAAATGAGTTAATGAGCAATTTTTCACTAGATCTAAACTCACTCAAGACAAGACAAGCATCTTTAAAATAATTTTCTAATCAAGGAAGAAAATTCATTGCATACTACATGGATCAGGATAAGCTCACTGATGCCCATTTCAAGAAAATTAAAGAAGCAGAAGCTATGATTGAGCAGGTGAAGATTTTAGTGACAGACACATCCACTAATGTAAACATGTGCAACAATATCTACCAAGGTTAGTTGGACAAAATTTAGAAGGCAGAGAAAGAGATGGAAAAGATAAGGTCTAGACAAACTCAGTTGAGGAATGCTCTTGCACCCTCACTAGACATTCTAAATTAAAACATAAAGGAGATTGATGCCACCATGATAACCTATGATCAAATCCTGAGCATAGTTTTGGAGAAGATGGAGAAGCTATAGTATGCTTTATGTGCCCATCTCCAAATAGTTAATTCACTAATCGCCTTTTGGAAGAAGGAGATCCAGAACCTCAAGATTGCATATCTGGAGGTTTTCCCAAAGTGAATATGTGTAGATATAGTTTTTTGATACACCTTTGTCATTAAAGTCAAAGGGAGAGTTGTGTATAGAATATGGAGTATATATATGTATAAGGAGATATAAGATTATAAAGAATGTATAGAAGACAACAATTTTTGGGTTAAGGGACAATTAGCAGCTTGGCCATATTCCTTTGTTAACATCAATGAAAAAGGGGGAGATTGTTGGAAAGTTGTCTATACTAAGGTATATGACTAGATATAGTGTTGTCACTATGGAAACAAAGTCATATAGCAGTTTGGAGTCAGCGCACCTGATGAGAAGATTAGAAATTAGCTAAGTGTTGAAGACTGGATAGTGTACAGAGTTCCTAAAGCTCAGAGCATTAGTGCATGTGTGTATGGATGAATTATGGTATGTGCCCTAGAAGTTAAGTTTTTTAGACTATACTTATGCTTAGTCTATGAGCACATAAGAAGATATGCAAAGATGAGAAAGTTGCAGTCAGTTGAAGTTGCACAACCAGTTTGTGCCAGTAGAGAATAAAGCATGGAGCCGACAATTAGTATTTTGGTTTGCAGTCATAATGTAATGTTGTAAATGATATGAACCCATTGTATTTAGTTTTTTGACATTTTTATATGTTTAATTGTAAGCATGCTTAAGAAAATTCATTTGGAAGTGTTGTTTGTAATTAGTTTCAGGGCTGACCTAGTTGTTTATTGTATATGAGCATATAAATTTAAGATGCACCCATTGTATTCGGTATGGAAGTTGATATAGAGTTGTGATAATAAGAGAATAGGTATAAGAAGATAGCATAAGATTTATTAGATATTTTCTAGAGGTTAAAGCATTAGCACACCAAAGGAATTGATCTGACAAGCAGTGTCACAGTGACAGCTCACCTAGCAGATATAGTGTGTATCTAAGATCAAAAGGTTGTAGCCTTCATCATTTGAGCAGTGAGATCTAGGACAATGAGTCCACTCCCCTAATAGGGATCATTTTAAAAGATTCCTAATAGGGTCTGACCCTTAACAAGGTCTACTATACTTAAAGCATTGTAAAGCTACTCCTAACAGGGAAAAGAATCTTCTAACAAGGATCACAAAACACTAGTGCAGAATATTAATGGGTGTTAATTCCCACCAAGGTTTTTACCTATTTGGTTTTCCCTGTAATCATTTTGGTGTCATGTGTTGATTTCATGTTTCATGATTATGTGAATGTTTAATTCAGTACTTAAGCATTTAAGTTCAGCATAAAATATTAAAGTGTAAAGTTAAAATATAGTGAACACTAATTCACCCCCCTCTTAGTGTTCCCATTTATAACACCATTCTCCATTCTTCTTTGGTCCTAATACTGCTAGTACAACACATGGACTTAGGCTCTCCCAAATCAATCCCTTCTATAACAATCCATGTACTTATATGTTCAACTCTTCACTTTATGTTGGTGTCATTCTATGTGCTGCCTTATTTGGAAAACTAGCTCCTGGAATCAAGTCCATCTAATGACTAATCTTCCTTACCAGTGGTAGTCCATCCAAAACATTATCAAATACAATATCTTGAAATTCATTCAATAGATCTGCAACTTCTACAGGTACATCTTCTACTTCCTTTTTACCAACTTTTGGAATTAAATCAAAACACACATGCTCATGCCTCATACCCTCTAGGAATTTTCTTCCATCAAAAAAAGTTATTCTTCCATTACCACATACCTTTTCTTTTGTGTCCTTCAATAGCTTTAGCTTATGTCACACTCCATCCTTCATTAGGAAATAGGTTGTTAGAAATAGGTTATACTGAGAGGGGGGGGTGAATCAGTATTCTACAAAACTTTTACTTTTGCCCAATTATGGATATAGAAAATTAACTTGATGCTTGCAAAACAAAGTAAACAAAATAATATGCAAAGAAATAAAGCAAATGAACTCATAACATATTATTTGTTCTTGAGAAAACCCTGGCCAAGGGAAAACCCCAGTGGGGATGATACCCACAAGTGATCCACTAATCAAAAGTATCATGTTAAGGATGTTGACCCTGTTAGAAGTCTATTACATGCATATAGTGTCTCTGACCTGATTAAAGGACTCTAGGCCTTGTTAGAAGCCTCAACCCTACAAAGATTTGGTATGCAATATATAATTATTACAAGATGAGCTCACTACCCAAACATGTAATGTACAATGATATCAAATTACAAAAGGTAAGGTATATAACCTTTCACTGCTACCAAATAGCTTTAGCTTCTTCGATGTCAAGATCTACTTTCTTTACAACATATATCTTCGCATCATATCATTACATTATCTTATTGCTTTTTTATTTCTTCTTCGCATTACATAATTCTTACATTTATACAAGTTATTAAGAATAATAACTTTTATAGTCGGCTTTACAAAGCTTATACTCTTTTCAAAATACAAAACTAATTCTTCTTGCTAAGAGTTAACATCTAGGATGTCATCCCTTGTATGGTTAAGTCATTATTTTTATAAAAAAAATAATCCCTTCACTATTTACTTGTTTTTCCTTCTAACTCTGTTTAGTCGGCTCTAACTCTGTCTTCGGTAATTCTGCAATAACTTCTTCTATACATGTTGTACAAAATTGCACTTCCAGATGTGTCTTTTTCATACATAGAATTATCCATGTTCAAGTGTGCAAGCACTGAACCTACAATTCTATCAATATTGTTATCCAAAACTATCTCTGGTTAGACTAGAAAATACTACTTAGATAATTTTACTCTACGCTCTAGCATAAGTGCTTTATGTCATAGGCTGTCTTCATACTAATTATATGTTGCCATAATGACAACAACTTGATATCTAACTCAGCCAAATTTCCAACAATCTCCCCCTTTGTCATTGGTGTCAACATATAATAAAATTGGCTAATTCATACAAAAACTTAAAAAATGTGGCCATAAAAAAAATTCTTCACTATCCTTATATCTCCAAATATCTTATATCATCTATACTCCCCCTAGGAATATGCCTCCATATATACTATACAAAAACTACCTATACATCTTATAATTTTCTGCTATCACTCCCCCTTTGACAACAATGACAAAAAAGGGTGCCAAAACTATAAAAAAGATGTTTACCTTTGAATTCAGGATTGCAAGGCCGGTAGGCTTCCAACACAATCTGCAAAATTTGTCTTTATACTTTCCAACTCCTTCTCCCATGATTTCTTAAGAATGTCTAAAACACTAAGGAGTGCACATAAACCATACGATGCTATTTCACATGCCTTAAGGTTTGCATAGTGAAATTTCTCATAGGATGTCTTAGAGGTAAGACATTCTTCCAATTGACTCTCCAAAATACTTATTTTGATTGAAACATCCTCTCTTAATAAAGTGAATCTTCTCAATTTCCTTTCCTTTTCTTCACTTAGAATCCTTATATCATCATATAATTTTCTTATTGTCTTCTCAGTATCAAATAACTTCACTTTCAGATTTGCTAAGAGATTTACTACTTTATGAATTTCTACCTCTTTTTCATTTATCTTCTCTGCTATATCAGATACATTATCTTCTGATTTTGTGCATTGTTTGTTCATAGATTTTCCATTCTCCAAACTTCTTCTTAGTTCTTTTATGCAAATGTCAAAATTATCAATGTCATTTCTAATATTCTGACATATATCTTGAAATAATTTTTCTTCATAGGCTGCTTGAGCTTTAACTATAGCCATGTCTAATAAATTTATGAATTTACTATCAAATGCCTTCACAACTTCTTTCACTTTGACCTATGGATCAGCCTCATTAATCTGATTGGTTATAACATTCTGCAATTTTTGTGTTACTTCAATTAGTGATCCCTCAAGGATTTTAACTTTCTTGTTTTTGCCAATGATTTTATTCAGAGATGAGATCAGCTCTATTTGATCATCATCATCTACTTCTTGTCCAAAACTAGCAAAAATTGATCTAGTTTGTGTCTTCTCTACTGCTACCTCAGGTGTAGGACTAATTGGTACTTATTTTTTTTGTCCTGCTTCCTCTATTTCATCTTGTGTTTTTGCTTGATTCTATTATGTTTCCTCTTCTTGTCCTATTTCCTTTACTTCCTTATCCTATGCCATGTCTTGTTGCTCCATGGCTGAATTGTGAAAAATGTCTTCAAGATTACCAAACGGATTATCTTCACTATCCAAAATGATGTTTGTTCCTTCCACATTCATTGATTCATCTACAATGTTGATTGATGGTGGTGGTAATGGTGTAGGATTCTTCTTCAGCTTCCAATGCTTGATCTAGTGCACTTGTGTGCTCACTAGGGCCTGAGGTCATTACTTTTATAACTGCTTGTTCAATCTCTTTATTGATTTCCTCATAATTCCCTCCCATTATCAAGATGGCTCTCCTCTTCATCCTTGTAATGCCCAAAAATATAGGACAAAACAAAACAATTTTTTTTTTTTAAAAAAAAACAAAGGTTACACACAAAGCTCACTTATTGTGAAGGTTCAAGAGAAATACAACTAATCACCCATTGTCGCATAGGGATAATTGTGGCATGCCCTGGCGTACCATCATCCCTAAATCAAATGGCAGCTTTAGGTGATATAAATCTCTAACTAGGGATGGCATAAAAAGGGTCAATATATTAGGCCAGTTTAATTAACCAACAAGACAATAAAATTCCCCCTTAACATTTTCAAGAGTTCATTACGACCTAAACACTTGGTTCAAAGAAAGGTGAAGGTAAAGGAAAATAATTAAATATATAAATAACTATATAGTCCATTGATTAATTTAATTCTTAAGTTCACTTAGATAAATTTAAAATACAATACTATAACTCTTATTAAATTTACATCTACTTAACATTTTAATAGACAAACTTAACAATTGCTTTTCATTTAATAACTAGGTTCAATTAACGACCCTAGCCAAAATATCATTTAAGGGATTGATGCGATCATTAATAATCAATATTAAATTCTATAGTTTAACCATTCATTATATAAATTTTAATAAAATAATAATTTAATAAAAAGATAATGTCTAAATAATTTGTTCATCCTTTATTTTATGGTTTGTATTTAATAATGTACTATTGATTAGTTTAAATTTAAAAACTATATCACTAAATAAAAAAAAAATCTACATTCATCTTATTATTATTATTTTTAAATTAAATAAATAAATATACCACCTAAAAGAATTGAGACCTTAACATTAACATTTTACACAATATTCTAATTAATGTATTAAATGGAAATAATCTTATCCAATATTCATTTTTCTCTAATGCACATCTTCATAAAGAAAAATTCCAAACTATTAAATTCAATTTAAGTTCTTAAAAGAAATGATTTTAATTCCGAGATCACAAATCCCCATTACAAGGTAAATAAATTACTTTAAAAACCTTTAAGTAAAAAGAATACTCCTTAATTCAAATAAACCAGTGTGACTATAAATAAGAAAATTAAATGTTAAATAAAAATTACATAACTATGTGACTCCCAAACCCTAATTCAAAATTAGGGTTGGGAGCACTTTTATAAACACTTGAAACCCTAATGCATTTCATTTCCTCATTTCTATTCTCTCTCTCTCTCTCTCTCTCTCTCTCTCTCTCTCTCTCTCTCACCTACATGCAAGTACAACAATGGAGGTAACAAGGTTTGGAGAAGGATATGAACTAACAAATGCACATAAGTGAGTATACACACCAGAGGTGTTCATACTCACATATATTCATTTGTGTGAGCATAAGGGCATCTCACAGACGTTTTAAAATCTCACAGTATTCAGTCATTTTTTACAGGCTCATGTAACTTCATCTGAAATCTCTGAGAGATTGTTCAATGCCCTCTATTTTTTTTAAATGTAGATATGAATATTTTTGCAAGATGTCTAGGGTTTTGTTTTGTTTGTATACAGTGTTTTTTTTCTTTTTAAAATAAATCTTCTTTATCAAAATAGATCTCTATTTTTTTTTCTATATACGTATAAAAAAATTCATAATTTTTTTGGGGTTTGTGCATGAGGGTTCTACCTCAGCCCTACTGGTGGGAGCCGCATAAGAAGCACCACTAGTGGTGCTATAATACAACACCACGCAGGTGCTGCAATGCAACACCATCATGGGTGGGAGCTGCCTTGAAGCTGCTTGCATAAGATGAGAAGGGAGGGGGGTAGAGGTTTCGGCCCTCCCCCAAATTTCATTTAATATTTTTTTATAAAATTTTCAAAAAAGTTGTTTTTATAATATATTTTATTTTGGCACATATTAACTTATATTATTATATGTGTATGTATGTATATATATATATATATATATATATATATATATATATATATATATATATATATATATATATATATATATATTTATATATATATATATATATATATATATATATATATATATATATATATATTTATATATATATATATATATATATCTATATATATATCTATATATATATATATATATATATATATATATATATATATATATATATATATATATATATATATATATATATATATATATATATATATATATATATATATATATATATATATATATCTATATCTATATCTATATATATATATATTGATGGGCTATAAGAAATTCATATTTTCTTTTTAAAATATGCATTATAATAACATTTATTCATATATGTTAATATACATATGTATATGTCACTTGACATATATATATATATATATATATATATATATATATATATATATATATATATATATATATATATATATATATATATATATGTATGTATGTATGTATGTATATCTCTGTGTGTGTGTGTGTGTTTACATCAGTTTAATCATATACCCTACTTCAATATTCTATTGTAAATCTAAGGAGATAAAGAAAGGATACAATGCATCTATTATTAACATGCATATCTACTATTGTTATGGATGAGATTTTTTTTTTTAATTACATACATAAATTTTAAAGGAAAGTATATAAAAAGCTTCCTTTTTTTTTAATCAGATTTATTTTTACAGACTTAGGTTGGAAACAAATGCAACATTACAATAAAATTCTTAATATAGAAATTTGCAGGAAATTTAATCATTTAACAATATCATGCATTATTTACTTGACATACAAATTTCTTTATTTCAAAAACATAGACATTGCAGGGAATTAAATCATTTAACAAATTTTAAGATGGTAACTTAACATAATAATTTTCATCATTTCAACAACATGGATATTGCATGAATTTAAGACAATTAATAAACTAAAACATTTTCATACTTTCACATAGTCATGTAACAACATCAATATCCTTTATAATTGCAAGAAATTTAACTATAATGAAGCAATCAAATTTACTAAGAAATAATTTGAGATACATCTAGTATTAAGTTCTTCTTCCAAGAGGATTAAAATTACACCTTAAATACAGCTGTACTCCTTTAACATTTACAATATCATGGAATATATTAAGAGTAGAAAAAATTCACTTAGGCTTAACACACCTAAAACATTCCTTTAATTTCTCAACTTTAATTTTGAAACTTCATATTTTCACCATTCAAGCAAAACCTACAATACAAAAGCATTTACCACATGACCATGAAGGCTCACCTCCCAGCCTAGGCCATTACATGGCCACCCCCGAGGTAGGGCAAACAAGGGTAGATAAGTTACATTCATTCAACACACAATTAACATACATTCTACCATTTGAGACAAGAACAATCACAATTTACTCTGTTTCTCCAAGCTTGCACATAGGATCAAAATAGATCCAAGTATGGGTGAAGGTGGAAACATCATATATGGAGATTCCATGCTCAAACAAAAAGTGTATGATCAAATTTACTTGCCTCCACAAGGCTCATATGAAACAAACTAGCTCATCACATGGAGCTTCATTCACATCTCTTATGACCCCCAAAATAATAACTTGAGTAGGCTTCACGGATGCCCATACATCCAAGCTCTACACATAGATTTACCAACTATGACCTTCACCCCAAGACATTCTAAAATCCTCCCAAGGATGAGAACTATCTTTCACACCCACAACACATTCACAACATAAAGGAGAAAACAAGAGTAAAATTTCTATGATCATAAAGAAACAAAACATCACAATTTCACACAATAGATTTAATCTTCACATTACAACTACATAATCAATTTCTTGGTAGAAGCACCTACCTCTTCTCAAGCTATGGCAATGGATGATTTAATGAAGAGCTATTCCTTCCTTCCTAGTTTCTCATTCCCTTCTAAAACCTCCTGGTTTCCTAAAGTCAATCCTTCTTCCCAAAACCAAACTTGCATAGAGTAGAAGAAGTGTCTAACTTTCTTAGTCTTTTTTCCTAAAGACTCAAAAATATTCTTCTCTTCTACCCTCATCCCAAGGTAAGTTAGGTGTCTTGGTTCTAGCTCACAAGACACTTTCCCTTAGATATGGAAATGGTAAGTAATTCAAAGCATGGGGAAAGGAATTATCTTTGAAGACATACCCAAATTCATCATTATCAAAGATGGTTCACTTTGAGGGGAATTTTAGAAGCCTAGGGAAGTGAAAAGGGTAAAATTTCACCCCCTAATCAATGCACATACCTTGGGGCACTTAAAACTAACCCTAGCTACACTATAGAGCTCCATATAACCCTCCAACAACCTAAGTAAAGTTTACATCAAAAAATGGAACAATGATGACACATGCCTTGATTTCCCAAACCACTAACCATGCCTAAGGATTTATAGATGAATAATAGGTGAGGTAGGGTCTACATTCCACCTAGGCATACCCTCACATTATATTGGTGTCAAGTGACACCTCACAAAAAAAGTACACATCACATTACACACTTGGCATGCCTAGTGGTTATTTAACATTTAAATTTACACAAATTGAATTTATATCCAATGATGCACATATTAACATTAACAACACAATTCACTCAAGAATTATATTTACAAAAATAAAATTACATCACAATGAGGTCATTCTTTTCTTAGAGTTGACCTTAGCCTTAAAATGTTTTCACATAGCTCCATCCTTGTTTTCTCGCATATACAACCATGGTCATAATCTTGCACACTCGATTCAGATGTCAGTATCTCATAACATCAATGAAACATGATCAATAATAACATCTAAATTCAATACATAGAGAAACTGCATTTCATGAATCATCATAAATATAATCCATATTATACCCTAATTCTAGGCTTTTCTGCAGTCTTTCATTTCTTGTTGTACTTGGTTGTTGTAGAAATAATTTTGCTCTAAATAATTTGTAGCTTGTTGCAATCCTTGTTCCTATAAAAGGATTTTCAAGATCATTTAGAAGGGTTCGAATTTTCTTATGAGAGCTAGTTCCAATGAAAGGTCCTTTTCCTGTAGATATTTCTTTCTTCTCTGCATATAGGGTGTTCCCTCTTTCCTTTCTGGTTTGGAGAATAGAATATAAGTTGTAACAGGTTTGTCTTATGTATAAGAATTCAATATATTTGTACTGTTATTAGATTGTCTCCATTTGAATACTGAACTTGTTGATTACAGCATCAAGGATGTTTAATCTTTCTATTTGTATTTCCTATGTGTCTACAATAGAGTTGTCTTCACAGAGATAACTAAGTTCAAGATTAGTTTTCATATGTGTATGAGCTGGGGTATCAAGGGTATTTCATGCTTGTCTTATAGTGGATGTTGATTAATGTATTACCTATTTATAGGTCTCTTTTAAGGGGAGGGCTAAAATCCTTTGAATAGGTGATAGCACATCTGGGTACACAGGTGGATTATTGAAGTAAGGTTTGATTAATGGTGTATTTTTAGTGTAAGGCACTAACATATTAGGATGTATTATCTTCTTGTTTCATAGATCTCTATTACAGTGATGTATTTGACTTTGTTGCCCATTGGATAAGGCACTAGTCTATGAGAAATTTAGGGTATCTCAAGGGTCCTTTCAACCCAACATTAAAATCATTCAAATGAAGTATTTTTCCTTTCATGTTGGTAGTAGTAGTAGGAGGTCCATTCTAGGTTTCAAACTCATTCTATGCAAATAGGTTATTGCATAAGGTTATGATTTCATTGGGGTACAGGATACCTAAAGGTGTCTAGAAACTATTCCACAATAATCTATCTGCAGGCCTATTGTTTATCAACAAGAGTCATGAGTATGCAGATAAGGCTGTAGACACCTAAAAATCCTTTAGAAAATAAAGTATTTTTATTTTTCTGAAAAATCCCTGATGACATCATCATTTATTAATTAATTAATTATTTAATTAATTTATTTATTTTTATGTCATTAAATCCCTTTATCTTAATTAAAAACATTTAATTAAGAAATCCCTCCCAAAATTTTTTAAATCTTATTTAAACATTATTCTCCTTATTTATTAATTATTTAATTAATAAATTGACCAAAAATCCCAAAATAAATAATTTATTTATTTTTTGACCAAAACTTGGCCAATTTCCTTAAGACCACTAACCTCTTCCAAAATCTTCTAATCCTTCTTTAATTTTGATTAAAGGCTAATCCCATCCTTTCTAACCCTAATCTCAACTCAAAATATTTAATTAAGATTAAATATTTAATTTTCATATTTATTAAATATATTTTAATAAATATTCCCAAAACTAAAAGCCTTTGGAATGAATAAACATTTATTCCATAAAACCTAAGAAAACTTTAGACTCTTCTAGAAACTTCTCAACCCAACCTCTTCACCCATCCTAATCCTAATCCTAATCCTCCCCCTAACCTTGTCACATTCCCTAAACAAGGTTAGCCAACTCCTAAGCTTGACCCAAAGTCAACAAACTTCTAGAGGCTTCTCTTACATGCATTGAAGGCATTTAAGACCTCCTTATCCCTGTTACATGCATTTATGGTGCATTTAAGAAGCCCCTCACCCCTTTCTTACACCCTTTGACCTTAGGTACATTTCTCAAATTGTGCACATTCCTCCCATCTTTCAAGCCAATCCCCTTATGACACTTGTCACAAGGAGATAACCCTTCCCCTAATGAGCCTCAAACTCATTAAAGCTTTTGAGATAAATAAATCTTTATTTATCTCCTAAATTCCATATTTATCTTTAGAAAGCCTAGACTCTTCTAGAAAGTCTTCATCCTCATCCAAAGCTTAGACTCTTCTAGAAAGTCTTCATCCTTATCCCCTTGACTCAACCCCTAACCTTACCCCAAACTCTAACCTATCCTCCTAACCCAAGCCCTTAGGAAATCCTATAAATACTCCTCCTTCCAAGAGCAAATTATTAGCTTAGTTTTTATCATTTATTGCATTGTTATCATGAGCATTTTTAGCTAGATCATCTTAGCATACATCTTAATTGTTAGATTTCTTCATGTTTTTCATGTTTTCTAACACATCTTAGAATAGCTTAATGGATTAATCTTAGTTCATATTTCAAGCTTTTCTCATCATTTATGCATCACCATAAATCCCTCTCCATGCATTTGAGAGCACACCCACATCCCTCTAATTGAAGCAAATCAAACATTTGCTCTATAGCACTTGTTTTCAGCAACAATTTTGAGGTGGCTTTGGTTTTGTTTTCATGTCTTATGCTATTTTTAGTTCATGAACATGTTAGATTAGTCTAATGTTTGAATGTTTCAGCCTTTCAAGACAGGTAACAGGTTCAAAATCATAGTCTACAAAGGCAATACCCACCTGAGTGATGTGGAGCTCAAAGAAGGAGGATGCTCTTTGTCCTCATCAATTAGCCCTTTTTCCCTATCAGACTTTGAAGTGGAGACTAACCAGTTTGTCAATCATAGTGTAAACCTGACACTGTGTGGGAACAAGTTTAAAAGCCAACAAGATACATGAAAGACTTCATGGATGTGCATTAGGATAGGTGGAAAAGCTAAATGCTATGCTATTGGGCCTATCCTCTCCAAAATATCAGAAGGTCTGAAAAAGTGAGGGGCCAACTTAGAACCCTTTCCAAAGAGGATTGGGCTCTTATGCAGCCACACTCTCAAAAAGACTGTCTCCAACCAAATACTCATTGTCAATCCTCCTAGGATTTTCATACTTCTTCTATCAATCCTGGGCCTCTCTAAGATGCTTCCTAATCAGATCTACCTACTACTCTATCTATCTGACCAACTCTAGACCAATAGAAACCCTATCCTCAATCCTTTCCCAACTCAACGGTGTCCTGCAAGGTCTGCCATACAAGGCCTAGTAAGGAGGCATACCCAATGATGTATGATGCCCATTATTATAGGTAAACTCAACTAAATGTAGGTACTCTTGCCACCTAACTTGATGATCCATCACATACATGCATAGCATGTCCTATAATATCTTATTAACTCTCTCAATCTAACCATCTGTCTCTGGATGATATGTTGTGCTAAAATTGAGCCTAGTGCCCAAAGTAGTCTGAAGCTCTCTCCAAAAAGATGAAGTAAAAAGAGAATCTTTGTTTGATATAATTGTGTGTGGAATTCCATGAAGTCTGACAATATCTCTCAAAAATACTTATGCCACTATAGGTGCTGTGAAGGTAGTATGAATGAGTGAGAAGTGGGCTACCTTGGTCAACCTGTCCATTGTCACCATAATAGCATCATGGCAATGACAAGACATAGGAAGACCAACTATAAAATCTATAGATATAACATCCCACTTCCACTTAGGTATCTCATGTGGCTGAAGAAGTCCACCTAGATGATAGTGCTCCACCTTAACTTGTTGACACTCCAAGCATCTAGCTACAATATCTATAATGTGTGTCCTCATACCTAGCCAATGATAAAGTTGTCTCAAATCTGCATGTAACTTCTTGACTCTAAGATGTGCTGCATAAAGTTCTCTATGAGCCTCAAGGATAATGAAATCATGCAACCCATCGAAAGTAGGTACATAAATGCATCCTCTATGGTGAAGAAGGCCATTGAACTCTAGGGTATAATTTGAGAACTTCCCCTCTAGGGGTTTTTGAGCCTGAACCATCTATCTAACCTCTAAATAGAAATCATCCTCATGTAAGTGTTGTAGTATGTGCCCTTTGAAATTTGTACTAGTAGTCATAGCTGAAAGCTCATGATGTCTCCTACTCAAGACATCTACTACCACATTCTCCTTACCCTTGACATTGTGTATGTCAAATTCATACTCATATAAGAACTCCGTCCATCTCCTTTGTCTAGCATTAAGATTTTGTTGAGTGAATATGTATTGTAGACTCTAATGATTTGAGTGAAGCTCGAATCTATGACCCAATAAGAAATGTCACCACCTCATCAAAGCATGCACCACTACTTCTAGCTCAAGGTCATGGGTAGGATAGTTAAGCTCATGAGTCTTGAGCTTCCTAGACTTGTAGACAATAGTCAGGCCATCTTGCATCAGTACTACCCCAATCCCATCTAAAAATGCATCTATGCATACTACAAAATCTACTGATGGATCTAGTACCGCAAGTATAGGTGCACTGGTAAGTTCTGTCTTGATCTCCTGAAAATATCTCTTTCACCTCTATGTCCACTCAAACTTCTTCTCCTTTCTTTGAAGGGAAGTGATGGGATGGGCTACTCTAGAGAATCCCTTGAAAAATCATCTATAATAGCCTATAAGGCCCATGAAGCTCCTGACCTTTGTCACACTGGAAGGTGCTAGCCAATCCATAATAGCTCTAATATTAGATGGGTCAACTGTGATCCCATCTCTTGATATCACATGGCCTAAATAGTGAACCTCTAACCTTAAGAATGCACACTTCAGCAAACTATCATACAACTGATTATCTCTTAAGCATTGCAAGACCTATCTCAAATACTCCTCATGCTTATGCTCATCTCAAGAGTAGATCAATATGTCATCCAAAAATATCACCACAAATCTATCTAAAAATGAATGAAATACTCTATTCATAAGGCTCATGATTACAACTAGAGCATTCATGAGTCCAAAAGGAACCACAATGAACTCATAATGTCCATATCATGTGCAAAATATAGTCTCATGGATGTCACTCTCCATAATCCTCAATTGGTGATATCTTGACTTCAGTTCTATCTTTGAGAACACTCGGGCTCCCTAAAGCTGATCAAACAAGTCATCAATCCTAGGAAGTGGATACCAATTCTTGATGGTCACCTTGTTTAGCTATCGGTAATCCATGCATAACCTAAGAGATCAGTCATTAGGGATAACTTTAGTGGTGAATATTCACCAATTGGAGAATTTCACTCATTGGGGACCCAAAATTTGGCAAAAAAAATTAGACTTTTGAGGTGGCCACGTCGCTTGCACTTTATAAAAATTGGGTCCCATGCATTGGCAAATCGCCAATAGTGACATGGAATTATTTTTATTTCAGTGATGACTTCACCAATCAAATTAATTTTTCCACATAATAAATTTAATATTTTCGCCTACAATTTCCTAAGCTTGTCTTAATTGATGGTCATATTCACCAATATGCAGTGAAAATTTAAGTTAGAGTACGGGTGAAGTACAAAGATTTGACATGTGTCTCTATTTCAGAGACTTTCAATGAAATGTTATGGCTTTTAAAACTTTGGTCTGAAATAGATTGACACATGTCTCTATTTCGAAGACTTTCGGGGGAATGGTTGTGTCCTTTAAAAGCTTGGCTCGAAATAGAATTCCTGCCATTGATCTCAAATCATAAAACGGTTACAAAAAGTAGGGTTATCTCTTATCAAGAGATGTAAAATTAACTCAGAGTACCTTCATAAAATAATAAAATTCATTTTAGCTTCCGGGGGCGCTGCCCCTAAAAACCCCTGCGGGGGCACTGCCCCTTGACCCCACCCTGTACCGCAATAAGGAGTGCCCCCGTCAAATAATGATGATTTCTAGGTATAGGTTTTTTTCATCATGATTTTCTTCAATAATGAAGGATTCACCAATATTTTATAGAATTTTCATATAATTGAAAAAAAATCGCCAATACAAATAATATTTTTCCTTTCAAATTAAAAAAATTTGCCAACAATATTATTTTGTTTTACCCAAAATAATGTAGGATTCGCCAGGATTTTATACTTTTTCTAGGGAAGGGGTTTCTTAAAGTTTTCCCTGTCAGTCATTTTTCTTAATGAAGATGATGGGTGCACCCCATGGAGATAAACTAGGATGAATGTGTCCTTTCTCCAAGAGTTCCTCTAACTGAATCTTGAGCTTGTGTGTAGTCATCCTATAGGGTGCTCTAGAAATGGGCTCTACTCCTCGCACAAGATCTATATGAAAGTCCATTGCTCTAGGTGGTGGCATACCAGGTAACTATGAAGGAGATACATATGCAAACTCCTATAGAATAGGGTGGTCATCAAGAGAAGTCTCCTTCTCAACCTCCTCCTCTCTATCACTAATAGTGATAGAAAATAATTGACATCCCTTTTGTAAGCACTGCTTAAGCTGCATAGTGGAAATCATACGAAGAGATACTAGTGTAATACCCCAAAAAATGGGTTATAGGTTCATTAACCTCCTACATCTTAAATTGACATCGAAGTCCTAACCTAAGGCACATCTGTAAATTATCGAATCCTAATTGATTATCCTAAATTCTGCATCAGGGAATATTCCTAGCAATATTCTTAATTTATCCTAATTATTCTTAATTTAATAATTATTTGGCAATAAATCATATTTATCTTAAAGTTTGATTAATTGAATATTCTGAATATTTAATTAATTAGATTTAATACTGCCACTTAATTATTTAATTAAATTTAATTATATTTATTCCTAAATCATATTATTTAATTTTGACAATAAATCAAAATATCCTATGACTCATTGATTAAATTCTTATTTAATTAATTAAAGTCAGTTGTCAATTTTTAATAATATAGTTTTTGAATAAAGTTTGATTTAATAATTGATTAACCCATAAATCAATTGTTTTAATTTAAAAATCAGTTAAGTTGAAAATAAATCACTTTATTTATTTAAATAATTCATAATTATCTATGCACATTTGAAAAAGTAGTTAAACTTTAAATCAAAAAATCAATTCAAGTTGTTATCTTTTGGAAACTCAACATCTATTTTGAGTTGAAAGTTGATCTAAGCTTTTGATTTGAGTTAAAAAGTTGTTTTTGCATGATTTTGTGAGTTAATCTGATTCTAATTTCTTGTTGGCTCAAAAATCAACCTGAGATTTATCAAGAGTGATTTATGGCTTTTCTCATGCACCCTCAAAGCCTTGGATTTCTATAAAATCAAGGCTCAGCTCTTTACAATAGCACACCTCAAATTTGCACAATTACTCTGGTGAATTTATGATTGAAGGATTAAGCACTTGCAATAGGTGATTTGTGAGATCTTTCATTCTTGGTCATAGTTTCAATAGTTTTCATATCATAGCTTTGCATTCATAGCTTTCATATCATTCCTAGATTAATCTGCATATCATCTCAATTTCATTTCTAGATTAGATTTCATATCAATTTTTCATCTTAATTGCATATAAAATCCAAAAAAATAGATTAAATCTGCATTCATTTCATATCCATCTTCTGCATTCAAATCCTTCATTTAGGTGTTGCATTGTCACTGATCTTGGTCTGATATGAGAATGCATACTCACATCTACTAGAAGGTAGTAAATCGCCTGGTTAGCTTAGTTTTAATTATTTGCAGATTTCAATTTTTGCTAACCTCTAATGTTTTACTGAAGTGTTGTGTCTACAACTAGGTACAATTTTCACACACACATTTTTGGTGCCCAATGTGGGGCCCTGAAATGGGTTTCCATTACATTTCTATCAATTTCTTGTCATTTTCTAGTTAAAACTATGATCTTTTATTTTCTGTCCCTACATTTTTCATACAACTTTCTGACAAAAGTCATACCAGGAAAACCCCAGTATTGTACAATAGTTGATTCTATCGAGGCTCGTATCAGAAGCTATACATTATCATTTGAGAGCTTGATTATCGTATGAGAAGACACCCACTATCGTACAAGTTTCCTGACTATCATTTGGGAGGTAACCCACTGTCGTACGACTTTCAGTACCAAGATTCAATTGTTGTTTTAGAATTTTTGGTAGTTTTCAGATTTGATTCTCAGATTTGGACTAACAACCAACCCTAACAATTGAGATCTTCTATTTTTTACTAGTATTTGTTGAGTTTGATTGAAAAAGTGCAACTAAATTGCTAAAATAGGTAAAAATTTACTAAGCACATTGCGAGAAATTCAAGTATTCTTCTCAATCTGATAACACTTCAATTTGGATTAAAATGAACTCTCAAGTGTCAAGCTTATGTGTCTTTTACTGCTTTCATATCACAGACTTCATTTTGGGCCATAAAACAAACATAGATTTTCTTTCTACATATCTGTTAGACATAGTAAATAGGCCCTATGAATACTATTTGTGGATGATCTCGAGAGAGTGGGCTTCTTTCACTTGTTCATTCATGCAAAGCTCTTCTTGAAGAAGGATCCCCTTTTAGGTAGGGAGGATACTAAGATTGTCTTGTGTTCTACTGGGTTTGTAGTCCTTGACTTTTCATTGATACATTCTCTCCTCAGAGAGGTTGATAGATCATGAGTTGTTGATATCACAAATCTTGGTGAGATAGTTTCAGTCTTAGCATGTCAGATTAATATGTTTTCTTTTTTTTGGTGAGGTGAAGAGGCTAGGGGATTTTTCTCTACTTCCTTTTTGGATAGTACTAGAAACCCGGATCCTTGAATCTAATATAGTCCCCCTGTGGTATCTTTTGTGCATCACCATTAGAGAGGGTTAATCATAGTGGACATTCCTTTAATTGGTTCAACCACATGGATGGTACCTCATGCAGTAATAGCCATTTTCACCATGGTAGCAATAGCCACTATATAAATGTCCTTGTGGAGGAAATCTTCACAGGTGTGATCTCTTGTTGGGCTGTCAAATCTCCCTAGCAACTCCTGATGTATTAAATTTTTGGACTATGTCAAAACCCCGGTGTGCCTGGATTGGAGTTTTCCCTCTTGAGATCACAAAAGTTACAGAGTCAGACCATTACTACAAACCCTAGTAAGGCCAAATTTTTCATTTCTAGGAATATGTGTGTTATTGAAAAACTTTTTGGAACATACATAATTAGCACTCCTAGGGATTAGCACATTCAGTCACTTTATTGTTCATGGGTAGGGTTGCTTTGTCCCCTATTCATTGTTTTCAGATGTGCTTGAAATCACTTGCCTACTATTTTGCGTGCTTGTTTATCTATTTGGTTATTGGAAATGACCGATCCCAGAATAATCTTCAAACCTGGACACATAAATTGACAAATAATCTGAAACTAAAAACCTAAAAATTGCAAAATCTGAAGTAAAATTTCTTTCTGGAGTCAAAAGTCATCCCATAGGGTCAGAAAGTCGTACAAGTTTTGGCTATTGTCATTTTAGAACCCCTGTATTATCGTATGCAACTTGGTATATTGTCATACGACCTTTGTCAAAAATCAATCAAAATCTGCTATCAACTATCATGTGAGCCTTGCAATTGTCATATGAGTTTTGTCAACTGTCACTTTAGAGCACACTCATTGTCGTATGAGCCTGCAAAAAGTTTGAGAATTTTTGAAAAATTGCCAGAAAGTTGTCAAAATTGTCAGAGACCCAGATTTTACAAGCTATTTGTAGAATCTGTCAAACAAATCACTGTGTCAGGAACATAGCAGAAACTAGAAAGAATCTGATTATTTTCCCAAAGTGGCCTTTTGAGTTTGATTTAGCCTTTTGTTTTATCGATTCGAGTCTTTTTCATCTTGTGTCAAAACTTTGTCATAATTATCAATTTTTAATCAATCTTCAAAATGGCTAAGTGTTGTGAACTCGTGTCCACTATCTTTTGAATGTCTACCCATAATACCAAGGCATAGTATCCTTCATTTACATCCAATCTAATCTTCAATCAAACCAATCTTGACAAGGTTGCATCCTTCAATCTTCTTGAATCAAGTCATTCTTCAATTGTCTTCATCTTTCTCTCTTGCTTCACCCAAGGTTAATGGTGGAAACTAGAGCTTCCTCACACAAGAAATCTGGAGAAGAGAAAAATACTTTACCTTTGACTTCTCACATAGGTCCAACCTTTGAAAAAATCTACAATTCATATCTTTATGAAGATGACGGTCTTGGCAATATTCAATTAAAAACTAGTTACATACCCCCTCCTCCATCAACTCATAGAGGTAATCAGAAAACTCTACATCAATCTATCCCAGGGATCCCTAAAACTCCTACCATGTCTCACAGAGGGACAAATCATGGGTTTTAAGGACCTCACTCTCAACATGGTGTGGATCAAGAACCTACACCTTCTAAAATTGCCCAATATCAAAATGATGATAACTTCAAAAGAATGATGAAACATTTCTTGAAAGAAGACAAAGAGGCATACTTTCTAGAGTTGGCTCATCAAGGAGATAAACTTCCTCCAAAATTTAATGTTGAAGATATCATTATGCATGAGGAAGAAACTCCTATCATGGCTATGATGAAATAGATTTATGCCACGCAAGTCAAACTTAACAAACTTGAAAAAGAAAAGGAACCTAAAGAGTTCTCCATGGAGGCTCTATGCCCTTTTCCATTTGATAAAGACTTGTATATGGCACCATTCCCAAAAATAGTGGAAATGCCTAAATACGATAAGTATGATGGAAACTTTGATCCTCAAGATCATGTTAGAGAGTTCTATACTCAATCTATGGAGTTCATGCACGAACCAACCTATTTAATGTGTCTCTTCCCTTGATCTCTGGGAGGAGCATCCATTCATTGGTTCTCTAGGATGCCTCCAACTATCAAAAATTTTGAGGATTTGATCAAATTGTTCTATCAGCAATACTCCTACAATATCCAACATTCGATCTATTAGGGATTTTTCTTGTAGGGTCAAACTTGGCAAAGGTATGAGCTTGATTCTCAGTTAAAAGGGGCTCCAAATTTGCAAGAAAAGCCTAATTGATGAGGATTGGATAAGATCCTCCTTCTACTTCGAGCTCTACATGACTCAGGTGGGTATTACCTATAAACAGGTTACTATATTTCAAGTAAGCTTTTGATTAGTGGATTAGGTCTTCACTATCATGCTATTATGTTACTCAAATCTACTTCAATGAAAGATGATTCTATAAACAACTGAGAACAACCTATTATAGAATGTGACAAATAAAACTACTAATGTAACAACATGAACAATGGGATAAGGATGTGAATCCTTCTTCTTTTTATGAGTACAACTCAAGGAAGGTTAACCTCTTATTCTCTCTCCAAGGAATCAACAATCTGAACTATATCACCAGGATATAGTCCCTTCATAGTATGCATGAACTTAAAAATATAAAAGAGCTGGTAATGATTAAATTTTGTGCTTGATGACAGAAAGATAGTTGCATAAACAAAAATTAGACTAGTGCCTAATCCTTTGGGCAGAAGAGTCTAACATGAATCAATAGAGGAATTTCAAGAAAATATAGTAGTGTGCCTTGCAAACTACATACAATTTAGATAGAATGCCTGGTAGACTATCTTCTCAATCTTAGATTGTTATTATCAAAATCTCAACAGATGTGTTCATTCTTTGAAATTGCACATGAGGATTTAATCTTTTCCTTGAAAGAAACTCATGAAACAATTAGAGTAATTGCTTGACAACTAGTATGTTTTTATGTTCCTTACAAATGAAAACATACAAGAACAAACACAGAGCCAAGAGACATTAGCAAAACCAAGAAAGAAATTGTATTGTATTTCATGAAAAGTGTATCAATACATACAAAGAAAAACTCTTTACTCAAAGACTCGGACTCAAAATAAGAAGTCTACTCTACAAAGCTTGTATTTTCAACATTCATCATCAAGGGACCTGCTCATAATAGAGAAACTACAGGAGCCCTCCAAAAAAAGGAACAAGAACCCCAAAAATAAAGAAAAGAAGATAATAAATAGCAGAAGGAGAAACCCTAAAATCTACACTTGACCAACACCTATCCATTCTGCAAATCTAATCTCATTTACTCTTCTTGCTTCTTTGAAAACATGATCTTCTCAGGCACCTCCAAAATTTGATAACATCTGTCCTTCTTCTGCATAAAATTTGCTCATCTACTAGAAATCTGATTAATTTGTCCTCTACTCTTCCTTGAAATGTGATTTAGTCCTTTGTACCCTCTTATACTTTCATCCACTAAAAATCTGATTCATTCCTCTGTTGAATCTGCAAAATCAATCAATTTTGGAAAAAAAGTCTCCCCAAAATCTACTCATGGATTAAAAGCCTTTACTGCTCTTAGCAACTTGATCTGATATGATTCTAACTGCCATTATTGCATCTGTCATCTTCTGGCATTTCTAAAAACATATTATACTACCATATTCTGATAAAAAATGAATCTCTCAGGCATTTTCTCGTGAGTAGCTTTGTCATTGAAATATTTCAAAATTTCTCAAATATTTCAACTTTATGATTTTTAAATCTTTTATAACTTTAAAATCTGCACATGCTAGCAGAACTTGCCACTTGTCACCATTTCATTGGATGCTTGGACAAAGTCACCTTTAACCCTAGTCCATTTGGAGATCTAGAGACTACATAAATCTCTAAGTCTCTAAATCATTTCCTTGACCATGGTTTCTTTTAGAGACTTAGAGAATGTCTTTAGTCTCTAAATTTCAAAATCTCTATCTGGAGACTTGGAGACTAAGTCTCTAAGTCTCTAGATCATTTCCTCTTTTTATTTTTCTTTATGAGATTTGGAGACTACCTTTAGTCTTTAGGTCTCTAAATCCGCATCTAGAGACTTGGAGACTAAGTCTCCAAGTCTCATAATCATTTCCTCTTTTTATTTTTCCTTATGAGATTAGGAGACTTCCTTTAGTCTTTAGGTCTCTGAATTCACATCTGGAGACTTGGAGACTAAGTCTCTAAGTCTCACAATGATTTGGAGACTTGGAGACTTCTCTATCATGAGACTTGGAGACTAAGTCTCGAAGTCTCTGAATGATCATCTAGAGACTTGGAGACTTGTGAGACTTGGAGATTTCTTCATTTAGAGTTTTGGAGACTAACTCATTTAGAGATTTGGAGACTAAGTCTCAAAGTCTCATAATCATTTGGAGACTTGGAGACTTCTTGATTATGAGATTTGGAGACTAAGTCATCTAGAGACTTGGAGACTAAGTCTCTAAGTCTCATAATCATTTGGAGACTTGGAGACTTCTTGATTATGAGTTTTGGAGACTAAGTCATCTAGAGACTTGGAGACTAGTCTTCAAGTCTCATAATCATTTGGAGACTTGGAGACTAATCTTATCTAGAGACTTGGAGACTAAGTCTCTAAGTCTCTAAATGAGCTCTTTCCTTTGTGAGACTTGGAGACGAAGTGACATGTGTCCCTTTTTGCAAAAAAAATTTTGGGCCCACTAGCATGAAAACTGAGGTGGCCGCACAAGCCTAGGAAAGAATAGCTTCCAACACTTTGATTTACTTCATACGTTTGGAGCATTTCATATAAACACTTCAAATTTCAAAATTGGGAGCAATGTGAGACTAAACTTTATGAAGCATTGCTGATTTTTCATTTCTGCCAGTACTCAGAGGACCATAATTTTTGATTTACAAACTGGGTTTTTCTAAAAAAAAATTTTTATAATTCAAACATGGTCGTCTCAAACATATGTAAAATTAAGCCTAACCCAGTTCATATTTTTTTAGTTATGATAAAAAAAAGTGACTGGAAATATGAACAATGCACATTCAGAGAATATTGACAATCTGCAAATGGAATGGCTCTGGAAAAGTGACTAAACGAGCACATGGGAAGCTGAAAATTGGCATGATGAATCATTCCCATGTCTACAACATGATGTAACAATTGAAACATTATAATAAATCTCTGGGAAAAAGATACAATCATCAGAACAGGGCCTCTGACTAAAATATGCAATTATCCATCAAATTGTTAGAAACTGCAAATGGAATCAGATTGGCAAACTGGACAAACAGATTCATCACGGTCTGAAAATTGAAACATAAAGGTTATTTGATCCCTATAAAATGATGCAAAAGGAAATTTCTCAATAGGGTCAACTAGGTCAAAGATATGATTGGTCAAACAGGCCCTTCTAGAATTCTGGATCATTACACAAATGCATGACAACAACAAACTACCAACTTTGAGAGGTTTGAAACCTAATCAAACAGATTTAAAATGACTTGAAAGTTGGAAGATAGGTTCTTTGATATGCATACTAAACATCCTCAAAGTGGTGAGTCATGAAACATTCCTGGACACAAGACATTCAAAGGCAAACTGGGCTACAGTACTCTGTTTGACACTTAGGCAGAATTGTGCAATTTGACACTTGCTCAAAATGAGACTTCACCGAATGATTCGGGATGAAAAAATAACATCATAAGATGCATGCACATACTAAATTGAGTGTGTTAAACACCTAGGACACCTCATAGGCTTCAAAATGACAGTTGGGTACATATGCATGAAAAGCAATTAAAAGGCTTCAAACTACAAAATTTAACATGGTACTCAAAACCTAGGTTACATTTTTGAGTACCAACACAGTCATCATGATCGAAATTTGCAATCTGAAACAATATCTAGGAGAACCATTCCTGACATTTCCCAAAAGATGGAGGAATAAATTTTCTCTATATGCTAGACCCATTCTAGAAACTGAGAAACTGGAAATCTTCATCAATATTCTTGTTCCCAAAATCAATTACCCTCTACAAATGCAAAATCATACATCTTTTGATAATATGGTAGATAATATGATCAAAATTGAGAAAGTACTTGTGAAAAAAGGAGACATCACACTTCAAAAGGAAGATTATGAATCTGGATCTAGTTCTAAGGACAAGAACAAAAATTGGAACAAGAACAAAGGCATTGTCACAGATGGCATTGTTGATACTCTCCATGCCCCATCCAAGGCACCCTCTTTCAATCTTACTATTGGCACCCAAGCCATAAAATCTTCTGAATCAAAAACCATAGAGTTTAACAAAAAGTCATCTAAATATAAACCTTGGGCTTCAGATCCTAAACTCAAGTTTACTCCTCTTGGAGAGTCCTTGGAATTTGCTATGAAAACTTTGTTGGTGAATAACATCATCTATTTGACTGAGATCTGATAATTTTATCCTGAACCTAAACTAAAATGGTGGAAAGAGAATGACTTCTGTGACTTCCATCGTAGTAAGGGTTATAAAACCAATAACTATTTGCACTTCAAACATACCATACAAGACAAAATTGATAGTGGAGAAATCATGATTGATAATCATAAGAGAAATAATGATCATACTATTAGAAAGTAAAGTCCACCAAGATAATTGAGAGGGGGGGGAGGGGGGTAAATTAGTTATCATATAATTATAACCTTTATCAACTTCAATAGCATTTAACCATGTAAGAAATGTAATTACCAACCATAGAAAGATATTCATACACAATGACACAATAACACAAGATATGTTGACTAGGGAACCTCTTGATAAAAGAGTAAACCCCAGTGGGAATGATGCCCACAATAGATGCACTAATGTAAATATTCCTTTTGAAATGATGGACTCCATCAAGAGTCTTATGAAATACATTCAGTACGTATGAATCTTTGTTAGGAGATTTTGAATCCCTGTTAAAAGATTCTAACCCTGTTAGGAGTTATGGAAGATAGAAGGACCCACTGCCCAAACAGCTTCAGGGTAAGATCACTGAACACACTGTCCAAATAAACTTAATATTATTTAGAAGAATAATATGAAATAGGTTACCTCCTTACTATGCCAAACCACACTCACTGCTACACCAGATCTCAATTTTAGATCTCTGTACTTCGCATGTCTTCCTTCACAAATTCGCTTTCACAACTTCATTATCTCTTTTCTTCATTTCATGCTTACATTCACATTCAACCATACCATGCTCACACTTCTTTCACATTATTACCACTTCATTCAATAAAGAAAAACATTCCTTCCTTTATACCACACTCAAATAATTACAAATGAGTCGACACACAAATACAAAATAAAAGTTTCCACACGCTACATAAAAATTACACAAAACTGTCAGGTTCCAGATATAATAACTCTTCACTCATGAGACCTCAGAGTTTTTGATGTGAACCACATCACTATCAATGTGTCTCAACCTTCCCTTTAACTGCACAAAACTAGATTCCATCCCGATTAGGAGATATTATCCGATTTCCACAAACCGCTACTCAGGAACACTGCCTGAAGACTACTTCCACCAAAATGCTCATAACTTCTATGAATAAATGAATTACTATCTATGCTCTTAACCATAGAAAAATAACATATCAAACAATATAACCTCAATATCACATAGCTCCAACTACAATATCCCACATGCACTAATCAAAACATTGTTTGCTTCTCTACTAGTCTCCAAAAGACCACTGTGTTGACATCAATGACAATCATAGTCATGAATGCAACAAAAAATGCTATAGAATGACTGCCAACATCCAACATTCATTCCTGAAAATCTTCCACATTGGCATTGATGGAAACATAGATGAAAAACATCCAATGTTCCAAAAATTCAATATTGCAACACTACTGCTTTGACAAACATTTCAAATATTGTTTCGTTATCCTGTTCAGTTCTCTCCAACAGATGGTACAAATGGTTTTTCATGTACACTTCTCCCCCATTGACATCAATGACATAAATTTCATCACTATGTCAACAATAACTCAATGTCAATAGACACTATTGAGACAATACATTCACAAGAGTCCTCATGACTCAGCTCACATACTCCCCCATAGAGGAAGTACCAACATCCAATCCAAAAGAAAGATAGGGCTCATATACCACTGGATGGATGCAACCAACTATATCATTACTCAAAAGTAGGTTGGGGCATAACCCCAAGCATACCTCTCAGATACTCAAATGTATCTTTAGGAAAAGGCTTTGTAAATATGTCTGCTATCTATTCCTCTATGCTTATGTACTCTAATTTGACTTCTTTTTCATAAACTTTCTCTCTTACAACATGATACTTGATCTCTATATGCTTAGTCTTAGAATGTAAAATAGGATTCTTAGACATACTAACTATACTGGTGTTGTCACAATGTATGACAATAGGCTCAACAAACCTAATTCCAATATCTTTTAGCATCTGCTTCATCCAAATTATCTAGTTACAAATGTTTGTTGCTGCTACATAGTTTGCTTCTGCTATGCTCTATGAAATACAATTATGCTTCTTGCTTAGCCAAGAAACTAATATTCCTCCAAGAAAAGAGGTTCCACCACTGGTGCTTTTTTTGTCATCAACACTACCTCTCTAATCAACATCTGTATATGCACATAGGGTAAAATCATCATATTTTTCATACCACAATCCATAGTCCATTGTACCTATTAAATATCTTAGTATCCTCTTTACTGCTGCATAATGTGACTCTCTAGGTTCAACTTGAAATCTTGCTACCATTCCAACTGAATGTTGTATATCTGGTCTAGTATGTGTTAAGCACTACAATCATCCAATCATGGATCTATATTTTTTCTACTCAACTGCTGGTGTTTCATCTTTGCTAGATAGTTTATGTCATATAACCATAGGTGTTCCAACTGGTTTACAGTTCTCCATTCCAAATCTTTTTAGCAAATCATTCAAGTACTTCATTTGACATACAAAGATACCATCACTATTCTATGTTATCTATAATCCCAAGAAGTATTTCATCTCACCAATCATACTCATTTCAAATTCAGTCTTCATTTCATTAGCAAATTTGTCACTAGCTTCATCTTCTCCTCCAAAGATAATGTCATCAACAAAAATAACTATAATTAACAAACCATTTTCAATTTCTTTTGTGTAAATATTGCTATCAGATGTTCCTTTAGTAAATCCCAATTTCAACAAATACTTATCCAGTCTAGCATACCAAGTTCTACGTGCTTGCTTTAGTCCATATAATGCTTTTTTTAGTTTACATACCATATCTCCTTCTTGAGTCAAAGGAAAACCTTCAGGCTGCTCAATGTAGACTTCTTCTTCCAATTCTCCATTGAGAAATGCTGACTTCACATCCATCTGATACACTTTGAATTTCTTAAAAGACTCATAGGCCAAGAACATTCTTACTGCTTCAATTCTTTCCATAGGTGCAAAAGTTTCTTCATAATCAATTCCTTCTTGCTACGAGTATCCTTTTACAAACTAATCTTGCTTAGTTTCTTACTACTTCTCCTTGTTCATTCATCTTGTTTCTGAATACCCATTTAGTTCCAATCATATTCTTGTCTTTAGGTTTAGGGACCAATTCCCATGTCTTGTTCTTTTCAATTTGATCTAGTTCTTCTTTCACAACATTAATCCAATGTTCATCTTCACAAGCTTCACTACTAGATTTAGGTTCAATTTAAGAAATCAAACATAAATGTACCTTATTTTGAGTCAGAACTCCTCTATCCAAACTTCCAATAACTTGTTCAACAGGATGATGTCTTGATATATACATGTTCAGTGTCATAGTTATAGATCTTGCTTCAACTATAGATTTTTCTCTAGATTCCTCTTTGGTTTCTTTTGCAGGACTCTCATTCAATAATTCACTGTCAGTCTCATAGAATAATTCAGTAGTTTCAATGTTAGGCTGAGGATGAGCTTCTTCATCAGATTCATAGTCAAGCATTCTTTCCTAAATTTTAAACTTCTCATCAACTTTAACATTTGTGCTTTCAACAATAGTTTTAGTTTTCTTATTGTAACATCTATTTGATTTTCTCTTCAAAGAATATCCAAGAAAAATACCTTCATCACTTCTAGGATCAAAGTTTCCAATATCATCATCTCTCTTTATATAACATTTGCTTCCAAAAATTCTAAAATACTTAACTGAGGGTGCATGTCCAAACTATAATTGATAAGGTGTCTTGTCTGTGTCTACTCTGATTTGTACTCTATTCATTGTATATACTGTTGTATTCATTGCTTCTCTCAAAAATGTCTTCACCAAATCATTCTCAAATAACATAGCTCTTGCTACTACAGTCACTGCTCTATTTCTTCTTTCTACAATACCATTTTGTTTAGGTGTTCTAGGGGCTGAAAACTGTCTCTTAATACCATTCACTTCACAAAAAGTGTTAAACTCTCTAGAAGTAAATTCTCCATCTCTATCAGATCTCAAACATTTAATCTTCATTCCAGATTCATTCTCAACTTTATTCTTAATGATCTTAAACTTATCAAATGCTTTAGATTTTTCTTTCAAAAATGAAATCCACATCATTCTTGTAAAATAATCAACAAGAATCATAAAATACCTTTCTCCATAGAATCATCTAGTCCTGGTAGGACCCCTCAAGTCTGTATGAACAATCTCCAACTTCTCTACTGATGTGAACTTCTTACTAGGAAATGAACTTTTCTTTTGCTTAGCCATCACACATTCTTTGAAAATCATGTTAGTAGGCTTCATAATTTTAGGCAAATCCCTTACTACAAGTGTAGTACTTACTTTCACAATGTTATCAAAGTTTATATGACAAAACCTTCTATGCCATAACCAACTATCATCAATTTTAGTAATCAAACATGTCATCTTAGTAGGATTCAATTGAAATACATTACCTCTAGTTCTAGATCCAGTTCCAATTAGATTTCCATTGTTATCCTTTTGTTAGAAATATAGATGTAGTAACTGAGAGGGGGGGGGGGTGAATCAGTTAACCATAAATTTTCTTTCCATAGATCCCTTAGCTGTCTTATTAAATCATTTGCTACTGTTATTCAGCAAACATACAGAAAAATGCTAAAACTCAGTTATTGCAGTGAGTATTAATTATAACTGTTCTTAAGCATTCATCAGTGATTAACATACATGAATAAAGAAAATAACATGAACACAAGAGACACCAAATTTAATGTGGAAACCCAATATGGGAAAAACCACTAATGTAACTAGTTACTATTTTTCACTCTTCTGAAGTGATGCTCTATTAGGAGCCAACCCGATAAAAGGTTACAAAACACACTGTTAGGTGTGACCTTGTTAGAGGATTTAATCACCCTGTTAGGAGTGGCCTTGTAAGAGGTCTTGAAATAATTCAATAGAACTATCACCTTGTTAGAGGATTTACAAAATGGCTGTTAAACCAACTCGGTTAGGAGATTTTGAAATCACTACTACAATGGTAAGAAAGTAACAATGAAATGATCTGAATAATGATGCAACTGAATTGTTGAATACAGATCTCTGTTCTGCTTCACTAGATCCTTCCTGATCAAAATATATCTCTGTTGCTCCTCAAGGATATCTAATCATCCTTCAAAATTCGCTCACACTTTCCTTCTTTTTCACTTCCACACTTTTAATTCACAACTTGACCTTCTATATATACCATTTGGATTGTCCATTCAGATTGTCAGGTTGGCACTAATAACATTACTAATCATTACAACAGTTGGCTAGAATAATCAAACTTTATTTCTCAAATTAACAAAATCCTTTACTGGGCCGACCTTGCTTGGTAAACACTAATCTGAAAAGATTTCCTTTGGTGACCGAGAGAACTCGGTAAGCACTAAAAATTTTGCAACATCCTTTGGAGACCAAGTGAACTCGGTAAACACTAAATTTCCTTCGTTAACCGTGGAAGCTTAGTTAACACTATTTTCTGCCATACTTTTCTTTGACACCCGAGATATCTTGGTAGACACTGAAAACTACCTTCTGACCGACTGAGCTTGGTAAATACTAGGAACTGCTTTGCTGAATGACTGAGCTAAGGATAAAGGTAAGAAAACATGTTTTTTGGTTAAGGATTTTGATGATAGTGAAGAAGAAATTGTCTTCATTGCTATAAAAGATGAATCTAATGATGATGAAGATGATATGACACTTATCTCCCATATAAGAAAAAATGATACATAGATTATAGACAGTGGATGCTCACATCATATGACTGGTGATAGAACAAAGTTTGAACACCTTGAAGACTATGATGGTGGTAATGTAAGGTTTGGATACAATGAACCTTGTTGTATAAAAGGAAGAGGATGAATTTCATTAACCAAAGAACTTGTATGTGATAATGCATATTGGGTTGAAGGACTAAAGAATAATCTTCTAAGTGTAGCATAGCTAATCAACATTGGATTCAAGGTTGAATTCATGGATGGCAAAGAAAGACTGCTAAATGACAAAGGAAAACTGATTGGTTCAAGCAAACAAACCAAAGGTAACCTATTTTATCTTGATCTTAGTGAATGCTCATGTTTTATTGCTCAAATTGAAGAAAGTTGGTTATGGCACAAAAGGTTATGTCATGTAAATTTTGATAATATGGTGAAAATAAGAAAATTCAAGAAAGTAAGAGGTATTCCTACTTTGAAGAAACCTGATGTTGGTCTATGCAAGAATTGTTAGATTGGTAAAATGGGAAAGACTAGCTTTAAAAGTAAAAACTATTAGTCTGAAGATATTTTGGATATTGTGCATACTGATTTATGTGGACCTATTGGAGTTGAAAGCTATACTTGAGAAAAATTCTTTATTCTTTTTGTTGATGATTACTCTAGAATGATGACTGTTATGTATTTAAGAGAAAAATTAGAGGCATTTGAGAAATTCAAATGGTATCTAGCAAGAGTAGAAAAGGAAATAGGAAAAAAAATGAAATGCTTGAGATCAGACAGAGGTGGTGAATTCATCTCCCATGAATTCAATAATTTCTGCATTGAAAGAGGAATCAAAAGATAGGTATCAGCCCCAAGAACTCTTGAGTAGAATGGAATAGCTGAAAGAAGGAACAGATCTATCATGGATTGTGCGAGGACTCTAATGATTGAAAAGAACATTGCTATGAAATATTGGAAGGAAGCTATTAGCACTGCAGTTCATACCTTGAACCGAGTACAGTTGAGAAAAGACACATTCAAAACTCCTTATGAGTTATGGTATGGCTATAAACCCAATGTAAGTTACCTGAAAGTATTTGGTAGTAAATGTTACATCTTAAAAGAATCTAGAAAAGGAAAATTTGATGTAAAAAGTGATGAAGGAATATTTTTGGGATATTCTTACAAAAGCAAAGCATATAGATGTTTGAATTTGTCTACTCATAAAATCATAGAAAGTGCACATGTGAAAGTTGATGAGTTTGTAGAAAAGACTGAAGAAGAAAGCAAAAAGGAACTAGAGGATTACAAAAGATTTGTTTACATTGAACCTAATACATTGCTAGACACATCTGTCAATAAGGAAACTACATCTACCGAGCCTAGTACAATAACTGAGTCACAACAAGAAATTCAAACCGAGTCACAAGAAACCGAGTCTCAGCCTGAAGCTACCGAGTGAATATCTACCAAGCCTAAGCAAACTGAACCTGAAGATGAAATTCAAGAAAATGACAATGTAACTCATTCAAGAAGCAAGGAACCTGTATTGGCCAAGTATGTTAGGAAGCATCATACACTAGATCAGATTATTGGAAACAAATTAGATGGTACTATGACAAGAAGTAAACTGAAAGGTACATGTTTACTTGCTTACTTTGAACCTAAAAATGTTAAAAATGCATTGGAAAATGAAAGTTGGATTGAGGCTATGTATGAAGAAATAGAACAAATAGAAAAAAACAAGACATGGATTCTTATACCTAGGCCTAAAGACAAAAATGTAATTGGAACAAAATGGGTATTCAGGAACAAGCTGAATTAAGATGGTCAAGTATCTAGAAACAAAGCTAGATTAGTGTGTAAAGGGTATTGTCAAGAAGAAGGTATAGATTATGGAGAGACTTTTGCTCTTGTTGCAAGATTAGAAGGTGTAAGAAATCTACTTGCATATGCAGCACATAAAAGATTTAAGGTATATCAAATGGATGTAAAATCTGCATTTCTCAATGGTATTCTTGATGAAGAAGTCTACATTGAGCAACCTGAAGGTTTTGTTGGTCCAGACAAAAAGAATATGGTCTGCAAGTTACACAAAGCATTGTATGGTCTGAAACAAGCCCCTAGAGCATGGTATGAAAGATTACATAACTATCTTATTCAAATTGGTTTCAAAAGAGCTAATGATAATAGTAGTTTGTACATCAAGGAAGGACCAGATAATAGAATTGTTTTGGCAGAAATATTTGTGGATGATACTATGTTTATAGGTAATGATGATCAGTGCAAAGAATTTTCAAAGAAAATGAACAAAGAATTTGAAATGTCTATGTTTGGTCAGATAAAGTTTTTTGTTGGTCTTCAAATTCAGCAGAGCAAGAATGGTATCTACATTACTCAGTCTAAATACATCAAGGAAATACTTAAGAAGTTTGGTATGGAAGATGCAAAACTAGTTGGTACCCCCATGTGTAATGGATTGAAGCTTACCAAAAATGATGATTCAAAAGAAGTAGATCAGACCTTATACAAGTCAATGATTGGAAAATTATAGTATGTAGTTCATACAAGGCCTGATATTGCCTTAGCAGTTGGTATAGTAGCAAGATTCTCAGCAAAACCAAGAGAAAATCATATGATGGCAATCAAAAGAATCTTGAGATACTTGAAAGGAACTGAAGATTATGGCTTGTGGTATAAATTTGGAGGCAATCTAGACTTAAAAGTGTTTACTGATGTTGATTGGGTAGGAAACATTGATGACAGAAAAAGTACAAGTGGTGGAGCATTCTTTCTTGGCAAGAGGTTGGTATCTTGGACCAGTAAAAAGAAAAATTGCACATCCCAATCCATAGCAGAAGTAGAATATATTGCTGTAGCAGTAAACTACTCTAATATTGTTTGGTTCAAACAGTTATTGGAAGGCATGAAGGTTGAGATCAAAGAACTAGTTGTTATATTTTGTGATAATACAAGTGTGATAAATATTTCAAAGAATCTAGTAATGCATTCCAAAACCAAACACATTGCTATAAAATATCACTTTGTCAGAGAATTGGTATAGGACAAGGAAATCAGATTAGAATATATTCATACAAAAGAATAGATTGTAGATATATTCACCAAGCCACTACCTAAAGATGCATTCTTGTATCTAAGAGGTAAGTTAGGGGTCATTCCCCTATCCGAGGCTCACTAAATGAAGGTTTAGTAATGCATCAACCAGAGCATATTAAAGATTAGTTAGTTGATGCAGCTTAGTTGAGGAATCATTACATATGAATCAGTACTCAAGGTACATAGCTATTCACCTAGTATGTGTTGTCAAAGAGGGAGAGTTTGCTGTCATATTTCAAGAAATTTCTTTAGATTTCTAAGAGGGAGTTCTCATAGTTGAGAATCAGAATGAAGCTAAGGATATGCTCCTTACTCTATGTTTTCTATGAAATTTCATTGTGCTATGACATATTGTGTTGCCATCAATGCCAAAGAGGGATCTGTGGAAAGTAAATATTTATGGTTAATTGATTCACCCCCCCTCTTAGTTACTACATTTATATTTCCAACACCTTTATCACATAAGTTTTCTCAATAAACTAAACTTGATATCCCTTATCCACTAACTGTCCAACACTCAAAAAATTATGTTTCAATCCATCAATAAAGTAAACATCATCAGTATTAGTCTTTCCATCAAGAGTAATAGATGCTATACCTTTAATCAAACAAGGTGCATTGTTACCAACTCAAACAATTCCTCCATCATAACTATTAAAATTTATGAACTTCTTCATGTCACCAGTCATATGATGTGAACAACCACTATCTATAATCCAATCATCTTTCTTTTCAACTTGGGAAACTAATGTTTTTTCTTCCTTCACATCAGATTTAGAATTCTCTTCTTTAATTGCTACAAATCCTATTTCATCATTATTCTCAGTATCACTTTCACTCAAAGTTCTTTCTATACTAGCTTCAAGATCTTCATCATTAGCATAATAACATTCCTTAGATCTTCTAGGCTTGAAATTATTTCTATACTTCTTAACTCTCTTAGGACACTTAGATGCAAAATGACCATATTCTTGAGAAGTCCAACATTTAATATTTTTCTTACCGTCTGGTTCTCTTTTCACAAGCAAGGCAATACCTTCTTCAATCTTCTTATCTTCTTCATTTCTAGATCTACTGCTGCTGGCATAATATCCACTTACACTAGTACTTCTTAACAAAGTGATGAAGGGTGCTCCCCTTAATACCACAAACACATAACAGAAATAGAGAAACAACAACAATATGCAAGAACAGAAAATTGGCTTCTTATTATCTCCACAAATGTGGAATTACAAACTTTCAGAATTACAATATGCAAAGCCACATGGGCATTCCTTACAATATTCTGTAGGACAAAGCCTCGAATCAATACCCAGATCTACTACCCAGAACTATTCTGAACTGCCTAAGACAATAATACAGCCTTCCTTATATAGGCAATTATCCACCGCCTGGGAAGGTTCCAGAATTTTAGCCAATAAGGCCGACCAAACTTAGAATTATTTTATTTTACATTTTATTACATCATAGTCGGCTCAAGATAACCTTTGAAACCCGAACAGAAATTTTGAAGAAAATTATTTTTCGCCATTTCAGGTGGCCCAACTTCCGAAGACCATAAGTCATCACCAGTTGACCCGCTCGGCCACTATAACCCCATTTCGGAAACGCCACGAAGCGCTCTACAAGCTTGACCAGCGCAAGCACCCGTCACGCAAATTTTCGACCTCATCTGGGGCCTCTAAAGCCTTCAAAACTGAGTTCAAAGTTTCTGTACCCTGCTGCCAATACCGAAAATCTTCAATATCTTCTAATATACACTTGATCTGGCAATGAAACTTTACTGGCAGACTTATATGACCAAAATGAACCTCCAAGAAAGAAATCAGATCATTCTGAGCACATACGAAAATTACCAAAAATAGTAACTTTCCATAAATAGCAGCTCTGCACAAAATAACCCTTATTGAATTCAAAAACAGAAATATTTTTGGGTGATGCAAGATTGCTCTTACACCCAGGATGCTCCTGCATCAGACACCCAGGGTAATTTGAAAAGTGACCCTGTCACGACTCAGGTGTGTAGAGGAAAACCAAGATGGTTAACCTCCTCCTTTGTTAGCCACGATGAATCTTCTACAGGTCGTCCTTTCCATTTGACCAAATACTCTTCATATGTCCTATTCCTTGTGCTTCTACCAACATGACTGTCCAGTATGTCTTCGATCTCCTTAGTGTCTGAACTAGTTGCTGGAATACTCCACTGTGCTGCTGTGATCTCATCTTCAACACCTCTTTCATGATACTCTGTCAGATCTGAAATGTTAAACACTGGTGAAATATTTAGCTCACTAGGCAATTCTACCTCATATGCGTTTCCTGAATCATGTTTCTTCAATATCCTGCATGGTCCAAACTTCTTCATTTTCAACTTGTTATATGTACCAACTGGAAACCGCTCCTTCCGCAAATGAACCATGACTTCATCACCAACCTAAAATTTCTTATGCCTCCTTTTCTCATCTGCCTTAGCCTTATACTGTGTGTTCATCTTGGTAATATGCTTCCTCACCTCTTCATGGATGTTCTCCAAGTGTTCTGCAAAATCCTCAGCTTCAGCACTACTTATTTCTCCTTTATCTATCTTTCTCAATTCAGATGCATTTCTTGGACTACTTCCATATATAATCTGGAATGGTGATTTACCAGTGCTCCTGTTGACAGAATTATTGTATGCAAATTTCGCCTGTGGTAAAATCAAATCTCATCCTGTTGGCTTATCTCCAACCAAACATCTCAGCAAATTTCCCAAACTCCTATTCACCACCTCTGTCTGTCCATCAGTCTGGGGATGATGTGATGAACTGAACTTCAAATCTGTCTTCAACTTCTTCCACAATGTACGCCAGAAATATCCAACAAACTTAGTGTCCCGATCCGAAACTATGGTCTTTGGCAAACCATGAAGTCTCACTACTTCTCTGAAAAACAATTCTGCTACATGAACAGCATCATTAGTCTTCTTGCAGGGAATAAAATGTGCCATCTTTGAAAATCTGTCAACTACCACAAAAATTGAATCATGTCCCCGCTGAGTCCTCGGTAAACCAAGAACAAAGTCCATGCTGATATCCTCCCAAGGCTTCTCTGGTACAGGTAGTGGCTGATACAACCTTATATTTTGCTTCACTCCTTTCGCCATCTGACATACTCTACAACTCTGTACAAACTTCTTCACATCTTGCTGCAACTGTGGCCAATAATAATTCTCACTAACCAAAGAAAGGGTTTTATCACGACCAAAATGTCCAGCCAATCCTCCGCTATGCTTCTCCTTGATGAGATTCTCCCTCATAGAACTTCGTGGAATGCACAACTGATTCCCTCTGAATAGCATATCATCCTGGATGATGAAATCCAACCATTTTGTCCTGTCTAGAGTAACAGGTTCTGCACAAGCTTTCCAAGCTTCACCAAAATCAGGATCCTCTGGATACAAATTCTTGAGTTCCTTGAACCCAACCACTTCAATCTGCATTTCTGTCAGCAATAGTTGCCTTCTGCTAAGAGCATCTGCAACCCTATTAGACTTTCCACTCCTGTGTTTCAAAACAAATGTATAACTCTGCAAAAACTCAACCCATTTCAAATTCCTTTGATTCAATTTTCCTTGACTATTCAAATATTGCAAAGCTTGATGATCAGTATACAAAACAAACTCCTTAGGAAGCAGATAATGTCTCCACTTCTTTAATGCCTGAACTATAGCATAAAATTCTTGATCATAAACAGAATATTTCCTCTTGGCATCATTTAACTTCTCACTAAAATAAGCAACAGGTTTACCTTCTTGGCTCATAAAAGCTCCTATTGCAGTACCACTAGCATCACAATCTACTTGAAACACCTTATTAAAATCTGGAAGTGTTAAAACAGGTTGTTCTGTAACTTTTTGTTTCAATAATTGAAAACTCTTTTCTGCTCCTTTAGTCCACTTAAACTCTTTTCTATCCCCTCTCATTGTTTCAGTCAAGGGTCCACAAATACTGCTAAAATTTCTGATAAACTTTCTGTAAAAGCTAGCTAGACCATGAAAATATCTTACCTCAGTAGCACTCCTTGGAGTAGGCCATTCGAGGATAGCCTGTACCTTCTCTGGGTCCATTTTTAGACCTTCTGCTGAAACTACAAATCCCAAATACACTAACTCTTTCTTCACAAAACTGCACTTCTTCAAATTAATCAACAATTTCTCTTCTCTCAACTTTTCAAATACCATACGAATATGCATCATATGCTCATCCAATGTCTTACTAAAGATCAAAATATCATCTAGGTAAACAATGACAAACTTACCCAGAAATTCTTTCAGAACCTCATTCATGAGCCGCATGAAAGTGCTCGGTGCATTGGTTAGCCCAAAAGGCACGACTAACCACTCATACAGTCCTTCCTTTGTCTTGAAGGCAGTCTTCTATTCATCTCCTTCTCTGATCCGAATCTGATGATATCCACTTTTCAGATCTATCTTTGAGAAATACACAGCTCCACTCAAACAGTCCATAATATCATCCATTCGTGGCAATGGAAACCTGTACTTGATTGTGATCTTGTTTATTGCTCTGGAATCTGTACACATCCTCCACTCTCCATTCTTCTTTGGTGCTAATACCGCTGGTACAGCACAAGGACTCAGACTCTCTCGAATCAATCCTTTCTATAACAGTTCATGCACTTGTCTGTTCAACTCCTCACTTTCTGCAGGTGTCATTCTGTGTGCTGCCTTATTTGGCAAACTCGCTCCTGGGATCAAGTCCATCTAATGACTGATCTTCCTGACTGGTGGTAATCCATCAGGCACGTTATTAGATACAATATCCTGAAACTCATTCAACAAATCTGCAACTTCTACAGGAACATCTTCTACTTCCTTTTTACCAGCTTTTGGAATTAAAGCAAAACATACATGCTCATGCCTCATACCATCTAGGAAATTTCTTCCATCAACAAAAGTTATCCTTGCATTACCACATACCTTTTCTTCAGTCTCCTTCAACAGTTTCAGCTTATGTCACACTCCATCCTTTGTCAGGGAATAGGTATTCGCACGGCCATCATGTACAGCACATCTGTCAAACTGCCAGGGTCTACCCAACAACATATGGCATGCATCCATAGATATGATATCACACAATACCTCATCTTGGTATCCGCCAATCTTGAACTTCACTAGGCATTGTTCATTGACCATGACCTTGTGGTCATCCTGTACCCAGGCAATCCGATATGGATGTGGGTGTTTCTGTCTCTTGAGCTTCAACTTTGTCACCATCTCTTCTGACACCAAATTGTCAGTGCTTCCACTATCAATGATCACATCACAACATTTACCTTCACACTTGCACCTGGTGCAAAACAGGCTCCTTCTTTGCTCAGGTTCATTCTCACCACTCAACAGGACTCTTCTGTTAATCAACGTTTCTCCTCTTTCAGCATCTTCAGAATTTGATGATCTGGCATCTTCATCGACATGTGCAACTCTGGCCTGGCCTTCATTTCTCCTGTCTATTCTGCCTTGGCGCTGAGGACATTCAAATGCCCTATGACTTTCTTCTCCACAGTGAAAACATGTTCCACGAAAGCCACCTCTTCCAGATCCTTTTCCTCTTCCTCTTCCTCTCTGATCTCTATTATTCTGATCCTGGAAGTGATTGGAATTATTTCCTCGCTGATTTTGACTGCTACTGGCCTCATCCTTCTTTTTCGGATCTTCATTTCGGCCACCATATGACCGTCCACCAGATCGTCCACCGCGACCTCTTCCATTTTGTCTGCTCTCAAACTTCTTGTTCAGCTTTTCCTCCACTTTTAGGGAAAACTGGTATGCCTCTTCAATACTATTCATTCGAACCAGATTCAGCTCCTCCTGAATGCTTGGCCTTAACCCATTAAGGTATTGGGCAACTTTCTCTTTATCAGCTTCTGCATGGCTTGTTCTGATGAGAAGTCGATAGAACTCCTCTGTATACTCCTGAACAGATCTTCCTGCTTGCTTCAAACTCTGCATTTTCTTTAGTAGGTCAACCTCATAATCAACAGGAATGAACTGTCGCTTCAATTTATCCACCATCCGATCCCATCTTGTGATTTTATCTTTCCCTCTTCTATTTCGCTCTAATTGAATTTCTTGCCACCAGATCTTCACATGACCTTTCAGTCTGGCCTTCGCAAATTTGACCCTATCAGGATCCTCAACATCTTCATACTCAAAATATTCTTCACACTCATTGATCCAGTCGATCAGTTCCTCTGGGTTAAGATTTCCAGAAAATGTAGGAACCTCAATCTTAGGTCTTTTCCCAATCTTGGAAATCGCCCGAAAAAGTCTTTCTTCCTCCTGGTTCACAATTTCAACTTCTCCTTCTTGATATTCTTCTTCGGCTTCATCCTCGCTTTCATCTCTGACATTAAGATTCATTCCTCTGTGAATCTCTTCTTGCAATGCTCGCACTTGTCTTTGCAGCTCTCTAACCTCAGGTGTTACAACACCAGCTCTTCCGCCACGTTCCCTTCGTGGAGGCATTTTCGCGATGTGCGCTGAAACCCTAGCCACGGTCCTGGTGCAAACTGCCTCACAGTCGGCGATCTGTTTACACACTCAAGAACTCCTGCTCTGATACCACTTGATGAAGGGTGCTCCCCTTAATACCACAAACACATAACAGAAATAGAGAAACAACAACAATATGCAAGAACAGAAAATTGGCTTCTTATTATCTCCACAAATGTGGAATTACAAACTTTCAGAATTACAATATGCAAAGCCACATGGGCATTCCTTACAATATTCTGTAGGACAAAGCCTCGAATCAATACCCAGATCTACTACCCAGAACTATTCTGAACTGCCTAAGACAATAATACAGCCTTCCTTATATAGGCAATTATCCACCGCCTGGGAAGGTTCCAGAATTTTAGCCAATAAGGCCGACCAAACTTAGAATTATTTTATTTTACATTTTATTACATCATAGTCGGCTCAAGATAACCTTTGAAACCCGAAAAGAAATTTTGAAGAAAATTATTTTTCGCCATTTCAGGTGGCCCAACTTCCGAAGACCATAAGTCATCACCAGTTGACCCGCTCGGCCACTATAACCCCATTTCGGAAACGCCACGAAGCGCTCTACAAGCTTGACCAGCGCAAGCACCCATCACGCAAATTTTTGACCTCATCCGGGGCCTCTAAAGCCTTCAAAACTGAGTTCAAAGTTTCTGTACCCTGCTGCCAATACCGAAAATCTTCAATATCTTCTAATATACACTTGATCTGGCAATGAAACTTTATTGGCAGACTTATATGACCAAAATGAACCTCCAAGAAAGAAATCAAATCATTTTGAGCACATACAAAAATTACCAAAAATAGTAACTTTCCATAAATAGCAGCTCTGCACAAAATAACCCTTATTGAATTCAAAAATAGAAATATTTTTGGGTGATGCAAGATTGCTCTTACACCTAGGATGCTCCTGCATCACAAAGTAGGATGAATACTAAGAGAACTGAATGTTGTCTCCATTCTAGGTAAGTCTCCTGATACCCTCAAGTTCATTTTTGCTGCTTCCAATCTTCCAAGAAGAGTCTCTCTTGTTCAATCATTTGTGTTGTCTACTTAAATACAGGAGTCAATGTCCTCAAAATTTTCCATATCACTTCATTCTTTGTGTTTGTTCCTCCACAAGCTTTTATTCCTACAATAATTTATGACATTCTACCAATATAGCTTCTAATAGATTCATCTTCCATCATTCTTATATCGTCAAATGTGCATATCCAATTATGTAATCTAGCTCTCTTTGCATGTTCATCACCTTCAAAAGTAGAGTGTAAAGCTTTCCAAATTTCATGGGCTTTTGTTAAATATTTTACCTGACTGTATTCATTCTCTGGAAGTGCTGTCAAAAGTTCTTTTCTTGCAAGTATGTTACACATGAATAGGTCTAGCTCATCTTTAGATCCTGTCTCAAGATTATCTTCTCCAATGATAGTCTTCTCATTCTTTGTAATCAACCAATAACCTAGTCCTAAACAAAATAGATATGTCTTCATCTTCTCTTTCCAGCTGTCAAAATTTACTCCATCAAACTTAGGGCTTTCTTTCTTGAAATTCACCATGGATCTCCTTAAGCTGTTAAACTTTTCTTTCAAGGACCTGCTTCTCTGATACCAATTGTTAGAAAGTAAAGTCTACCAAGATAACTGAGAGGGGGGGTGTGAATCAGTTATCAGATAATTATAACCTTTTATCAACTTCAACAACATTTAACCATTTAAGCAATGTAATTACCAACCATAGAAAGATATTCATACACAATGACACAATAACACAAGATATCTTGACTAGGGAACCTCTTGATCAAAGAGTAAACTTCGGTGGGAATGATGCCCACAAAAGATGCACTAATATAAATATTCTTTGTGAAAGGATGGACTCTGTTAGGAGTCTTATGAAATACATTTAGTACATATGAATCCCTATTAGGAGATTTTGAATCCCTGTTAAAAGATTCTAACCCTGTTAGGAGTTATGGAAGACAAAAGGACCCACTGCCCAAACAACTTTAGGGTAAGATCACTAAACACACTGTCCAAATGACCTTAATATTATTTAGTAGAATAATATGAAATATTTTACCTCCTTAATATGCCAAACCACACTCACTACTACACCAAATCTCAATTCCAGATCTCTGTACTTCTCATGTCTTCCTTCACAAATTTGCTTTCACAACTTCATTAGCTCTTTTCTTCACTTCATGCTTACATTCGCATTCAAACATACCATGCTCACACTTCTTTCACATTACTACCACTTCATTAAATAAAGAAAAACATTCCTTCTTTTATACCACACTCAAATAATTACAAATGAGTGGGCACACAAATACAAAATAAAAGTTTCCACACACTACATCTAAATTACACAAAACTGTTAGCTTCTAGATATAATAACTTTTCACTCATGCAACCTCAAAGTTTGCACTATGAACCACATCACTATCAATGTGTCTCAACCTTCCCTTTAACTACACAAAACCAGATTCCATCCTGATTAGGAGATATCATCCGATTTTCACAAACCGCTACTCAGGAATACTGCCTGAATACTGCTTCCACCAAAATGCTCATAACTTCTATGAATAAATGAATTACTATCTGTGCTCTTAACCATAGAAAAATAACATATCAAAGAATATAACCTCAACATCACATAGCTCCAACTGCAATATCCCACATGTGCTAATCAAAACATTGTCTGCTTCTCTACTAGTCTTCAAAACATCACTATGTTGACATCAATGACAATCATAGTCATGAATGCAACAAAAACTACTACATAATGACTGCCAACATCCAACATTCATTCCTAACACATACAGTATTCATGGAGCTAGTTTCGAAACATAGTCAACAAGATTCATCTTCTCAGCCTAATGTGGGTGCTAAGGTCAATTATGCTTATTCTAGAAACAATGATATTATCAATATAGTTGAACCATGCCTATCTAAGCATTGAAATGTTATCACAATTGTAAGAAAAGATAGAGAAAATCAATCAGCTAACTTAATTACTCAATCACAAGCTTAGGCACATCTACAAGGACAAATCCTAGATTCATCAACTGTCCCTAAGGTGCCTTTCAATCTGTATTCCACTTCTAAATATTAGGCCACATCTAAATCTTCAAATCCTAAAGACACGAGGCCTACATCATACAATATTGTTCAACAACTCCAACATACTAATGCAAAAATTTCCATGCTTGAGTTGCTTCAGATATCTCCAGCTCATAGAGCCATTCTAGAGAAAGCTTTGCTTGGATCCAATGTTCCTGACAACCTTGATTTAGACAGGGTCCAGACTATGGTTGGTCATCTTACGTCTCTATAATATATTTCCTTTTCAGAGGAAGATGATAACTCCTTGAGTCATCCACATAACCATCCCTTGCATATTGAAGTTTTGATCCAAAACCATCATGTCAAACGTGTGTTGATAGATGGATGTGCTGGTCTAAATATTTGTTCTTTCAGCTTGATCACACAATTGGGATTTTCAGAAATGGATATTGATCCTAGAAAGAAAATAACTATCAAGGCATATGATGAAGAAGAACAATCTTCCAAAGGAACAATTGTCTTGCTTATCAGGATAGGTCTTGCCATTAGAGATCCTACATGTCATGTTCTTGATATACCTTTGGCTTACAACATCCTTCTAGGGAGACCCTGGATACATGAAATGAAAGCTATTCCTTCTACATACCATAAGTGTTTGAAATTTCTTTATGAAGGGGTAGAGGTCACCATTTCAGTAGATGGATCTACAACTTGTAATACATTGAAAGAAAGTGTTGATAAACTTGTCCCTAATAATAGAAAATCTTCCACTAAGCAGTTAGACCTTGCTTCAACATCCAAAATGGAAGACATTGCTATAGAGGTCACAATCAAAGAAAATGGTATGGGAGAATATACTATGGAGCTAGTCTTATCTTTGACATCTCTCCCTATCTTGCCTAACTCTTATGGGAAAACTTTGAAACAATCCAAATTAGAATCTAAAGAACCTCTTGAGGCGTATAAAGGAAATTTTGTTGCAAAAAAAGTATCCAAAAAAGACTTTGAAGAGGATGAAGCTATTCTTGCATGGCTATACAAAGATGAACCTAAATCTCAAATTTTTCAAACATGTGATTCTAAGACACCAAAGATCCCTTCTAAGTCATATGGACTAGGAGACAAATTGATCACAAAAATGGGATATATAGGAAAAGGACCTCTAGGAATAAAGGGTAAAGGTCTTCTATCACCTCTTGACCATCATGGCTAAACAAAAAAGAATACAATAGGTCTAGGATATAAGTAGAATCCTTTCTATCTTAGTAAGAACTCCCCACATGTCTTAGAACAGATTGAACCAAAGGAGGAAACAATAAAATAGTCTGATAGCAATGGTTCAGATACCATTGAAGACCTCATTCCTTATGAGAATTTTCATAAATAAATCAAAGACCTACTTGAAGCTAAACATGATCCAATAAAGAGAATCAATGTAGTAGAAACACAAGAACCTACTATGGAACAAGAGATAGTTGCAACACAAGAAGCAGTTAATCTCAAAGGTAATCAAACGGACAAAAGGGAAGGTAAGTCTATCACTATAGCTGAGCACTTGGAGCATTCCAATGATTCTAAGATAGATTCTCATGAGTATGAATTCAAATTTGAATCTAAGGGTAACCCTTCTTGGGGTATTTGCACTGACTTTACTCATGTTCTTAAATTTCCTAGAGGTATAGATGAGGAATCCAATGACTATGAATGGGGAGCCATTCCAGAGGAAGATGAACTTATTATAGAGAAACATATTGATGTTATTCACCAATATGCACCTACACCCAATGTAAGTCTAGAGCAAAATAATGAACTTAACGAGTCTGATCCACCGATGGCTGAAGTAGGCTCCCATAATGACATTGAGCCTATTCATGAATTGAACATCTTAAATATCACCTTTGAAATTGAGCATTGGGTTAGGACTAATGATGACAGATCCATATCCATAAACATTATCTCCTAATCCTTTCCCATTTTGACTATCCAACATCCCAAACTTCTTGACCAAACTTCCACAAATCCAAGCCAAGGTATCTATACTTTCCCAAATGACTATGCCCTTGCTTGCTACCTAAATGCAATTGAGCCTATGAGGACTTCCATCAATGAACTGAGCGTCAGCATGGAAAAGTCAAACATCAAGTATCTTAGTCAAAAGAATAAAAGTAAAAAGAAAAAGAAAAGGATTTCTGAGGGTGAAAACCACTTTATGGCAGTTTCAGAACCTACAAAAGTAAAAATAAAAGACACATCTAAAGGTGAAAACCTCTCTGAGGTGCCTAAGGATGAGATATTTGATGTCCTTCTGAGTCATTTATAGGATAGATCTCCAATTATAATTGAACCCACTCAATCCATCAACTTGGTAACAAAAGAGGAACCACAGTTGATCCATGTAGCACAATCATTATTGGAAGAAGAAAAGAAAAAATTTACTACATTCCTTATAGAGAAAAAGATCAAATTTGCATGGAAATATTAAAATATGCTAGGGTTGAATCCTGATCTTATAATGCACCATTTATCTATAGCTCCACGGGTCAAACCTATTAAATTTTTTTTGAGAAATATGCATCCTCATGTTGCACTCTTGGTCAAAGTTGAATTAGAGAAATTGTTAAAATCCTGATTCATTCATGTTATTGACTATGCTAAATGGATCTCTAATATTGTACCTATTTAGAAACTAGATAAATCAATTAGAGTGTGCACAGACTTTAGAGACGTGAATAAAGCATGCCCTAAAGATGATTTTCCACTACCTAACATTGATATGATAGTGGACATGACTACGTGTTTTGAGATGTATTCTTTAATGGATGGTTTCTTAGGATATAATCAAATAAAAATTGCTCTAGAGGATCATGAGAAAATTGCTTTCACATGTGCATGGGGTACCTTCTATTGGAATGTCATGCCATTTGGGCTTAAGAATGCTGGTGCTACATATCAGAGAGCTACGACATCTATTTTTCATGACATGATGCATCACACTATGGAGGATTATGTTGATGATACATTTGCAAAATCTATGATAAGGGCTGAATATCTAAATGATTTGAGAAAAATACTAGACTGCATGGAGAATTTTTGTCTTAGATTAAACCCTAAGAAGTGTAGTTTTGGTGTCACTTCTAGAAAGCTCCTAGGATACATTGTTTCAAAGAAAGGTATTGAAGTTGATCTAGCTAAAGTTAAAGCCATCATGGAGATGTAACCTCCCAAGATCATTAGTGAAATGAGAACATTGCAAGGGAGAGTACAATCTATTATATGCTTCATATCTCAATTATCAGACATATCACAACCTTTTACAAAAAAATTACATAAAGGCGTGACATTTGCATGGAGCAAAGAATGTGAGAATAATTTTAACCATATCAAGACATATCTATCAAATCCTCCTATCTTGATGCCTCCTCTATAAGGGAAGCCATTGATCTTATATGTCTCTGCAATAGATACATCACTAGGGGCATTGCTTGCACAACATGACGAGAATAAAAAGGAAAGAGTTATATATTATATCAGTAGAACTTTGGTTGTGTATGAAAATAACTATTCAATGACTGAGAAAGCTTGTCTAGCTATGATCTTTGCATCACAAAAATTGAGACATTATATGTTAGCTCATACCACACATTTGGTAGCTGAGATTGATCCACTAAAGTACCTACTAAGCAAAGCTGCCCTCACAGGTAGATTACCTAAATGTGTTATGCTCCTAAGTGAATTTGACATTAAATATGTTGAAAGAAAATCTATTAAAGGCCAAGTTATTGCTGATCAATTGGTAGATCCACCTATGTTTCATGACACACCAACGCAAATGGAATTCCCAAATTCCTCTATCATGAATCTTTCTTCTAGAGAATGGAAATTGTTCTTTGATGGCTCCTATACATAGAATGGATCTGGAGCAAGCATATTATTTATCACACCTCAAGGATACTCAATACTGAAAGCATTCAGATTAATGTTCCCTTTTACAAATAATATTGTTGAATATGAAGCCCTTCTTAATGATATGAAAATAGAAATTGAGTGGAGAGTGATAGAGATACACATTTATGGAGACTCACAACTTGTTATCCATCAAGTCAATGATGTGTACCAAATGAAAGATGAAAATCTCATTCCATACAAAATAATGGTAGATGATCTAAAGAAATATTTCATATCTATCACATTTAAGAAAATTCCTAGAATAGAGAACAAGGTTGCCAATGCAATGGCAACACTATCTACTTTATTATAGCAGCCTGAACATGAGCTATGCTATGAGTTCCTAGTGGAAGCACTATCCTATCCTGCATATGATTCCCCCAAAACCTGAATGATCTATATTGTTGTAGGTCATGATTCATCTCGATATAAAAACCTTTTTCCTTATCTCTGAGACCAAATCATTCCTGATGCTTTTAATCACCTTGAAAAAAGATACCTCATCCATAATGTGTCCTGGTATGTCATCATTGGTAACGATTTGTACAAACAAGGTCTAGATGGTATGCTACTTAGATGTTTAGAATGGGAAGAGTCTCAACATGCACTAGAGGAAGTCCATGAAGGTATATGTGGCTCACACTCAAATGGTTTAACACTAAATCAAAAGCTTATTAGGGCTAGGTACTATTGGACCAAAATAGAGAAAGATGCAATCAAGTTTGCTAAGAACTGTCAAAAGTGCCAAGTACATAGTAACTTAATTCATGCTCTAGGGAGATATCTAATTCCCTTTACTACACAATGGCCTTTTCACCAATGGGCATTTGATCTTATAGGAGCCATACATCCTCATTCTTCTAATGGACATACCCATATCATAATAGCTACAAACTATTTTACAAAATGGGTAGAAGTAGTCCCTTTGACTCAAGCAACCGGCAAGAAAATTTTTATGTTCATTATGAACTACATCATATGTCGGTATGGTATTCCACATTCAATAGTCACAAATAATGGTGGAAAATTCAAGAATAGAGACTTAGATGACCTATGTGCCAAATTCAAGATTACACAACATTGGTCATCTATTTACTATCTTCAAGGGAATGGACAAGTAGAGGCTTCTAACAAGAATCTATTGAAAATCTTGCACCATATAGTTAATAAAATAGGAAGAGACTAGCATCTCATGATCAATCTAGCTCTCTGGGCCTACATAACAAGTATAAGAATTTCCACTGGGGCTACACCATTCACTTTAGCTTGTGGGTCTGAAGTGGTACTACCTATTGAGGTTGAATCCCATCACTAAGAATTAGAATGCATGGTCTAGTAACTGATGATGACTACAGAGTGTCTAGGTTACAAGAACTTGAACTACTAGATGAGCACAGACAAGCATCGTATGATCATATCAGAGTATATCTAAAGAGAATGTCTAGAGGCTACTATTGGTAAATAGATTTTTCTTCTTCTTTTACTCCTTTTATTTTCCCAATTTTATAATGAAGAACAACTTTACACAACAGTTGGGAAACTATTTTTGAGAATATCTAGTTTCCCTCTGAATTGAGGTACAGCTCCCTATGTGAAAAATATTCAATGAATTATGTTTTATCTCTAATTCCTACTGTAGGGTATGTTCTTAACTAGAGAACAATAGAGGAAAAACCAAGCTAATCCTATCCAGGACTAACTTAGGCAGATTTTAGATTCTAATCCTAGCCAACCTCAGGAATTCACACATCCTATGACTTCCCAATATTGGTAATGCAAGAATGCTGTTAGTTTTGTAAATGCAATGACATGAGATTAAAAAGGAAGATTAAACATCCAAATATTTGCAATAGGATCAGATGATAGTACTTTGATCTACCACCCAATCACCATTTGACTAAGAATACAAGAAAGTGCTCAAAATTGACCATAACAATACTCTGATTGAAAGTAATCAAAAAAGTGTTGCCCAAATACTCTGATTCATAACAAAAATTTCCTTGTTTTAAAAACACAAACACAATACTCTGATTATATTTGCTTGCAATCTACAGCCAAATCTATTACAAAAACTGAACATCAATCTCTATGCATAAATGAAAATGCAAAAATTAGAAAGTGCCCTCTCCTCTACTCCAGCTCTCTGACTGTATGGGGAAAAAGGAAGCACATGGACAGTAAAGAATTGACACCAAGTATGATTGTCTCTGCAACCTCTCTTCATGCCAAAAATTTTCCAACCCCCTATACTGAGTTTATTACAGTATTTATAGAATTTCTTTACAACACATAGAGTTCGCAAGAACTCATGACCTTCCACTTTCTTGAATACAAAGAGCCAAGAGACAAAACATCATAAAAATATGAGGAATATGTATCAACTCGATCCTATCCTTTTATTTTTTTTGAGAAGGAAAGCTAAACAGTCTCCTGCCAAACCATATGATTCAACTTCAATTACAAATTACTCATTACCAACCTCCCTTAGACATCGTGCTCCATTATTAATCCTTGTTGTTGGAGATTTTTATGTAGAAAGTTGCCCATAATCAATCTTCAAACAACTGGTTATCCATCCTTTGATGTCAATTACATTGAACCATCGAAACAACACTCTGACTGTTATTGAAACACATCGATCCTCTTATATTGTTTACTATAATAACTTACTATTGAAAAATGTTTGAAGCAACCGCAACTCACTATCCCATGCATAAGTAAGAAGCATTGAATTATGAATTTTTGATGATCTGAACATATTAGGACCTTCTTCTACACATATTATGAAGTAAACTTAACCTTTCAAAGCTTTGGTAAGCGTTTAGAAATCAAACTCTGCAAAAGTGCACTTGCTGAGAGCAATTTCCACTATAGAAAAATATGCCACTTCTTTTCTTCTTTTAAAATTCCTTATGCATTTTTGAGCCATGATTCTTGAAGAAAAATATTCTTTGAGTCATTTTGAATCGACCCATATGATTAGATCAAACAAAGACTTCAAAATCTACAACATATAGGACGACGGGTTTTGGCACTGGTAAGTGCGAAAGGCTCCTTTATTGCAGAAAAAGCACCTGTCAAGTGTGAAATCCACTTAGAGAATGCTTTGGGCGTATTTCCACCCATCAACTTTTGATACATGGTACTTTTAGGACATGCTTTTAAACCTTTTTAACAATAACCTTTTCTTTAATGTCGAGCTTGAGTGTTACTCATTTCACCTTGTCCCATGATTGCATAGCAATATTTTAATCTATGCGATCATGCGACCGCTCTATGATTGGTCAACTCTACAAGCATCTTCAGTCCCACCTAGACATGTGGAAGGATCCCACTTTACCACCAAGCATCTTCGATGACTTACATTGTCACATGATTGCATGGTATTATTTTAATTCTTGCGATCATGCGACCACTTTATTATTGGTGCATGTGGACCCCAGCTCGGGTGTCAAAGAATCTTCCATGGCTTTGAGGAATAGTGGCAACCATTGGTTTATCATTGCATATAGACCTTATGGACCCACCACTACATGGCTTCATCTCAGAAAAGTCATAACTCTAGTCAAATGCTTTCAGACCCACCATCGGAAGATCAATGGCCATCGCTTCTTCGCATAGACCTCCAAGATTCTTTGCGAACATATGCCCTCCGTTGGATGTAGGATCTTTCCCTACTCAGCTTATGTTGTCGCATTTGCGCTATTGGCATATGTGGGCCTCGACAAACTTCATTGTCGCATGATCACAAGGGATTATTTTATTTCTTGCGATCATGCGACCACTTTGAAGAGAAGCACTTTAAACGTATTTTCACTCATCATTTTTAAGTGCATGGGTATCTTTCTAACTTAAAACACGTGCTGTTTGAAACACTTAAATAATAACATTTCTTTTTATGCCAAGCTCAGGTGTCAATACACATGGAAAAATCTTTCTTAGTCGCAAAGCATCTTCCACATCATAGCAACAAAGCGACTACCGCACACCTACTAGCATTAACTATTTACCCTTTTTGCATGATTGCATAGCTATTATTTTATTCATGTGATCATGCGACTGAACACAATTAGAGTATCTTCCTTTCCTTATCTCCATTATTTCAGCTTCAAATCACAGTCTACTTTCACTAATGGGATTGTTAAGGTCCAAAGAACTTTAAAAGACACATTCAATGCTTGAAAAGGCTAAGACCCAAGCTTAAAATGAGAACTTATTCAAATGCACAGTCACTAATTTCGATCCATCTTTCTGATTCACTTTTCATTTTCTGTTCACATCAGTTCTGTCATTGCATCATCCAAATGAAGAACCATTTTTCTGATTCCTTATAAGTGTCTGGAAATCATGGCCTCCAATTGCCATTCTGCCTGAGAAAGATCACCAATTAAGAGCATATTATCCTTGTCGGGTTGGGATCTATAACCTACCCAAAATAATGAAACCTTGAAAACACCCACCTAGCTTGAAACAAGATGGCAAATGAAGGAGAACCTGGCAAAGACTTCCTATCCTAGGGAAGACTTAGACCTAGACACTAGAATGACTTGATTATATGACTCCAATATTGCCAAAAGAAATGGGTGACTGAAAGTCAGGCAACAGCTACAACAAGAAATTCAGACAGAGAATTTTAGGTTGGCGATCTAGTCTTGAGAGAGAATCTTAAAAATCAATCACATAGAGAACACAAGGGGAAGTTCAAACCCAACTGGCTCGGTCCCTTTGTTATCACTACTACTTTTGGCTCTGGTGCCTATCAACTCTCAAAGACTAAAAGAGAAAAGCTCTAAGAGCCATTCAACATTATCCATCTAAAGAAATTCTACACCTAAGACATTCAGTCTATGGTAAAATGTCGTAAAAAAATCTTAAAAATCTGAAAAAGTCCTAAAACAATGAACATCCTGGTGAAAACCTAGACATAGGGACCTTGATGATTCACAAAAAAAAATTAAAAAAATCAAAAGTACAAAAAAATGGAAAAATGAAAAATACAAAAAAAAAAAAGAGAAAAAGAAAAAGTGCCTTGGTGAAAACCTGGAAACAGGCACCTTGGTAGCAAAAATAGAATCTCTACCAAGATGATGAAAACCTGGCAAATCAGCACCACTTGTTCAAAATTCTCTATCTATTAGTACAATCTTGGTCTTTCCCAGCTTTCAGTCTTGCTTTAGTTTGTACATATCTCTTGGTTTGTTTCTGCATTCCTATTTTCAATAAGTGGATCTGTATACCAATAAGCTCATGCATCTATATCCGATCAATGCCTAACACTTGGGGGCAATCAAAGTCATATCCTATGGTCTCCAGTATAATTTAGACATGTCATATCCAGTCAGAGTCCTTTTGAAGCTTCATCCAAGTCATTCAATCTGTCTCCTCTCCAGAAATGATTTTGCATCTATAACAACACAATCAAACATGAAAACAAACTGAAAACAATCTATGCTTTTACATGCCTTTATCTCCTTGTATGCTTACTAATTCACATTGAGATTTTTGCATATTGTGTCTCTTTGAGCTCTTTGATGATGTCCTTTACAAGATTTAGGGAGTGATGACTGGGGGCATAATATTTTCTTTATCTTCTGCTTGTATGTAAAAATCTAACAACTTTGGAAATTCTAGATTGAAATGGTGTCCATCTGTAAGAGCCTCTATCTCAAATTGGATGGCCATGAGTACCTCGACCATTGATACCTAGAAAATTCAAGGAAGTTTGATCTTTTGCTATTGTCTTTTTGAGTGAGTTCTATCTCCTATTGTGAAATGTGATCTTACCTAAGGAGGTGATTGATAAAGGGTCACTACGGGTAATTCACATTGGATTTAGAATGATCTCTTGATTTCTTGATGTGTTTGAATGCAAGGTGTATTCTGGTCATCATAATGTCTATGTTTTGATGCTTATACAAATTGCTATATCAAAATGGACATGATATTTAGGTCATCATAGCATTAGTGCCTTGGTGCTTATATCTAATCTGACATTTCAAAAATAAAATCAATATTCATATGTCCATGGTTGTTTGGCCAGTGGGCATTGTATTGATTCTTGCACATACAAATTGATATTCATATGTCTATGGTTTCATAACTAGTGGGCATTGTATTGATTTATCCAGTTACCTAAAAATTCAATGATGACAAATGACCACACATGATCAGTGACTAGGTCCTAGGTCTTCGATTTTCATTATATTTTGATGTCATTTTTGCATTTTGCACTTTGCATGATCTCACAAATTACTGAATAAACTTGAATATTTAAACGATCTTTCAAAACTGAACTTAAACTTGACAAGAAGAGCTAAATCTCCCACGAAGGTTTCCTCACATAACTACAAGCAGTCACCATCCTGGGTTAGATATCCTTTTTGACATAAGACTAAGTACTTGTCTTCATCAATACCTGCAAAACATATCATGTGCATTGTTGCATTTACATTTCATATCATTATCATTCCATCTATTGCATTTACACAGCATACATGTGCATAATCAAAATCATACATACATCTTTCCATAATCAATTACATTTGTGATGCAGGAGCATCCTGGGTGTAACAGCAATCTTGCATCACCCAAAAAAAATATTTATGTTTTTATTCAATAAGGGCTATTTTGTGCAGAGCTGCTATTTATGGAAAGTTACTATTTTTGGTAATTTTTGTATGTGCTCAGAATGATCTAATTTCTTTCTTGGAGGTTCATTTTGGTCATATAAGTCTACCAATAAAGTTTCATGGCTAGATCAGGTGTAGTTTTGAAGATATTGAAGATTTTCGGTATTGGCAGCAGGGTACAGAAATTTTAAACTTAGTTTTGAAAGCTTTAGAGGCCCCAGATGAGGTTGAAAATTTGGGTGACGGGTGCTTGCATGGGTCAAGCCTGTAGAGCACTTTGTGGTGTTTCTGAAATGGGGTTATAATAGTCAATCGGGTCAACTGGTGATGACTTATGGTCTCCGGAAGTCGGGTCACCTGAAATGGCAGAAAATAATTTTCCTTCAAAATTTCTATTCGAGTTTCAAAAGTTATTTTGAGCTGACTTTGATGTAATAAATTGAAAAATAAAATAATTCTAAGTTTGGTCGGCCCTTAGGACTAAATTTTTGGAACCTTCTCGGGCGGTGAAAATTGCCTATATAAGGAAGGCTGTATTATTGTCTTAAGCAGTTCAGAATAGTTCTGGGTAGTAGATCTGGGTATTGATTCGAAGCTTTGTCCTACAAAATATTATAAGGGAATGCCCATGTGGCTTTGCATATTGTAATTCTGAAAGTTTGTAATTCCACATTTGTGGAGATAATAAGAAGCCAATTTTCTATTCTTGCATATTATTGTTGTTGTTTCTCTATTTCTGTTATGTGTTTGTGGTATTAAGGGGAGCACCCTTCATCAAGTGGTATCAGAGAAGGAGTTCTTGAGTGTGTAAACAGATCGCTGACTATGAGGTAGTTTGCACCAGGACCGTGGTTAGGGTTTCAGCGCGCATCACGAAAATGCCTCCATGAAGAGAACGTGGCGGAAGAGCTGGTGCTGTGACACGTGAGGTTAGAGAGCTGCAGAGACAAATGCGAGCATTGCAAGAAGAGATTCATAGAGGAATGAATCTTAATGTCACAGATGAAAGCGAGGATGAAGCTGAAGAAGAATATCAAGAAGGAGAAGTTGAAATTGTAAACCAGGAGGAAGAAAGACTTTTTCAGGCTATTTCTAAGATTGAGAAAAGACCTAAAATAGAGGTTCTTACATTTTCTGGAAATCTTAACCCAGAAGAATTGATCGACTGGATCAACGAATGTGAGGAATATTTTGAGTATGAAGATGTTGAGGATCCTGATAGGGTCAAATTTGCGAAGGCTAGACTGAAAGGTCATGCGAAGATATGGTGGCAAGAGATTCAGTTGGAGTGAAATAGAAGGGGAAAGGAGAAAATCACGAGATGGGATCGCATGGTGGATAAATTGAAGTGATAGTTCATTCCTGTTGATTATGAGCTTGACCTACTAAAGAAAATGTAGAGTTTGAAGCAAGCAGGAAAATTTGTTCAGGAGTATACAGAGGAGTTCTATCGACTTCTCATCAAAACAGGCCATGCAAAAGCTGATAAAGAGAAAGTTGCCTGATACCTTAATGGGTTAAGGCCAAGCATTCAAGAGGAGCTGAATCTGGTTCGAATGAACAATATTAAAAAGGCATACAAGTTTTCCCTAAAAGTGGAGGAAAAGCTTAACAAAAATTTTGAGAGCAGACAAAATGGAAGAGGTCACGGTGGACTATCTGGTGGATGGTCATATGGTGGCTGAAATGAAAATTTGAAAAAGAAGGATGAGGCCAGCAGCACTCAAAATCAGCGAGGAAATAACTCCAATCGCTTCCAGGATTAGAATAATAGAGATCAGAGAGGAAGAGGAAGAGGACAAGGATCTGGAAGAGGTGGCTTCCATGGAACATATTTTCACTGTGGAAAAGAAGGTCATAGGGCATTTAAATGTCCTTAGCGTCAAGGCAGAATAGACAGGAGAAATGAAGGCCAGGCCAGAGTTGCACATATAGATGAAGATGCCAGAACATCAAATTCTGAAGATGCTGAAAGAGGAGAAACATTGATTAACAGAAGACTCCTGTTGAGTGGTGAGAATGAACCTGAGCAAAGGAGGAGATTGTTTCGCACCAGGTGTAAGTGTGAAGGTAAATGTTGTGATGTGATTATTGATGGTGGAAGCACTGACAATTTGGTGTCAGAAGAGATGGTGACAAAGTTGAAGCTCAAGAGACAGAAACACCCACATCCATATCGGATTGCCTGGGTACAGGATGACCACAAGGTCATGGTCAATGAACAATGCCTGGTGAAGTTCAAGATTTGTGGATACCAAGATGAGGTATTGTGTGATATCATATCTATAGATGCATGTCATATGTTGTTGGGTAGACCATGGTAGTTTGACAGATGTGCTGTACATGATGGTCGTGCGAATACCTATTCCTTGACAAAGGATGGAGTGTGACATAAGCTAAAACCATTGAAGGAGACTGAAGAAAAGGTATGTGGTAATGCAAGGATAACTATTGTTGATGGAAGAAATTTTCTAGATGGTATGAGGCATGACCATGTATGTTTTGCTTTAATTCCAAAAGCTGGTAAAGAGGAAGTAGAAGATGTTACTATAGAAGTTGCAGATTTGTTGAATGAGTTTCAGGATATTGTATCTGATAACGTGCCTGATGGATTACCACCAGTCAGGAAGATCAGTCATCAGATGGACTTGATCCCAGGAGTGAGTTTGCCGAATAAGGTAGCACACAGAATGACACCTGCTGAAAGTGAGGAGTTGAACAGACAAGTACATGAACTGTTACAGAAAGGGTTGATCTGAGAGAGTCTGAGTCCCTATGCTATACCAGCGGTATTAGCACCAAAGAAGAATGGAGAGTGGAGGATGTGTACAGATTCTAGAGCAATAAACAAGATCACAATCAAGTATAGGTTTCCATTGCCACGAATGGACGATATTATGGACTGTTTGAGTGGGTCTGTGTATTTCTCAAAGATAGATCTGAAGAGTGGATATCACCAGATTTGGATTAGAGAAGGAGATGAATGGAAGACTGCCTTCAAAACAAAGGAAAGACTATATGAGTGGTTAGTCATGCCTTTTGGGCTAACCAATGCACCGAGCACTTTCATGCGGCTCATGAACGAGGTTCTGAAAGAATTTCTGGGTAAGTTTGTCATTGTTTACCTAGATGATATTTTGATCTTTAGTAAGACATTAGATGAGCATATGATGCATATTCGTATGGTATTTGAGAAGTTAAGAGAAGAGAAATAGCTGATTAATTTGAAAAAATGCAGTTTTGTGAAGAAAGAGTTGGTGTATTTGGGGTTTGTAGTTTTAGGAGAAGGTTTAAAAATGGACGCAGAGAAGGTACAGGCTATCCTTGAATGGCCTACTCCAAGGAGTGCTACTGAGGTAAGATCTTTTCATGGTCTAGCTAGCTTTTACAGAAAGTTTATCAAAAATTTTAGTAGTATTTGTGGACCCTTGACTGAAACAATGAGAGGGGATAGAAAAGAGTTTAAGTGGACTAATGGGGCAGAAAAGAGTTTTCAATTGTTGAAACAAAAAGTTACAGAACAACTTATTTTAGCACTTCCAGATTTTAATAAGGTATTTCAAGTAGATTGTGATGCTAGTGGTACTGCAATAGGAGCTGTTATGAGCCAAGAAGGTAAACCTGTTGCTTATTTCAGTGAGAAGTTAAATGATGCCAAGAGGAAGTATTCTGTTTATGATCAGAAATTTTATACTATAGTTCAGGCATTAAAGAAGTGGAGACATTATCAACTTCCTAAAGAGTTTTTTTTGTATACTGATCATCAAGATTTGCAATATTTGAATAGTCAAGAAAAATTGAATCAAAGGCACTTGAAATGGGCTGAGTTTTTGCAGAGTTATACATTTGTTTTGAAACACAAGAGTGGAAAGTCTAATAGGGTTGCAGATGCTCTTAGCAGAAGGAAACTATTGCTGAAAGAAATGCAGATTGAAGTGGTTGGGTTCAAGGAACTCAAGAATTTGTATCCAGAGGATCCTGATTTTGGTGAAGCTTGGAAAGCTTGTACAGAACCTGTTACTCTAGACAGGATGAAATGGTTAGATTTTATCATCAGGATGATATGCTATTCAGAGAGAGTCAGTTGTGCATTTCACGAAGTTCTATGAGGGAGAATCTCATCAAGGAGAAGCATAGTGGAGGATTGGCTAGATATTTTGGTCATGATAAAACCCATGGTTTGGTTAGTGAGAATTATTATTGGCCATAGTTGCAGCAAGATGTGAAGAAGTTTGTACAAAGTTGTAGAATATGTCAGATGGCAAAAAGAGTGAAGCAAAATACAGGGTTGTATCAGCCATTACCTGTACCAAAGAAGCCTTGGGAGGATATCAGCATGGACTTTGTTCTTGGTTTACCAATGACTCAGCGGGGACATGATTCAATTTTTGTGGTGGTTGATAGATTTTCAAAGATGACACATTTTATTCCCTGCAAGAAGAGTAATGATGCTATTCATGTAGCAGAATTGTTTTTCAGAGAAGTAGTGAGACTTTATGGTTTGCCAAAGACCATAGTTTTAGATCGGGACACTAAGTTTGTTGGATATTTTTGGCGTACATTGTGGAAGAAGTTAAAGATAGATTTGAAGTTCAGTTCATCACATCATCCACAGACTGATGGACAGACAGAGGTGGTGAATAGGAGTTTAAAAAATTTGCTGAGATGTTTGGTTGGAGATAAGCCAACAGGATGGGATTTGATTTTACCACAGGCAGAATTTGCATACAATAATTCTATCAACAGGAGCACTGGTAAATCACTATTCCAGATTGTATATGGAAGCAGTCCAAGAAATGCATTTGAATTGAGGAAGATAGATAAAGGAGAAATAAGTAGTGCTGAAGCTGAAAATTTTGCAGAACACTTGAAGAACATCCATGAGGAGGTGAGGAAGCATATTACCAAGATGAATGTGCAGTATAAGGTTAAAGTAGATGAGAAAAGGAGGCATAAGAAATTTCAGGTTGGAGATGAAGTCATGGTTCATTTGCCAAAGGAGCAATTTCTAGTTGGTACATATAACAAGTTGAAAATAAAAAAGTTTGGACCATGTAGGATATTGAAGAAACATGATTCAGGAAACACATATGAGGTAGAATTGCCTACTGAGCTAAATATTTCACCAGTGTTTAACATTTCAGATCTGACAGAGTATCATGAAGGAGGTGTTGAAGATGAGATCATAGTAACACAGTGGAGTATTCCAGCAACTAGTTCAGACACTAAGGAGATCGAAGATATACTGGACAGTCGTGTTGGCAGAAGCACAAGGAACAGGACATATGAAGAATATCTAGTCAAGTGGAAAGGATGACCTATTGAAGATTCATCATGGCTGACAAAGGAGGAGGTTAGCTATCTTAGTTTTCCTCTGCACACCTGAGTCGTGATAGGGTCACTTCTCAAATTACCCTAGGTGTCTGATGCAGGAGCATCCTGGGTGTAACAGCAATCTTGCATCACCCAAAAAATATTTATGTTTTTATTCAATAAGGGCTATTTTGTGCAGAGCTGCTATTTATGGAAAGTTACTATTTTTGGTAATTTTTGTATGTGCTCAGAATGATCTGATTTCTTTCTTGGAGGTTCATTTTGGTCATATAAGTCTGCCAGTAAAGTTTCATGGCTAGATCAGGTGTAGTTTTGAAGATATTGAAGATTTTCGGTATTGGCAGCAAGGTACAAAAACTTTGAACTCAGTTTTGAAGGCTTTAGAAGCCTCGGATGAGGTCAAAAATTTGGGTGATGAGTGCTTGCACGGGTCAAGCCTATCGAGCGCTTCGTGGCATTTTCAAAATGGGGTTATAATAGTCAATCGGGTCAACTGGTGATGACTTATGGTCTCTGAAAGTCGGGTCACCTGAAATGACAGAAAATAATTTTCTTTCAAAATTTATGTTCAGGTTTCAAAAGTTATTTTGAGCCGACTTTGATGTAATAAATTGAAAAATAAAATAATTCTAAGTTTGGTCGGCCCTTAGGGCTAAATTTTTGGAACCTTCTCGGGTGGTGAAAATTGCCTATATAAGGAAGGCTGTATTATTGTCTTAGGTAGTTCAGAATAGTTCTGGGTAGTAGATCTGGGTATTGATTCGAGGCTCTATCCTATAGAATATTGTAAGGGAATGCCCATGTGGCTTTGCATATTGTAATTCTAAAAGTTTGTAATTCCACATTTGTGGAGATAATAAGAAGCCAATTTTCTATTCTTGCATATTATTGTTGTTGTTTCTCTATTTTTGTTATGTGTTTGTGGTATTAAGGGGAGCACCCTTCATCAAGTGGTATCAGAGCCGGAGTTCTCAAGTGTGTAAACAGATCACCGACTGTGAGGCAGTTTGCACCAGGACCGTGGTTAGGGTTTCAGCGTGCATCACAAAAATGCCTTCACGAAGAAAACGTGGTGAAAGAGCTGGTGTTGTGACATCTGAGGTTAGAGAGCTACAAAGACAAGTGCGAGCATTGCAAGAAGAGGTTCGCAGAGGAATGAATCTTAATGTCAGAGATGAAAGTGAGGATGAAGCTGAAGAAGAATATCAAGAAGGAGAAGTTGAAATTGTAAACCAGGAGGAAGAAAGACTTTTTTAGGCCATTTCTAAGATTGGAAAAAGACCTAAAATTGAGGTTCCTACATTTTCTGGAAATGTTAACCCAGAAGAATTGATCGACTAGATCAACGAATGTGAGGAATATTTTGAGTATGAAGATGTTGAGGATCCTGATAGGGTCAAATTTATGATGGCCAGACTGAAAGGTCATGCGAAGATATGGTGGCAAGAGATTCAGTTAGAGCGAAATAGAAGGGGAAAGGAGAAAATTATGAGATGGGATCGGATGGTGGATAAATTTAAGCGACAATTCATTCCTATTGATTATGAGCTTGACCTACTAAAGAAAATGCAGAGTTTGAAGCAAGCAAGAAAATCTATTCAGGAGTATACAGAGGAGTTCTATCGACTTCTCATCAGAACAGGCTATGCAGAAGCTGATAAAGAGAAAGTTTCCCGATACCTTAATGGGTTAAGGCCAAGCATTCAGGAGGAGCTGAATCTGGTTTGAATGAATAGTATTGAAGAGGCATACCAGTTTGCCCTAAAAGTGGAGGAAAAGTTGAACAAGAAGTTTGAGAGCAGACAAAACGGAAGAGGTCACGGTGGATGATCTGGTGGACGGTCATATGGTGGCTGAAATGAAGATCTGAAAAAGAAGGACGAGGCCAATAGCACTCAAAATTAGTGAGGAAATAACTCCAATCACTTCCAGGATTAGAATAATAGAGATCAGAGAGGAAGAGGAAGAGGAAAAGGATCTGGAAGATGTGGCTTCCGTGGAACATGTTTTCACTGTGGAGAAGAAGGTCATAGGGCATTTGAATGTCCTCAGCACCAAGGCAGAATAGACAGGAGAAATGAAGGCCAGGCCAGAGTTGCACATGTAGATGAAGATGCCAGATCATCAAATTCTGAAGATGCTGAAAGAGGAGAAATGTTGATTAACAGAAGAGTCCTGTTGAGTGGTAAGAATGAACCTGAGCAAAGGAGGAGCCTGTTTCACACCAGGTGCAAGTGTGAAGGTAAATGTTGTGATTTGATTATTGATGGTGGAAGCATTGACAATTTGGTGTCAGAAGAGATGGTGACAAAGTTGAAGCTCAAGAGATAGAAACACCCACATCCATATCGGATTGCCTGGGTATAGGATGACCACAAGGTCATGGTCAATGAACAATGCCTAATGAAGTTCAAGATTGGTGGATACCAAGATGAGGTATTATGTGATATCATATCTATAGATGCATGTCATATGTTGTTGGGTAGACCATGGCAGTTTGACAGATGTGTTGTACATGATGGTCATGTGAATACCTATTCCCTGACAAAGGATGGAGTGAGACATAAGCTAAAACCATTGAAGGAGACTGAAGAAAAGGTATGTGGTAATGCAAGGATAACTTTTGTTGATGGAAGAAATTTCCTAGATGGTATGAGGCATGAGCATGTATGTTTTTCTTTAATTCCAAAAGCTAGTAAAGAGGAAGTAGAAGATGTTCCTATAGAAGTTGCAGATTTGTTGAATGAGTTTCAAGATATTGTATCTAATAACGTGCCTGATGGATTACCACCAGTCAGGAAGATCAGTCATCAGATGGACTTGATCCCAGGAGTGAGTTTTTCGAATAAGGTAACACACAGAATGACACCTGCCAAAAGTGAGGAGTTGAATAGACAAGTACATGAACTATTACAGAAAGGGTTGATCTAAGAGAGTCTAAGTCCCTGCGCTGTACCAGCAGTATTAGCACCAAAGAAGAATGGAGAGTGGAGGATGTGTACAAATTCTAGAGTAATAAACAAGATCACAATCAAGTATAGGTTTCCATTGCCATGAATGGATGATATTATGGACTGTTTGAGTGGGGCTGTGTATTTCTCAAAGATAGATCTGAAGAGTGGATATCACCAGATTAGGATCAGAGAAGGAGATGAATGGAAGACTGCCTTCAAAACAAAGGAAGGACTATATGAGTGGTTAGTCATGCCTTTTGGGCTAACCAATGCACCGAGCACTTTCATGCGGCTCATGAATGAGGTTCTGAAAGAATTTCTGAGTAAGTTTATCATTGTTTACCTAGATGATATTTTGATCTTTAGTAAGAGATTGGATGAGCATATGATGCATATTCGTATGGTATTTGAAAAGTTAAGAGAAGAGAAATTGCTGATTAATTTGAAGAAGTGCAATTTTGTGAAGAAAGAGTTGGTGTATTTGGGGTTTGTAGTTTCAGGAGAAGGTCTAAAAATGGACCCAGAGAAGGTACAGGCTATCCTTGAATGGCCTACTCCAAGGAGTGCTACTGAGGTAAGATTTTTTCATGGTCTAGCTAGCTTTTATAGAAAGTTTATCAAAAAATTTAGCAGTATTTGTGGACCCTTGACTGAAACAATGAGAGGGGATAGAAAAGAGTTTAAGTGGACTAATGGGGTAGAAAAGAGTTTTCAATTGTTGAAACAAAAAGTTACAGAACAACCTATTTTAGCACTTCCAGATTTTAATAAGGTATTTCAAGTAGATTGTGATGCTAGTGGTACTGTAATAGGAGCTATTATGAGCCAAGAAGGTAAACCTGTTGCTTATTTCAGTGAGAAGTTAAATGATGCTAAGAGGAAATATTCTATTTATGATCAAGAATTTTATACTATAGTTCAGGCATTAAAGAAGTGGAAACATTATCTACTTCTTAAGGAGTTTGTTTTGTATACTGATCATCAAGCTTTTCAATATTTCAATAGTCAAGGAAAATTGAATCAAAGACATTTGAAATGGGTTGAGTTTTTGCAGAGTTATACATTTGTTTTGAAACACAGGAGTGGAAAGTCTAATAGGGTTGCAGATGCTCTTAGCAGAAGGAAAATATTGCTGAAAGAAATGCAGATTGAAGTGGTTGGGTTCAAGGAACTCAAGAATTTGTATCCAGAGGATCCTGATTTTGGTGAAGCTTGGAAAGCTTGTACAGAACCTGTTACTCTAGACAGGATGAAATGGTTAGATTTTATCATCAGGATGATATGCTATTCAGAGAGAGTCAGTTGTGCATTTCACGAAGTTCTATGAGGGAGAATCTCATCAAGGAGAAGCATAGTGGAGGATTGGCTAGATATTTTGGTCATGATAAAACCCATGGTTTGGTTAGTGAGAATTATTATTGGCCACAGTTGCAGAAAGATGTGAAGAAGTTTGTACAAAGTTGTAGAATATGTCAGATGGCGAAAGGAGTCAAGCAGAATACAGTGTTGTATCAGCCATTACCCGTACCAAAGAAGCCTTGGGAGGATATCAGCATGGACTTTGTTCTTGGTTTACCGAGGACTCAGCGGGGACATGATTCAATTTTTGTGGTAGTTGACAGATTTTCAAAGATGGCACATTTCATTCCATGCAAGAAGACTAATGATGATGTTCATGTAGCAGAATTATTTTTCAGAGAAGTAGTGAGACTTCATAGTTTGCCAAAGACCATAGTTTCAGATCGGGACACTAAGTTTGTTGGATATTTCTGGCGTACATTATGGAAGAAGTTGAAGATAGATTTGAAGTTCAGTTCATCACATCATCCACAGACTGATGGACAGACAGAGGTGGTGAATAGGAGTTTGGAAAATTTGCTGAGATGTTTGGTTGGAGATAAGCCAACAGGATAGGATTTGATTTTACCATAGGCAGAATTTGCATACAATAATTCTATCAACAAGAGCACTGGCAAATCACCATTCCAGATTGTATATGGAAGTAGTCCAAGAAATGCATCTAAATTGAGGAAGATAGATAAAGGAGAAATAAGTAGTGCTGAAGCTGAGGATTTTGCAGAACACTTGAAGAACATCCATGAAGAGATGAGGAAGCATATTACCAAGATGAATGCATAGTATAAGGCTAAGGTAGATGAGAAAAGGAGGCATAAGGAATTTTAGGTTGGAGATGAAGTCATGGTTCATTTGCGGAAGGAGCGATTTCTGGTTGGTACATATAACAAGTTGAAAATGAAGAAGTTTGGACCATGTAGGATACTGAAGAAACATGATTCAGGAAATGCATATGACATAGAATTGCCTACTGAGCTAAATATTTCACCAGTGTTTAACATTTCAGATCTGACAAAGTATCATGAAGGAGGTGTTGAAGATGAGATCACAGCAGCACAGTGGAGTATTCCAGCAACTAGTTTAGACACTAAGGAGATCGAAGATATACTGGACAGTCATGTTGGCAGAAGCACAAGGAACAAGACATATGAAGAATATCTGGTCAAGTGGAAAGGATGACCTATTGAAGATTCATCATGGCTGATAAAGGAGGAGGTTAGCCATCTTGGTTTTCCTCTGCACACCTGAGTCGTGACAGGGTCACTTCTCAAATTACCCTGGGTGTCTGATGTAGGAGCATCCTGGGTGTAACAGCAATCTTGCATCATCCAAAAAAAATATTTATGTTTTTATTCAATAAGGGCTATTTTGAGCAAAGCGCTATTTATAGAAAGTTACTATTTTTGGTAATTTTGGTATGTTCTCAGAATGATCTGATTTCTTTGTTGGAGGTTCATTTTGGTCATATAAGTCTGCCAGTAAAGTTTCATGGCTAGATCAGGTGTAGTTTTGAAGATATTGAAGATTTTCGGTATTGGCAGAAGGGTACAGAAACTTTGAACTTAGTTTTGAAGGCTTTAGAGGCCCCAGATGAGGTCAAAAATTTGGGTGACGGGTGCTTGCATGGGTCAAGCCTGTAGAGCACTTCGTGGCATTTCTGAAATGAGGTTATAATAGTCAATCGGGTCAACTGGTGATGACTTATGGTCTCCGGAAGTCGGGTCACCTGAAATGGCAGAAAATAATTTTCCTTCAAAATTTTTGTTTGGGTTTCAAAAGTTATTTTGAGCTGACTTTGATGTAATAAATTGAAAAATAAAATAATTCTAAGTATGGTTGGCCCTTAGGGCTAAATTTTTGGAACCTTCTCGGGCGGTGAAAATTGCCTATATAAGGAAGGCTATATTATTGTCTTAGGTAGTTCAGAATAGTTCTGGGTAGTAGATTTGGGTATTGATTCGAGGCTCTATCCTATAGAATATTGTAATGGAATGCCCATGTGGCTTTGCATATTGTAATTCTGAAAGTTTGTAATTCCACATTTGTGGAGATAATAAGAAGCCAATTTTCTATTTTTGCATATTATTGTTGTTGTTTCTCTATTTCTGTTATGTGTTTGTGGTATTAAGGGGAGCACCCTTCATCAATTTGCATAACATCCATCCATGAGAAAGAAATCAATTACATTTGCATCAATCCATACATACATTCTACACTACTCATAGCATATAAACATCACATGATATCATCATAAATCAAAACATGACAAGTACAAATGAAGTCATAACCAAAATATTGATGTCATATATATCATATAACTCAAACTAGTCAAGGGTGCACTACTGGCACAGTGTATAAAAAGAATGAGCTCATGTGAGCTATCAGAAGTCAGAACACTATCAACAAAATAAAAAGAGAAAAAATATCAGAATATCTAGATAGATCAACTGTCTGCCTAATCCTCTGCATCTAGTGGAGGTGGAGGTGGTGCATCAGGTACTACCTCAGCTCTGGGTGCCTTGGCTCCCTCTGATACTATCATATATTGAGAGTATATGGGTACTCTCTGAGCAGCAGGAATAATAGCATAATAAGTAGAAATGTAATAGGCAGTCTGAGAGGTCTGATGTGTCACCTCTCTCTATAATCTCCTATTCTCCTCTCTAAGCTCAGATCTTTATTTATCTACCTCAGTGAATCACTCTTCCCAATGAGCACTCTGTACCTTCAGGTCCCTAACTTGTAATCTAAGCTGTCTAATAATCTCCTGTGGAGTCTATGGAACACTAGGATCTACATCTACTACTGCAGGCATATCAGTATCCACCGCTAGCTACTCAGTGGTCTCTTCTCTCTGTGCCTTATGGCATCTAACCTTAGCACCAAGATCAAAACTGGTATCATCTTGTAGAGGATCAGGACTAGCACCTACATCTTGCTCTACACCTAGTACCTCATTTGTTGTACCCACACTACTTAGAGTTCCACTCTCTCCTCTAGTAGATCTCCTATGTCCTGAAGAACTACTAGGATGTGGTGATGGTCTCATATGTCCTAATGATCTCATATGGCTAGCTAGTCTCTATGGTGTCACCTCTGCTTTGGGCCTAGGAGGTGTAGGCTGAGGCATCTATACCTATGCATGTCTTTGTCCTCAACTTGATGGGGTACCTATGATGTCTATGGCCTCATCCATCGAGGGTATAAGCTCTGTGAGATCTAAAAATCTATATATAGGATGCTCTGTAAGCCATGCAATAAAACCATCTATAACACCTGCATCTAGAACATCTACTTGATATTCCCAATCCCTACCAATAATACTACTATACGCCAATGAACAAAGAGCATATGATAGCCAAACGCCCCATCCTAGTCCAAGCTCTCTCAGAATCTGCACATAGGTAGCATGCTCCTGCGATGCATCTTGGATGATGTCATATTGCTTCCATACCCTGGTAATTAGGAAGCACTCGAGAACTATGGTGGAACACCCAATCAATATATGACTCTAAAAAAAATAACTAAACTGCTCTCTAGCAGTAGGCCAGGCCTCTATAAGCAAATAAGGTCTCCATACTACAAATGTCATATCATCGAGGCACCATCTCCAGTACTCTATATGTCCCATGTGGACCTATGTAACTTAACCAGAATAAGTATAAATCACTAGCTCCTGTGGCTGGTGCTATGACTGACACATTGGTCTACATATTGGGATGTACTCCTAGGCCCATATCTTCAATACTAAAGCACTAGAGGCAAATGACTTGCTCTCCTGATACACAATCTCATGCATCTTAGAGAACATATGTGCTAATAGGCACTGACCCCAAGCTAACTCAAAAGGAGTCACCATCACTCATGCCACCATCGAGGCCCAGCCTATCAATAGACCATTCTACTGATAGTTGGACGTGATGATACCTCCTATCATGCCTGCTAATATACACTCTCCTCTATGGGACTACCCATAGCACTACACTAAGATCTCCCATGATATAGATCTTGTGAGCTTAGTGTTGTCTCCGAACAATCTATGAAAAGCATGCAGACCTAAGTTCCCTAAACTCATGTAATCAGGATGAGGGCCATGGAATGGAATGCATAGAATCTTGTACATGTCCTTAGGTGTGATAGTAATCTCTCCATTTGGTAGATGGAATGTCTGTGTCTCTAAATGAAAACACTCTATCAGTGTAGTCAATAGCCTATGGTTTACCCTAATCTTGGGCAACTGAATTAGATACTCAAACCTGTAGGCAATGAGATGTACCCTCATAGGGTCAGATAGTGATACACAAAGTTTCTGGGTCATAGGATGAGAGATGCACATATGAACATTGTTGGATACAATTGTCTGAAGGAGATTATTGGAATGATTATGTGTTGTCTTTGATGTCACATAGATTTCATATCAATTGTCAGCTTAGTCGGTCAGCAAAGTAGTTCCCATTGTCTACCTAGCTCAGTCAGTCAGCAAAGCAGTTCTCAGTGTCTACCGAGCTCAGTCGGTCAGCAAAGCAGTTACCAGTGTCTACTGAGACCTCTCAGGTGTCAAAAGAAAAGTATGGTAGAAAATAGTGTTAACCGAGCTTCCTCGGTTATCGAAGGAAAGTTAGTGTCTATCGAGTTCACTCGGTCTCCAAAGGATGTTGAAGAATTCATAGTACGTACCGAGTTATCTCGGTCACCAAAGGAAATCTTTTTCGGATTAATGTTTACCAAGCAAGGTCAGCCCAGTAAAGGATTTTGTCAATTTGAGAAATAAAGTTGGTTTATTCCAGCTAACTATTGTAATGATTAGTGATGTTTTGTAATAATTATTAGTGCTGACTTGACAATCTAAATGGTATATATATAGAAGGTCACGCTATGAATTATCAGGAAGAAAAGAAAAAGAAAAAGTAAAAGGGAAGAATAGTATGAGCGAATTTTGAAGGATGATTAGATATCCTTGAAGAGTAGCAGAGATATATTTGATGAGGAAGGATCTAGTGAAGTAGAATAGAGATCTATAATCAGAAATTCAATTGCATCACTATTTAGGTCACTTCATTGTTACTTTCTTACCATTGTAGTAGTGATTTCAAAATCTCCTAACCGAGTTGGTTTAACAACCATTTTGTAAATCCTCTAACAAGGTGATAGTTCTATTGAATTATTTCAAGACCTCTTACAAGGCCACTCCTAGCAGGGTGATTGAATCCTCTAACAAGGTCACACCTAACAGTTTTTTTTGTAACCTTTTACCGAGTTGGCTCCTAACAGGGCATCACTTCAGAAGAGTGAAAATCAGTAACTAGTTACATTGGTGGTTTTTCCCATATTGGGTTTCCACGTTAAATCTGGTCTCTTGTGTTCATGGTATTTTTTTTATTCATGCATGTTAATCACTGATGAATGCTTAAGAACAGTTATAATTAACACTCTCTGCAATTACCGAGTTTTAGCATTTCTCTATATGTCAGCAGTAAATAATTTAATAGGACATCTAAGGGATCAGTGGTAATATTTTGTGGTTAACTGAGTCACCCCCCCTCTTAGTTACTACATCTATATTTCCAAAAATTGGTATCAGAGCTTTTGGTGCTTACAGGAAGGGTTTTAAGGACCTAAGCTAAAGATCAAGATGTCTTATAGGAGATAAATTCCAAGGCTTAACAGAGATAACTTTTTAGCATGGCAAGGTCTCATGAGACTTCATCTAGCTTCCATTAGTGATTCAAGATGCAAATATATTGATCAAGAATATACTATTCCTACTGGCACATTAACTGTTGAAGACATTGCAGAGAAAAAGAACCATAACACCATGATGATAGATATTGCATCAGCCCTTAGCTATGAAGAATTTGATGAGATCAAAGACTGTACAACTGCCTATGAAATGTGGAACAAGCTGAAGAAAATTTATGGTGGTGATGACAATGTGAAAAGAGCCAAAGCAGAAAGCCTAAGAGGACAATTTGATCAGATGAAGATGAAAGAAGATGAAAACATTGCAAAATATGTTGAAAGAATCAAGGTGAGTGTTAGTGCAATCATAGCTTTTGGAGGAAAAATTGATGATGAAACTGTTATAAGGTTCTTAGAACATTGCTTCCTATCTATGCAATAAGAGTATCTACTATTCAAGAAAGAAGATGTGAACAAAATCACAATATAACTTTGGATGCCTTAGTTGGAAGATTGACAGCTTTTGAATTGGACAACTATGATAACTATGTTCCAACTTCTAAAAATATTGAATCAGCATTTGAGGCCAAACTCTCACTTAAGAAGGGCAAGAAAATTCAGTCAAAAAGTGAAGAAGAATCAGAGGAAAGTTCAGACAGTGATCTTGAAGTTATTGAAGCATTACTTGCAAAGAAATATACTAGAGGTAGAGGTAAATACAAAGGTAAAACTCCCTTAATCTATTTTTCATGTGAAGAAATTGGTCATATTGCATCTAGGTGCCCAAACAAACAAAGCAAAGATGAGAAGAAAGGTCACAAGTACAATGGCAAGAAGAATTTCAAGTCATTCAAGGATAAAGGTAAGAAAACATGTTTTTTGGCTAAGGATTCTGATGATAGTGAAGAAGAAATTGTCTTCATTACTGTAAAAGATGAATCTGATGATGATGAACATGAGATGGCACTTATCTCTCATATAAGCAAAAATGATACATGGATTATAGACAGTGGATGCTCACATCATATGATTGGTGACAAAACTAAGTTTGAATATTTTGAAGACTATGATGGTGGTAGTGTAAGGTTTGGAAATAATGAACCTTGTTGTATAAAAGGAAGAGGATGAATTTCATTAAACAAAGAACTTATATGTGATAATGCATATTGGGTTGAAGGACTAAAACATAATCTTCTAAGTGTAGCATAGCTAATCAACAGTGGACTCAAGGTTGAATTCATGAATGGCAAAGCAAGACTGCTGAATGACAAAGGAAAACTAATTGGTTCAAGCAAACAAACCAAAGGTAACCTATTTTATCTTGATCTCGATGAATGCTCATGTTTTATTGCTCAAATTGAAGAAAGTTGGTTATGGCACAAAAGGTTATGTCATTTAAATTTTGATAATATGGTGAAAATAAGCAAATTCAAGAAAGTAAGAGGTATTCCTACTTTGAAAAAACCTAATATTGGTCTATGTAAGAATTGTCAGATTGGTAAAATGGGAAAGACTAACTTTAAAAGTAAAAACTATCAGTCTGAAGATATTTTGGATATTTTGCATACTGACTTATGTGGACCTATTGGAATTGAAAGCTATACTGGAGAAAAATTCTTTATTCTCTTTGTTGATGATTACTCTAGAATGATGACTGTTATGTATTTAAGATAAAAGTCAGAAGCATTTGAGAAATTCAAATGGTATTTGGAAAGAGTAGAAAAGGAAATAGGAAAAAGAATGAAGTGCTTGAGATCAGACAGAGGTAGTGAATTCATCTCCCATGAATTCAATAATTTCTGCATTGAAAGAGGAATCAAAAGATAGGTATCAACTCCAAGAACTCCTGAGCAGAATGGAATAGCTGAAAGGAGGAATAGATCTATCATGGATTGTGCAAGGACTCTAATGATTGAAAAGAACATTGCTATGAAATAATGGAAGGAAGCTATTAGCACTGCAGTTCATACCTTGAACCAAGTATAGTTGAGGAAAGACACATTCAAAACTCCTTATGAGTTATGGTATGGCTATAAACCCAATGTAAGTTACCTAAAAGTATTTGGTAGTAAATGTTACATCTTGAAAGAATCTAGAAAAGGCAAACTTGATGCAAAAGGTGATGAAGGAATATTTTTGGGATATTCTTGTAAAATTAAGGCATATAAATGTCTAAATTTGTCTACTCATAAAATCATAGAAAGTGCACATGTGAAAGTAGATGAGTTTGCAGAAAAGACTGAAGAAGAAAGCAAAAGGGAACTAGAGGATTACAGAAGATTTGTTTACATTGAACCTAATACATTGCTAGACACATCTATCAATGAGTAGACTACATCAACTGAGCCCAGTACAGTAACCGAGTCACAAGAAAAAATTCAGACCAAGTCACAAGAAACTGAGTCTCAGCTTGAAGTTACCGAGAAAATATCTATCGAGCCCGAGCAAACTGAACCTGAAGATAAAATTCAAGAAGATGACAATGTAACTCATTCAAGAAGAAAGGAACTTGTATTGGCCAAGTATGTCAGGAAGCATCATACACCAGATCAGATTATTGGAAACAAATGAGATGGCACTATGACAAGGAATAAACTAAAAGGTACATGTTTACTTGCTGATTTTGAACCTAAAAATGTCAAAGATGCATTGGAAAATGAAAGTTGGATTGAGGCTATGAATGAAGAAATAGAGAAAATAGAGAAAAATAAGACATGGACTCTTGTACCTAGGCCTAAAGATAAAAATGTAATTGGGACAAAATGGGTATTTAGAAATAAGTTGAATGAAGATGGTCAAGTATCAAGAAACAAAGCAAGATTGGTATGTAAAGGATATTCTCAAGAAGAAGGTATAGATTATGGAGAGACTTTTTCTCCTGTTGCAAGATTAGAAGGTGTAAGGACTCTACTTGCATATGGAGCACATAAAGGATTTAAGGTATATCAGATGGATATAAAATCTCCATTTATCAATGGTATTCTTGATGAAGAAGTCTACATTGAGCAACCTGAAGGTTTTATGGATCCAGACAAAAGGGATATGGTCTGCAAGTTACACAAAGCACTGTATGGTCTGAAACAAGCCCCTAGAGCATGGCATGAAAGATTACATAACTATCTAACTCAGATTGATTTCAAAAGAGCAAATGACAATAGTAATTTATAGATCAAAGAAGGACCAGATAACAAAATTGTTTTGGTAGAAATATTTGTGGATGATACTGTGTTTACAGGGAATGATGATCAGTGCAAAGAATTTTCAGAGCAAATGAACAAAGAATTTGAAATGTCTATGTTTGGTCAGATAAAATTATTTGTTGGACTTCAAATTCAGCAGAGCAAGAATGGTATCTACATTACTCAGTCTAAATACATCAAGGAAATACTTAAGAAGTTTGGTATGGAAGATTCAAAACCAGTTGGTACACCCATGTGTACTGGACTAAAGCTTACAAAAGATGATGATTCAAAAGAAGTAGATCAGACCTTATACAGATCAATGACTGTAAAATTACAGTATGTAGTACATACAAGGCCTGATATTGCCTTAGTAGTTGGCATAGTAGCAAGAATCTCAGCAAAACCTAGAGAAAATCACATGATGGCAATCAAAAGAATCTTGAGGTACTTGAGAGGAACTGAAGATTATGGCTTGTGGTATAAATTTGGAGGCAATTTGGACTTAAAAGTGTTTACTGATGCTGATTGGGCAGGAAAGATTGATGACAGAAAGAGTACAAGTGGTGGAGCATTTTTTCTTGGCAAAAGGTTAGTATCTTGGACCAGTAAAAAGAAAAATTGCACATCCCAATCCATAGCAGAAGCAGAATACATTGCTGCAGCAGTAAACTACTCTAATATTGTTTGGTTCAAATAGTTATTGGAAGGCATGAAATTTGAGATCAAAGAACCAGTTGTTATGTTCTGTGATAATACAAGTGCAATAAATATTTCAAAGAATCCAGTAATGCATTCCAAAACCAAACACATTGCTATAAAATATCACTTTGTCAGAGAATTGGTGCAGGATAAGGAAATCAGATTGGAATATATTCATACAAAAGAACAAATTGTAGATATCTTCACCAAGCCACTACCTAAGGATGCATTCTTGTATCTAAGAGGTAAGTTAGGGGTCATTCCCCTATCTGAGGCTCACTAAATTGAGTTTTAGTAATGCATCAACCAGAGCATGTTGAAGGTCAGGCAGTTGATGCAGCATAGTCAAGGAATCATTACATATGAATCAATACTTAAGGTACATTGGTATTTGATGAAAGTGTGTTATCTTTGGCATGTGTTGTCAAAGAGGGAGAGTTTGTTGTTTGCTGTCATTATTTCATGAAATTTCTAAGAAAGAGATTTTTTTTTAAAAAAAGAAGAAAAGAGGGAGAGTTTTCAGTCAGAGAGAGAAGTTTGCTAATAGAGGGAGATGAGAATTAGAATGAAGCTAAGGATATGTTCCTTATTCTATGTTTGCTGTGAAATTTCATTGTGCTATGACATATTGTGTTGCCATCAATGCCAAAGAGGGAGATTGTTGGATACAATTGTCTGAAGGAGATTGTTGGAATGATTATGTGTTGTCTTTAATGTCACACAGATGTCATATCAATTGTCAGCTCAGTCAGTCAGCAAAGAAGTTCCCAGTGTCTATCGAGCTCAGTCGGTCAGCAAAGCAGTTCGCAGTGTCTACCGAGCTCAGTCGGTCAGCAAAGTAGTTACTAGTGTCTATCGAGACCTCTTAGTTGTCAAAAGAAAAGTATGGTAGAAAATAGTGTTAACCGAGCTTCCTCAGTTATTGAAGGAAAGTTAGTGTCTACCAAGTTCACTCGGTCTCCAAAGGATGTTGAAGAATTCACAGTACGTACCGAGTTATCTCGGTCACCAAAGGAAATCTTTTTTGGATTAATGTTTACTGAGCAAGGTTGACCCAATAAAGGATTTTGTCAATTTGAGAAATAAAGTTGGTTTATTCCAGCTGATTGTTGTAATGATTAGTGATGTTTTGTAATAATTATTAGTGTTGACTTGACAATCCGAATGGTATATATATAGAAGATCATGCTGTGAATTATCAGGAAGAAAAGAAAAAGAAAAAGTAAAAGGGAAGAATAGTATGAGTGAATTTTGAAGGATGATTAGATATCCTTAAAGAAAAGAAAAGATATATTTGATCAGGAAGGATCTAGTGAAGCAAAACAGAGATCTGTAATTAGCAATTCAGTTGCATCACTATTCAGGTCACTTCATTGTTACTTTCTTACCATTGTAGCAGTGATTTCAAAATCTCCTAACCTACACAACATAGAAATAGGGAACCCTATCAGTAATTTGGTTGAAAAATAGGCTACAAGTACAAAATTCAAAAGTTAACTATTTTAGAAGGTGCATTAAATGCTCAGCAATCAGCCTAACGAATCAAAAAATGAAAATTTTTGACCTAAAATGGAGTTTTAAGCTCACTATTTTCCATACAACAATTCAAACTGGCACCAAAACTCGTGCAAGTTTCTGCATGGTACCATACGACAAAGCATAGTCATATGAGTCTCTAAGGCTTCCCATACAACAAAGGAGGGACCCAATGAAATGTTGTATGACACTTGGGTCCCTCTCATACGTGTTTTGGAAGGTTCTCAAATGACAAAGGAATTGAAATTAGAAATTCGTACGAGTCACGAAGGACAGTCATACAATCTTTCATGCATGTGAGAATTGAAATTTGAAAATGTATGAAAAACAACCTAAAAATGCTACAAATGTGCAAAAATTGAATTTTAAAAGAGGCACAGAGGTCCACTTATCGGGTGTCCATACTAGCGAGGTCTCTGATACCGTTGGCTATAGTCAAATCGATGGGAAGAGATAGGTACCTTCATTTTGGCTATTTTCTCATTTTGAGGGCTCCACAAGGTTTTCAAAATTCAAATGTGAATAATGAATTGAAAATGACCCTTTTGGCCTTTATATAGGTTTTCACCTAATTTTCAAAAGTGCTCCTTTTTCCACAAAAATTACACCCGTGACTAATTTTGATGTTCTGAACCCATTTTCAAGATCAAAATTGAAATCTAAGATCATTTACTATGTCGAAATCACAATTTAAAATTTTTGGACATAGGACAGTTGACTGCTTGCACAATCAACCTTCAATCATCATAGAAATCCAGTATTCAACTTAACTAATTATCTCACATCAAACTCTCAAAATTTCAACTTGGTCAACAATGGTCAACTCATGGTCAAACCTAGTCAAACTTGGTCTTTAGGACCTCCAAACAATGCAGAACATGTATGTCTATCAAATCTTTCTTTCAGTAATCAAGACAACAACCATATCTACTTGTTGATTCATCTAAAGACCTCATCGCTTGGGGGAAAACTATCATTGCTTGGGGCATATTAGATTCATCGAGATCCATATCAATCCAGTATTCTCTTAATCTTGTAAACTGTATCATCTTTTCATAAGCATTGGTTCATTAGTGTTATTTCCTTGGTTCTTTGTACCTAAAGGGTTCAGATGTGATACCACTATGATTCTTATTGACGATCAGGTCTAGAATCAGTCACTCACTTCTTCATAATCAAAAGGTTCAGGATTAGGTGTTTTGACACTTTTTTGCAATCATTGGTTCATTGTTGCTATAGTTAACATTATCTTTGGTCAGTCAGGACCTAATATCTTCAAATATTTCAATCAGTTTCTATCTTGGAATTGGTTAATCTTTCAAATCAATCTCAAACATCTTTATCATACATAGACTATCTTTGAACCATTGCACTTCATATAGTAATTCAAAGAGGGGCAAAATGTAATACCCCAAAAATGGGCTATAGGTTCATTAAACTCCTACATCCTCAGATCGAACGAAATCGACATTGAAGTCCTAACCTAAGGCACATCTGCACGTTATCGAATCCTAATTAATTATCCTAAATTTTGCATCGAGGAATATTCCTAGCAATATTCCTAATTTATCCTAATTATTCTTAATTTAATAATTATTTGGTGATAAATCATATTTATCCTAAAGTTTGATTAATTGAATATTCTGAATATTTAATTAATTAGATTTAATACTCTTAGTTAATTATTTAATTATATTTAATTATATTTATTCCTAAATTGTATTATTTAATTTTGACAATAAATTAAAATATCCTATGACTGATTGATTAAATTCTTATTTAATTAATTAAAGTCAGTTGTCAATTTTTAATAATATAGTTTTTGAATAAAGTTTGATTTAATAATTGATTAACCCATAAATCAATTGTTTTAATTCAAAAATCATTTAAGTTGAAGATAAATCACTTTATTTATTTAAATAATTCATAATTATCTATGCACATTTGAAAGAGCAGTTAAACTTTAAATCAGAAAATCAATTCAAGTTGTTATCTTTTGGAAACTCAACATCTATTTTGAGTTGAAAGCTGATCTAAACTTCTAATTTGAGTTAACAAGCTATTTTTGGATGATTTGCATGATTTTGTGAGTTAATTTGATTTTGATTTCTTGTTGACTCAAAAATCAACCTGAGTTTATCAAGAGTGATTTATGGCTTTTCTCATGCACCCTCAAAGCCCTGGATTTCTATAAAATCAAGGCTCATCTGTTCACAATAACACACCTTGAATTTGCACAATTACTCTAGTGAATTTGTGATTGAAGGATTAAGAACTTGCAACAGGCGATTTGTGAGATCTTTCATTGTTGGTCACAGTTTTCATATTATAGATTTACATTCATAGCTTTCATATCATTCCTAGATTAGTCTGCATATCGTCTCAATTTAATTTCTAGATTAGATTTCATATCAATTTTTCATCTTAATTGCATATAAAATCCAAAAAAATAGATTAAAACTACATTCATTTCATATCCATCTTCTTCATTCAAATCCTTCATTTAGGTGTTACATTGTCACTGATCTCGGTCTAATCTAAGAATACATGCTCACATCTACTAAAATGCAGTAAATCGCCTGGTTAGCTTGGTTTCAATTTTTGGTAACCTCTAATGGTTTACTGAAGTGTTGTGTTTACAGTGTTAGCACAAGAAAAATATTTATGCCTCTGCAAGTAATTTTTCCCATTTTCTTGGCAAAACCCAAGGCAAAATTTCAAAAAACCTAGTCGTTTGCAAGAAAAACCCTAAGTGTGCCCTAACCCTGTTCTAATTAAGCGTTACTTTTTGGACCACTTAAAAATGATAAATGCATGTGCTTTAATTTTTATTCACCCACGATCTTTATTTTTCTATAGTTTCCAAGCGCCCAACGAAATATTTTTCCTAAGTCTAGCACTTTAATTTTTCCTATAGTTTCCAACCTTATTTCTTTCTTGGGCCCGACTCTAACAACATCTACATCTAATGGTGAGTGTATGATCTTATAGAATGTGTCAGATGCTTGTGAACCTACGACAACCATTCATTCTGCTTCATGACGTAACCTTTTATTTCAGCGGGTCCACTGCCAGGTGTGCGTAGTTGGCATCTTTTCATTGGTCCATGAAATGCTGAGTCAATTTTTGTCAGAGGGTCTTCTTTCAAAGAATCTACAAAGTGGTATCAAAGGATTGATCTAATGATTTTCTGATGTTCTCATAGAATCTTTTAGCTCTATGTGAACTTCAGACAATTGTTGATCTTATTTTTAAGTGGGTGGGTCCTATGTCAGAGGTGACTGGGCGGAGATAGAAAATAGTATGATGACATGTGGTGGTTTGCAGGCAGGCCTAGGGGTATCAAAGTTTTTTTGGTAGCTCAGACAAATTGTTTGGCGGCACTGATAAATTTTGTAATGTTCACGCATTCTCGTAATATTTTGGTGGAGTTCTAAACTTTCATTAAATGGGTGAATAAGTGTATTCGTTGAATCTCAAATTTGTTAGCAATGTTCTAAATTTCTCAGTGAATAAGTGAATAGCTTCAGTCACTAGTTCATTAAAATAACTAAAGGGTGAAGTTTTAAAAAAGATTTGGCGAATACACAAATGAAGGTCTTCGCACATTCTCAAAATATAATCAAGGGTTAACACATGATTCAATGATTTAGTGAAGTTCTTTATTCGCTGAATCATTTGACTTAACCATGGTCAAAGAAGGCATTAAGAGACTTAAATTTTTCCCTTCAATCGCATATTCATAGAGTAACATAGGTTAAGTGCTTTTTAAGAATAGTGGGACTGACTGCCATGTGTTGCTGAGATGTCAGGTTTTGATTGATTATGGATTTCAGGTATGAGGACATGTCAGTGGGCCCGAAGGATTATAATGTTAGGAATAAGGTGTCTTAACCTTGGATAATTCCTATTCTTATTATTTGTTTTTAATGTAATTAAGTGTGAGTGTACATGTCTAGTTGGCATGTTGATGTGTCACTCCACTTGATGTGTCGGCATCTTGTGTGTAAGGAGATCATGACTGAAATGGTCATGATGGATTCCTATGACATGTAAGAACTATTTAATGAATGTGCTATGACAGGTGTAAGATCATCTTACGACTTGGGCCTATTTGGGCACCCAAGAAGAAGTGGTTGGTGTGTGTAAGAGAATATGCCAAAAATAAGTTGGTATGAAAGATTCTCTTACACTTCTCTTGTGACCGTTATTTTTGGCGGATTCTATGACAAGCTGTCATAGTCTATTCTAGGGATGGATGCCTATTCTTGGGATTGCATGTAACAACTGTGTACATGTGGCTTTGTGCATGGGTCTTGGTGGTTGTGCCTATTTTTGGGTCCAGAGGAGTCTATATATATGATGCTACTCCTATGGGAGAGATATAACAAAAATTTAAGTCTTGTTGGCTTTGTCTCTCATTTCCTGAAAGAACTTGCATTGCAAGTGTATTGTAATCTTTGTGTTGAAGATAATACATTGTGTAGGTTTTGGAGTGCTGGGGTTTTTTACCAAAAGGTTTTCCCCAGGGTATATCATTGTGTCATTCTCTTATTTTTCTGTATGTATTGTATGTGGTTGCAATATCTTTGTTAAAGTAGTTAACAAATCTGAAATTGTAAGTATTTATAAGAATTTGCACAATACTCTCCTTTAGAGATTAGCGTAGGAAGTTGTTTCCGTACTTGAGTTTCCTTACAAGTGGTATCAGAGCTTGATCAAATTTTGATCCTAGTTGTTGGGTATGGTTTTTTGAGCTAATCTCAAGTTGAGTGGGAGTTTTTTGTAGAGCATTCTGAATCTTATTTGTAGATGTAGATGGCAAGTTCATCATATGGAATTATGGAGGTGGAGAAATTTAATGGCACTAATTTTGAGTTGTGGAAACTCAAGATGGAAGACATGTTGGAAGATCATGACCTATGGGAAGTGACTTCAAGTGCTACAAGACCAGAAACTATAGCTCAAGCAGATTGGGATATCAAAGACTGTAAAGCTAAGGGTCTCATAAGACTCTGTTTAACCGATGCAGTCCTTCTAAATGTTCTAGATGAGAAAACCACAAATAGTTTGTGGGAAAGACTTACGGCCGTGTATTAGGCCAAATATCTGGTGAACAAGTTGTTCCTAAGGAAGAAGTTGTACTCTCTATGAATGGAGGAAGGTGGATCCTTAACAGATCATTCAAATGCATTTAATCTGCTGGCTGCACAATTGACATCAGCTGGTGTCAAGTTAGAGGAGGAGGATCGTTGCTACACACTTTTGTGTTCTTTACCAGATTCATGGGACCATCTTGTGATGGCTCTCAGAAGCACTTTAGTCACCTTCAAAATGGATGATGTGGTGTCTTCGATGCTATCAGAGGAGATGCAGAGAAAGGCTTCCGTTTCAGAAAAAGAAGCCCTTGATGTTCGTGGGAGATCCACTGAAAGAGGGAAGAAAAATGACAATAAGTCTAACAATAAGGGTAGATCCAAATCCCATGGGAAGTCAAAGACTTCCAATAAGTCCAAGGCAAAATGTTGGAACTGTGATAAATCTGGGCACTTCCGTAAAGACTACAAAGAGCAGAAGAAGAAGAAGAAAGGTTTAGATTCAGCTTTAGAAAGATCTCAAGAAGATGGTGATGCATTCATCACAACTTTGGCAGCCCATGCATCTGATGATGTGTGGTTGGTTGACTCGAGTGTATCTTTTCACATGACCTCTCATCGAAACTGGTTCTCAAAATATGAAGAGTTCGATGGTGGAAAGGTGTATTTGGGTGATGATTCTCACCTAAAGATAGTTGGATGCAGAAGGGTCACTATCAAATTTCCTGATGGATGAGAAAAGGGAATCAACGGAGTTATGCACATTCTAGGTTTGGCATGAAACCTATTATCTATAAGTATGTTGAATGATGTAGGTGTGCAAGTTGTTTTTTCGAAAGAAGGATGCAAGATGATAAGAGGATCAATAGTTCTTGCAAGGGGTACTAGGAGAGGTACCTTATTTTAGCTAGATGCATGTATTCCTCTATGTAATAGTTCTTCATCCTCACCATCTGAATAAGTAGTGAAGAAGTCTGTGGCTATTGGTTTCAATGGTGGTGCAAACACTTTGGAAGGTAAGCTTCCTGCACAAAAGACAATGTTGTGGCATATGAGATTTGGCCACATTGGTGAAAAGGGTCTCAGAACCCTTAAAAATAAAAATCTTGTTGAGGGGTTAAATGATTGCAATCTCGAGTTCAACTTCTATGAACACTGTGTCTATGGTAAACAAAATCATGTTCAATTTTACTCTAGTTCTCACAAATCTTCTGATGTTTTGGATCTTATTCATTCTGATGTATTTGGTCCTGTAAAAGTTCCTTCAATCTCCAAGTCTATATTTTTTATATCTTTCATAGATGATTACAGTAGAAGGACATGTATTTATTTCCTTAAAAGTAAGACACAAGTCTTTAGTCAGCTCAAGGAATTTAAAGCTCTTGTAGAGAATCAGACTAGTAAGAAGATTAAGTGTGTGAGAACTGACAATGGTGGTGAGTTTTTCTCAGCAAAGTTTGAACAGTTCTGTAAAGAATAAGGTATCAAGAGGCATAAGACAACTCCTTATACCCCACATCAAAATGGAGTTTCAAAGAGAATGAATAAGACACTGATGGAGAAGGCTAGGAGTATGCTTAGTGGAGCTGGTTTAGAACAAAGGTTTTGGGCCGAAGCTGTGGCCACTGCTTGCTATCTGGTTAACAGATCTCCTACATCAGCCCTTGTTGGTAAGACACCCATGGAGGTGTGGTCTGGTAAGAAGCCTTCAATTAGACATCTTCATGTTTTTGGTTGTGAAGCTTATGCAAATGTTCCAAAGGAGAAAAGATCTAAGTTGGAAAACAAAGCCGTTAAATGTATTTTCATCAGATATAGTGCTGGTGTGAAAGGATACAAGCTTTGGGATCCTGTGACTACTAGTAAGGTGTTGTATAGTAGAAATGTTATTTTTAGAGAGCTAACATCTTCTCCTATTGTGCTACAACTAGATGAAAAAGAAAAGGAAAAAGATGTTGTTCAGTTGCCTCCTACCCCTGAGAAAACTGAACAGAGAGACCATGTTGGGTCTAATGATGAGGAGAGCTCTAGCAGCTCTGATAGTTCAGAAGAAGAGGAAGAACAACCTCAACTATAGCCCTTGAGGAGATCCACAAGAGAAAGAAAGCAACCAAAAAGGTTTGGTTATTCTATGTTAGATTCTAGTTGTGCCTTTGCTTTGATTACTAACACTGATGAGCCTAGATCTGTGAAAGAGGCTTTGGGCATGGAAGATACAGGTTCCTAGATTCAGGCTATGGATGATGAGATGGCTTCATTGGAGAAAAACAAAACTTGGGACCTTGTACCTTTGCCTAAAGGGAGAAAATCTATTGGTTGTAAATGGGTGTTCAAGAAGAAATTCTGTATAGATGGCAGTGTTGAAAGGTATAAAGCTAGATTGGTTGCAAAGGGGTATTCACAAGTAGAGGGAATAGATTATGGTGAAATATTCTCTCCTGTTGCAAAGTTGACATCCATTAGATTTATGTTGTCTCTTGTTGCATCATATGATTTAGAGATAGAATAGATGGATGTGAAGACAGCTTTCCTTCATGGTAATTTGGAGGAAGAGATTTATATGTCACAGCCTGAGCACTACATTGTTAAAGGTAAGGAATCCTTAGTTTGTAGATTAAAGAAATCTCTATATGGTTTGAAGTAATCTCCTAGGATGCGGTACCTTAAGTTTGATGCCTTTGTGTTGTCAATTGGATTTGTAAGATCAAAATCAGATCATTGTGTTTATTTTAGAGTTGAAAATGATTGCCTTCTTATTGTTGCATTATATGTTGATGATATGTTGCTGTTTGGGAAGGGTAAGGGTATGATTTCTGATTTTAAATCTCAATTGTCAGCATAGTTTGAGATGAAAGATCTTGGGGTAGCTAGGTACATCTTGGGTATGGAAATTAGTAGAGATAGGTCTAATAGAAAACTTTGGTTGAGTCAGAGTAAGTATGTGAAGTCTGTGTTGGATAGGTTTAGCATGGCAGATTGTAGACCACTATGTGTTCCTATTTCTGTGGGAACAAAGTTATCTGTAGATGATTGTCCAAAATCTCTTAGTGAGGTGGAGGACATGAGTAGAGTACCTTATGCTAGTGCAGTTGGAAGTCTTATGTATGCTATGGTCTATACTAGACTAGACATTGCCCAAGCAGTGGGAGTCCTGAGTCAGTTTATGGCTAATCCTAGATGGGGACATTGGGATGCAGTTAAGTGAGTATTTAGATATTTGAGGGGTACATCAGATTACTCCATATGTTATCATGGTAACTCTTCTGGATCTCTGCATTTAGTTTGTATTCATAGGTTTGTGGATTTAGATTGGGCAGGTGATATTGACAGTAGGAGATCCACCAGTGCTTATGTGTTCACTATGTTTGGTGGTGCCATCAGTTGGATGAGTAAGCGACAACCTGTGGTTGCTTTGTCCAATATAGAAGTTGAGTACATGGCTGCTACTCATGCTTGTAAAGAAGCCATTTGGCTTAGAAGATTGTGTTCTGATGTTGGTGTTGATGCATAATAGATTACTATTTGGTGTGATATTCAGAGCGCTATTTTCCTTGCAAAGAATCCAACTTTCCATGCCAGAACGAAGCACATTGATGTGCAGTTTCACTTTGTGAGAGATATGGTGGAAGATGGAAAGGTAAATTTGGAGAAGGTAGATACTGTGAAGAATGTTGCAAATGCATTAATGAAACTAATGGGCACTGAGAAGTTTAGATGGTGTTCAGAGTCTATGGGCCTTTTGGCCTATAGCGGTTAAAGTTCCTGTTATGTTCCTGTTGCTCTTACAAGGTGTTCGACAAGTGGGAGAATGTTAGGAATAAGGTGTCTTAACCTTGGATAATTCCTATTCTTATTATTTGTTTTTAATGTAATTAAGTGTGAGTGTACATGTCTAGTTGGCATGTTGATGTGTCACTCCACTTGATGTGTCAGCATCTTGTGCGTAAGGAGATCATGACTGAAATGGTCATGATGGATTCTTATGATGCATAAGAACTATTTAAGGAATGTGCTATGATAGGTGTAAGAGCATCTTATGACTTGGGCCTATTTGGGTGCCCAAGAAGAAGTGGTTGGTGTGTGTAAGAGAATATGCCAAAAATAGGTTGGTATGAAAGATTTTCTTACACTTCTCTTGTGACCGTTATTTTTGGCAGATTCTATGACAAGCTGTCATAGTCTATTCTAGAGATGGATGCTTATTCTTGGGATTGCATGTAACAACTATGTACATGTGGCTTTGTGCATGGGTCTTGGTGGTTGTGACTATTTTTGGGTCCAGAGGAGTCTATATATATGATGCTACTCCTATGGGAGAGATATAACAAAAATTTAAGTCTTGTTGGCTTTGTCTCTCATTTCCTAAAAGAACTTGCATTGCAAGTGTATTGTAATCTTTGTGTTGAAGATAATACATTGTGCAGGTTTTGGAGTGCTGGGGTTTTTTACCAAAAAGTTTTCCCCAGGGTATATCATTGTGTCATTCTATATTTTTTCTGTATGCATGGTATGTGGTTGCAATATCTTTGTTAAAGTAGTTAACGAATCTGAAATTGTAAGGATTTATAAGAATTTGCACAATACTCTCCTTTAGAGATTAGTGTAGGAAGCTATTTTCGCACTTGAGTTTCCTTACATATAAGGGGATGCCAAGTTGGATGATCTAACAGATGGCGTAAGATCTCAAGGCATGTGTTAGAGTTTTAAGATTATGCGCCCGCCATCTGATCTAAGGTTTGTGAAGAAGTGGGTCCATTATGCCAATTCATCACTGACGTGATTTCTTCTCATTGGTCAAGGGTTTAGCAATGTGTAAAGTGATTTTTAAAGATTTTTGTTGACTGTTGTGGGATTCTATGAGCTGCCCAATCTGTCGAGAATAAAATGCATCAATGGTCATGTTTTAAAGTTGAGCTGATTACCATTTTTATTCAAATTCAAATATCCTATAGGGTTTTGCTAGGGTTTTTGAATCAGTGAGTCATGTAAAATGAAGTGATGGCTAGGAATTGATTTCTTTAGTATAGTTTGTAGTTGGGGAAGATAGTAGAAGGTTTAAATTACTGCTAGAATTAGATTTTGTTTCCTATGATGCCGAGCCAAATGAATATCAGGGTTGAATTTTTGTAGAAGGGCATTCATTGCAGTTTGACAGTGAGATAATAAAATTAGATTTGTTGAAAAGGAGCCAAGGATAGCATTGAAGACATAAAGCATGTCAACTCAATTGCAAATATCTGATCTATTTCAATGGTGTAAGTATTGTAAACCCTTTGGGGTAGTTGTAAACCTTTTTAGGTTTTTTGTAAATCCTAGAATGATCGGTTGCTTATTGCATCTCTTGGTATAAAGGGATTTTTCATGGTCATTCTAGAGCATTGGGAGTTTAGGTGTTAAAAAGATAGAATTTTTAAAACCCTATCTTTTCAGTCAAGGATTGTAATTATTCATATCATTTTATCAAACAATAGAGAAGAAGTACAGGTTGTTCTTATTTTGCAAGCTTGTTATTGAGGATACTGTATGCACATGGTGAAAGGTTATACTTAATACAAACCTTAGATCTTTTCTCTCCTTTGCTCTATTCTTTGAATCTTTAAATATTTGCATAAGGTTTATATGAATGTATTGGTGCTTTGAGTTCCAACCTAGAGTTAGATTAAATATTGCTCAAAGTGGAATATGTGTTCTTGGAATTTATTTGAAGGATTTTCATAAGTAGGAAAGAGTTGGGATATTTGTGTTTATGTCTAGAGGCCATTTCTTCTTTAGACACCATTGTATTCATCCTATTCTCTGATATCTTGCCCAATGGATAAGGCATTGGCCTGTATTTTCCCATCTTTGTGTTGAGAAGAGTGATTCAAACCTTGTAATCCCAAATCATTAAATCATTACCAGTCTTTACTTTATTTTACATTTATGTATTGTCCTATCCAATGATGGAGAGTCAATGAACAATAGGTTGTTGTTTAGTACTTTCTCACTATAATCATCTATTGAAGGATCCAATATTCAAATAAGGGGCAGCATTAGAACTATCAATCAGATTTAAAATTTATTGGATCAGGTGCACCCGCCTTGGTTTTGCAGAGCCAGAAGCAAAAGAGGGTAGTTTTATCCCTATAGTTGGTCCAGTTACTTATAGATTACCCATATTTGGAGCTAACCATTCCTTAACATCCATCATAAGCATATTGGTATCTCATGGAGTGTAAAATTCTATCCAGGAACCAACAAATTGGGGACTCTACTAGGGAATAGAGAAATATTATCAAGAGTAAATAGTGTAGGTTTCAAGTTGAGCTTGGTTCCTGTCCTACCTATTTCAATCATTTGATATCTCTAGTGTTACAAATGAGCATAGATAACATGGGTACAAGTTGAGCTTAGACTCCTGGCCGGCTTATCATTTATCTAGTGGATTTCATTAAAAGAGTATAAGAGTGAAATTTATAAGTTTTCAAATTAACTCACTAGATTGTGAGTGGCGACTCTCTAAGAATCTCTGTAACTAGTTCTTTAAGTAATATATCATAATGAGTTTCAAAATTACAAGGTCTTGGAGGAAGGAACACCCAAAAGAAAGTTTGTAGGGTGGGCTTCCTGCCACCTCAAGAAGAACTCAGGTTAGGAAAGAAAAAAGTGTTGATGATACGTCCCTAAACTGGAAGCAAAAGGGAAACCCAAGATAGGAGGGTCTTACTCCTCTTGGTCATGAAGAAAATCCCTCAGAATATGAGGAGGTAGTTGATCTAGGGCTAAACCAGTATGAAGACTATTATTCCCCCACAAACAGAGAGGGTGAAAGACCATCACACAATAGAAGGATTTTAGGAAAATTTAGTAGGTCTAGAAGCAAAAGCAAGGGTGTAAAGGATTTTTTTCCCCCTTTAACCCTTGATTCATCAATGCCCCAAGACCCCCATGAGTCTTAGGATCAACGAGAGGAGCCCCAAGCACAACAGGATGAGTCTAAAACCACTTTACCTGATTTTGAGGAAATATTTGAGGAAGTATATGCATTGGAAGGAAGAATTCAAGAACAAGCAGCTAGTAGGCAAAAGAGAGAAAATGAGAAGGAAGAAAAGGTCAGACATGCCATGATGAGGGCTGACCAATTAAGAAGGTAACTATTAGATTAAGAGGCTATAAATTATGTTCCCATTCCTGAAAAGACAAATGAGCTACCTATTGTCCATAAGACTTTTGAAACAAGGAAACCAAGGGATAAAGGGAAACAAAAGGAAGTAGGCATTTCAATTGAAGAACCTATAGCCCCTAAAATCCCTATAGACTAGGCCTTAAGATTGGAAGCCGACCTTGAAAAGGCCAAAAAAGAATAGGAATTGCTAGCCAAAGAACTTGAAAAAGTAGAACTAGAAGCTGCAACACTAGAAATGAAAAAGAAAATTGATTTTCTTAGAAGGTCTGAAGGACCTACAAATTTTTCTAGTTCTACCATGACATAAGGAGAAAATGTCACAAATTCAGAAAATTAGACAACTAGTGTTCCTCCACCAGGAGGTTTTAAAGGTGCTGCCACTACAAATAATAATGCATCTACATCTCAGGGTGCTGGTATTTTTAATATAGGGGTTATACATGAAAGGTGTAAGCAGTTGAGTTTTACTGGTATCCCTAGTTATCCTAACCCTTTCCCTAAAGAAATTAGAAAGAAACTTCCTAAGTTTACTAGGAGAAATTTTGTTACTTGTGAGGAACATTTAAAGAAATTTATTGATGTCATTGATGATTATAATATAGTGCTTGATGATGTTATCATGAAACTGTTTGTGCAATCCCTAACAGAAGATTCAAGGGATTGGTCTAGGGCTTTGCCACATGGTAGCATAGGATCATGGGATTATCTTAGACATTGTTTCAAGGAACAATATGGTGACAAAACTCATGAAGGTTTTATGCTGAATGAGTTCAATAACATAAAGAAGTATTTCAATGAGGATGTTGTTGAATTGAATGTTAGATTTCAAAAAGCCATGCATAAATTGTTGTAGGTTCTCAGGCTGGATGATAGGGTGTGCCTTTTCACATATTTAAATGCTTTTGACTCTAAGATGGGCTACCTTTTAAGAGATAAAAATACAAGGAGTCTTGTTGAAGCTTACAAGCTAGCTGTGAACATAGAAAGCAACCGAAGAATCTCAGGAAAGTTGGGAAGAAGGGAAGATGAAAGATCACCATTGTTGAATAGAAAGGATCCATGGAAACCTAAAAATGTCAAGCCTAAGGATGATGAAAGGCTAAAGTAGATCTTAAAGGCAATAGAGGATTTGAAACCTAGTGAAAGTAGAAATAATAAGGCTACAGGAGGAGATAAGCCTCTGTTTAATAACTTTAACAAATTACCAAGGATGTAGAACTACCCTTACAATACATAGTGGAAAGATGGGAAGCCTTTTATTCTTGATAAAAGAGATAAACCAAATGATAGGACCCATGATCCATTGCAAAGAAATTCAATGAATGTAGTGGAAGAAGTCCCATGGTGTATTGCTTGTCAATCACCTCATGATCCTGATTATTGTGTCATATCCCAGAATGTTTCTGCACGTGAAGAGCAAGATTGTAATGAGGACCAGCCTTATGATGACCAGGGGTGTGGAATGATTTCTTCCCATGTTTGGGATGAAGTTGATTCTGCTGAAGAAGATGAAAATCAAGATAGTCTTAATTCTCAGGCTAGAACTGAATCATATCACCAGCAAGTTTTTCAGATAATGAAGAGGTTGAAATAGACAATATCTAGTGTAATGTTCAAAAGAGTGAAGAAATAAGTACTTTGAGAAGACCTTCTAATGAGGAGATTGCCATAATAATAGCCAATATGGTTACTTAGGCAAAAGCAAATTATAACCTGAGAAATAGAGTTGTTGGTGATTCAGGTCAGAGGCCTACTGGGATTTTTATCAAGAAAATAGATAAAGATGTAAAAGTATCACAAGACAAGCCTAAGGTTGTTGGTCCTATTGATAAGATTAAGATAAAGAAAAATTCCAAGCCAAGCATTGTTTATAAGGTCAAACCCAAACCTACAACTGAGGAAGTGCCAGTTGTAAGAAAAGAAAGTGAAATTCAAAATTAAAAAAACTGTAGACATACCTATTCAGGAGATTAAAGAGGTTGTAGATTTAAGACCTAATGTATCTGATCCAAACTATGTCCCAATTGATATGAGTAAACTATTGTCACAGATTACTATCAAGGTTCCATTGCTGGAAATGATGAGAATAGAAGAACATAAGGAGAAGGCCCTAAATTAGGTTAATGGTGTGGCATCTGTGGACCCTCAGAAAATGGAGGGAACTGAGAAACAAGTAGCAACTGTGAATGATGAAGATGGGAATTATAGTGAGGAGATTATTTCTAAAATCCCTCAAATTTATTTGGACACAAATGTTGTTAGTACTGCAGTAGGATCAGTTGATCCTTTTTTCCTAACTTTGCAAATAAATGGAAAGCTACTGAAGAATTGCATGATTGATTCCGAAGCATCAAATACTATTATGCCTACTAAGGTTATGAAGTCTTTGAGATTAAAGGTGGATACACCCCATGGAAGGTTTCAAGCTATGGATTCAAGAGAAGTACCAGTTGTTGGTACTATTAAGGCTTTGCCTTACAGATTGGCTATATACCCCAACAAACAATTAACCATGAGTGTCTTGGTGGTGGGATGTTACTATCTAGAAAGTGGAGTGCTTCTATGGGAGGCAAAATACAATGTGACTTATCATTTTCTACTTTGAATTTTGAAGGACAAAATATCAAAGTCACTAGGGAATGTAGGACCCCTCATATGATTGAAGAAGAAGAGCAAGACAACATGAATTGTTTCCTTGATACTGATATTAATGCTTTCAAAGTCCAAGATAAAGAAATAGAGGAAGGTGTTGAGCCTCCTCATAGATCAAAAAGCCAAGAGGGGTGGATTGACCTTGATAGTCTTTGGACTATGTATTTTGATGGAGCAAATAGCAAGGAGGGATCTAGAGCTGGAATATTGCTTATATCTCCAAATGGTAAAACTTTCAAGTTCTCATTTACTTTGTTGTTTTCATGCACAAATAATGTTGCAGAGTATGAGGCTCTGTTAATTGGTTTGAGATTGGCATCAAGGCATGACATAAAGTGTTTAAAAGTTATAGGTGACTCTAAGTTGGTGATATCCCAAATTAGATCAAAATATGTTTCAAAGAATCAGAAATTGAAACAATATAGGAATGCAGTGTGGGATGAGATTGAAAGCTTTAGTGCTTTTGATATTTGTTGGAGGGAAAGAAGTCAAAATAGGATGGTAGATTTATTGGCTAATATAGCCCTTAGACCAAAAGATGTTACATTTGCATATGTTTCCAATATAGAGGTACAAGCCATGCCTTCTATCCCTGACAATCTAGATAATTGGCAAGTCTTCTCTGATGACCAAGACATACTTAGGTTTCTCCATTGTGAATCTCACTTTGGTGATAAAGAAATGGATTTTAGTGCTTATGTTAATACAGTGAATGGTAAAGATGTCATCTTTGGGAAAGAGGTTTTGCAATTAAAATCAAACAAGGTTCCTAAAGGACTAGTTGCTCTTGAAAGGGCATTTGACAACAAAGACAAGGCCTTCTATGCTAGTACTGATAAAATCAATGAGCTTGAAGAGATAAACTTGGGCATAGGGATAGCTCCCAAGAAAGTTTATATGGGCAGGTCTCTCTCCCCAAGAACTAGAAAAAAATTGATTGACCTTCTCAGAAAATTTAGGCATGTTTTTGCCTGGTCTTATGAAGACCTTAAAGCTTATAGAGAGGACCTTTTTCAGCATGAGATTCCACTTAAGGAAGGCACAAAGCCTTTTAGATAGAAGTTGAGACCTGTTAACCCTACCTTGGCACCCAAAATGTAGAGTGAACTCAAGAAGATGATGGATGCTAGAATAATCAATCCAATCAGGCATTCCACTTGGGTTTCAAATTTAGTGCCTGTCAGAAAAAAGAATGGTGATATCAAGTTATGTGTAGATTTTAGGAATCTTAACATCAATTCTCTGAAGGATAATTATGGATTACCAAACATGGAGAACATGTTGTAAAAGGTCATTGGATTAGAATTGATGTCCATGATGGATGACTTTTCTGGTTACAATCAGGTTATGGTCAAAGATACAGAACAGTTTAAAACTATGTTCACAACCCCATGGGGGACATATGTTTATGTAAGGATGCCTTTTGGGTTGACAAATGCTAGTGATACTTTTCAAAGGGCTATGGATGTAGCCTTTGTAGACTTTATTGATAGATTTATCATGGTGTATCAAGATGACTTGACAACCTTCTTAGCCAAGGAGGAACAACATTGCCAACATCTTGACAAGATTTTTATCAAAGCATTAGAGTATGGGGTTTCTTTGAACCCAAAGAAGTGTGCCTTTGGTGTGACAAAAGGAAAAATCTAAGGGCACATTGTTTCAAAGGATGGTGTAAGGATAGACCCTAAAAGGGTGGAGGCTATTGATAGGTTGTCCTTACCAAAGAATATCAAGGGAATTCAGTCCTTTCTAGGACAAGTCAACTTTTTAAGAAGGTTTATTACAAACTTTGCAAAAATTAGTATTCCCATATCAAGGATGTTGAAGAAAGGAGCAAAGGTGGAGTGGAATACTGAAGCATTATAGGATTTCAATGACATTAAGAAGGCTATTAAGCATGCTCCAGTCTTGAAGACACCAGACTATTGTAAACCCATGCAAATATTTTCCTTTGCATCTGTCCATACCATTGCTGTAGTGCTAATACAGAAAATTGCTGAAGGTTTTGAACAACCAATTTCTTTTTTTAGTAAAACCTTACAGGCAGCAGAATTAAATTATGACATTATTGAGAAACAATCTTATGCCTTAGTAAAGGCTGTCAAAACATTCAGATGCTATTTGGTGGGAGCCACAATGGTTGCTTATGTTCCAAGTGCTGCAGTCAAGGACATTCTAGTCCAACAGGAGGTCTCAGGAAGAAGATGTAGGTGGATTAACAGAATTCAAGAATTTAATATTGACATCCACATTACAAAGTTGGTTAGAGGTTTGGGATTATAAAAATTGATGGCTTGGAGTAATTTAAATGCAAACCAGATAAATTCTTTAGAAGAGGATTAGAGATCTTATATATGTAACATGGACTGTTCTGAATGGTACAAAGATATTGTCAAATATCTACAAATGATGGTTTTACCCCCTAAATTGGATGATAGTAAGAAGAGAACTATTAAACTCCACTCTTTGAGATATGCAATTATAAATGGAGAACTTTGGTGGAGAAGCAATGAAAGTGTCTTGCTTAGGTGTGTAGATCCAGATAGAGCCAACCTTTTGATGCATGAAATGCACAGTGGAGTTTGTGGAGGACACTACATGGAAAAGACTACAGCCCAAAAGATTATCAGGGTAGGTTTTTGGTGGCCTTCACTTTTCAAGGATACCCATCAATTTGTTAAAAAATGTGACCCTTGCCAAAGGTTTGCAAGAAAACTAAAATTCAATGGGAATTTGCCTCTCAGACCTGTTTCTGTTCAAGCCCCTTTCTAGAAGTGGGGTATGGATTTCATTGGTGAAATCCCTAATAAGTCCAGTGGTGGACATTCTTACATCTTAGTGGCAACTGATTATTTCACTAAGTGGGTTGAGGCAATCCCTACAAGAAGAGAAACTAGCAAGGTGGTGATAGACTTTATGATGCAGAATATCTTGACAAGATTTGATTGCCCAGAGACCATGGTGGTTGATAATGCATTATGTTTTAGGTCAGAAGAGTTGGTCAACTTTTGCAAACATAATGGTATTAAAATTTCATATTCTTCTACTTATCATCCACAAGGCAATGGCCAGGTAGAATCCAGCAACAAGAGTTTAATTAAGATTCTAAAAAGAGTTTTGGATAAAAATAACAAGGCCTGGGACTCCAAATTATTACAAGCCCTGTGGGCTGATAGGGTTACAGTCAAGAAAGCAATAGGGTGTGCCCCTTTTGACTTAGTGTATGGAATAAATGCAAGATTACCTCAAAATAACTTATTGTAGATGTATCAATTCATTCAGAAATATGATGATAATGTAGAAGAAGATATGACAATCAGGATGAATGATTTGATTCAGCTAAATGAGGTCAGAAATGATGCACATAATAAAAATGAGAGGTTGCAGGCCCAGTGCAAAGTCTTGTATGACAGAAGGGCTACTCAAAGAAATTTTGTAGAGGGAGACATGGTATTAATGTGGAATATAAGAATGCAAGACAAAGGAAAACATGGGAAATTTGATCCCATATGGTTAGGCCCATATATTATTGAAGAAAAATGGGGAGCAGGTTCTTACATTCTGAAGAATTTGATAGGAGAGCTCCTGGAGCTGCTTGTTCATAGTCAATTTTTGAAGTTCTACTTCTCCTAAAAAATTTTGACTTTCTGTACAGTTGTGTTTTAAAGGTTTTGTGTGCATTTCCTTGTTTTTGGTTCAAAATTTTGGTTCTGGTCTGCTATACCAGGAGATACACGTCCCCGAGCATGAGCCACTATTAGCACAAGAAAAAATTTCATGCCTTTGCAAGTATTTTTTCCCATTTTCCTGGCAAAACCCAAGGCAAAATTTAAAAAAATCTAGCCATTTGCAAGAAAAACCCTAAGTGTGCCCTAGCCCTATTCTAATTAAGCGTTACTTTTTGGGCCACTTAAAAATTGATAAACATATGTGCTTTAATTTTTATTCACCCGCAATCTTTATTTTTCTATAGTTTCCAAGCATGCAGAGAAATATTTTTCCTAAGTCTAGCACTTTAATTTTTCCTATAGTTTCTGACCTTATTTCTTTCTTGGGCCTGGCTCTGACAACATCTACATCTAATGATGAGCGTATGATCTTATAGAATGTGTCAGATGCTTGCAAACTTACGACAACCATTCATTTTGCTTCATGAGATAACCTTTTATTTTAGCGGATCCACTGCCAGGTGTGCGCAGTTGGCATCTTTTCATTAGTCCACAAAATGCTGAGTCAATTTTTGTCAGAGGGTCTTGTGTCAGAGAATCTGTAGAGTGGTATCAAAGGATTGATCTAATGGTTGTCTGATGTTCTCATAGAATCTTTTAGCTCTATGCAAACTTCAGACAACAGTTGATCTTATTTCTAAGCGGGTGGGTCCTGTGTCAGAGGTGACTAGGTGGAGATAGAAATGGTATGATGACATGTGGTGGTTTGCAGGTAGGCCCAGGGGTATCAAAGTTTTTTTGGCAGCTCAGACAAATTGTTTGGCGGCACTGATAAATTTTGTAGTGTTCGTGCATTCTCATAATATTTTGGCAGAGTTCTAAACTTTTAGCAAATGGGCGAATAAGTGTATTCGCTGAATCTCAGATTTGTTAGTAGTGTTCTAAATTTCTTAGCGAATAAGCGAATGGCTTCAGTCTCCAGTTCGCTAAAATAACTAAAGAGTGAAGTTTTAAAAAATATTTGGCAAATACACAAATGAAGGTCTTCGCACATTCTCAGAATATAACCAAGGGTTAACACATGATTCAGTGATTCAATGAAGTTCTTTGTTCGTTGAATCATTTGACTTAACTATGGTCAAAGAAGGCATTAAGAGACTTAAATTTTTCCCTTCAGTCGCATATTCATAGAGTAACATAGGCTAAGTGCTTGTCGAGAATAGTGGGACCGACTACCATGTGTTGCTGAGATGTCAGGTTTTGATTGACCCTGGATTTTAGGTATGAGGACATGTCAGTGGGCCGAAGGATTCTAAGGGGATGCCAAGATGGATGATCTAATGGATGATGTAAGATCTCAAGGCATGTGTCAGAGTTTTAAGATTATGCGCCCACCATCCGATTTAAGGTTTGTGAAGAAGTGGGTCTAGTATGTTGATTCATCACTGACATGCTTTTTTCTCATTGGTCGAAGGTTTAGTAATGTGTCAAGAAATTTTTAAATATTTTTTTTGACTATTGTGGGATTCTATGAGCCACCCAATCTACCAGGAATAAAATGCATCAACGGTCACATTTTAAAGTTGAGCTGATTACCATTTTTATTCAAATTCAAATATCTTGTAGGGTTTTGCTAGGGTTTTTGAATCACTGAGTCATGTAAAATGAATCGGTGGCTAGGAATTGATTTCTTTAGTACATTTTGCAGTTGGGGAAGATAGTAGATGGTTTAAATTACTGCTAGAATCAGATTTTGTTTCCTATGATGCCGAGCCAAATGAATATCAGGGTTGAATTTTTGTAGAAGGGCATTCATTGCAATTTGACATTGAGATAATAAAATCAAATTTTTTGAAAAGGAGCCAAGGATAGCATTGAAGACATAAAGCATGTCGACTCAATTGCAAATATTTGATCTGTTTCAGTGGTATAGTTATTGTAAACCCTTTGGTGTAGTTGTAAAGCTTTTTAAGTTTTTTGTAAACCCTAGAATGATCAGTTGCTTATTGCATCTCTTGGTATAAAGGGATTTTTCATGGTCATTCTAGAGCATTGGGAGTTTGGGTGTTAAAAAGATAGAATTTCTAAAACCCTAGCTTTTCAGTCAAGGATTGTAATTTTTGATATCATTTTATCAAACAATAGAGAAGAAGTATAGGTTGTTCTTATTTTGCAAGCTTGTTATTGAGGATACTATATGCACATGGTGAAAGGTTATACTTAATACAAACCTCAGATCTTTGCTCTCCTTTGCTCTATTCTTTGAATCTTTAAATATTTGCATAAGGTTTATATGAATGTATTGGTGCTTTGAGTTCCAACCTAGAGTTAGATTAAATATTTCTCAAAGTGGAATATGTGTTCTTGGAATTTATTTGAAGGATTTTCATAAGTAGGAAAGAGTTGGGATATTTGTGTTTATGTCTAGAGGCCATTTCTTCTTTAGACACCTTTGTATTCATCCTATTCTCTGATATCTTGCCCAATGGATAAGGCACTGGCCTGTATTTTCCCATCTTTGTGTTGAGAAGAGTGATTCAAACCTTGTAATCCCAAATCATTAAATCATTACCAGTCTTTACTTTATTTTACATTTATGTATTGTCCTATCTAGTGATAGAGAGTCAATGAACAATAGGTTGTTGTTTAGTACTTTCTCACTGTAATCATCTGTTGAAGGATCCAATATTCAAATAAGTGGCAGAGTTAGAACTATCAGTCAGAGTTAAAATCTATTGGATCAGGTGCACCCACCTTGGTTTTGCAGAGCCAGAAGCAGAAGAGGGTAGTTTTATCCCTATAGTTGGTCCAATTTCTTATAGATTGCCCACATTTGGAGCTAACCATTCCTTAACATCCATCATAAGCATATTGGTATCTCATGGAGTGTAAAATCCTATCCAGGAACCAACATACAGCTTGGTATAATTTTCACACACACAACAGGTATCTAAGCTCTTGTAATAACTGAGGTCACCCCATCATCATCTAAATGCTCAACTATCTTCTATCTACAATCCATCTTATCTATGTGGGAGTAAATCCAATCCATGCCAAGAATGACATTATAGGATCTAAGTGGTGTGACACGAAGGTCAATTGATGTGGTAAAGTCCCTAATATGAAACTGGCATCCTCTCACCATGGAACTAACGAACACCCTAGCACCTGAGGCTAACTAAACCTCCCAGCTAACATCCTTCCTAGCTACCAATAGTCCACATTTCTCCACTATAAAAGGTGAAATAAAGGAGTCAGTAGCTCCTAAGTAAAAAAGGATAGAAATGCTACTACCTCTGATCATGCTTGTAGCCTCAATAACTATGGCCTAGTGCTCATCCTAGTAGTTATCAATCACTACAAATACTCTATGCACTCTGCCCATGTCTCCTACAGTTGGCTCAAAAGCTATCACCCTATGACTATCGGTTGGATGGCTTGTAAGACAGTCCCTAGTTATGTGCCCTATGGAGCCACATGTGTAGCATGAACCTCTATCCTATAGTTGTATCCCCTAAGGCTAAGACTATTTTTGTCCTCCTATCATACTAGACCCACTGAATCCACCTCTAGATGCTTGAGACTATGCCCTTTGATCTTGTTAAGATCCCTGTGAATGCTACTACTTGGGCTTAGAGCCCTACTATCCTTGAGAAGATTTTTGTTTCTAGTTTTATTGAGACTACTATAGTTTCTCCTACTTCTACTGAGGTACCCTAGAAGATCTTGACGAGTTCTTCTAATTTCCCTTCTAGTGAGATTTCTGGAAACCAAAAGACTGAGGTGCAGAATTCTAGTTCTGTGACTAGTCTCGAGCATCTTGAGACCTGTTATGGATCTACTCAAAGATCATGGCCCTCTCAACTATATCACATAAATCTCTTGAGGGTACCATCTGCACTCTATCAACTATGGCATAGTTCAACCCCTTAATAAATCAGTTGACCTAGAGTTTCTCATCCTTTATGTAGTCCACATAAAGAAGGAGTTTGAGAAACTTGCTCTCATATTGAGCTACTAATAGGCATCTCTATTGTAAGTCATGAAACTCATTGATGCGATGTTGTCTAAAATGATCTGACATATATCAGCCTTAGAATCTCTCCAAGAAGATCTCCCATGTGAGTTTGTCCATGGTAAGATGACTCTTAACCTACTCTTGCCTCCACCAAGTAGAGGCGGTCCCTATCAGCATGTGAACTACACATTGTGCCTTAAGGTTTCTCTCATAAGGACACAACCCAAAGAAATGCTCAAGGCTCAAAATCCAAGCCTCAACCTTTATCCTAGCCATGGAACCCAAAAAGGGTGGTGGTTGTAGTCTAATGAGGTCTCTAATCAGGTCCCTTGTGTCATAAGGCACTCTCTGCACTACTGCTAGTGGTGGCTCTAGCATGTGGACTGACTCACCCTCATGAACTTCCTGCTCCTCTACTCATCTAGGAGAGGGACTCCTACTCCACTCTCGAACCTTGGCCTGCTGGCCTCTTGGAGGTAATCTATCCATAATAATACCAACCAGATTCTAGAAAGCATTAAGGATATCCTGGTTGCAATTAGGTGACGGTATAGGAGGGGTCCCATACACATCACCTACTCCCTCAACTGCCCACTCATCTCCCTCTACTACCACATGACTACCTCTAGGTCTCCACTCATGTTGATGAGCACTACGCATGACTAGAGGCATCCTACACTAAGGACAAATCAAATAGTGAGTTGGCAAAAGTAATGGGTTTTAAGGTTACTAGAGTAGAAACTATGCTATGATACCAGAATGTAATGCCCAAAAATACAAGACAAAACATAACAATTTTTTTTTATAAAAAAAAACACTAAAGGACAACTAAGGTTACACACAAAGCTCACTTATTGTGAAGCTTCAAGAGCATAATGGCTAACCACCCATTGTCGCATAGGGAGAATTATGGCATGCACTGGTGTACCATCATCCCTAAATTGAATGATGACATTAGGCGATATAAATATATAACTAGGGATGGCATAAAAAGGGTAAATATATTAGGCTATTTTAATTAACCAAAGGGACAATAAAATTCCCCCTCAACATTTTCAAGAGTTGGTTATGACCTAAACACTTGGTTAAAAGAAAGGTGAAGGTAAAGGACAATAATTAAATAATTAAATAACTATATAGTCCATGGATTAATTTAATTCTTAAGTTCACTCAGATAAATTTAAAATACAATACTATAACTCTTATTAAAGGCTAGTTTAATTAACCAACAAGACAATAAAATTACCCCTTAACATTTTCAAGAGTTGGTTATGACCTAAACACTTGGTTAAAAGAAAGGTGAAGGTAAAGGACAATAATTAAATAATTAAATAACTATATAGTCCATTGATTAATTTAATTCTTAAGTTCACTTAGATAAATTTATAATACAATACTATAACTCTTATTAAATTTACATCTACTTAACATTTTAATATACTAACTTAACAATTGCTTTTCATTTAATAACTAGGTTCAATTAACGACCCTAGCTAAAATATCATTTAAGGGATTGATGCGGTCATTAATAATCAATATTAAATTCTATATTTTAACCATTCATTATCTAAATTTTAATAAAATAATAATTTAATAAAATGATAATGTCTAAATAATTCATTCATCCTTTATTTTATGGTTTGCATTTAATAATGTACTATTGATGAGTTTAAATTTAAAAACTATATCACTAAATCAAAAAAAAATCTATGTTCATCTTATTATTATTTTTTTTTAAAATTAAATAAATAAATATACCAACTAAAAGAATTGAGACCTTAACATTAACATTTTACACAATATTCTAATTAATATATTAAATGGAAATAATCTTATGCAATATTCATTTTTCTCTAATACACATCTTCGTAAAGAAAAATTCCAAACTATTAAATTCAATTTAAGTTCTTAAAAGAAATGAATTTAATTCCGAGATCACAAATCCCCATTACAAGGTAAATAAACTACTTTAAAAACCTTTAAGTAAAAACAATACTCCTTAATTCAAATAAACCAGAGTGTGACTATAAATAAGAAAATTAATTGTTAAATAAAAATAACATAACTATGTGACTCCCAAACCCTAATTCAAAATTAGGGTTGGGAGCACTTTTATAAACACTTGAAACCCTAATGCATTTCATTTCCTCATTTCTCTCTCTCTCTCTCTCTCTCTCTCTCTCTCTCTCTCTCTCTCTCTCTCTCTCTCTCTCTCTCTCTTCTACATGCAGGTACAACAATGGAGGTAACAAGGTTTGGAGAAGGATATGAACTCACAAATGCACATAAGTGAGTATACACACCAAAGGTGTGCATACTCATGTATATGCATTTGTGTGAGCATAAGGGCATCTCACAGAGGTTTTAAAATCTCACAAAATTCAGTTGTTTTTTACAGGCTTATGTAACTTCATCTGAAATCTCTGAGAGATTGATCAATACCCTCTTTTTAAAAAACATGTAGATATGTATATTTTTACAAGATGTCTAGGGTTTCATTTTTTTGTATACAATGTAATTTTTTCTTTTAAAAAGAAATCTTCTTTATCAGAATAGATCTCTATTTTTTTTGTATATACGTATAAAAAAATTCATATTTTTTTGGGGTTTGTGCACAAGGGTTATACCTCAACCCTGCTGGTGGAAGCCGCGTAAGTAGCACCACCATTGGTGCTGCAATACAACAAAACATGAGTGCTACATTGCAGCACCACCATTGGTGGGTGTTGCCTTGCAACCATCTGCGTAAGATAAGAAGGGAGGGGCGTAGGGTTTCAACCCTCCCCCAAATTTCATTTAATTTTTTTTTATAAAATTTTCAAACAAGCTATTTTTATAATATATTTTATTTTGGCATAGACTAACTTATATTATTATATGTTAATATTTTTAGAAAGTAAAGTCCACCAAGATAACTGAGAGGGGGGGGGGGAGGTGAATCAGTTATCAGATAATTATAACTTTTATCAACTTCAACAACATTTAACCATGTAAGAAATATAATTACCAACCATAGAAAGATATTCATACACAATAACACAATGACACAAAATATGTTGACTAAGGAACCTCTTGATCAAAGAGTAAACCCCAGTGGGAATGATGCCCACAAAAGATGCACTAATATGAATATTCTTTGTGAAAGGGTGGACTCTGTTAGGAGTCTTATGAAATACATTCAATACATATGAATCCCGGCTAGGAGATTTTGAATCCCCGTTAAAAGATTCTAACCCTATTAAGAGTTATGGAAGACAAAAGGACCCACTGCCCAAACAACTTCAATGAAAAGATAAATGAACACACTGTCCAACTGATCTCAAGATTATTCAACATAATAATAGAAAATATGTTACCTCCTTTCTCACTATGCCAAACCGCACTCACTGCTACACCAGATCTCTGTACTTCGCATGTCTTCCTTCACAATTTCGCTTTCACAACTGCATCAGCTCTTTTCTTCACTTCATTCATACATTCAAATTCAACCATATTACAACAAGGAAAAACATTCCTTCCTTTATACTACACTCAAGTAATTACAAATGAGTCAACACACAATTACAAAATAAAAGTTTCCACACACTACATCAAAATTACACAAAACTATTAGCTTCCAAATACAATAATTCTCCACTCATTTGACGTCGAATTTGGCATTGTCATCCATGTCACTATCAATGTGTCTCTAACTTCCCTTTAATTGTACAAAACTAGATTCCAACCTGATTAGGAGATATCATCTAATTTCCACAAACAGCTACTCAAGAACACTACTTGAATATTGCTTCCACAAAAATGCTCATAACTTCCATGAATAAATGAATTAATGTCTACGCTCTTAACCATCAACATATAACATATCAAAGAGTATATCCTCAATATCACATAGCTCCAACTACAATATCCCACATGTGCTAATCCAAACACTATTTGCTTCTCTGCGAGTCTCCAGAAGATCACTGTGTTGACATCAATGACAATCATAGTCATGAATGCAACAACAACTGCTAAAGAATGATTTCCAAGCATTCATTCCTAACAATCTCCCCCATTGGCATTGATGGCAACATAGATGAAAAACATCCAATGTTCCAAAAATCCAAAATTGCAACACTACTGCATCAATCAAATCTTGCTTCATTTTCCTATTTAGTTCTCTTCAACAGATGGTACAAATGGTTTTTCATGTACACTTCTCCCCCAATGACATCAATGATAGAAGTTTCATCATTATGTCAACAACAACTCCAATGTCAAAAGACACTATTCAGAAAATACATTCACTAGATTCCTTATGACTCAGCTCAGATACACATACTCCCCCATAGAGGAAGTACCAACATCTAGTCCAGAAGAAAGATAAGGCTTATATACCACTGGATGGATGCAACCAACTGCATCACTTCTCAAAAGTAGGCTGGGGCATAACCCCAAGCATACCTCTTAGATACTCAAATGTATCCTTAGGCAAAGGCTTTGTAAATATGTCTTCTATTTGCACCTTTGTGCTTATGTACTCCAATCCGACTTCTTTCTCAGCAATTTTCTCTCTTACTACATGATACTTGATCTCTATATGCTTTGTCTTAGAATGTAAAATAGGATTCTTAGACATACTAATTATGCTGGTGTTGTCACAATGTATGACAATAGGCTCAACAAACATTATTCCAACACCTTTCAACATTTGCTTCATCCAAATTATCTGGTTACAATTGTTTGCTGCTGTTACATATTCTGCTTCTGCTGTGCTCTGTGACATACAATTCTGCTTCTTGCTTAGCCAAGAAACCAATCTTCCTCCAAGAAAAAATGCTCCACCAGTGGTGCTCTTCTTATCATCAACACTACCTCCCCAATCAGCATCTGTATATGCACATAGGGTAAAATCATCAAATTTTTTATCCCACAATCCATAGTCTATTGTGCCTCTTAAATATCTTAGTATCCTCTTTACTATTGCATAATGTGATTCTCTAGGTTCAGCTTGAAATCTTTCTACAATTCCAATTGAATGTTCTATATCAGGTCTTGTATGTGTCAAGTACTGCAATCCTCTAATCATAGATTTGTATTTCTTCTATTCAATAGTTGGTGTTTCATCTATGCTAGATAATTTATGTCCAGTTACCATAGGTGTTCCAATTGGTTTGTAGTTCTCCATTTCAAATATTTTCAAAAAGTCATTCAAGTACTTTGTCTGACTTACAAAAATACCGTAATTGTTTTGTGTTATCTGTAATCCCAAAAAATATTTCATTTAACCAATCATACTTATTTCAAATTCAGTCTTCATTTCATCAGCAAATTTGTCACTAGCTTCATCTTCTCCTCTAAAAATAATGTCATCAACAAAAATAACTACAATCAACAAACCATTTTCAATTTCTTTTGTGTAAAAATTTCTATTAGTTGTTCCGTTTGTAAATCTCAATTTTAACAAATACTTATCCAATCTTGCATACCAAGTTCTAGGTGCTTTCTTTAGTCCATATAATGCTTTCTTTAGTTTACATACCATGTCTCCTTCTTGAGCTAAAGGAAAACCTTCAGGCTGCTCAATGTAGACTTTTTCTTCCAATTCACCATTCAAAAATGCAGACTTCACATCCATCTAATATACTTTGAATTCTTGCTACTTCAATTCTTGCTACTGGTGCAAAATTTTCTTCATAGTCAATTCCTTCTTGTTGTGAGTATCCCTTACATATCAATATTTTTTTTTTCTTACTACTTCTCCTTGTTCATTCATCTTGTTTCTAAATACCCATTTAGTTTCAATAACATTCTTATCTTTAAGTCTAGAGACCAATCCCCATGTCTTGTCCTTTTCAATCTGATCTAGTTCTTCTTTCATAGCTTTAATCCAATGTTCATCTTCACAAGCTTCACTAGTAGATTTAGGTTCAATTTGAGAAATCAAACATAACTATTCTTGTACCCAATTTTGAGTTAGAACTCCTCTTTTAATGCTTCCAATAATTTTCTCAATAGGGTGATTTCTTGATAAATTCTTGTTAGGTGTCACTGTCTCAGATCTTAATTCAAGTGTTAATTCTTCAATGACTTTACTGTGGCTTTCATTCACCAACTCACTGTCAGTCTCATAGAATAATTCAGTAGTTTCATTGTTAGGCTTAGGATGAGTTCCTTCATCAGATTCATAATCAAGCATTCTTTCCTAAATTTTGAACTTTTCATCAACTTTAACATTTGCATTCTCAAGAATGGTCTTAGTTCTCTTATTGTAACATCTATATGCTTTTCTCTTCAAAGAATATCCAAGAAAAATACCTTCATCACTTCTAGGATCAAACTTTCCAATATCATCATCTCTCTTTATATAACATTTGCTTCCAAAAATTCTAAAATACTTAACTAAGGGTGCATGTCCAAACCATAATTCATAGGGTGTCTTGTCTGTGTCTGCTCTAATTTGTACTCTGTTCATTGTATATATTGTTGTGTTCACTACTTCTCTCCAAAATATCTTTGTTAAATCATTCTCAAATAGCATAGCTCTTGCTACTTTAGTCACTAATTTGTTTCTTCTTTCTGCAATACCATTTCATTGAGGTGTCCTAGGGGCTAAAAACTATCTCTTAATGCCATTCACTTCACAAAAGGTGTTAAACTCTTTAGAAGTAAATTCTCCACCTCTATAAGATCTCAAACATTTAATCTTTATTCCAGATTCATTCTCAACTTTATTCTTAATTATCTTAAACTTATCAAATGCTTCAGACTTTTCTTTAAGAAATGCAATCCACATCATTCTTGTAAAATCATCAATAAGAATCATAAAATACCTTTCTCCATAGAATCCTCTAGTCCTAGTAGGACCGCTCAAGTCTATATGAACAATCTCCAACTTCTCTACAAATGTGAAATTCTTACTGGGAAATGAACTTCTCTTCTATTTAGCCATCACACATTCCTTGCAAATCATGTTAGTAGGCTTCACAATTTTAGGCAAATCCCTTACTGCAAGTGTAGTACTCACTTTCACAATGTTATCAAAATTTATGTGACAAAACCTTCTATGCCATAACCAACTATCATCAATCTTAGTAATCAAACATGTCATCTTAGTAGTATTCAACTGAAATACATTACCTCTGGTTGTAGATCCAGTTTTAATCAGATTTTCATCTTTATTCTTTATCACACAAGTTTTCTCAGTAAACCAAACTTGATATCCCTTATCAACTAACTATCCAACACTCAAAAAATTATGTTTCAAACCATCCACAAAGTAAACATCATCAGTATTAGTCTTTGATGAAGGGTGCTCCCCTTAATACCACAAACACATAACAGAAATAGAGAAACAACAACAGTAATATGCAAAAATTGGCTTCTTATTATCTCCACAAATGTGGAATTACAAACTTTCAGAATTACAATATGCAAAGCCACATGGGCATTCCCTTACAATATTCTGTAGGACAAAGCCTCGAACTATTACCCAGATCTACTACCCTAGAACTATTCTGAACTGCCTAAGACAATAATACAGCCTTCCTTATATAGGCAATTCTACACCGCTTGGGAAGGTTCCAGAATTTTAGCCAATAAGGCCGACCAAACTTAGCATTATTTTATTTTACATTTTATTACATCATAGTCGGCTCAAGATAACCTTTGAAACCCGAACAAAAATTTTGAAGAAAATTATTTTCTGCCATTTCAGGTGGCCCAACTTCCGAAGACCATAAGTCATCACCAGTTGACCCGATCGGCTATTATAACCCCATTTCAGAAATGCCATGAAGCGCTCTACAGGCTTGACCTGTGCAAGTGCCCGTCACCCAAATTTTTGACCTCATCCGGGGCATCTAAAGCCTTCAAAACTAAATTCAAAGTTTCTGTACCCTACTGCCAATATCAAAAATCTTTAATATCTTCCAATATACACTTGATCTGGCAATGAAACTTTACTGACAGACTTATATGACCAAAATGAACCTCCAAGAAAGAAATCAGATCATTCTAAGCACATACGAAAATTACCAAAAATAGTAACTTTCCATAAATAGCAGCTCTGCACAAAATAGCCCTTATTGAATACAAAAATAAAAATATTTTTGGGTGATGCAAGATTGCTCTTACACCCAGGATGCTCCTGCATCAGACACCTGGGGTAATTTTAGAAGTGACCCTATCATGACTCAGGTGTGCAGAGGAAAACCAAGACGGCTAACCTCCTCCTCTGTCAGCCATGATGAATCTTCAACAGGTCATCCTTTCCACTTGACCAGATATTCTTCATATGTCCTGTTCCTTGTGCTTCTGCCAACACGACTGTCCAGTATGTCTTCAATCTCCTTGATATCTAAACTAGTTGCTGGAATACTCCACTGTGCTGCTGTGATCTCATCTTCAACACCTCCTTCATGATACTTTGTTAGATCTAAAATGTTAAACACTGGTGAAATATTTAGCTCAGTAGGCAATTCTACCTCATATGCATTTCCTGAATCATGTTTCTTCAGTATCCTACATGGTCCAAACTTCTTCATTTTCAGCTTGTTATATGTACCAACCGGAAACTGCTCCTTCCGCAAATGAACCATGACTTCATTGCCAACCTAAAATTCCTTATGCCTCCTTTTCTCATTTGCCTTAGCCTTATACTGCGCATTCATCTTGTTAATATGCTTCCTCACCTCCTCATGGATGTTCTTCAAGTGTTCTGCAAAATCTTCAGCTTCAGCACTACTTATTTCTCCTTTAGCTATCTTTCTCAATTCAGATGTATTTCTTGGACTACTTCCATATACAATTTAGAATGGTGATTTACCAGTGCTCCTATTGACAGAATTATTGTATGCAAATTTCGCTTGTGGTAAAATCAAATCCCATCCTGTTGGCTTATCTCCAACCAAACATCTTAGCAAATTTTCCAAACTTCTATTCACCACCTCTATCTGTCCATCAGTCTGTGGGTGATGTGATGAACTAAACTTCAAATCTGTCTTCAACTTCTTCCACAATGTACGCCAGAAATATCCAACAAACTTAGTATCTCAATCTGAAACTATCATCTTTGGCAAACCATGAAGTCTCACTACTTCTCTAAAAAACAATTCTGCTACATGAACAGCATCATTAGTCTTCTTGTAGGGAATGAAATGTGCCATCTTTGAAAATTTGTCAACCACTACAAAAATTGAATCATGTCCCCGCTGAGTCATCGGTAAACCAAGAACAAAGTCCATGCTGATATCCTCCCAAGGCTTCTCTGGTACGGGTAATGGCTGATACAATCCTATATTCTGCTTCACTCCTTTCACCATCTGACATACTCTGCAACTCTGTACAAACTTCTTCACATCTTGCTGCAATTGTGGCCAATAATAATTCTCACTAACCAAACCAAGGGTTTTATCACGACCAAAATGTCCAGCCAATCCTCCACTATGCTTCTCCTTGATGAGATTCTCCCTCATAGAACTTCGTGGAATGCACAACTGACTCCCTCTGAATAGCATATCATCTTGGATGATAAAATCCAACCATTTCGTCCTGTCTAGAGTAACAAGTTCTGTACAAGCTTTCCAAGCTTCACCAAAATCAGGATCCTCTGGATACAAATTCTTGAGTTCCTTGAACCCAACCACTTCAATCTGCATTTCTGTCAGCAATAGTTGCCTTCTGCTAAGAGCATCTGCAACCCTATTAGACTTTCCACACCTGTGTTTCAAAACAAATGTATAACTCTGTAAAAACTCAACCCATTTTAAATGTCGTTGATTCAATTTTCCTTGACTATTCAAATATTGCAAAGCTTGATGATCAGTATACAAAACAAAGTCCTTAGGAAGCAGATAATGTCTCCACTTCTTTAATGCCTGAACTATAGCATAAAATTCCTGATCATAAACAGAATATTTTCTCTTGGCATCATTTAATTTCTCACTGAAATAAGCAACAGGTTTACCTTCTTGGCTCATAACAGCTCCTATTGCAGTACCACTAGCATCACAATCTACTTGAAACACCTTATTAAAATCTGGAAGTGCTAAAATGGCTTGTTCTGTAACTTTTTGTTTCAACAATTGAAAACTCTTTTCTGCCCCATTAGTCCACTTAAACTCTTTTCTATCCCCTCTCATTGTTTCAGTCAAGGGTCCACAAATACTGCTAAAATTTCTGATAAACTTTCTATAAAACCTAGCTAGACCATGAAAAGATCTTACCTTAGTAGCACTCCCTGGTGTAGGCCATTCAAGGATAGCCTGTACCTTCTCTAGGTCCATTTTTAGACCTTCTCCTGAAACTACAAACCCCAAATACACCAACTCTTTCTTCACAAAACTGCACTTCTTCAAATTAATCAGCAATTTTTCTTCTTTCAACTTCTCAAATACCATACGAATATGCATCATATGCTCATCCAATGTCTTACTAAAGATCAAAATATCATCTAGGTAAACAATGACAAACTTACCCAGAAATTCTTTCAGAACCTCGTTCATGAGCCACATGAAAGTGCTCGGTGCATTGGTTAGCCCAAAAGGCATGACTAACCACTCATACAGTCCTTCCTTTGTCTTGAAGGCAGTCTTCCATTCATCTCCTTCTCTGATCTGAATTTGATGATATCCACTCTTCAGATCTATCTTTGAGAAATACACAGCTCCACTCAAACAGTCCATAATATCATCCATTCGTGGCAATGGAAACCTGTACTTGATTGTGATCTTGTTTATTACCCTAGAATCCATACACATCCTCCATTCTCTATTCTTCTTTGGTGCCAATACCGCTGGTATAGCACAGGGACTCAGACTCTCACGGATCAATCCTTTCTGTAACAGTTCATGTACTTGTTTGTTCAACTCCTCACTTTCTGCAGGTGTCATTCTGTGTGCTGCCTTATTTGGCAAACTCGCTCCTGGGATCAAGTCCATCTGATGACTAATCTTTCTGACTGGTGGTAATCCATCAGGCACGTTATTGGATACAATATCCTGAAACTCATTCAACAAATCTACAACTTCTACAGGAACATCTTCTACTTCCTCTTTACCAGCTTTTGGAATTAAAGCAAAACATACATGCTCATGCCTCATACCATCTAGGAAATTTTTTCCATCAACAAAAGTTATCCTTGCATTATCACATACCTTTTCTTCGGTCTCCTTCAATGGCTTTAGCTTATGCCGCACTCCATCCTTTGTCAGGGAATAGGTATTCGCACGGCCATCGTGTACAGCACATCTGCCAAACTGCCATGGTCTACCCAATAACATATGACATGCATCCATAGATATGATATCACACAATACCTCATCTTGGTATCCGCCAATCTTGAACTTCACCAGGCATTGTTCATTGACCATGACCCTGTGGTCATCTTGTACCCAGGCAATCCGATATGGATGTGGGTGTTTCTGTCTCTTGAGCTTCAACTTTGTCACCATCTCTTCTGACACCAAATTGTTAGTGCTTCCACTATAAATAATCACATCACAACATTTACCTTCACACTTGCACCTGGTGCAAAATAGGCTCCTCCTTTGCTCAGGTTCATTCTCACCACTCAACAGGACTCTTCTGTTAATCAACGTTTCTCCTCTTTCAGCATCTTCAGAATTTGATGATCTGGCATCTTCATCTACATGTGCAACTCTAGCCTAGCCTTCATTTCTCCTGTCTGTTCTGCCTTGGTGCTGAGGACATTCAAATGCCCTATGACCTTCTTCTCTATAGTGAAAACATGTTCCACGGAAGCCACCTCTTCCATATCCTTGTCCTCTTCCCCTTCCTCTTTGATCTCTATTATTCTGATCCTGGAAGCGATTGGAATTATTTCCTCGCTGATTCTAACTGCTATTGGCCTCATCCTTCTTTTTTGGATCTTCATTTCGGCCACCATATGACCGTCTACCAGATCATCCACCGCGACCTCTTCCATTTTTTCTGCTCTCAAACTTCTTGTTCAGCTTTTCCTCTACTTTTAGGGCAAACTGGTATGCCTCTTCAATACTATTCATTCAAACCAGATTCAGCTCCTCCTGAATGCTTGGCCTTAACCCATTAAGGTATCGGGCAACTTTCTCCTTATCAGCTTCTGCATGGCCTGTTCTGATGAGAAGTCGATAGAACTCCTCTGTATACTCCTGAACAAATCTTCCTGCTTGCTTCAAACTCTGCATTTTCTTTAGTAGGTCAAGCTCATAATCAACAGGAATGAACTGTCACTTCAATTTGTCCACCATCCGATCCCATCTTGTGATTTTATCTTTCCCTCTTCTATTTCACTCCAATTGAATTTCTTGCCACCAGATCTTCGCATGACCTTTCAATCTGGCCTTCACAAATTTGACCCTATCAGGATCTTCAACATCTTCATACTCAAAATATTCTTCACATTCATTGATCCAGTCGATCAATTCCTCTGGGTTAAGATTTCCAGAAAATGTAGGAACCTCAATCTTAGGTCTTTTCCCAATCTTGGAAATCGCCCGAAAAAGTCTTTCTTCCTCCTGGTTCACAATTTCAACTTCTCCTTCTTGATATTCTTCTTCAGCTTCATCCTCGCTTTCATCTCTGACATTAAGATTCATTCCTCTACGAATCTCTTCTTGCAATGCTCGCACTTGTCTCTGTAGCTCTCTAACCTCAGGTGTCACAGCACCAGCTCTTCCGCCACGTTCTCTTCGTGGAGGCATTTTCGCGATGTGCGCTGAAACCCTAGCCACGGTCCTAGTGCAAACTGCCTCACAGTCGGCGATCTATTTACACACTCAAGAAAACCTGCTCTGATACCACTTGATGAAGGGTGCTCCCCTTAATACCACAAACACATAACAGAAATAGAGAAACAACAACAGTAATATGCAAAAATTGGCTTCTTATTATCTCCACAAATGTGGAATTACAAACTTTTAGAATTACAATATGCAAAGCCACATGGGCATTCCCTTACAATATTCTGTAGGACAAAGCCTCAAACTATTACCCAGATCTACTACCCCAAGACTATTCTGAACTGCCTAAGACAATAATACAGCCTTCCTTATATAGGCAATTCTCCACCGCCTGGGAAGGTTCCAGAATTTTAGCCAATACGGCCGACCAAACTTAGCATTATTTTATTTTACATTTTATTACATCATAGTCGGCTCAAGATAACCTTTGAAACCCGAATAAAAATTTTGAAGAAAATTATTTTCTTCCATTTCAGGTGGCCCAACTTCCGAAGACCATAAGTCATCACCAGTTGACCCGATCGGCTATTATAACCCCATTTCGGAAACGCCACGAAGTGCTCTACAGGCTTGACCCGCGCAAGTGCCCGTCACCCAAATTTTTGACCTCATCCGGGGCCTCTAAAGCCTTCAAAACTAAGTTCAAAGTTTCTATACCCTACTGCCAATACCGAAAATCTTCAATATCTTCCAATATACACTTGATCTAGCAATGAAACTTTACTGGCAGACTTATATGACCAAAATGAACCTCCAAGAAAGAAATCAGATCATTCTGAGCACATACAAAAATTACCAAAAATAGTAACTTTCCATAAATAGCAGCTCTGCACAAAATAGCCCTTATTGAATACAAAAATAGAAATATTTTTGGGTGATGCAAGATTTCTCTTACACCCAGGATGCTCCTGCATCAGTCTTTCCATCAAGAGTAATAGATCTTATACCTTTAATCAAACAAGGTGCATTGTTTCCAACTGTAACAACTCCTCCATTATAATTGTTAAACTTTATGATTTTTTCATATCTCCAGTCATATGATGTGAACAACCATTGTATATAATTCAATTGGCTTTCTTTTCAACTTGGGAAACCAAGGCTTTTTCTTCCTTAGATCTTCTAGGCTTGAAATTATTTCTGTACTTTTTAACTCTCTTAGGACACTTAGATGCAAAATGACCATATTCTTGACAAGTCAAACATTTAAAATTTTTCTTACCATCTGGTTCTCTCTTTACAAGCAAGGCAATACCTTCTTCAATCTTTCTATCTTCTTCATTTCTAGATCTGATGCCACCAACATAATCTCTATTCGCACTGATTCTTCTTGGAAAAGTAGGGCAAACACTAAGAGCACTGCATGTTGTCTCCATTCTAGGCAAGTCTCCTAATAACCTCAGGCTCATCTTTGCTACTTCCAATATTCCAAGAAGAGTCTCTCTTGTAAATTTTGAAGTACAAGGTATAACTTGTTTAATCATCTATGTTGTCTTCTTAAATACATGAGTTAATGTCCTCAAAATTTTCCATATCACTTCATTCTCTATCTTTGTTCCTCCACAAGATTTTAGCCCTCCAACAATTTTTGACATTCTACCAATATAGCTTCTAGCAGATTCATCTTCCATCATTCTTATATCTTTAAATGCACATATCCAATTATGTAATCTAAATTTCTTTGCATGTTCATCACCTTCAAAAGTAGAGTGTAAAGCTTTCCAAATTTCATAAGATTTCTTAAAATATTTTACCTGACTATACTCATTCTTTGAAAGGGCTATCAAAAGTGCTTCTCTTTCAAGTATGTTACACATGACTAGATCTCTCTCATTGCTAGTACATGTCTCAAGATTTTCCTCTTCAATGATAGTCTTATCATTTTTTGTAATCAACCAATAACTTGGTCCTAAACATAGTAGATGTGTCTTCATCTTTTCTTTTTAGTTGTCAAAATTTACTCCATCAAACTTAGGGCTTTCTTTCCTAAAATTTGCCATGGATCTCTTTAGGCTGTTAAAATTCTCTTTCAAGGACCTACTACTCTGATACCAATTGTTAAAAATTAAAGTCCACCAAGATTACTAAGAGGGGGGTGGGGGTGAATCAGTTATCAGATAATTATAACTTTTATCAACTTCAACAATATTTAACCATGTAAAAAATATAATTACCAACCATAGAAAGATATTAATACATAATAACACAATGACACGAGATATTTTGACTAGGGAACCTCTTGATCAAAGAGTAAACCATAGTGGGAATGATTCCAATAAAAGATACACTAATATGAATATTCCTTGTGAAAGGGTGGACTCTATTAGGAGTTTTATGAAATACATTTAGTACATATGAATCTTAGTTAAGAAATTTTGAATCCATGTTAAAAGATTCTAACCCTGTTAAGATTTATGGAAGACAGAAGGACCCACTGCCCAAATAGCTTCAATGGCAAGATCACTGAACACACTGTCCAATTGATCTCAAGATTATTCAACAGAATAATAGAAAATATGTTACCTCTTTTCTTGCTATGCCAAACCACACTTACTACTACACCAGATCTCAATTTTAGATCTCTGTACTTCGCATATCTTCCTTCACAATTTCACTTTCACAACTGCATTAGCTCTTTTCTTCACTTCATGCATATATTCACATTCAACCATATTACAACAAGGAAAAACATTCCTTCCTTTACACCACACTCAAGTAATTACAAATGAGTCGACACACAATTTGATGTAGGAGCATCATGGGTGTAAGAGCAATCTTGCATCACCCAAAAATATTTTTGGTTTCTTTTCAATAAGGGCTATCTTGTGTAGAGCTGCCATTTATGGAAACTTGCTATTTTTAGTAAGTTGGCCATATGATCTCAAAATGTTCTAATTTCACAGTTGGAGGTTCATCTTAGTCATATCAGCCTCCCTGAAAAGTTTCATTGCTAGATCAAGTTTGGTTTTGAAGATATTAAAACTTTTCAGTTTTGGAAACAGGGTACAGAAACTTTGAACTCAATTTTGAAGGCTTTAGAGGCCCTCGATGAGGTCAAATTTTCAAATGAATGAAGTTTACTTCATTTAGGCATTGTAGAGCTCCTTGTGCCCTTTTTGAAATGGGGTTATAATAGTCAATCGAGTCAACGGGTGATGACTTTTGGTCTCCGGAAGTTGGGTCACTTGAAATGGTGAAAAATGATTTTCCTTCAAAATTTTTGTTTGGGTTTCAAAAGTTATTTTGGGCTGAATTTGATATAATAAAATGAAAAATAAAATAATTCTAAGTTTGGTTGGCCTTGTTGGCTAAAAAAAAAATTCTAGAACCTTCCTAGGCGGTGGAAAATTGCCTATATAAGGAAGGTTGTAGTGTTGTCTTAGGCAGTTTGAGACAGTTCTGGGTAGTAGATCTGGGTATTGATTTGAGGCTTTGTACTACAAAATATTGTAAGGGAATGCCCATGTGGCTTTGCATATTGTAATTCTAAAAGTTTGTAATTCCACATTTGTGGAGATAATAAGAAGCCAATTTTCTATTCTTGCATATTGTTGTTATTTCTCTGTTTCTGTTATGTGTTTGTGGTATTAAGGGGAGCACCCTTCATCAAGTGGTATTAGAGTAGGAGTTCCTAAGTATGTAAATAGATTGCCGATTGTGAGGTAGTTTACACTAGGACTGTGGGTTAGGGTTTCTATGTAAATAGATCACCGACTGTGACGTAGCTTGCACCAGGACCGTGGTTAGGGTTTCAGCGTGCATCACAAAAATGCCTCTGTGAAGGGAATGTGGCAGAAGAGCTGGTGTTGTAACACCTGAGGTTAGAGTGCTCTAGAGACAAGTGCAAGCATTGCAAGAAGAGATTTGAAGAGGAATGAATCTTAATGTCAGAGATGAAAGCGAGGATGAAGCCAAAGAATATCAAGAAGGAGAAGTCAAAGTTGTAAACCAGGAGGAAGAAAGACTTTTTCAGGCCATTTCCAAGATTATAAAAAGACCTAAGATTGAGGTTCCTACATTTTCAAGAAATCTTAACCCAGAAGAGTTGATCGACTGCATCAATGAATGTGAAGAATATTTTGAGTATGAAGATATTGATGATCCTAATAGGGTCAAATTTGTGAAGGCCAGACTGAAAGGTCATGCAAAGATCTACTGGCAAGAGATTCAGTTGGAGAAAAATAGAAGAGGGAAAGATAAAATCACAAAATGGGATCAAATGGTGGATAAATTGAAGTGACAGTTCATTCCTGTTGATTATGAGCTTGACCTTCTGAAGAAGATACAAAGTTTGAAGCAAGCAGAAAAATCTGTTCAAGAATATATAGAGGAATTCTATTGAATCCTCATCAGAATAGGCCATGCAGAAGTGGATAAGGAGAAATTTTCTTGTTACCTTAATGGGTTGAGGCCGAGCATTCAGGAAGAGCTGAATCTAGTTCAAATGAATAATATTGAAGAGGCATACCAGTTTGCCCTAAAAGTAGAGGAAAAGCTAAACAAAAAGTTTGAGAGTAGACAAAATGGAAGAGGTCACGGTGGATGATCTGGTGGACGGTCATATGGAGGCTGAAAGGAGGATCCAAAAAAGAAGGATGAGGCTAGTAATAGTTAAAATCAGAGAGGAAACAATTCCAATCATTTCTAAGATCAAAACAATAGAGATCAGAGAGGAAGAGGAAGAGGACAAGGTTCAGGAAGAGGAGGCTTTCGTGGAACATGTTTTCACTATGGAGAAGAAGGTCATAGGGCATTTGAATGTCCTCAATGTCAAGGAAGGATGGATAGGAGGAATGAAGGCCAGGACAGAGTTGCACATGTAGATGAAGATGCCAGATCATCAAATTTTGAAGATGCTAAAAGAGGACAAATGATGATTAACAGAAGAGTCTTGTTGAGTGGTGAGAATGAACCTAAGCAAAGGAGGAGCTTATTTCACACTAGATGCAAGTGTGAGGGTAAATGCTGTGATGTGATTATTGATAGTGGAAGCACTGACAATTTGGTGTCAGAAGAGATGGTGACAAAGTTGAAGCTCAAGAGATAGAAACACCCACATCCATATCGGATTGCCTGGGTGCAGAATGACCACAAGGTCATGGTCAATGAACAGTGCCTAGTAAAGTTCAAGATCGGCGGTTACCAAGATGATGTACTATGTGATATCATATCTATGGATACATGTCATATGTTGTTGGGTAGACTGTGTCAGTTTGACAGATGTGTTGTACATGATGGTTGTGTGAATACATATTCCCTAACAAAGGATGGAGTGCGACATAAGCTAAAGCCATTGAAGGAGACTAAAGAAAAGGTATGTGCTAATGCAAGAATAACATTTGTTGATGGAAGAAAATTCCTAGATGGTATGAGGCATGAGCATGTGTGTTTTGCTTTAATTCCAAAAATTGGTAAAGAGGAAGTAGAGGATGTACCTATAGAGGTTGTAGATTTGTTGAATGAGTTTCAAGATATTGTATCTGATAATATACCTTATGGATTACTACTGGTAAGCAAGATCATTTATCAAATGGATTTGATTCTAGGAGTCATTTTTCCAAACAAGGCAGCACATAGAATGACACCAGCAGAAAGTGAAGATTTGAATAGACAAGTACATGAGTTGTTACAGAAGGGATTGATTCAGGAGATCCTGAGTCCATGTGTTGTACTAGTAGTATTAGCACCAAAGAAGAATGGAGAATGGAGGATGTGTACATATTCCAGAGAAATAAACAAGATTACAATCAAGTATAGGTTTCCATTGCCATGAATGGATGATATTATGGATTATTTGAGTGGACCTGTGTATTTCTCAAAGATAGATGTGATGAGTGGCTATCACCAAATTTGAGTTAGAGAAGGAGATGAATGGAAAACTACCTTCAAGACTAAGGACTATATGAGTGGTTAGTCATGTCTTTTAAGCTAACCAATGCACCGAGCACTTTTATGCGGCTCATGAACGAGGTTCTGAAAGAATTTCAGGGTAACTTTATCATTATTTACCTATATGATATTTTGATCTTTAGCAAGACATTGGAGGAACATATGATGCATATTCGTATGGTGTTTGAGAAGTTGAGAGATGAGAAATTGTTGATTAATTTGAAGAAGTGCAGTTTTGTGAAGAAGGAATTAGTGTATTTGAGATTTGTAGTTTCAGTAGAAGGTCCGAAAATGGATCCAAAGAAAGTATAGGCTATCCTTGAATGGCCTACTCCAAGGAGTGCTACTGATGTAAGATCTTTTCATCATTTGGCTAGCTTTTACAGAAAATTTATCAAAAATTTTAGCAGTATTTGTGGACCCTTGACTGAAACAATGAGAGGGGATAAAAAAGAGTTCAAGTGGACTAATGGGGTAGATAAGAGTTTTAAACTATTGAAACAAAAAGTTACAGAACAACCTATTTTAGCACTTCTAGATTTTAATAAGGTGTTTCAAGTAGACTATGATGCTAGTGGTACTATAATAGGAGCTGTTATGAGCCAAGAAGGTAAACCTATTGCTTATTTCAGTGAGAAGTTGAACGATGCCAAGAGAAAATATTATGTTTATGATCATGAATTTTATGCTATAGTTCAAGCATTAAAGAAGTGGAGACACTATCTGCTTCCTAAGGAGTTTGTTTTATATACTGATCATCAAGCTTTGCAATATTTGAATAGTCAAGGAAAGTTGAATCAGAGGCATTTGAAATGGGTTAAGTTTTTGCAGAGTTATACATTTGTTTTGAAACACAAAAGTGGAAAGTCTAATAGGGTTGTAGATGCACTTAGTAGAAGGCAACTATTGCTAATAGAGATGCAGATTGAGGTGGTTGGGTTCAAAGAACTCAAGAATTTGTATCCAGAGGATTCTAATTTTGGTGAAGCTTGGAAAGCTTGTAAAGAACCTGTTACTCTAGACAGAATGAAGTGGTTGGATTTTATCATTCAGGATGATATGCTTTTCAGGGGGAGTCAGTTGCGCATTCCATGAAGTTCTATGAGGGAGAATCTCATCAAAGAGAAGCATAGCAGAGGATTGGCTGGACATTTTTGTCATGATAAAACCTTTGCTTTGGTTAATGAGAATTATTATTGGCCACAGTTGCAGCAAGATGTGAAGAAGTTTGTACAAAGTTGCAGTCAGATGGCAAAAGGAGTGAAGTAGAATATAGGGTTGTATTAGCCATTACCTATACCAGAGAAGCCTTGGGAGGATATCAGTATGGACTTTATTCTTGGTTTACCGAGGACTCAACAGGGACATGATTCAATTTTTGTGGTGGTTGACAAATTTTCAAAGATGACACATTTTATTCCATGCAAGAAGACTAATGATGCTATTAATGTAGCAGAATTATTTTTCAGAGAAGTAGTGAGACTACATGGTTTGCCAAAGACCATAGTTTCAGATCGAGACACTAAGTTTGTTGGATATTTCTGGCATACATTGTGGAAGAAGTTGAAGATAGATTTGAAGTTCAGTTCATCACATCATCCATAGACTGATGGCCAGACAGAGGTGGTAAATAGGAGTTTGGAGAATTTGCTGAGATGTTTGGTTGGAGATAAGCCGATAGGATGGGATTTGATTTTACCACAGGCAGAATTTGCATATAATAATTCTGTCAATAGGAGCACTGGTAAATCACCATTCTAGATTGTATATGAAAGTAGTCCCAGAAATGCATCTAAGTTGAGGAAGATAGATAAAGGAGAAATAAGTAGTGTTGAAACTGAGAATTTTGTAAAGCATTTGAAGAACATCCATGAGGAGGTGAGGAAGCACATTACCAAGATGAATTCATAGTATAAGGCTAAGGCAGATGAGAAAAGGAGGCATAAGGAATTTCAGGTTGGAGATGAAGTCATGGTTCATTTGCATAAGGAGTGATTTTCAGTTGGTACATACAACAAGCTGAAAATGAAGAAGTTTGGGCCATGTAAGATACTGAAGAAGTATGATTCAGGAAATGCATATGAGGTAGAATTGACTACTGAGCTGAATATTTCACTAGTGTTTAACATTTTAGATTTGACAGACTATCATGAAGGAGGTGTTGAAGATGAGATCATAGTAGCACAGTGGAGTATTCCAGCAACTAGTTCAAATACTAAGAAGATTGAGGATATACTAGACAGTGATTTTGGCAGAAGCACAAGGAACAGGACATATGAAGAATATTTGGTCAAGTCAAAAGGATGACTTGTTGAAGATTCATCATGGCTGACAAAGCAAGAGGTTAACCATCTTGGTTTCCCTCTTCACACCTGAGTCGTGACACGGTCACTTCTCAAATTACCTCGGGTGTCTGATACAAGAGCATCCTGGGTGTAAGAGCAATCTTGCATCACCCAAAAATATTTCTGGTTTCTTTTCAATAAGGGCTATCTTGTGTAGAGTTGCCATTTATGGAAACTTGCTATTTTTAGTAAGTTGGCCATATGATCTTGGAATGTTCTGATTTCACAGTTGGAGGTTCATCTTAGTCATATCAACTTGCCTGTAAAGTTTCATTGCTAGATCAAGTCTAGTTTTGAAGATATTGAAACTTTTTGGTTTTGGAAATAGGGTACAGAAACTTTGAACTCAATTTTGAAGGCTTTAGAGGCCCTGGATGAGGTTGAATTTTTGGCTGAATGAAGCTTGCTTAATTTAGGTGTTATAGAGCTTTTTAAGCCCTTTCCGAAATGGGGTTATAATAGTCAATCGGGTCAACGGGTGATGACTTATGGTCTCCGGAAGTTGGGTCACCTGAAATGGTGAAAAATGATTTTCCTTCAAAATTTATGTTTGGGTTTCAAAAGTTATTTTGGGCTGACTTTGATATAATAAAATGAAAAATGAATTAATTCTAAGTTTGGTTGGCTTTGTTGGCTAAAAAAAAAATTCTAGAACCTTCCCAGGTAGTGGAAAATTGCCTATATAGGGAAGGCTGTAGTGTTGTCTTAAGTAGTTCAAGATAGTTCTAGGTAGTAGATCTGGGTATTGATTCAAGGCTTTGTCCTACAAAATATTGTAAGGGAATGCCCATGTGGCTTTGCATATTATAATTTTGAAAGTTTGTAATTCCACATTTGTGGAGATAATAAGAAGCCAATTTTTTGTTCTTGCATATTGTTTTTATTTCTCTATTTTTGTTATGTGTTTGTGGTATTAAGGGGAGAACCCTTCATCACAATTATAAAATAAAAAATTTCACACGCTACATCAAAATTACACAAAACTATCAGCTTCCAAATACAATAATTCTCCACTCGTGTGACCTTGAAGTTTGCACTATCATCCATGTCACTATTAATGTGTCTCTAACTTCCCTTTAACTGCACAAAACTAGATTCCATCCTGATTAGGAGATATCATCCAATTTCTACAAATCGCTACTCAAAAACACTACCTGAATACTGCTTCCACAAAAATGCTCATAACTTTCATGAATAAATGAATTACTATATGTGCTCTTAACCATCAACATATAACATATCAAATAGTATATCCCAACATCTCATAGCTCCAATTGCAATATCCCACATGTGCTAATCCAAACATTATCTGCTTCTCTACGAGTCTTCAGAAGATCACTGTGTTGACATCAATGAGAATCATAGTCATGAATGCAACAACAACTGCTACAGAATTACTGCCAAGCATTCTTTCCTAACAAATATATATATATATATATATATATATATATATATATATATATATATATATATATATATATATATATATATATATATATATATATATATATATATATATATATATATATATATATACATATATACATATACATATACATATACATATACATATACATATACATATACATAAATATATATCAATTTAATCATATACCCTACTTCAATATTCTGTTGTAAATTTGAGGAGATAATGAAAGGATACAATGCATCTATTATTAACATGTATATCTAATATTCTTATGCAACATTACAATAAAATTCTTAACATAGAAATCTGTAGGAAATTTAATGATTTAACAATATCATGCATTGTTTACTTGACATACAAATTTCTTTATTTCAACAACATAGACATTGCAGGGAATTAAATCATTTAACAAATTTTCAAATATTTGTAACTTTACATAATAATTTTCATCATTTCAAAAACATAGATATTGCACGAATTTAAGACAATTAATAAACTAAAACATTTTCATACTTTCACATAGTCATGTAACAACAACAATATCCTTTATAATTGCATGAAATTTAACTATAATGAAGCAATCAAATTTACTAAAAAATGATTTGAGATACATCTAGTATTAAGTTCTTCTTCCAAGAGGATTAAAATTAAAAATTAAATAAAGCTTTACTCCTTTAACATTTACAATATCATGGAATACATTAAGAGTAGAACAAATTCACTTAGGATTAACACACCTAAAACATTCCTTTAATTTCTCAACTTCAATTTTGAAACTTCATTTTTTTACCATTCAAGAAAAACTTGCAATATAAAAACATTTACCACATGATGATGGAGGCTCACCTCCCAGCCTAGGCCATTACATGGCCACCCCTGAGCTAGGGGAAACAAGGGTAGATAGGTTACAATCATTCAACACACAATTAACATACATTCTACCATTTGAGACAAGAACAATCACAATTTACTCCCTTTCCCCTAGCTTTCACATAGGATGAAAATAGATCCAACTATGGTTGAAGGTGGAAACATCATATATGGAGATGTCATGATCAAACAACAAGTGTATGATCAAATTTACTGGCCTCCACAAGGCTCATACCAAACAAACTAGCTCATCACATGGATCTTCATTCACATCCCTTATTTTTCCCCAAAATAACAACTTGAGTAGGCTTCAAGGATGCCCATACATCCAAGCTCTACACATATAGATTTCCCAACTATTCCCTTTACCCTAAGAAATTTTCAAATCCTCCCAAGGATGAAAACTATCTTACATACCCACAACACATTAACAACATAAAGGAGAAAACAATTGTAAAATTTCCATGATCATAAAGAAACAAAACATCACAATTTCACACAATAGATTTAATCTTCACATTACAATTGCATAATCACTTTCATGGGAGAAGCACCTACCTCTTCTAAATCTATGGCAATGGATGATTTGATGAAGAGCTATTCCTTCCTTCCTAGTTTCTCCTTCCCTTCTTAAACCTCCTAGTTTCCTCAAGTCAATTCTTCTTCCCAAAACCAAACTTGAATAGAGTAGAAGAAGTGTCTAATTTTCTTAGTCTCTTTTCCTAAAGAATCAAAAACATTCCTCTCTCCTACCCTCATCCCAAGATAAGTTAGGTGTCTTGGTTCTAGCTCACAAGACACTTTTCCTTGGCTATGAAAATGGTAAGTAATTCAAGGCATGGGGAAAGAGATTATCTTTGAAGATATACCCAAATTCATCATTATCAAAGATAACTCACTTTGAGGGGCATTTTGGAAGCCTAGGGAAGTGAAAAGGGTAAAATTTGACCCCCTAACTAATGCACATACTTTTTGGCACCTAAAACTAACCCTAACTACACCATAGGGCTCCATATAACCTTCAAAAAATTCAAGTAAAATTTACATCCGAAAATGGAACAATGATGACACATGCATTGGTTTCCCAAACCACTAACCATGCCTAGGGATTTACAAATTACTAATGGGTGAGGTAGATTCCACATTTCACCTAGGCATACCATCACATTACACTAGTGTCAAGTGACACCTCACAAAAGAAGTACACATCACATTACACACTTGACATGCCTAGTGGTTATTTAATATTTACATTTACATAAATTGAGTTTATATCCAATGATGCACATATTAAAATTAACAACACAATTCACTCAAGTATTACATTTACAAAAATAAAATCACATCATAATGAGGTCATTCTCTTCTTAGAGTCAACCTTGATCTTAAACTTTTTTTACATAGATCTATCCTTGTTTCTCCACATATACAACCATGGTCATAATCCTACACACTCGATTCAGATGTCAGTATCTCATAAAATCAATGCATATATAATCATATCGAAAGTCAAACAAGATCAATAATAACATCTAAATTCAATACATAAAGAAACTGCATTTCATGACTCATCATAAACATAATCCACATTATACCCTAATTCTACAACATTGAAATTTAAATTCAATTTCATATAGACAAGTAACCCTCAGTCAATTGTAGTATCATTAACATATGTATTCACATCACATCTATCACATATTACCATTCCTTAAGATGATGTAACAAAATGCAGAATTCAAAATTCATTCATCTTTTCAAAATATATAATTAGTATGTATCTAAATAAACATGTGGAGGTACATCTAACATCATCATCAATATGATCAAATAACATCATCACATAACATCTAATAACATGAAATCATAATCAAAATAGGTCTAGTATCACAAAATAGTGTATCATTTAGGTAGACCAAGTGTCAAATCAACTGTCAAGCTAAGATGGGTTGGGGTAGGACCTTACAATCTTCAAATGAGTATTAAGATCTTTCACAATTTCTTTGAAATGATCTTCATCCTTAATGTCACGAAGCTTCCTTATATAGTTCTCTTTTAACTTATTATCTTTTTCAGTAGCTCTTTTCTTTCTTTTCACTAACTTCTCAAACAATTCATGAGGAATCTTCCCTTGAATACTATCAAACTTCTTATCTATCAAAATCATATGCTTGACAACTGCATTTTCTAGGTTCAATTTCTTAGAATAGTTGTACATCTCATAATATTTGTTGATTTTAGAAAAATCTCCATCATTAATGATTTGAGCATTCACTTTTTCTATCTTCAGTTTCCATTTCTTCTTATTAACTCCAGTTTCTTAGTCATCTTTTACTTTAGATACTTTTCTTTACATTGGGGTAAAAATTATTTTCTATCTCTTTCCTGGACCACTTGCCATTTCCTTAACTTTTTTAGCTGGTGGAGTGGTGGAAGTTCTAGTTAATTTCCTTGTTTCCTGTGCCTCTTCAACTTTTACCACTTTCTCTAAATTATGGACATTCTCAGTCTGATCTACAATTGATGATAGGGTTGGAATAGATAAAATTTCTTTTTGTCCAATGTCTCTTATTGTTGTTGCAGTCTACTTCACAATTAGGAATTCATGTTCTATCATTCTAGTATCCTTAAGAATTTTCTTAATGGTGCTGTCAACTCTCTTTTTAGCCAACTTATCTTCATGCAGAGACTTTGTGGAGCTAAATTTCTCCTCATAAGTCCCAAAGCTAGAGTTTTTTACATCCATCTTTCTTTTAAGCAATCTACTTATATACTCTTCTACTTCAATTTTTGAAACTTCATATCCAAGAGGATCTATAAAATTAACTCTCGGTTCAACTACTTCAATGAAGGTAAAATCAGTGTCAACCATAAAAAATATTTCACTCTTTTACTTCTCTATAATAGCTTGTCAAATCCTTTCTTCATCAAGTTCTAAAATGTTTTGAGTACCAAGGTTGTGCTCTCATTAACCATGTCAATAGGGTGTCTCAGATACACCTTGTTGATTCTATCCATAGTGGTCTTGTTTGTTAGAAAGTAAAGTCCACCAAGATAACTAAGAGGGGGGGGAATGAGTTATCTAAAAAATATAAATTTTATCAACTTTAATAGATTTTAACCATGTCAGAAATGTAATCAACAACCATATAAAGATATACATGCATAATAACACAATGATATAAGATATGTTGACAAGGGAACCTCTTGATCAAAGAGTAAACCCCAGTGGGAATGATGCAAACAAAAGATGCACTAATATGAATATTCCTTGTGAAAGGATGGAATCTATTAGGAGTCTTATGGAATACATTTAGTACATATGAATCCCTATTAGGAGATTTTGAATCCTTGTTAAAAGATTCTAACTCTATTAGGAGTTATGGAAGACAAAAGGACCCACTACCCAAATAGCTTCAAAGTAAGATCACTGAACTCACTATACAATTGATATTTGTATTACTCAACATAATAATATCAAAAGATTACAAACCTCAAGAATCCAATACTCCTTCTTTGACTATGCCAAACCTCACCAACTCCTTCTTCAAATCTCAATCCAGATCTTAGTATTTCGCATATCCTCTTTCACAATTTCACTTTCACAATACTTAAATTCATCACACTTCATATTACAACAAGGAATACATTCCTTCCTTTATACCACACTCAAGTAATTAAAAATGAGTTGGCATAAAAATTACAAAATAAAAGTTTTCACACGTTACATCAAAATTACACAAAACTATTAGCTTCCAATCAGTATAATTCTTCAGTAGTGTGACCTTAGATCTTGCATTGTCATCCACATCACTATCAATAATTCTTTAAATTCTCTCTAACTATACATAACCAGATTCCATCCCGATTAGGAGATATCATCTGATTTCTACAAACCGCTACTCAGGAACACTACTTGAATACTACTTCCACTGATATGCTCATAACTTCCATTAATAAATGAATTATTGTCTGCACTCTAAACCAAAATCTTATAACACATCATAGAGAAATTCCCCAACTCCTCATAGCTTCATCTTGAATATCCCAAGTGTGCTAACTCAAACACTATCTGCTTCTCTGCTAATATTCAGTAGATCAATGTGTTGACATCAATGACAATCACAATCATGAATGCAATAATAACTACTATAGAATGGCTGCTAATAATCCCCCATAGGATATATTCATAATTTATTCCTAAAAATCTCCCCCATTGGCATTGATGGCAACATAGATGAAAAAATATCCAAGTTCCATAAATCCAACTCTGTAACACTACTGCTCTGAAAAATGCTTTCAAGTCCTCTTCATCAATCAAATCTTTCTTTGTTTTCCTATTCAGTTCTCTCCAAAAAAATGGCACAAATGGTTTTTTCATGTACACTTCTCCCCCATTTACATCAATGATAAAAGTTTCATCATTATGTCAACAACAACTTCAATGTCGAAAGACACTGTTCAAAAAATATATTCACTAGAGTCCTCATGACTCAGCTCAGATACATATACTGCCCCATAGAGGAAGTACCAACATCTAGTCCAAAATAAAAATAGGGCTCATATACCACTAGATAGATTCAACAATTTACATCACTTCTCAAAATTATGCTGGGACATAACCCTAAGCATACCTCTTAGATACTAAAATGTATCCTTTGGCAAAGGTTTTTTAAATATGTCTGCAAACTACTCCTTTGTGCTTATGTACTCAAGTCTGACTTCTTTCTTTGCTACTTTCTCTCTTACTACATGATATTTTATTTATATATGCTTTGTCTTAGAATGTAACATAGGGTTCTTAGACATACTAATTGTGCTGGTGTTATCACAATGTATAACATGTTCAACAAATTTTACTCCAATATCCTTCAGCATTTGTTTCATCCAAATTATATGGTTACAATTTTTTCTACTACTACATACTTTCCTTCTATTGTACTCTGTGAAATACAATTTTGCTTCTTGCTTAGCTAAGAAACCAATCTTCCTCGAAGGAAAAATGCTCTTCCACTGGTGCTCTTTTTATCATCAACATTGCCTCTGCAATCAACATTTATATATGCACATAGGGTAAAAGCATCATATTTTTCATACCACAATCTAGACTCAATTGTTCCTCTTAAGTACCTCAGTATCCTCTTTACTGTTGCATAATGTGATTGTCTGGGTTCAACTTAAAATCTTGCTACAATTCCAACTGAATGTGCTATATCAGGTCTTGTATGAGTCAAATATTACAATCCTCCAATCAGAGATCTTTACTTCTTCTATTCCCCTATAGGAGTCTCATCTGTGCTAGATAACTTATGTCTAGTTACCATAGGTGTTCCAACTGGTTTATAGTTCTCCATTCCAAATATCTTCAATAAATCATTCAAGTACTTTGTCTGACTTACAAAGATACCATCACTGTTCTGTGTTATCTACAATCCTAAAAATTATTTCATCTCACCAATCATACTCATTTCAAATTCAGTCTTCATTTCATCTACAAATTTATCACTGGCTTCATCTTCTCCTCCAAAGATAATATCATCAACAAAAATAACAACCAACAAGCCATTTCCAATTTCCTTTGTGTATAGGTTTCTATCATTTGTGCCTTTTGTAAATCCTAACTTTAAAAAATACTAATCCAATCTAACATACCAAGTTCTATGTGCTTGCTTCAGTCCATATAAATCTTTCTTCAGTTTACATACCATATCTCCTTCTTGAGTTAAAAGAAAATCTTCAGGCTGCTCAATGTAAACTTCTTCTAATTCTCCATTCAGAAATGCTGACTTCACATCCATCTGATATACCTTGAATTTCTTGTAAGCTGCAAAGGCCAAAAACATTCTTATTGCTTCAATTCATGCTACTGGTGCAAAAGTTTCTTCATAGTCAATTCCTTCTTGCTGTGAGTATCCTTTACATACCAGTCTTGCTTTGTTCCTTACTACTTATCCTTGTTCATTCATCTTGTTTCTGAATACCCATTTTGTTCCAATAACATTCTTATCTTTAGGTCTAGAAACCAATTCCCATGTCTTGTTCTATTCAATCTGATCTAGTTCTTCTTTCATAGCTTTAATCCAATATTCATCTCCACATGCTTCACTAGTAGATTTAGGTTCAATTTGAGAAATTAAACATAACTATTTTTATACCTTATTTCATGTTAGAACTCCTCTTTCTATGCTTCCAATAATCTATTCATAAGGATGATTTCTTGATAGATTCCTATTAGGTGTCACTATCTCAGATCTTACTTCAGGTGTTGGTTCTTCAATGATCTTAATGTGTCTTTTATTCAACAAATCACTATCAGTTTCATAAAATAATTCAGTAGTCTCAAGGTTAGGTCTAGAACGAGTTCCTTCATCTGATTCATAATCAAGAATTCCTTCTTGAATTTTGAACTTTTCATCAACTTTTACATTTGCACTCTCAACATAGTCTTAGTTCTCTTATTATAACATCTATAAGCTTTTCTCTTCAATGAATATCCAAGAAATATACCTTCATCATTTCTAGGATCAAACTTTTTCATGTCATCATCTTTCTTAATATAACATTTGCTTCCAAAAATTCTAAAATACTTAACTGATGGTGCATGTCCAAACCATAGTTCATAGGGTGTCTTATCCATGTCTACTCTGATTTGTACTATGTTCATTGTACACACCATTGTGTTCACTACTTCTCTCCATAATATCTTCGCTAAGTCATTCTCAAATAACATAGCTCTTGTTGCTTCAGTCACTAATCTATTTCTCCTTTCTGCAATACAATTTTGGTCAAGTGTCCTAGGGGCTGAAAACTGTCTCTTAATACCATTCACTTCACAAAAGATGTTAAATTCTTTTATATTAAATTCTCCACCTCTATCTGATCTCAAACATCTAATCTTCATTCTAGATTCATTCTCAACTTTATTCTTAATGATCATAAACTTATCAAATGCTTCATATTTTTCTTTAAGAAATGCAATCCACATCATTCTTGTAAAGTCATCAACAAGAATCATAAAATACCTTTCTCCATAGAATCCTCTAGTCCTTGTAGGACTACTCAAGTCTGTATGAACAATCTCCAACTTCTCTATTGTTGTAAACTTCTTGCTGGGAAATGAGCTTCTCTTTTGTTTAGCCATCACATATTCTTTGCAAATCATGTTAGTAGGCTTCATAATTTTAGGCAAATCTCTTATTGCAAGTGTAGTACTCACTTTCACAATGTTATCAAAGTTTATATGACAAAATCTTCTATTCCATAACCAACTATCATCAATCTTAGTAATCAAATATGTCATCTTAGTAGGATTCAACTAAAATACATTACCTCTAGTTTTAGATCCAGTACCAATCAAATTTTCATCTTTGTCTTTAATTATACAAGTTTTCTCAATAAACCAAACTTGATATCCCTTATCGACTAACTATCCAACACTCAAAAGATTATGTTTCAAACCATCCACAAAGTAAACATCATCAGTATTAGTCTTTCCATAAAGAGTAATAGATCCTATACCTTTAATCAAACAAGGTGCATTATTTCCAACTCTAACAACTCCTCCATCATAATTGTTAAACTTAATGAACTTTTTCATGTCTCCAGTCATATGATGTGAACAACCACTATCCATAATCCAATCAATTTTCTTTTCTACTTGAGAAACTAAAGCCTTTTCTTTCTTAATTTTAGTTTCAAGATTTTCTTCTTTAATAGCTACAAATCCTATATCATCATTATTCTCATAATCACTTTCACTCAAAGATTTCTCCAAAATAGCTTCAAGTTATTTATCATTTTCATAGTAACATTCTTTAGTTCTTCTAGGATTAAAATTCTTCCTATACTTCTTAACTCTCTTAGGACATTTAGATGCAAAATGACCAAATTCTTAACAAGTCCAACATTTAAAAATTTTCTTACCGTCCGGTGTTGTTTTCACAAGCAAGGCAATACCTTCTTCAATCTTCCTGTCTTCTTCATTTCTAGATCTTTTGCTACTAGCATAATCTCCACTCACACTGATGCTTCTTGACAAAGTAGGCTGAACACTAAGTGCACTAAATGCTCTCTCCATTCTAGGTAAGTCTCCTCATAACCTTAGGCTCATTTTTGTTACTTCCAATCTTCCAAGAAGAGTTTCTTTGGTAAAGTTTGTAGTACAAGGAATAACTTGTTCAATCATCTATGTTGTCTGCTTAAATGGAGGAGTCAATGTCCTCAGAATTTTCCATATCACTTCATTCTCTATCTTTGTTCCTCCACAAGATTTTATACCTACAACAATCTTTGACATTCTACCAATATAGGTTCTAACAGATTCATCTTCCATCATTCCTATATCTTCAAATGCACATATCCAATTATGTAATCTAACTTTCTATGCATGTTCATCACCTTCAAAAGTAGAGTGTAAAGCTAACCAAATTTCATGAGATGTTTTCAAATATTTTACCTGACTATACTCATTTTCTGAAAGGGCTAACAAAAGTGCTTCTCTGGCAAGTATGTTACACATGAATAGATCACTTTCCTTATTAGTACATGTTTCAATGTTATCCTCATCAATGATAGTCTTCTAATTCTTTGTAATTAACCAATAACATGGTCCTAAACACAGTAGATGTGTCTTCATCTTTTCTTTCCAACTATCAAAATTTACTCCATCAAACTTAGGGCTTTCTTTCCTAAAATTCACCATGGATCTCCTTAAGCTGTTAAACTTTTCTTTCAAGGACTTGCTGCTCTGATACCAATTGTTAGAAAATAAAGTCCACCAAGATAACTGAGAGGGGAGGGGGGGGGTGAATTAGTTATCTGACAAATATAATTTTTATCAACTTCAATATATTTTAACCATGTAGGAAATGTAATCAAAAACCATATAAAGATATACATGCATAATAACACAATGACATAAGATATGTTGACTAGGGAACCTCTTGATCAAAGAGTAAACCCTAGTGGGAATGATGCCCAAAAAAGATGCACTAATATGAATATTCCTTGTGAAAGGATGGGCTCTATTATGAGTCTTGTGAAATACATTTAGTACATATGAATCCATGTTAGGAGATTTTGAATCCCTGTTAAAAGATTCTAACTCTGTTAGGAGTTATGGAAGATAGAAGGACCCACTGCCCAAACAGCTTCAAGGTAAGATCACTGAACTCACTATCCAAATGATCTTTGTATTACTCAAAAAAATAATACCAAAATATTACTAACCTCAATAATCCAATACTCCTTCTCTGACTATGCCAAACCGCACCAACTCCTTCAAATCTCAATACTAGATCTTAGTATTTCGCATATCCTCTTTCACAATTTTTCTTTCACAATACTTACATTCATAAGACTTCATATTAAAACAAGGAATACATTCCTTCCTTTATACCACACTCAAGTAATTATAAATGAGTCGTCATACAAATTACAAAATAAAATTTTTCACATGTTACATCAAAATTACACAAAACTGTCAGCTTCCAATCAATATAATTCTTCACTCATATGACCTCAGATCTTGCGCTATCATCAACATCACTATCAAAATTTCTTTAACCACTCTCTAACTACACATAACCAGATTCCATGTCAATTAGGAGATATCATCTGATTTCCACAAACCACTACTCAGGAACACTACTTGAATACTGCTTCCACTGAAATGCTTATAACTTCCATGAATAATTGAATTACTATCCACACTCTTAACCAAAATCTTATAACACATTATAGATTAATTACCCAAATTTGCATAGCTTCATCTTCAATATCCCAAGTGCGCTAACTCAAACATTGTCTACTTCTCTCCTAATCTTTAGTAGATCACTATGTTGACATCAATGTCAATCACAGTCATGAATGCAACAACAACTACTACAGAATGGCTGCTAATACTCCCCCATAGGATATATTCAGCATTCATTCCTAACACTATTTTCATTCCAATCTTCTCCAATAGTATAGGGAAATCTTCTTAGCAAATGGAAAATAATGTATGTAATCAAAGATGAGAATCTAAACTGAGAGTTCTTAGTCTTCTTTATCTTCTCCAGGTTTTCAAATAACTGAATTCTCAAGATTTCATACGTATCTACTTGAACTTTATCAATGCACATCAAATATGCTACATGAATCATTCCAGCTGCCATGTCATCTTCTCTAGAGTTAGCACAAAACTTGGATGTTAAGATCTTGCACACATATCTAACATCATATTGTAATATCTTGATGATTACTATCCCTCTACCATAATAGGATGACTTGGTGTTGTCCAATACTATCTTCTTCACATTTTTCTCATTAAAATGTATGACACTAGTTTTAGACAAACCAGTTACCTCATGTATTAGGTCTGCTTTGATATCTATCACTCTGTCATCTAGCCAAAACTTCCCATTGTGAATTCCGCTCAAAATGATTTTGGTGTGTTCATCATCATCAAATTCATATTGTAGTGAGTACTTCATGATTTCATTTTCTTTCAGATATAACATCTTCAAGTTTACATCTTAAATAACCTTTAACATCTTCTAAATGTAAAACTCTATTTGGTACAGATGACAATGCAAGACTAGGGTCTTCTTCCAAGGTTTCTACTAGTTCCTTTTTGACTCTAGGTCTAACAGTATCCCTTACATGATGAATAAGTGATACATCCATGGCTTCTACAAAAGCTTTTAATCTACTTGATAGATTTTCTTAGTAAAATAGCTCAATTTCATGATTTTAGGGTTTTGCATAGATTCAGTGTGAGATTCTCTACCAAATCCTACAAACTGATCTCAATCACCTCTGTATTGATCTCCTTATCTCTTGCAGTGGCCTTAATGATCAAATAATATCGATCGTAAGCTTTTAACCTTTCAATCTCTCAATATTCTGACATTACATTCAATTCCTTTGCCGCTTCTTTCCAAATAGTTATTCCTGCTTTCCTACAAAACTTCATACTTCTTGCAAATTTGTATACATTCATATTAGCTCATGTGCTCTTAACCATAGAATTATTACATCACATACTACCTTACATTAACTACACAAGAATCATTTCTTTCTACACTAACTTCTATATTATTCTAAGTTCCTACTCTAATGCATTCTTTATGAATTAAGTACTTTGAGATGGGTTAGGAAAAGATTCACACTTACTATTAGATACTTCACCTGTCTAATTACCTTGTGTACTAAATGTGTCTCCTTGATCTGTACCTTTAACAAATTTCATTTCTTCTAAATTACTACAACATCCTTTTTCACTGTTGCTTGCATTCTCATTTCTTCTTGTATAAATTCTAGGATTAGGCTTTCTCATGTTATTCATTTTGCAAAATCTTGTTGTATGACCAAATTTGTTGCATATCTAGCAAACTACTCTATTATTTCCATATCTTGGTCCTATCTGGTTGATTTGTGATCTGCAATTGATAGAAATGTGTCCAACTTTACTTCATCTATAACATACTATATTTCTTCTATTCATATCTTCAGTAGGTCTCTTATCTACATGGTTAGTATTTCTAAACATTCTACTACTATTATTATCATTAGATCTAGGCTTCTTACATTCAATAGCTCTATTTCCAAAACCATGAAAATTATAACAATAACCATTGAGAGGTTTGAATTGATTACCTGTACAATCTTTCTTCATATGGCCAAAAGTATTACATGCAAAACATCTACCTTTGAATTTTCTTTGTGTATCTTTAGGTGGTTCTTCTTCTTTAGGTGGATTAGGTATGTCTTTAGAGTTGTTGGCTTCATCAGGTTTCTTTTCATCTTTTTTATCAGAAACTTTCAGATCTAGTTCCTTGCTTTCTTCACTTATCTTAGATGAGTTAAATACAAGACCAATTTTATCATAAAGGGGCTTTTGATAAGACATTTTTTCATCAATCTTCTCACTGGTGGAATATAGTCTCTCAAGATGTTGCTTAGACTGTATCAGTTCTCCTTTCACAATTGTATTGTATTATTCAAGTTCAGTATACTGTAATTTGGTTTTCTCAAGTTCAGATGTCACTTTACAAAGTTTATACTTTAGATCTTCATTCTCATATTTCAGATTTGATTAATTCTTGTTGTTTCCATCTTTCAAACTTAACTTTAGATCTACTATCTTTAATTCATGTTTAAGGATCTCATTTTCTTTCATCAGATTTGAAATTTCATCACAATCTTCGATTTGAATTGTAGGTTCTTTCTTTGATTTTAGTTCTTCAAGCTTTTCTTTTAGCTTCTCAATGAAGTTCTTTGCATTATCATATTTCCCTTTCAGAGTATCTCTTTCTTTAGTAAGAATATCAATCTGTTCAAGAGCTTCTTCAATATTCTTCTTTAGTTGATCCATATCCATAGATATCTTACTCAAGCTGCTAGGTGTTTTTTAGAATAACTTTCTTTTGAGTAACTAAGCTCTGATACCAATTGTTAGAAATAGGGAATACTAAGAGAGGGGGGTGAATCAGTATTCTAAAAACTTTTACTTTTTCCCAATTATGGATATAGAAAATAACTTGATGCTTGTAAAACAAAGTAAAATAAACAATATGCAAAGCAATAAAGAAAATGAACTCATAACACATTATTTATTCTCGAGGAAACCCTGGCCAAGGGAAAACCCTGGTGGGGATGATACCCACAAGTGATCCACTAATCAAAATTATCCTATTAAGAATGTTGACCCTGTTAGAAGTCTATTACATGCATATAGTCTCTATGTCTTGATTAAAGGACTCTAGGTCTTGTTAGAAGCCTCAACCATGCTAAGAGTTGGTATACAATATAGAATGATTACAAGATGAGCTCACTTCCCAAACATGTAATGTACAATGATATCAGATTAAAAAAGGTAAGCTGTATAACCCTTCACTTCTACTGAATAGCTTTAGCTTCTTTGTTGTCAAGATCTGCTTTCTTTACAACATATATCTTCGCATCATATCATTACATTATCTTATCACTTTTTTATTTCTTCTTCACATTACATAATTCTTACATTTATACAAGTTATTAAGAATAATAAATTTTATAGTTAGCTTTACAAAGCTTATACTCTTTTCAAAATACAAAACTAATTTTGCTTGTCCAAAGTTAACATCTAGGATGCCATCCCTTGTATGGTTAAGTCATTATTTTGATAAATAAAATAATCCCTTAACTATATACTTGTTCTGCCTTCTAACTCTGCTCAGTCAGCTCTAACTCTATCTTTGGTAATTCTGCAATAACTTCTTTTGTACATGTCATACAAACTTGCGCTTCCATATTTGTCTTTTTCATACATAGAATTATCCATGTTCAAGTGTGCAAGCACTGAACCTTCTTCTATCAACATTGGTATCCAAAATTGTCTTTGGTTAGACTGGAAAATATTGCTTATACTTAGACAATTTTACTCTGCACTCTAGCATAAGTGCTTTTTGTCATAGGCAATCTATTAGGAATGATTGCTAGATGTTGGCAATCATTCTATAGCAGTTTTTGTTGCATTCATGACTATGATTGTCATTGATGTCAACACAGTGATCTTCTGGAGACTAGCAAAGAAGCAAACAATGTTTTGATTAGCGCACATGGGATATTGTAGTTGGAGCTATGTGATGTTGAGGTTATATTCTTTGATATGTTTCTTGTCTATGGTTAAGAGTGTAGATAGAAATTCATTTATTCATAGAAGTTATGAGCATTTTGGTGGAAGCAGTATTCAGGCAGTGTTCCTGAGTAGCGATTTGTGGAAATCGGATGATATTTCCTAATCGGGATGGAATCTAGTTTCGTGCAGTTAAAGGGAAGGTTGAGACACATTGATAGTGACGTGGTTCATAGAACATACTTCGAGCTCACATGATTGAAAAGTTACTACATCTAGAAGCTGACAATTTTGTGTAATTTTGATGTAGCCTGTGGAAACTTTTATTTTGTATTTGTGTGCTGACTCATTTGTAATTATTTAAGGGTGGTATAAAGGAAGGAATGTTTTTCTTTATTAAATGTAGTGTGGTAGTAATGTGAAAGAAGTGTGAGCATGGTATGGTTGAATGTGAATGTAAGCATGAAATGAAGAAAAGAGCTAGTGAAGTAGTGAAAGCGAAATTGTGAAGGAAGACATGTGAAGTACAAAGATTTTGAATTGAGATATGGTGTAGTAGTGAGTGTGATTTAGCATAGTAAGGATGTAACATATTTTATATTATTCTACTAAATAATATTAAGGTCATTTGGATAGTGTGTTCAGTGATCTTACCCTAAAGCTATTTGGACAGTGGGTCCTTCTGTCTTCCATAACTCCTAACAGGGTTAGAAACTTTTAACAGGGATTCAAAATATCCTAACAGGGATTCATATGTACTAAATGTATTTCATAAGACTCCAAACAGAGTCCATCCTTTCACAAGGAATATTTATATTAGTGCATCTTTTTTTGGCATCATTCTCACCAGTGTTTACTCTTTGATCAAGAGGTTCCCTAGTCAAAATATCTTGTGTTATTGTCTCATTGTGTATGAATATCTTTCTATGGTTGGTAATTACATTTCTTACATGGTTAAATGTTGTTGAAGTTGATAAAGGTTATAATTATCTGATAACTGATTCGCACCCCCCCCCCTCCCCTCTCAGTCATCTTGGTGGACTTTACTTTCTAACAATTGGTATCAAAGCAATAGGTCCTTGAAAGGAAAGTTTAACAGCTTAAGGAGATCCATGTTGAATTTTAGGAAAGAAAGCCCTAAGTTTGATGGAGTAAATTTTGACAGCTGGAAAGAAAAGATGAAGACACATCTACTATGTTTAGGACTAGGGTATTGGTTGATTACAATGAATGAGAAGACTATCATTGTAGAAGATAATCTTGAGACACGATCTAAAGATGAGCTAGATCTATTCATGTGTAACATACTTGCAAGAGAAGCACTTTTGACAGCACTTCCAAAGAATGAATACAGTTAGGTAAAATTTTTAACAAAAGCCCATGAAATTTGGAAAGCTTTACACTCTACTTTTGAAGGTGATGAACATGCAAAGAGAGCTAGATTACATAATTGGATATTCATTTGAAGATATAAGAATGATGGAAGATGAATCTGTTAGAAGCTATATTGGTAGAATGTCAGAAATTGTTGCAGGAATAAAAGCTTGTGGAGGAACAAAGATAGAGAATGAAGTGATATGGAAAATTCTAAGGACATTGACTCTTGTATTTAAGCAGACAACACAGATGATCAAACAAGTTATACCTTGTACTACAAACTTTACAAGAGAGATTCTTCTTTAAAGATTGGAAGCAACAGAAATTAACTTGAGGGTATCAGGAGACTTACCTAGAATGGAGACAGCATTTAGTGCTCTTAGTATTTTTCCTACTTTGTCAAGAAGTACAAGTGTGAGTGGAGATTATGCCAACAGTAGTAGATCTAGAAATGAAGAAGATAAGAAGATTGAAGAAGGTATTGCCTTGCTTGTGAAAAGAGGACCAGATGGTAAGAAATTTTTTAAATGTTGGACTTGTCAAGAATATGGTCATTTTGCATCTAAGTGTCCTAAGAGAGTTAAGAAGTATAGAAATAATTTCAAGCCTAGAAGATCTAAGGAATTTTATTATGCCAATGATGAAGATCTTGAAGCTAGTATAGAAAGAACTTTGAGTGAAAGTGATACTGAGAATAATGATGAAATAGGATTTGTAGCAATTAAAGAAGAGAATTATGAATATGATGTTAAGGAAGAAAAATAATTAGTTTCCCAAGTTGAAAAGAAAGTTGATTGGATTATAGATAGTGGTTGTTCACATCATATGACTGGTGACATGAAGAAGTTCATAAAGTTTAACAACTATGATGGATGAATTGTTAGAGTTGGTAACAATGCACCTTATCTGATTAAAGGTATAGGATCTATTACTCTTGATGGAAAGACTAATATTGATGATGTTTACTTTGTTGATGGATTGAAACATAATATTTTGAGTGTTGGACAGTTAGTGGATAAGGGATATCAAGTTTGGTTTACTAAGAAAACTTATGTGATAAAGGATAAAGATGGAAATCTAATTGGAACTGGATCTAGAACTAGAGATAATGTATCTCAGTTGAATCCTATTGAGATGACATGTTTGATTACTAAAATTGATGACAGTTGGTTATGGCATAGAAGGTTTTGTCATATAAACTTTGATAACATTGTGAAAGTGAGTAGTACACTTGTAGTAAGGGATTTGCCTAAAATTATGAAGCCTACTAACATGATTTTCAAAGAATGTGTAATGGCTAAGGAAAAGAGAAGTTCATTTCCTAGTAAGAATTTCACATTAGTAGAGAAGTTGGAGATTGTTCATACAGACTTGAGCGATCCTACCAAGACTAGAGGATTCTATGGAGAAAGGTATTTTATGATTCTTGTTGATGATTTTACAAGAATGATGTGGATTACATTTCTAAAAGAAGAATCTGAAGCATTTGATAAGTTTAAGATCATTAATAATAAAGTTGAGAATGAATCTAGAATGAAGATTAAATGTTTGAGATCTGATAGAGGTGGAGAATTTACTTCTAGAGAGTTTAACACTTTTTGTGAAGTGAATGGTATTAAGAGACAGTTTTCAGCCCCTAGAACACCTAAACAAAATGGTATTGCAGAAAGAAGAAATAGGTCAGTGACTGAAGCAACAAGAGGTATGTTATTTGAGAATGATTTGGCAAAGACATTTTGGAGAGAAGTAGTGAATACAGTAGTATATACAATGAATAGAGTACAAATCAAAGTAGACATAAACAAGACACCTTATGAATTATGGTTTGGAGATGCACCCTAAGTTAAGTATTTTAGAATTTTTGGAAGCAAATGTTATAGAAAGAGAGATGATGATATTGGAAAGTTTGATCCTAGAAGTGATGAAGGTATTTTTCTTGGATATTCTTTTAAGAGAAAAGCATATAGATGTTACCATAAGAGAACTAAAACTATTGTTGAAAGTGCAAATGTTAAAGTTGATGAGAAGTTTAAAATTTAAGAAAGAATGCTTGACTATAAATCTGATGAAGAAGCTCATCCTCAGCCTAACATTGAAACTAATAAATTATTCTATAAGACTGACAGTGAATTATTGAATTAGAGTCCTGCAGAAGAAACCAGAGAGGAATCTAGAGAAGAATCTAAAGTTGAAGCAAGATCTATAACTATGACACCAAACAGGTATATATCAAGACATCATCTTGTTGAACAAGTTATTGGAAGTTTGGACAGAGGAGTTCTGACTCAGAATAAGGTACATTTATGTTTGATTTCTCAAATTGAACCTAAAACTACTAGTGAAGCTTGTGAAGATGAACATTGGATTAATGCTATGAAAGAAGAACTAGATCAAATTGAAAAGAACAAGACATGGGAATTGGTCCCTGGACCTAAAGACAAGAATGTGATTTGAACTAAATGGGTATTCAGAAACAAGATGAATGAACAAGGAGAAGTAGTAAGAAACAAAGCAAGATTATTTTGTAAAGGATACTCGCAGTAAGAAAGAATTGACTATGTAGAAACTTTTGCATCTGTGGCAAGAATTGAAGCAGTAAGAATGTTCTTGGCCTATGCAGCTTTTAAGAAATTCAAAGTGTATCAGATGGATGTGAAGTCAACATTTTTGAATGGAGAATTGGAAGAAGAAGTCTACATTGAGCAGCCTGAAGGTTTTCCTTTGACTCAAGAAGGAGACATGGTATGTAAACTGAAAAAAGCATTATATGGACTAAAGCAAGCACCTAGAACATGGTATGCTAGATAGGATAAGTATTTGTTGAAATTGGGATTTACTAAAGGAAAAACTAATAGCAATTTGTACACAAAAGAAATTGAAAATGGTTTGTTGATTATAGTTATTTTTGTTGATGACATTATCTTTGGAGGAGAAGATGAAGCTAGTGACAAATTTGCTGATGAAATGAAGACTGAATTTGAAATGAGTATGATTGGTGAGATGAAATACTTTTTGGGATTTCAAATAACATAGAATAGTGATGGTACCTTTGTATGTTAGACAAAGTACTTGAATGATTTGCTAAAAATATTTGGAATGGAGAACTGTAAACCAGTTGGAACACCTATGGTTACAGGACATAAACTATCTAGCAAAGATGAAACACCAGCAGTTGAGGAGAAGAAATATAGATCCATGATTGGAGGATTGCAATAATTAACACATACTAGACCTGATATACAACATTCAGTTGGAATGGTAGCAAGATTTCAAGTTGAACCTAGAGATTCACATTATGCAGTAGTAAAGAGGATACTGAGATATTTAAGAGGTACAATGGACTATGGATTGTGGTATGAAAAATTTGATGATTTTACCCTATGTGCATATACAGATGCTGATTGGGGACGTAGTGTTGATGAGAAGAAAAGCACCAGTGGTGGAGCCTTTTTCCTTGGAGGAAGATTAGTTTCTTGGCTAAGCAAGAAGTAGAATTATATTTCACAAAGCACAGTAGAAGCAGAGTATGTAGCAGTGGCAAACAATTGTAACTAGATAATTTGGATGAAGAAAATGCTGAAGGATATTGGAATTAGGTTTGTTGAGCCTATTTTCATACATTGCGACAAAACCAGTACAGTTATTATGTCTAAGAATCCTATTTTACATTCTAAGACTAAGCATATAGAGATCAAGTATCATGTTGTAAGAGATAAAGTTGCTGAAAAAGAAGTCAGACTAGAATACATAAGCACAAAGGAATAGATAGCAGACATATTTACAAAGCCTTTTCCTAAGGATACATTTGAGTATGTGAGAGGTATTCTTGGGGTTATGCCCCAGCCTACTTTTGAGTAATGATGTAGTTGGTTGCATCCATCTAGTGGTATATGAGCCCTATCTTTCTTCTGGATTAGATGTTGGTACTTTCTCTATGGGGGAGTATGTGTGTTGAGTCATGAGGACTCTTGTGAATGTATTTTCTGAACAATGTCTTTTGACATTGAGTTGTTGTTGACATAGTGATGAAATTTGTTTCATTGATGCCAATGGGGGAGAAGTGTACATCAAAAACTACTTGTACCATCTGTTGGAGAGAATTGAATAGGATAATAAAGAAAGATTTGAAATGTTTATCAGAGAAACAATGTTGCAGTATTGGATTTTTGGAACATTGGATGTTTTTCATCTATGTTACCATCAATGCCAATGGGGGAGATTGTTAGGAGTGAATGTTGGATGTTGGCAGTCATTCTGTAGTAGTTGTTGTTGCATTCATGACTATGATTGTCATTGATGTCAACACAGTGATCTTCTAGAGACTAGCAGAGAAGTAGATAGTGTTTTGATTAGCGCACGTGGGATATTGTAATTGGAGCTATGTGATGTTGAGGTTATATTCTTTGATATTTTATTTTTCTATGGTTAAGAGTACAGATAGAAATTCATTTATTCATAGAAGTTATGAGCATTTTGGTGGAAGCAGTATTCAGGCAGTGTTCCTGGGTAGTGGTTTGTGGAAATTGGATGATATCTCCTAATCAAGATGGAATCTAGTTTTTTTCTATTAAAGGGAAGGTTGAGACACATTGATAGTGACATGGTTCATAGTGAAAAATTTGAGGTCACATGAGTGAAGAGTTACTACATCTGGAAGTCGACAGTTTTGTGTAATTTTGATGTAGCGTGTGGAAACTTTTATTTTGTATTTGTGTGCCAACTCATTTGTAATTAGTTGAGTGTGGTATAAAGGAGGGAATGTTTTTCTTTATTGAATTTAGTGTGGTAGTAATGTGAAAGAAGTGTGAGCATGGTATGGTTGAATGCAAATGTAAGCATGAAGTGAAGAAAAGAGCTAATGAAGTTGTGAAAGTAAAATTGTGAAGGAAGACATGCAAAGTACAAAGATCTGGAATTGAGATCTGGTGTAGCAGTGAGTGTGGTTTGGCATAATAAGGAGGTAAAATATTTCATATTATTTTTTTGAATAATATTAAGGTCATTTGGATAGTGTTTTCAGTGATCTTACCCTGAAGCTATTTGGGCAGTGGGTCCTTCTGTCTTCCATAACTCCTAACAGGGTTAGAATATTTTAACAGGGATTCAAAATCTCCTAACAGGGATTCATATGTACTAAATGTATTTCATAAGACTCCTAATACAGTCCATCCTTTCACAAGGAATATTTATATTAGTGCATCTTTTGTGGGCATCATTCCCACTGGGGTTTACTCTTTGATCAAGAGGTTCCCTAGTCAACATATATTGTGTTATTGTGTCATTGTGTATGAATATCTTTTTATGGGTGGTAATTACATTGCTTAAATGGTTAAATGTTGTTGAAGTTGATAAAGGTTATAATTATTTGATAACTGATTCACCCCCCTCTCAGTTATCTTGGTGGACTTTACTTTCTAACACAATCTTCATACTAATTATATGTTACCATAATGACAACAACTTGATATCTAACTTAGCCAAATTGCCAACATAGGTATTCACATGACCATCATGTATAATACACCTATCAAACTACCATGTTCTACCCAACAACATATGACATGCCTTCATAGATATGATATCACATAGTACCTCATCATGGTATCCACCAATCTTGAACTTTACTAGGCACTATTCACTGACCATGACCTTGTGGTCATCCTGTACCCAAGCAATCTGATATGGATGTGGATGTTTCTACCTCTTGAGCTTCAACTTAGTGACCATCTCTTCTAACACCAAATTGTCAATTCTTCCACTATCGATAATAACATCACAACACTTTTTCTCATAGTTGCACTTGGTACGAAACAAGATCTTCCTTTGCTCAGGTTCATTCCCACCACTCAATAGGACTATTCTATTAATTAGTGTTTCTCCTCTTTCAGTATCTTCAGAATGTGATGATCTGGCATCTTCATCTACATGTGCAACTCTATCCTGGCCTTCAATTTTTCTATCTATCCTTCCTTGGTTTTGAGGACATTTAAATGCCCTATGACCTTCTCCATAGTGAAAACATGTTCCATGGAAGCCTCCTCTTCTTGAGCCTTGTCCTCTACCTCTTCCTCTTTGATCTCTATTATTTTGATCATGAAAACAATTGCAATTATTTCCTCTCTAATTTTTACTACTACAAGCCTCATCCTTCTTTTCCAAATCTTCATTTCAGCCTCCATATGACCATCCACTAGATCTTCCACCATGACCTCTTCCATTTTGTCTTCTCTCAAAATTCTTGTTCATATTTTCCTCCACTTTTAGGGAAAACTAGTATGCCTCTTCAATACTATTCATTTGAACCAAATTCAAATCCTCTTGAATGCTCGGCCTCAACCCATTAAGGTAACAAGAAAATTTATCCTTATCAACTTTTGCATGGCCTATTTTGATGAGGATTCGATAGAACTTCTCTGTATACTCTTGAACAGATCTTCTTGCTTCTTTCAAACTTTGCATTTTCATCAATACGTCAAGCTCATAATCAATAGGAATAAATTGTCCCTTCAATTTATCCACCATCTGATCCCATCTAGTGATTTTATCCTTTCCTCTTCTATTTCACTCCAATTGAATCTCTTGCCACCAGATCTTCACATGACCCTTCAGTCTGGCCTTCACAAAATTGACCCGATCAGGATCCTTGATGTCTTCATACTCAAAATATTCTTCTAATTCATTGATCTAGTCAATCAAATCCTCTGAGTTAAGATTTCCTAAAAATGAAAGAAACTCAATCTTAGGTCTTTTCCCGATCTTGGAAATGGCCAAAAAAAGGCTTTCTTCCTCTTGGTTCATAATTTATCCTTTTCCTTCTTGATCAAAAGTTCCTTCTCTAACTTCATCCTTGCTTTCATCTCTGATGTTAAGATTCATTCCTCTATGAATCTCTTCTTGCAATACTTTCACTTGTCTCTAGAGCACTCTAACCTCAAGTGTCACACCAACTCTTCTACCATGTTCCCTTCATGGAGGCATTTTCATGTTGCTTGCTAAAACCCTAAACCACGATCCTAGTGCAAACTACCTCATAGTCGACAATCTATTTACACACTTAGGAACTCTCGATCTAATACCACTTGATGAAGGGTGCTCCCCTTAATACTAAAAACACATAACAAAAATAAAGAAACAAAGAAACAACAACAATTTGCAAGAACAGAAAATGGGCTTCTGATTATCTCCACAAATATGGAATTACAAATCTAAGAATTACAATATGTAAAGCCACATGGGCATTTTCCCTTACAATATTCTATAGGACAAAGCCTCGAATCATTACCCATATCTACCCAGGATTGCCCTAGACAATACTATGGACCTTTCTCATATAGGCAATTTTCACCACCTGAGAAGGTTCTAGAAATTTAGCCCTTAAGGCCAACTATCCTAAGAATTATTTTATTTTCTTTTTATTTTACATAGGGTCAAATTCAAATAATTACAAAATATTTTTTTAGGTAGCCCAACTTTTGGAGGCCATAACTTTCTAAGCATAGCTCTATTTTTTCTATTGTAACCACTTTCAGAAATGGAAGGACTTGATCTATAGTACCTGACTCACGCAAGCTCTAGTTAGTTGGGGGTCGATCATGATCCAGAGGCTCTAAGGCCTTCAAAATTGACCTAAAAGATTTTGTACCCAAAACCTCAATAACTTTACCAATATAAATGATGTGGTGGTGAAACTCAACTAGTAGGCTGATATGACTAAGATGAACCTCCACTTGTGAAATCAGAACATCCCAAGATCATATGACCAACTTACTAAAAATAGTAAGTTTCCATAAATAGTAGTTATGCATGAGATAGCCCTTATTGAAAAGAAACTAGAAATATTTTTGGGTGATGCAGGATTGCTCTTACACCCAGGATGCTCTTGCATCAATTATTCAAGCCCTATAGAAATGGAGACATTACTTGATGCCAAAGAAATTTGTGTTTTATACTGATCATAAAGCTTGATAGTATTTGGGTAGTCAGAATAAGTTGAATCCGAGACATATGAAATGGGTTCAGTATTTGCCAAATTTCACACTTATGATCAAACATAAGAGTGGAGTATCTAATCGATTTTCTGATGCATTGAGTAGAAGAATATCTTTGCTGACTAAAATGAGAATTGAGGTTCTCAATTTTGATGATATGAAGAATTTGTATGAAATTGACCCTGATTTTTTTGATCCATGGAGAATGTGTAGAGCACCTATTCCAGATCAATTGAATAAGTGATAAGACTATTGCATTCAATAAGGTATGTTATTCAAAGGAATTCAGTTATGTATACTGAGAGGATCAATGAGAACTAATTTTATAAAGGAAAATCATATTAGTGGTTTGGCTGGACACTTCAGCATTGATAAGACATTGAGTTTTCTTAAGGAAAGGTATTTTTAGCCTTAGTTGTATAAGGACATTAAAAAATTTGTGAAGAGTTGTGGAGTTTTTCAAGTTGCAAAAGGAGGAAGTCAGAATATTGGATTTTTTACACTGATTTGTATTCCTAAGAAACCTTGGAGTTATATCAACATGGATTTTGTTCTTGGCTTACCAAGGACAATAAGAGGTAATGATTCCATATTTTTTTTTATAGAAAGATTTTCCAATATGGAACATTTCATACTATGTAGGAAAACATCAGATGCAATGCATATAGAAGATATTTTCTTCAAGGATATTGTCAAATCGTATGGATTACTGAGGAGTATCATCCCTAAACAAGACAATAAGTTTGTTGGCAATTTTTTGAAGACTCTATGGAAGAAGTTAGACACTAAGTTGAAGTATAGTTCTACATTTCATCCATAGACTGACCATGGACAAACAAAGGTTGTAAAAAAGAAGTTTAGATAACCTGTTGATATGCGTAGTTGGAGATAAATTGAGTAGTTGGGATTTAATGTTAGCACATGTAGAGTTTGCATATAATAATTTAGTGAATAGGACTACTGGCAAGACACCATTTCATATTTTTATTGGAATACAATCGAAGGATATATCAGACTTGAAATATATTGTTGGAGAAGATAAGAGGAATGATGAAGGGGAAGAATTTTCTAAATTTATGAAGTCATTACATGAGGAAGTGAAACATAAGTTGGAGAAGAGTAATCATAAATAGAAGGATAGTGCAGATAAGTCAAGAAGACATAAGGTTTTCTATGTTGGTGATGAGGTAATTGTTCATTTCAAGAAAGTAATATTTCCTATTGGAACATATAGTAAGTTGAAGATGAAGAAATATGGTCTCTACAAGGGATTGAGGAAATTTGACAATGGAAATGATTATGAAATAGAGTTACCTAGTGACATGGACATATCACCAATATTTAAAATTGCATATTTGTATGAGTATCATGAGTCTGATGAAGAAGTGATAGTACCATGTGATTATCCTAAGAAGAAGATAGAAGAAGTTGAACATATTTTGGAACAAAGAGTTGGTAGAAGCACAAGAGGAAATGAATACATGGAATACTTGGTAAAGTGGAAGGATAGACTGATTGAAGACTCTACATGGGTTTCTCAATCTGAGTTGGATTTAGCTCAGGTTGTACCTCACTCATGATTCAGAGAATAATTTTTTTTCAACCTTAGGTGTCTGATGCAAGAGCATCTTGGGTTTATGGCAATCTTTTATCTTAGTAGCTTGTTAGATGTTCTTGGTAACTTCTTTGGAGTTATTAGTGGAATATTCATGTTTTTCACTGGTGAGCTCAATTATTTGTCTCTGCTCAGTGGTGGCTTTCATTGAGTGGCCTTATTATGTTCTTTCATTGAGTTGGTTCGGTGTGTCTATGTTGCTCAATGGCCTAGTTCACTGACATGATTATTTTGATTGTTTTGTCAATGTTGACATGTGCATTTAATTTTTGTTGTGATATTAATATTGGGATCATTCATTGGGAAATGTGTGGACCTAAATATGAGATGTTTCTTTCTCCAATACTAGATCTCGAGGATTCTTTGGGCTGACTTGTTTGGTAGCCTCAAGTATAAATGTAATAGTCTATTACAAGTTTAGGATAGCAAGTTGGTACTGAAGTCAGTAGCTAAGTTAAGTTAGAAGAAAGATAGAAGGCTAGAAATCATGGATCTTGCATGCATGAAGATTGTTCTGAGTTTTAATTTATTTCTATTTGTAATATCCATAACTAGGAAGGCCTCACAACCTAACATGTATGAAGTTTGAATGAATAAATGATATTGATCTACTTCCTTTCTCTCCATTATGTGTAATTGCTTCTGTGTTGTGATTCTGGAAGGTGGTCTGATATTTGGGTGAGCCTTTGGCCCCACTTATCTTCTCTTCCCTTATGTTATGTATTCTTATTGTTCATAAGTATGTTAGGACATATAGAATCATAATGACTCATCTTACCACAATTAAAACATTTTATGGATAACTTACCTTTATAAATTTTTATTTCCTTTTTCATCTTCCTTACAGAATTTGCATCAATCTTATCAATGTCTTCTTCACTATATTCTGAGGACCATCCTTCATCGATTTAACATCTTGAAATGTAATATCTTTCTTCACACTATTATTACCAAATCCACTCATATAAAAGTAAAGTAAGGATCCATACATCTATTCTCTATTGTTCTTATCCAAATATTGTGATTCTTCTATAGAAAATACCTTAGAAATATAAAGTTTAGCAAGAGTTTTGGGTACCTTTTTCACAACTTCATCCTCTTTCAATTAATATATGAGACCTATGATCTCATTTGCAACATCATCCACCTTTTGTTGATATCTTGTTATATTATCATCTTATTTCATCCAAAAGCATTCAAACTTGGCTCTTGAATTCTACAACTTAGCATGTTTGACATTTTCATCACCTTCATAAATATTCTCTAAATTTTTTGAAACACCATGAGAATTTTCTATAGACATAACTCGAATAACTTATACTTAGAGGGACTTCTAAAAATGACACACCTCACCTTGATATTTTCCTCAAAATCCTTGATCTCAATAGGAGTATTTAAACTAGTCTATGGTTTAACACATTCTTTCTCAATAGCCTTCCAAACTTCATAACAAAGAGAAATCAAATATCCTTGCATATTGATCTTCCAATAATCATAGTCATTTCCATCAAACATAGGAATATTTATTTTTTGTATCATCTAAAATCTCCTCAAGTGGTCAAACTCTTCTCCAAGGAACCAAAGCTGTGAAACCAATTGTTAAATGCACAAGATGATTGAGAGGCAAGGTGAATAGATTGTCTATAAAACTTGTAAATATTCTCTTGCATATCCAAAAAAACTTATCTTAATCCTTAATCACAAAATAATATAAATATTAAAGGAAATTTTGAAAAATAAGAACCACCATACACTATGAAACACCATATTTACCTGGATAACCTATTAATGGAAAACCAATGAAGAAGAATAAATCTCAATTATATAAACACCTGTTAGGGTGACAATGGTTAAGGTGATTTTTATAAATAATGTCATTGTATAAAGGCTCACTTCTAGAGGGATTAGTACCCAAATGAAGAATAATAAAAGAGAAAAGATCCACCATTGGTACACCATTGCAACTTGACTGAAATAATTGTAAATACCTTTTTCTCAGTGATTTTGGTAGCTAACACATGAAAGTCCACACTACATATCACAATAATTCACACTTACTCATATCCATTCATACAAGGAGATAGGTTATCTTTCATCAATCTTCATTGTGCTCATGCCCATTCCCTCAATAATTTATCCTTTATTTATACCATCCTCATACTTTCAAAAACCTTCCAAGGTCAGCTAAGAAACTTAACCAAAAAAAATTCAAATGAAGTCAGAACTTAATAATTTAATTGGTGGAAATGAATGAAAAGTGGACTAAAACATTTCTTAACTAGGACCAAAATATACGTCTTACATATTTTTCTTTGATTTACATTGATTAGATTTATTTTGTGAAAGTGTAAATACTTGAGGTCAACCAAACCTAGAGTAAACATCATTGAACTTTGAACATATGCCTCTAAAATACAAAAATACATGCTATATAAAATGAATGAAGGTACAAACATTACAAGCATAATTCCAAATCCACAACACTAGAAACCAATATTAGAGTAATGTAGAGCATGAATTTTACACAGGAAACTCTATCAAACAATGGTGAATACCAACTTGTTTGAATTGAAATTGAAAGCACAAAAACCCAAATCCAATATCTCTTAACATTGTACAACAACATATCTAAATCATGTGAATAGATGTTTAATATAGAAGAAATGTGGAGCATATATCTTAGCATTACTACACAAAAAAATCAAGAACATTCGCAACACCTAGTCACTAATGATTAAAAAAATATGCTGACATCAATGAGAACATTAATAACTCATCCAACTTCTCATTATTCTCAAACCTACAACAAACTCATCTCAAGAGAGAGGTTGATGCAAAGATAGAGTTGATGGTCTAGAAATTTGTGTTATTCTAGTCAACCCATCCCAAGGATAACCAAACAAAGCATTGTATTCAAGGAAATCCACAAAAATGTTGTAAAAGGATTTCCCCAAGGAAAGTACTAGATTATCCCTAAATGAATCCACAAAAAATAGTAAAAAGGTATATCGCTCATTAAAGCATCATCTCAAAAGGATTCTATAAAAATAGGTATAAAAGGATGGCCCTAAGGAAAGAATTGTCTCCAAAGAAATTTGCTAAAAAATGGTGCAAAAGGATTGCCCCAAATAAATCATTATCTCTAAAGGAATCCACTAAAAAATGATCCAAAAGGATTTCCATAAGGAAATCATTATCTCCAAATGAATTTTTTATATATCACTCAAGGATGTCACATATATGCCCCCATCCTTAAGATGAAAATATAGAACTATGATGACTTCTTCAGAAAAATAAGAACAAGGACACCCGCTATCAACACCAAGGAGATATCCTTTACGAAACAATGTACATGCAACATTATCCAAAGAGTCATAACTCTTTACAAGCTAAGGAAGAGATAGTTGTTAAAAGAAAATCTTGCAACAAGTGTAAAGGGATCCCTAGGAGGAAGATGTCTTTCTTCTAAGATATCTACCTCCAAGAAGATTTTTTGAATAAAATATCATCTTTGATGAAAAAAGGGGAAGGAGAATGAGAATTTAGCATTTTCCCCTATTGCTAGGTAAATAGGGATTCTTGATGAAGGATGACACACTTTAAGCCCCAAAGTAATGGATTTGTTTGTAATAGACATGAAATTTCAAACAAGAGGTTGTGTTAAAGTATACACACCTCTTTTATAAGAGAGAAACCATGATTAAACAAACAATTCCATTTAAGAAAGGACATCACATGATAAAAAAACACAACTCCACCAAGGAAATTTGATCATTAGAAAGGATGAGAGATGGAGAAATATTAACCTTTCCCCCCCAAGTATTAAGGAAATGGAAAGGATAAAACAGTATGTACCCTTAGTGATAGATATTTTGTAGTAGATATACACTTCCAAGAAAGAAAAATGTTATTAACAAGGATGTAGATCTCCTAAAAAAGAGAAAATCCTCACGTAGACAAAACAATTTCATGCAAGGGATGACATCATGTTATAAAAGATACAAGTGCACAAAATGAAAAATGGATCCTTTGGGGAGATAAGGAATTGAAGAGAGAATCATTTCCCACCAAATGGTGAGGACAAGGAAAGGGGATCTATATGTTTCTCACAATGGAAGATTGAATATGAAAGTAGAGAAGCATTCAAAACAAGGATCCCCCTATAAGGTAGACCACTAAGATCACATGGTGTGGAGAAACATAATAGGAGAATGGAAAAGACATATATAATATTATAAAGTACTAGCACATATGAAGCTGCATGTCTTGATGAATTTTTTTATGTCATAATATTTTGTGAAAGTAGGATCTAAGGTTCCTAAAATTTCAAAGGTGGCTTCTTCGATCCCCTCAAAAGTGATGCAATATATTGTGACTTAATCAAATAATATCTTGAAGGTCATTTATACTCCCACCACTGAGCATCCAAATTATGTTTCTAAAGACTTTACAGAGTTTGCAATCCATGCACCCATTAAATCTACACATTTCAACATCATGGATATAATGAAGTGATGAACTAGAACTGATTAAATATCTTGATGAACTAAAGAAACAGTGATTCGAGATCACCAAGATGTTAAAGTGATATGTAATATGATTAAATTAGTTAATATGTTGTCATTGATGTCAACTAGTTTTGACTATTTATCATGATAGTTACAAACATCTAAATATCCGTAGAAGGAAGAAATGGTGAAGAAATGAGATATCTACATAAGGACAAGATATATATGATAGATAAGGATAAGGTATACATTGGGTAACTTATTGATGAGTCTATGGCATTATGTTGTTGACTTGAGCATGTTAGATTATTCTATTATGAAGAAGAGATTCAAATTGAACAAGTTAATTTGGTTGGTAATTGAAGATTTCTATATACACGAAGTCAATCTTGTGTATACCAAGTGACATTAATAACCAACTTAGTTATCACCGATGCATTCAGTATTAACCGAGTATGGATGAAAACATTAAATGTTATAATAGCTAACTAAAATTGCTGAGTTGGAAATTGCTTATGATTTCGAGGTAAGATATGAAGTTTGTTATAAGATCCACGACTAAAAAAATTTAGAGATAATCAAAGGGAAGAGAATGAAACATGTTATTGAAACATCTGCTGAGGAATCTTGAAGTGACAAAATGGACGATGGAGATTAAGAGGAAAAATCTAATGGCGGGAAAGAAAATGGTTTACACGTCTATTTAAGAGACATGAATTTCATTGATGAATATGCTGGATGAATAGATACTACATAAGATTTTATGTGAAGACATTTTTCATGCATACTTGATCAAACTGGTTATAGACAAAACCTAGCTGAACTGTGGGCATAACCAAGTGTCAGAGATCTATACTTGAAAATTGAGTTGTATTTGAATCATATCACTACTGTATCAGTTTAACCATTGTTACAAAAAAATCTCTTAACCGAGTGGAATTAACAGTCTTTTTGTACTTCCATATGACATTCAAGGAATGTTAATTATTGTCTTGTTGACCCCATAGTGAATGTTGGTCAAAAGTCAACTATTAGTGATAAATCCTCTAACTAGGTCACACCTTACAGTGTGCATTGTAACCTTTAATAGGGTTGGCTCCTAACTGAGCTTACTTCAGAAGAGTGAAATATTTTGGGTTACCAGTCCCAAGTGGTTTTTCCCTTAGTAGGGTTTCCACATTAAATCTTTTTGTTGTGTTATTTGTTATGATTGTTTTTCTACCATACTTTACATGTTGCATATTTGATTAATCAGTAAAGACAGTTTGGATAATTACTAATATTCGGTAAATAAACAAAAAAGATAGTTATCTTATCTTACCGAGTTGTTTGATTTGTTAAAAAGTTTTAAAAAGTACATCTAAGAGTTTGGGACTATAGGATAATTGATTTTACTGATTCACCCACCCCCTCTTAGTTATCTAACAATTATTATCAGAGCATATTCATTGCTTGGAGGAAAGTTTCAAGGAATTAAGAAAAAGATCACAAGATGTATAAAAGAGAGGTGCTGAAGCTAAACAAAGATAACTTCTCAACATAGAAAAGAAGGATGAGGCTACACATATCTAGAATTGGAGAATCTACTCTTCATATCCTAGACAATGGCTACATAGAACTGACTATTGGACCATTGATAGTTGATCAACTGAGAGATAGACATGAACACAATATAACAATGATAGAGATTGTTGTTGCTCTATCTAATGCATAATTTGAAGATGTCAAAGAATGCACTACAGTGAAAGAAATGTGTGACAAACTTGCACTAGTTCATGGAGGAGATGTAAATGTATTGAGAGCCAGAGTTGGAAGCCTTAGAGGAAAATTTGATGATATAAAAATGAAAGAAGGTGAGAACATCGCATAATACTCTAACAAAATCAAGAAGGTGATCAATTATATTCGAGAAGCAGGAGGTTTTATTGATGAAGACACTATTGTGAGTAAAATTATTAGAACCTTGCTACCTATCTATGCTATTATAATCTCTTCTATTCATGAAATGAGATCTGCACCTGGTAGTATTCTTACACTTGATAATCTAATTGGTAAGTTGACTAATTTTAAGCTGATTAACTATGATAATAGTATTATATCGAGTGTTGAGTCTACATTTATGTCATCCTTAAAGATTGGTAAGTCTAGTAGTAAATATAACACAAGAAATGAAAGTGGCATTGATAGTGAAGATGAGCTTGATGAGCTTGAAGCATTTATGGCTAGGAGACTTCAAAAAGATAAAGGAAGGTATAAAGGAAAGTTACCTTTAGCATGTTTTAATTGTAAAGATATTGGCCATATTATTGTTAGATGTCCTAATAGGAGAGATGAAGATAAATATAATGACCAAACTAGTGATAGAAAGTTTGACAGAAGAGATAACCGAGAACATAGAGGAAAATGATAGTTTGATAGAAGAAACAACCGAGACTACAAAGACAAGGGAAAGAAGGAATGTTACCTTGTTAGGGATGATGATAATGACACCAACACTAACACTGATGAAGATGTTGAGGTGGTATTTGTTCCAATGAAATATGATTCAGAAGAAGAAGAAAGGTATGTAGAAACAAAACTTATATCTAAAGTTAGCAAGAATGATCTACAACTGATTGTAGTTCATAATGGAGGATCTGTTAAAATGGGAAATGACACACCTTTTCTAGTAAAAGAAATAGGATGTTGATGAACTACAACTAATTGAGTACCTGAATGACATGAAGATCAGTGATTAGAGATCACCGAGCAATGAATGGTTATGTAAGATAATTAAATTAGTCGTTATGTTGTCATTGATGTCAACTAGTTTTGATAGTACTTATCATGTTAGTTGTAAATATCTAAACATTTGTAAAGAGGAGAGAAGAGATGAAGAATCAATATATCTACATGGAGGAAGATGGATATGACAGATGAGGATAAGGAATACTTTGGGTAACTTATTGATGAGTCTATGACTTCATATGGTTGACTTGATTATGTTGCATTAATCTATTATGAAGAAGGAAGAAAGATGTTACAAAGTAGTGTGGTCAGTTAATGAAGCATTCCATTATACACCAAGCTAGTGTAGTGTATATCAAGCGATAGTTTCAACTGAGCTTGTATTCACCAACGCATTTCTTTGTCAACTGAGTATGGACAAAAGAACTAAATGACTAGTTTAGCCAATAGAAATTGATGAGCTGTAAAGTGTTATGATTTCGAGGTGGAAGATAAATTTCATTATGAGATCTATGGCTAAAAACATTTGAGGAAAGTTTAAGCGACAAAATAAATGAAGGATTTTAAGTGGCAAAATATGATGGATGAAAAGAAAATGATTTACTAGTCTATTTAAGAGACATTGGTTTCATTGTGAAAAGGATGCCAAAAGAAAGAGACTACAAAGATATTGCGTCAACACAACTTCATGCATGCCTAATCAAACTAGTTGAAGTAGAACTGAAATATAGATTTAACTGAGCGTTAGAGAGCTATTACTGAGTGACAATAAGTTATTGAATATCAAAGAACTGAATTGAAATATTGATTAGAGGATTTGTATGGGCTTAGAATAGATCTAAACATCTGCAAAGTCAAGTTGTATTGTAATCAGATCACCTACTATTTTAGTTTAACCATTGTAAATAGATAAAATCTCTTAACCAAGTGGACTTGAAAGTCTTTTGATGTCATTCATAGAATTTACATTATTATCATGTCAACCCCATAGTGAATACTGGTTGGATGATAACTATTAGTGTCAAATCCTCTAACAAGGTCACACCTTACAGTGTATTTTGTAGCCTTTAACAGGGTTATCTCTTCACTGAGCTCACTTCAGAAGAGTGAAAATATTTTGGGTTATCGGTCCCAGGTGGTTTTTCCCTTTACAGGGTTTCCACGTTAAATCTTTGTGTTATGTGTTTATGTGGTTATTGTTTGGATATCATACTTTACATGTTGCATATTGGATTTGGTTAGTAATCACTATGAGTAATTAACTGGTAGTCAGTAAAGACACAGACAATTTAGTAATCTTGTTTATCGAGATGCAGAATTAGCTAAATTTGTTTTAAGTGACACATTTTGTAATTTGGGACTGTGGATAACTGATTCACCCCCCTCTCAATAATTCTAACAATTGGTATCAGAGCACATTGGTTGCTTGGAATAGAGTTTTCAAGACTTCAACAAAAATATCACAAAATGTATAAGAGGGAAGTGTTGAAGCTAAACAAGGACAACTATACAATATGGAAAATCTAAATGAAACTTCACATATCTAGTATTGGTAATTTTGCCCTCACCCTATTGGATAATGGCTACGTAGCACCACCTACAGGACCTTTGACTCTTGATTAATTGAGAGATAGACATGAGAATAATATTACTATGATGGAGATTGTTGCTTCTCTATTTGATGTCGAATTTGAAGATATCAAGGATTTCCTTACTTCAAATTAGGAAATATGGGATAAACTTGCAAAAGTTTATGGTCGAGATGAAAATGTGAAAAAAGCCAGAGCTGAAAGTTTAAGGAGATTCGATGATATTAAAATGAAAGAGGTAGAAAACATTGTGTAGTATACAAACCAAATAAAGGATGTAGTTAATGCTATCAGAGGATCTAGTGGTGTCATTGAAGAAGATACAATGGTAAGTAAAATTCTGAGAACCTTATTGCCTGCTTATGCAATTAGAATTTTTGCAATACATGGAATTAGGTCTGTACCTAGCATTACTCTTACTCTTGACAATTTGATTGGTAAGCTAACAACCTTTGAGCTAAACAACTTTGATAATAGTGTTGTACCATCTGTTGAATCTTCTTTTATGTCTTCTCTGAAGATTGGTAAGTCTAGCAGCAAACATAATAAGAATTATAGTGATAGTAATACTGATGATGAGCTTGATGAGCTTGAAGCTCTTATGGCTAGGAGATTACCTAAAGGTAAAGGTAGATATAAGGGTAAATTACCTTTAACATGTTTTAATTGTAAAGAAGTTGGTCATATTGTTGCTAGATGCCCAAACAGGAAAGAAGATGATAGAAACAAAGATCGATCTAGTGAAGGAAGATATGGAAGAACAAGCAACAAAAGTTACCAAAGCTACAATAGGGATAACTGAGAAAACAATGATAAGGGAAAAAAAGGTATGTTATATTACAGAAGAGAATTATACTGATACCAACACCAATGAAGATGTTGAAGTAGTATTTGTTGTGATGAAGGATGATTCTGAGGAAGAAGAAAGGTATGCAGAGACAACACTCATTTATAAAGTAAGTAAAAATGATACATGAATTATTGATAGTGGCTATACACATCACATGACTGGTGATGAGGAAAGGTTTGATCATCTTGAGAAATATAATGGAGGATCTATAAAAATGGGCAATGATACACCTTGTATGGTTAGAGGAAAAGGATCTTTATTGATAAATGACAAAATAAGATGTGATAATGCTTATTGGGTAGAAGAACTAAATTACAATTTTCTAAGTGTGGCACAACTTAACAACTCAAGTCACCGAGTAGCTTTTGAGAGAAAGAAGGTAAAGATATTTGATGATGGAGGAAAACTTGTTAGAATAGGAGCACAATCTAAAGGTAACCTATTTTATCTTGACAATGTTGAGTCTTCCTATTTAATGATGAAAAATGAGGATGCATGGTTATGGCATAAAAGGTTATGTCATGTAAACTTTGATGACATGATTAAAATTAGTAGAAACAAAAAGGTTAGAGGTCTTCCTAGCCTATCAAAGCCTGATCATTTTATGTGTCATGGATGTCAAAAGGGTAAAATGAAAAAATCTAGTTTTAAGAGTAAAGAATATTCAACAAAGAGAATTTTAGAGCTAGTTCACACTGATCTATGTGGTCCCATGAGAACACAGAGCTACTATGGAGATAGATATTTCATTCTGATTGTTGATGATTACACTAGATTAATGACTGTAATTTTTTTAAAAGAGAAATTAGAGGCATTTAAGATGTTTAAATGGTACAAAGCCAAAGTAGAGAAAGAAATCAGGAAGGAACTGAAATGCTTGAGATCTGATAGAGGTAGTGAATTTATTTCTGGTGAATTTACTAACTATTGTAATAAGCATGGTATAAAAAGATAGGTTTCTGCACTAAGAACACCTGAACATAATGATATTGCTGAAAGAAGGAATTTAAGTCAATTATTGATTGCATAAGGACACTTATGATAGAAAAAAATGTGGCTTAGACATACTAGAGAGAGGTAGTTAGTACAGGTGTATATGTTTTGAACCAAGTACAATTGAAGGACACAAACAAAACACCCTACGAGTTATGGTTTGGTCACAAACCAACTATAAGCTACTTCAAAATTTTAGGTAGCAAATGTTTTATTCTAAAAGATGATAGAAATGGAATGTTTGACTCTAAATGGGATGAAGGGATATTTCTTGGATATTCTACTAAAAGCAAAGCTTATAGGTGTCTGCATAAAGTTACTAATAAAATGATTGAAAGTACTAATGTTAGGGTTGATGAATTTGATACTAAAAATGGTGAAGAAAGCACTAGGGAGCCAAAATACTATGGTAGATTCACTTACATTGAACATCTAGAGCACCTATCAAAGCCATAGGCTGAGTCGACCAAGCATCAGGAAGAGAACACCGAGGAACAACCAAGGGAAACTAAAAATCAAGAAGGAGCTACTGAGAAAGGAAATGAACCTGAACAGGGTGAACAATAGAGAAGAGATCAAGTGCTAGCAAGACTTGTCAGAAGACATCATCCTGAGAACCAAATCATTGGAGACAAGCAAGTTGGCATGCTGATAAGAAGTTAGTTAAGACAAGAAGGTACATGCTTAGTTTGTGAGTTTAAACTGAAAAATGGACAAATGAAATGAATGAAGAGATAGAATAGATAGAGAAAAACAAGACATGGACCTTAGTACCTAGGCCAAAAGATAAGAATGTTATCAGTACTAAATGGATTTTTAGAAATAAGTTGAATGAGAATGGAGAAGTTACAAGGAACAAAGCTAGACTTGTATGCAAGGGATATGTACAAGAGGAAGGTATAGATTATGGTGAAACTTTTGCACCAGTTTCTAGACTAGAAGGAGTCTGCATGTTACTTGCATATGTAGCACATAAAAATTTTAAAATTTATCAAATGGATGTTAAGTCTACTTTTTTGAATGGGATACTAGAAGAAGAGGTCTACATAGAACAACCAGAAGGGTTTGTTGATCTAGACAAGAAATACATGGTATGTAGACTACAAAAAGCTTTATATGGTCTAAAGCAAGCACCTAGAGCTTGGTATGAAAGGCTGCATACTTATTTGTTAAGTATTTGTTTTGTTAGAACTAGTGAAAACAATAATTTGTATATGAAAGGAGAGTCTGATGACACTATTTTAATTGCTAAAATATTTGTGGATGATATAATTTTTGGAGGTCAAGCTCATGTCTATAAATCATTTTCTGATGAGATGAGAAAAGAGTTTGAAATGTCTATGTTTGGAGAGATTAAGTTCTTTCTAGGCTTGTAGGTTATTTAGTAGAATGATGGAATATTCATCACACAATCCAAGTATATAAAGGAAGTACTAAGAACATTTGGCATGGAAGATGCTAAACTAGTTGGAACATCGATGGTCACAGGCTGCAAACTAACTAAAGATGATAAATCTACAGAGGTAAACCAGACATTGTACCAATCCATGATTGGTAAATTGATGTATATAGTACATAGTAGGCTAGACATTGCACATGCAGTGGGGATTGTTGCTAGATTTTTTGCCAATCCAAAGGATTCACACATGAATGCAGTAAAAAGAATCTTCAAATACCTGAAGAAAATAGAGGAATATGGTTTATGGTGTTAGAAAGTAAAGTCCACCAAGATAACTGAGAGGGGGGGGATGAATTAGTTATTAGATAATTATAACCTTTATCAACTTCAACATCATTTAACCATGTAAGAAATGTAATTGCCAACCATAGAAAGATATTCATACACAATGACACAATAACACAAGATATGTTGACTAGGGAACCTCTTGATCAAAGAGTAAACCCCGGTGGGAATGATGCCCACAAAAGATGCACTAATATAAATATTCCTTATGAAAGGATGGACTCTGTTAGGAGTCTTATGAAATACATTCAGTACATATGAATCCTTGTTAGGAGATTTTGAATCCCTGTTAAAAGATTCTAACCCTATTAAAAATTATGGAAGACAGAATGACCCACTGCCCAAACAAATTTAGGGTAAGATCACTAAACACACTGTCCAAATGACCTTAAGCTTATTTTGTAGAATAATGTTAAATATTTTACCTCCTCACTATTCCAAACCACACTTACTGCTACACCAGATCTCAATTCTAGATCTTTGTACTTCACATGTCTTCCTTCACAATTTTGCTTTCACAATTTCATTAGCTCTTTTCTTCACTTCATGCTTACATTCGCATTCAACCATACCATGCTCACACTTCTTTCACATTGCTAATTCTCATCCTTTCATATCCAAAAAAAATTCCTTCCTTTATACCATACTCAAATAATTACAAATGAGTCCACACACAAATACAAAATAAAAGTTTCCACACGCTACATCAAAATTACACAACACTGTCGGCTTCCAGATGTAATAAATCTTTACTCATGTGACCTCAAAGTTTTCACTATGAACCATGTCACTATCAATCTATCTCAACCTTCCCTTTAATTTTGAAAAACTAGATTTCATCCCGATTAGGAGATATCATCCGATTTCCACAAACCGCTTACTCAGGAACACTGCCTAAATACTGCTTCCACCAAAATTCTCATAACTTCTATTAATAAATTAATTTCTATCTGCACTCTTAACCATAGAAAAATAACATATCAAATAATATAACCTCAACATCGCATAGCTCTATTTGCAATATCCCACGTGCACTAATCAAAACATTATTTGCTTCTCTACTAATCTCCAAAAGATCACTGTGTTGACATCAATGACCATCATAGTCATGAATGCAACAACAACTACTACAAAATGACTGCCAACATCCAGCATTCATTCTAAACAATGTCCCCCATTGGCATTGATGGAAACATAGATGAAAAACATCCAATGTTCCAAAAATCCAATACAACTGCTCTGATAAACATTTCAAATCTTGCTTCGTTATCCTATTTAGCTCTCTCCAACAAATGGTACAAGAGGCTTTTCATGTACACTTCTCCCCCATTGACATCAATGATAGAAATTTCATCACTATATCAACAACAACTCAATGTCAATAGACACTATTTAGAAAAATACATTCATAAAGAGTCCTCATGACTCAGCTCACATACTCCCCCATAGAGGAAGAACCAACATCCAATCCAAAAGAAAGATAGGGCTCATATACCACTGGATGAATGCAACCAGCTGCATCATTACTCAAAAGTAGGGTAGGGCATAACCCCAAGCATACCTCTCAGATATTTAAATATATCCTTAGGCAAAGGCTTTGTTAATATGTCTGCTATATGTTCCTTTGTGCTTATGTACTCCAATTTGACTTCTTTTTCAACAACTTTCTCTCTTACAACATGATACTTGATCTCTATATGCTTAGTCTTAGAATGCAAAATAGGATTCTTAGACATACTAACTATGTTGGTGTTGTCTCAATGTATGACAACAGGCTCAACAAACCTAATTCCAATATCCTTTAGCATTTGCTTCATCCAAATTACCTGGTTACAATTTTTTGTTGCTGCTACATACTCTACTTTTGTTGTGCTCTGTGAAATACAATTCGACTTCTTGCTTAGCCAAGAAACTAATCTTCCTCCAATAAAAAAGGCTCCACCATTGGTGCTTTTCTTGTCATCAACACTACCTCCCCAATCAGCATCTGTATAGCACATAGGGTAAAATCATCAGATTTTTCATACCACAATCCATAATCCATTGTACCTCTTAAATATCTCAGTATCCTCTTAACTGCTACATAATGTGATTCTCTAGGTTCAACTTGAAATCTTGCTACCATTCCAACTAAATGTTGTATATCCGGTCTAGTATGTGTTAAGTACTACAATCCTCCAATCATGGATATGTATTTCTTCTACTCAACTACTGGTGTTTCATCTTTGCTAGATAGTTTATGTCCTGTAACCATAGGTGTTCCAACTGATTTATAGTTCTCCATTCCAAATCTTTTCAAAAAATCATTCAAGTACTTTGTCTGACATACAAAGATATCATCACTGTTCTATGTTATCTATAATCCCAAAAAGTATTTCATCTCACCAATCATACTCATTTCAAATTCAATCTTCATTTCATCAGCAAATTTGTCACTAGCTTCATCTTCTCCTCAACAAACCATTTTCAATTTCTTTTGTATATAGATTACTATTAGTTGTTCCTTTAGTAAGTCCCAATTTCAACAAATACTTATCCTGTCTAGCATACCAAGTTCTAGGTGCTTGCTTTAGTCCATATAATGCTTTTTTTAGTTTACATACCATGTCTCCTTCTTGAGTCAAAGGAAAAACTTTAGGCAACTCAATGTAGAATTCCTCTTCCAATTCTCCATTTAGAAATGCTAACTTCACATCCATCTGATACACTTTGAATTTGTTAAAAGATGCATAGCCCAAGAACATTCTTGCTACTTCAATTCTTGCCACAGGTGCAAAAGTTTCTTCATAGTCAATTCTTTCTTGCTATGAGTATCCTTTACAAACTAATCTTGCTTTGTTTCTTACTACTTCTCCTTGTTCATTCATCTTGTTTCTGAATACCCATTTAGTTCTAATCACATTCTTGTTTTTAGGTCTAGGGACCAATTCCCATGTCTTGTTCTTTTCAATTTGATCTAGTTCTTCTTTCATAGCATTAATCCAATGTTCATCTTCACAAGCTTCACTAGTAGATTTAGGTTCAATTTGAGAAATCAAACATAAATGTACCTTATTCTAAGTCAGAACTCCTCTGTCCAAACTTCCAATAACTTGTTCAATAGGATGATGTCTTGATATATACCTGTTCGGTGTCATAGTTACTGATCTTGCTTCAACTATAGATTCTTCTCTAGATTCCTCTCTGGTTTCTTCTACAGGACTCTCATTCAATAATTCACTGTCAGTCTCGTAGAATAATTTAGTAGTTTCAATGTTAGGCTAAGGATGAGGTTCTTCATCAAATTCATAGTCAAGCATTCTTTCCTAAATTTTAAACTTCTCATCAACTTTAACATTTTTGCTTTCAATAATAGTTTTAGTTCTCTTGTTGTAACATCTATATGCTTTTCTCTTCAAAAAATATCCAAGAAAAATACCTTCATCACTTCTAGGATCAAACTTTCCAATATCATCATCTCGCTTTATATAACATTTGCTTCCAAAAATTCTAAAATACTTAACTAAGGCTGCATGTCCAAACCATAATTCATAAGGTGTCTTGTTTGTGTCTGCTCTGATTTGTACTCTGTTTATTGTATATACTACTGTATTCACTGCTTCTCAACAAAGTGTCTTCACCAAATCATTCTCAAATAACATAGCTCTTGTTGCTTTAGTCACTGACTTGTTTCTTCTTTCTACAATACCATTTTGTTCAGGTGTTCTAGGGGCTAAAAACTATCTCTTAATACTATTCACTTCACAAAAAGTGTTAAACTCTCTAGAAGTAAATTCTCCACCTCTATCAGATCTCAAACATTTAATCTTCATTCCAGATTCATTCTCAACTTTTTTCTTATTGATCTTAAACTTATCAAATGCTTTACATTTTCTTTTCAGAAATTCAATCCACATCATTCTTGTAAAATCATCAACAAGAATCATAAAATACCTTTCTCCATAGAAACCTCTAGTCCTAGTAGGACCGCTCAAGTCTATATGAACAATCTCCAACTTTTCTTTAGATGTGAACTTCTTACTAGGAAATGAACTTCTCTTTTGCTTAGCCATCACACATTCCTTGCAAATCATGTTAGTAGGCTTCATAATTTTAGGCAAATCCCTTACTACAAGTGTAGTATGCACTTTCACAATGTTATCAAAATTTATGTGACAAAACCTTCTGTGCCATAACCAACTGTCATCATTCTTAATAATCAAACATGTCATCTTAGTAGGATTCAACTGCAATACATTACCTCTAGTTTTAGATCCAGTTCCAATCAGATTTCCATCTTTATCCTTTATCACACAAGTTTTCTCAGTAAACCAAACTTGATATCCCTTATCAACTAGTTATCCAACACTCAAAATATTATGTCTCAAACCATCCACAAAGTAAACATCATCAGTATTAGTCTTTCCATCAAGAGTAATAGATCCTATACCTTTAATCAAACAAGGTGCATTGTTTCCAACTCTCACAACTCATCCATCATAATTGTTAAACTTTATGAACTTCTTCATGTCACCAATCATATGATGTGAACAACCACTCTCTATAATCCAATAAGATTTATTTTCAACTTGGAAAAATAATTCTTTTTCTTCCTTAACATCAGATTCAGAATTATCTTCTTTAATTGCTACAAATCCTATTTCATCATTAATCTCAATATCACTTTCACTCAAATTTCTTTCTATACTAGCTTCAAGATCTTCATCATTAGCATAATAACATTCCTTAGATCTTCTAGGCTTAAAATTATTTATGTACTTCTTAACTCTCTTACAACACTTAGATGCAAAATGACCATATTCTTGACAAGTCCAACATTTAAAAATGTTCTTACCATTTGGTTCTCTTTTTACAAGCAAGGCATTACCTTCTTCAATGTTCTTATCTTCTTCATTTCTAGATCTACTACTGTTGGCATAATCTCCACTCACACTGGTAATTCTTGACAAAGTAGGATGAATATTAAGAGTACTGAATGATGTCTTCATTCTAGGTAAGTCTCCTGATACCCTCAGGTTCATTTCTGTTGCTTCCAATCTTCCAAGAAGAGTCTCTCTTGTAAAGTTTGTAGTACAAGGTATAACTTGTTCAATCATTTGTGTTGTCTACTTAAATACAAGAGTCAATGTCCTCAAAATTTTCCATATCACTTCATTCTTTGTCTTTTTTCCTCCACAAGCTTTTATTCCTGCAACAATTTCTGACATTCTACCAATATAGCTTCTAACAGATTCATCTTCCATCATTCTTATATCTTCAAATGCACATATCCAACTATGTAATCTAGCTCTATTTGCATGTTCATCACCTTCAAAAGTAGAGAGTAAAGCTTTCCAAATTTCATGGGGTTTTGTTAAACATTTTACCTAACTGTATTCATTCTCTGGAAGTGCTATCAAAAGTGCTTCTCTTGAAAGTATGTTACACATGAATAGATCTAGCTTATCTTTAGATCCTATCTCAATATTATCTTCTCCAATGATAGTCTTCTCATTCTTTGTAATCAACCAATAACCTAGTCCTAAACATAGTAGATGTGTCTTCATCTTCTCTTTTCAGTTGTAAAAATTTACTCCATCAAACTTAGGGCTTTCTTTCCTAAAATTTTCCATAGATCTCCTTAAGCTGTTAAACTTTTCTTTTCAAGGACCTGCTGCTCTGATACCAATTGTTAGAAAGTATAGTCCACCAAGATAACTGAGAGGGGGGGGCATGAATCAGTTATTAGATAATTATAACCTTTATCAACTTCAATAGCATTTAACCATGTAAGCAATGTAATGACCAACCATAGAAAGATATTCATACACAATGACACAATAACACAAGATATGTTGACTAGGGAACCTCTTTATCAAATAGTAAACCCCGGTGGGAATGATGCCCACAAAAGATGCACTAATATAAATATTCCTTGTGAAAGGATGGAATCTAGTAGGAGTCTTATGAAATACATTCAGTACATATGAATCCCTGTTAGGAGATTTTGAATCCTTGTTAAAAGATTCTAACCCTGTTAAGAGTTATGGAAGACAGAAGGATCCACTACCCAAACAGCTTCAGGGTAAGATCACTAAACACACTGTCCAAATGACCTTATGATTATTCAGCACAATAATGTTAAATATGTTACCTCCTCACTGTGCCAAAATGCACTTATTGCTACACCAGATCTCAATTCCAGATCTCTATACTTCGCATGTCTTCCTTTACAATTTTGCTTTCACAATTACATTAGCTCTTTTCTTCACTTCATGCTTACATTCACATTCAACCATACCATGATCACACTTCTTTCACATTTCTACTTCTCATCCTTGCATATCCAAAAAATATTCCTTCCTTTATACCACACTCAAATAATTACAAATGAGTCGGCACACAAATACAAAATAAAAGTTCCCACACACTACATCAAAATTACACAACACTGTCAGCTTCCAAATGTAATAACTCTTTACTCTTTTTACCTCAAATTTTGTGCTATGAACCACTTCACTATAAATATGTCTCAATCTTCCCTTTAACTATGCAAAACTAGATTCCATCTTGATTAAGAGATATCATCTGATTTCCACAAACCGCTTACTCAGGAACACTGCCTGAATACTGCTTCCTCCAAAATGCTCATAACTTCTATGAATAAATTAATTTCTATTTGTTCCCTCAACCATAGAAAAATAACATATCAAAGAATATAACCTCAACATCTCATAGCTCTATCTACAATATCCCACATGCGCTAATCAAAACATTGTCTACTTCTTTGTTAGTCTCCATAAGATCACTGTGTTGATATGAATGACAGTTATAGTCATGAATGCAACAATGACTGCTACAGAATGACTACCAACATCTAGCATTCATTCTAAACATATGGTATCCTAAGGAAGACAAGTTTGAACTAAGAGTTGTGTACACCGATGCAGACTGGGATGGAAATATAGATGATAGAAAAAGTACAACCAAAGGAGCATTTTTCTTTGGTGAAAGACTTGTTACTTGGACAAGCAAGAAACAACCATGGATTTCTCATTCTACTACCAAATTAGAATATTTTTTTGCTTCTACAATCTATTCAAATATTGCATACATCAAGCAAGTGTTGGAAGGGATGAATGAGGTAATTACTAAGATAGTGATTATATATTGTGACAACACTAGTGCAATAAAAATTTCTAAGAATCATGTAATGCACTCAAAGACCAAGCATATTTCTATTAAGTATCACTAATTAAGAGAATAAGTACAGGAGAAGAAAGTTAAACTGGAATATGTTACATCAAAAGAGAAACTTGCTGATATTTTTACCAAGGCTCTACCAAAGGACACTTTTGAATACTTGAGGACTAGACTTGGGGTCCGTCCCCTATCTATCAATCACTAATGTGATATGGAGGTTGCATCAGCCTAATCTTATCAAAAGATCATTTATGTTGATGTAGCGTAGTTCACACTTTGGATTCTATCTAAGGTTGTGGAAGATTTGAGGAACCAGAATAAAGATTTGCATATCAGTATACCGAGATGCATTTGGTGCAACCAATGTATAACTACCGAACCATAGAGAGTTACTTAGCCATTGCAGAGCTTTATATATTTTTTTCTTTGGCATTGTTGTCAAAGGGAGAGATAAACAATATGATAAGTGTAGAGATCACTGGAACATCTATCCAAGGGAGAGACAATCTAAGAACTAAAAAGATCAAATCTGTAGAGGAAAGTCTACACTTACAATGCTATCATGTAACATAGTGATTAAACATATTAAAATATCAAGCTAGGGAGAGCTTACCAAGCTACAACATTTTCTTACATAGTTGTAGAATACATGTTTGGTATGTGTATGGTATATTTCATATTTCTCAAGTTGCCATCAATTCCAAAGGGAGAGATTGGTGAACTATAATTGATTGAGTACCTGAATGACATGAAGATCAATGATTAGATATCATCGAGTACTAAATGGTTATATAAGATAATTAAATCAGTCGTTATGTTGTCATTGATGTCAACTAGTTTTGACAGTACTTATCATGTTAGTTTCAAATATCTAAAGATCTATAAAGAGGAGAGAAGAGATGAAGAATCAAGATATCTACATCAAGGAAGATGGATATGATAGATGAAGATAAGGAATACTTTGGATAACTTATTGATGAGTCTAGGACTTCATATGGTTGACTTGATTATGTTACATTAATCTGTTATGAAGAAGGAAGAAATATGTTACAAAGTAGTTTGGTTAGTTAATGAAGCATTCCAGTATACACCAAGCTAGTGTAGTGTATACTAAGTGATAGTTTCAATTGAGCTTGTATTCACCAACGCATTTCTTTGTTAACTGAGTATGGACAAAAGAACTAAATGATTAGTTTAGCCCACAAAAATTGATGAGCTATAAAGTGTTATGATTTCAAGGTGGAAGATAAAGTTTGTTATGAGATCTACAACTAACAAAATTTGAGGAAAGTTTAAGCGGCAAAATCAATGAAGCAGTATAAGCGGCAAAATCAATGAAGGAGATAAAGCGGCAAAATCTAATGGATGAAATGAAAATGGTTTACTAGTCTATTTAAGAGACATTGGTTTCATTGTAAAAAGGATGCTAGAAGAAGGAGACTATAGAGATATCATGTGGACACAACTTCATGCATGCTTGATTAGACTGGTTGAAGAAGAACCGAACTAAAAAGTTAATCAAGTGTCAAAGAGCTATTACCAAGTGACAGCAAGTTATTGAATATTGAAGAACTGAATTGAAATATTGATCAGAGGATTTGTATGGGCTTAAAATAGATCTAAACATCTGCAAATTCAAGTTGCATTGTAATAAGATCACCTACTGTTTCAGTTTAACCATTGTAAATAGATAAAATCTCTTAATCAAGTGGACTTGAAAGTCTTTTGACGTCATTCATAGAATGTACATTGTTATCTTGTCAACCCCATAGTGAATGTTGGTTGTATGATAACTATTAGTGTTAAATCCTCTAACAAGGTCACACCTTACAGTGTGTTTTGTAACTTTTAATAGGGTTGGCTCTTCACCAAGCTCACTTCAGAAGAGTGAAAATATTTTAGGTTACTGGTCCCAGGTGGTTTTTCCCTTTATAGGGTTTCCACATTAAATCTTTGTGTTATGTGTTTATGTGGTGATTTTTTGGATATCATACTTTACATGTTGCATATTGGATTTGGTTGGTAATCACTATGAGTAATTAACTGGTAATCGATAAAGACACATATAGTTTAGTATTCTTATTTATTGTTGGCCCACTTTTTATCCTTTAGCCATTTCATAAAGTGGAAGATTTAGTGTCATAGCTAGGTCTGGTCATGTTGATGTCTAGGTCTAAGTCTTCTCTAGGATAGGATATCCTTGTTGGGTTCCCCTACCACTACATTCTTGCTTTAAGCCGAGTGGGTTGTTTCAAAAGTCTCTTTATATTGGGTAGGTTATAGATCCTAACCGGGCAAGGAAGATGCTCTATGTTGGTTCCTGGATAGGATTTTATACTCCATGAGATACCAATATGCTTATGATGGATGTTAAGGAATGGTTAGCTCCAAATATGGGAAATCTATAAGCAACTGGACCAACTATAGGGATAAGACTACCCTCTTCTGCTTCTGGCTTTGCAAAACCAAGGCGGGTGCACCTGATCCAATAGTATTAACTTTGACTGATAGTTCTAACTCTGCCCCTTATTTCTTTATTAGATCTTTCAACCGATGCATACAATGAGAAAGTACTAAACAAGAACCTATTGTTCATTGACTCTCCATCACTAGGTAGGACAATACATAAATGTAAATAAAAGTAAAGACTGGTAGTGATTTGAATGATTTGGGATTATAAGATTTGAATCACTCTTCTCAACACAAAGATAGGAGAATATAGGCTAGTGCCTTATCTATTGGGCAAGATATCAAGGAAAAGAATGGATACAAATGGTGTCTAAAATTGGTCTTTAGACATAAACACAAAGGGCTTCAAATCTTTCCTACTTATGAGAATCCTTCAAATAAACTCTAAGAACACATATCCCACCTTGAGCAATATTTAATCTAATCCTAGGTTGGAACTCAAAGCCCTAATACATTCATATAAACCTTATGCAAAGATTTAAAGATTTAAAGAATAGAGCAAAGGAGAGAAAAGATCTGAGGTTTGTATTAAGTATAACCTTTCACCATATGCATAAAGTATCTAGAATAGTAAGCTTACAATATGAAGATAACTTGTATTTATTCTCTATTTTTTGATAAAATGATATAAAAAATTACAATCCTTGATTGAAAAGCTAGGGTTTTAGAAATTTCTATCTTTTTACCTGAACTTCCAATCCCTTAGAATGATCATGAAAAATCTCTTTATACTAAGAGATGCAACAAGCAACCGATCATTGTAGGGTTACAAAAATTAACCCTAAAAAAACTTTTCAACAACCCCAAAGGTTTTACAATTAATACCCCAGTGAAATAGATGAGATATTTGCAATTGAGTTGACGTGCTTTATGTCTTCAATGCTATCCTTTTCTCTTTCTCACAAATCTAATTTAATTATCTCACTGTCAAACTGCAATGAATGCCCCTCTACAAGAAAACAACCTTGATATTCAACTGGCTCAGCATCATAGGAAACAAAATTAGATTCTAGCAATAACTTATGTCTTTTGTATCCTTTCCCAACTGCAATCTATCCTGAAACAATAAATTCTCAGCCACCGCTTCATTTTACATGACTCACTAGTTCAAAAACCCTAGCAAAACCCTATAGGATATTTGAATTTGAATAAATATGGTAACCAGCTCAACTTTAAAATGTGACTATCGATGCATCTTATTCCTAGCAAATCGGGCAGCTTGTAGAATCCCTCAACAGTCAACAAAACCTTAAAAATTTGCTTTGCCACCTCATAAAACCTTCGAACCAATCAGAAAGAAGCACGTCAACAATGAATCAACACATTGGACCCACTTTTCATAAACTTTAAAAATGAACGCCTGTCGTAAGTTCGCATAGCCTCAAAAGATTCTATGTGAACATCAGACAACCGTTAGATCCTTCTATCTTTGCATCCTTTAGAATCTCTTAGGTCCAATGATGTGTCCACATTCCTTTCTGGCTCAGCCAATCATAACATGACACCTCAGCTATGAACCACCAGACGGTCCTACTATTCTTGGCTAACCCTTAACCCTTTGACCCTTTAGTTATTTAGTGAACTAGAGACTGAAGCCATTCACTTACTCATCGAGAAACTTAGAACACCACTAAATAAATCTGAGATTTAGCGAATAGACTATTCACCCATTCGCGAGAAGATTTAGAACTTCACCATTTTATTTTGAGAATGCGTGAACATAGAGGAAACTTTTATCGGCCCACTAAACATTTGTCTAAGCTACCAAAAAACTTTGATAACCCTCGGCCCACCTATAAATCATCACATGTCATCATACCATTTGCTGCCTCCACTAAGTCAGCTCCGACACAGGACCCACTACCCTTTAGCATCCAATCGGATGATGGGTGTAAGATCACATGGGGGAAGAATATTCCATGCAATCATACATCGACCATCGATCAAAAATATCTAACACAAGCCCCACTAACAAGCTCCACCTCATTATTATCTGGACCAATTAAAAACTACCAACTACGCAAACCTGGTAGTGGACCCGTTGAAAGAAAAGATTACGTCACAAAAAAGAATCAACTGTTGTCTTATAATCTCATGCATTTGACACATCCTTTGTGAAGATACACCCACCATTAATCTCTATAGATGTTAGAGCCTTCTGACATGCCGACAAATAGGACCCACTACCCTTCCCAAATCACCAATAGGTGGACTAATCACAGACTGCCAACCGTGCAAATCTGTCGGACGGTCCCATGTCTTTGAAACACCGCGTCATTAGGAAAGATCAATGGCCAATGTAAGATCGCAAGCCTCTGACACATTGCTTGTGAAGATATGCCAACCATTAGATCAAGATGTTGTCAAAGTTGGGCCTAGGAAAAGACTTAAGCCAGAACATTTAGAAAATATTAAAGCACTAGACTTAGGAAAAATTACATCGACGGATTTAGGAAAAATTAAAGCTGGGCGCTTGGAAACTTAGGGAAAATAAAGACCACCAAGTGAAAAATTTAATGCACATGTGTTTATCAGTTTTAAGTGACCCAAAAAGTAACACAAAATTAGAACAAAGCATAGGGTACACTTAGGGTTTTTCCTACAAATGGCTAGAATTTGAATTTTTGCCTAAGGTTTTGCTAGGAAAATGGAAAAATAATTGCAGAGGCATGGAGAAAAAATACTGCAACCATGGAATTTTTACTTGTGCTAATAGTGGCTCATGCTCGGGGACATGTATCTCCTATAGATACAATGAGAAGCTAGAATCTCCTGGTACAGCAAACCAGAACCAAAACTTCGAACCAAAAATAGGAAACTACACACAAAAAACTTTAAAACACAACTGTACAAAGAGTCAAAAATCTTTAGGAGAAGTAGAACTTCAAAAATTGGCTATGAATAGGCAACTCTAGGAGTTCTCCTATCAAATTCTTCAGAATGTAAGAGCCTGCTCCCCATTTTTCTTGAATAATATATGGGCCTAACCATATGGGATCAAATTTCCCATGTTTTCCTTTGTCTTGCATTCTTACATTCCACATTAATACCATGTCTCCCTCTGCAAAATTTCTCTAAATAGTCCTTCTATCATACAGGACTTTGCACTGGGCTTGCAAATTCTCATTTTTGATGTGTGCATCATTTCTTACCTCATTGAGTTGAATCAGGTCATTCATTCTAACTGTCATATCTTCTTCAACATCTTAATCATATTTTTGAATGAAATGATACATTTACAACAAATTATTTTGGGGTAATCTTGCATTTATTCCATACACTAAGTCAAAAGGGGCACACCCTACTGCCTTCTTTATTGTAACCCTATCAGCCCACAGGGCTCGTAATAACTTGGAATCCCAGGCCTTCTTGTTTTTGTCCAAGATTCTTTTCAAAATCTTGATTAAACTTTTATTGTTGGATTCTTCTTGGCCATTGCCTTGTGGATGATAAGCAGAAGAATATGAAATTTTAATACCATTATATCTGCAAAAGTCAACAAACTCTTCTGACCTAAAACATAATACATTATCAACCACCATAGTTTTTGGGCAACCAAACCTTATCAAAATATTCTGCATCACAAAATCTGTTACTACTTTTCTAGTTGCTCTTCTTGTAGGGATTGCCTCAACCCACTTAGTGGAATAATCAGTTGCCACTAAGATATAAGAATGTCCACCACTAGATTTATTAGGGATTTCACCAATGAAATCCATACCCCACTTCTGGAAAGGGGCTTGAACAAAAATAGGTTTGAGGGGCGCATTCCCACTGAATTTTAGTTTTCCTACAAACCTTTGGCAAGGATCACACTTCTTAACAAATTGATGGGTATCCTTGAAAAGTGAAGGCCACCAAAAACCTACCCTGATGATCTTGTGGGCTGTAGTCTTTGCCATGTAGTGTCCTCCACAAATTCCAATATGCATTTCATGCATCAAGAGCTGGGCCTTACCATAGTCTACACACCTGAGCAAAACACCTTCATTACTCCTCCACCAAAGCTCACCATTTATAATTGCATATCTCAAAGAGTGGAGTTTAATAGTTCTTCTCTTATTTTCATCTAATTCAGGTGGTAAGACCATCTTTTGTAGATATTTGAAAATATCTTTATACCATTCACAACAATCCATGTTACATGTTAGTCCATTTTTCATTCATAGCAAAATCCTATGAAAATGGCCTCTTCCCTGCAAATGTTTTTGTAATGTGTCCTGCCCTGTGCTGTTCAATGTATCACCTTGCTCCAATCCAAGTTGCACATGCTGAATTGAAAAACCTAGAAAGTTATTCGAGTTTAAAGGTCTGCAAGAAATATTTTTAGAATCTGCCACAGTGTTGAAAACCCACAGTGTTTTGAAAATCCATGATGTTTTTGGTCTGTGTAAAAACCTTTGTTATTTTCAACCTTATACCTTCCAACTTTTGTGTGCTTATCTCTTTTGGCATCAGAAACTTTGTGTGTTTTCGATCCTCTTTCATCAAAAACCCTATGTTTTTGACCCCGCACTTCTGCCCTATTTGTTGGCATTCTCTAACTGTGCAAGTGTGATGGATGGTGGGCCCGGGTCTTCAAAGGGTTTCAAATGATTGGTTGTCGCATGATCACATGTCAAGAATTTTTGAGATGTGACCATGCGACCTGTTGACACATGTCCCAGTGGGCTCGTCGGCTAGGGTCTGATATATGTTTAATGGGTGACAAAGATCGGTGGTTGTCGCTATACCATAAGGAAAAGATGCAAGCTTTTTAATCTCCACCCTTTAACAAGAGTCGTTGATGCGGTATGAAGGTGGTTGGTTTTTCTTGTGTGGGCGTGTAGTGGGACCTGTCTGCTTAGTGGCACTGCTGTGTCAATTTTCTATTGGTTTCCTGTGATGAGTTGGATTTCATGTCAGCGGGGCCCTGTGTTAGAGATTTAAGATCTACGGTTGGTGTGTGATTGCAAGGAATATTATTTCCCCTTATGATCATGCAACAATCATCCGATCTTGCAGTGTTTAAATAGGTTGACGGGCGATGGGTCCTATGTTAGTGACTGGGTGTGAATCATGAATGGTGGTGTTGTGGCAATCTCTGGTTGGTTTGAGTTGGCAGGATGATAGGTTTGAATGCGGGCCTAGGTTAGGGTATCTCGGTGGTGACATGTCAACTGGCAGGATGCATGTTAGTGACTTGTCGCATGTTCGCATGAGCTAGTTTTCTGGCTTGCGAACATGCGACAAACCCTTTTGTGGCAGTGACAGTGTTGGCGGTTATGAAGAAGGTAATGGAAGTGGCATGTCGCATGTTCATGTAGCTCATTTCTAGGCTATGCAATCATGTGACTAAGCACAGGACATCATGGTTGTAGAGTTCTAAGGTGGGCCCATGATGCCAGTCTTGCCAATGTGCTCATTTTTTATTGGTTGCATGACTGTTGATGGAGCCAAGAACTTTACAAAGGGTTGGTGACTGACTATCGACCATGGCTAAGGGTTTGCAGTCGCATGATCGCAAGGGTGAGTTGGGTGCCTTACGATCATGTGACCAGGCATAGATGAAACTGGATTCCTGTGGCGGTGAAGTTCATGACCACGTGATTGCGTGACTAAGGGAAAATAGTTTAGGAACATGAAGCCCATGAAATGCATGGTGACCGTTTGGCTTCAAATTTTGATTTTCCTGAGGATCTGTAGTGACCAAAGGTACCAGAATTCAATGCTTTTATGGCCAAATTTGATTGGTTTGGTGGCACTTGCTATTGTGGTGTGGTCCAGGGTGCCATGAGTGTTTGCAGGGATGTTTTGCCATGTGGTGAAGGATAGATTTTGTTGTTTGATGCTTTTTGTAGGAGTTTTTGAATCTTGATGAAATTTTGATTGGTTGGGTGGTTAAAGTCTTAACCTTGGTTACCCATAGCTTTTTGCATCCTACTAGTTTAGGATTCCAAGGTAACCAGTGATATAAATTGTCAAAATTTTGACTGTGTAGGGGTTCTAAATTTTGTAAGTTCCAGGAAGGGTCCTTTTCCTATAGATTTTCTTCTTCTTCTCTGCATATAGGGTGTTCTTCTTCTTCCATTGTGGGTTCAGGGGAATAGAATGCATGTTGCAGTAGATTTGTCTTATGTATGAGAACTCAATTTATTCTTACTGTTACCAAGTTATCTCCATTTGAGCTTTGAATTCATTGATCATACATCAAGGGTGTTTGATTTGTCTTCTTGTATTGCCTATGTGTTTGCAAGTGGAGTTGTCTTCATAGAGATAACTAGTTCAAGGTTAGTATTCATGTATGTATGAGCTGAAATATGAAGGATAGGTTATGCTTGTCTTCCAGTGGATGCTGGTTAATGTATTGTCTATTCATAGGTCTCTTCTAAGGGGAGGGTCAAAATCCTTTGATGGATAATAACATGCTTGAATGCATAGGTGGGTGTTAATTTGAAGTTTGGTCATGGTGTGTGATTGATGTAAGGCATCAACACATTGAATATAATGTTTCCTTATTTCATAGCTATCTCTTGCAGTAGGGTATTTGACTCTATGGCCCATTGGATAAGGCACTAGTCTATGAGAGACTTAGGGTATCTCAGGGGTCCCTTCTATCCATTTCAAATCATTTCCATTCAGTTCCACCCTTTCCCTTTCATATTTTTAGGATAGATCTCTATTTTTCATACTCACTCCATGCAAGTTGGGCTATTGCATGAGATATTGGCTTCATTTGAGGTACAGGATACCTATAAGGGTTTGAAAACCATTCCACAGTCAGTTACCTATAGGCCTGTAGTGTGACACAAGTTTGTATGAGTGTGCAAATGAGGTACACCCACCTGAGTGATGTGGAGCTCAAAGTGTAGAAGGATCTCTCTTTGATCCTTGTTAGTTGGCCCTTTTTCCTATTAGATTTGGAGTGTTGAGTGAATGTGACACTAGCCTTGTCAATCCTAATGCCAAGCTGACCTTTGGGGAAAAATAAACACCAACAAGATGGTGACTCTACTAGGGAGAGTCGAAAATAAAAATCAAGCATTTGCAAAATTTTCTCACCTAGTTGTGAGTGGCGGCTCTGATTTGTCTCTGTTTGATCATTGCATCTTCTGATAAATAGTGCATGTTATCCTGGTGAGTTTTGGTTAGTTGGAAGAGATACACAAATCAGTGAAATACTTTTCTCTTCAACAAGATGGTGACTCTACACTAAAAAGAACTTGATGGAGCTGCATGGTGAGCTCTGGATCTGCCTTGCTTTCTAGTCAACAAGTTTCAAGTTGCAAAACTTTTAGGTATTCTTTTGTTGAAAATGTTTCCCTATCAAGTGTGTAGCACTGCTATAAAGGGATAAGTGGTAGGCAGTTCCTCATAGAGGAATATGGCCCCTTTTGTTTTGATGGCATTGAAGGTGCCCCTAATGAGTTCTTTGCTGAGGATGGGAAGTGCTTGCCAAGATTCATGGCTAGTGGATCTGTTTCTGCAAGCCAGCATGTTGATGTTGTCATGGGTATTTTTGGAGGTATGGATGTTGAACATGAAGATAATGCCATGAGGTTATTTGTGCACACATTTTCTGATGGTGCAAGGAAGTGGTTCTTGTCCTTGCCCTCATGCTCAATCCCTTCTTGGGATGTGTTGAGAGCTAAGTTTGTTGAGCATTTTGATAAAGTTGCTGCTCTCAAGAAGGAATTAGTGAGGTTGAAAATGGTGAACTGGTAGTTAGCAGAGGACATAAGATTGCTAAGACTAGTGGCTCCTGATGATGTTCATGAGGAGGCTAGTGTTTCTGATGTTGATTCTCACTATGCAGAGAGTGTTGACTATGAAGTTGATTCTGAGATCAGTGCATATGAGGATGTTGAAGATGAATCTGAGGATGGCAATATTTTCTTTTTGTCTGCATATTTTTCTTCTTGTCAACATGAGAAGGCAATCTTCTTGTCCCGGTTTGATGATGTTTTGTGTGAAGGGCAGAATATTGGATATGATGCAAATGATGATTCCTACATAGATTTTTTCACACAAGATGATCTAAGGACATAAATGTGTATCCTTGTTCCTCACAAGGATGATATTTACAGCACTAGGGGTGAGGCTGAGGAAAATGATATCAAGGCCCAAAGTCCATTGAGCAGTAAAGAGATTTCAGCACTCTTGGTTGATGAATTCCAAAGGTATGCACCTTGTCTAGACTTTAATTTGCAGCTCCCCTATGATATAGTCTTTGACACTGATAATGAGGCTAGTGTTCAGAGTGATCTTGATGACCCATGTATACAAAATTTCCCCTCTGGTAGTGACTCTACAGAAGAAGAGGTTGAAGACCATGACATTGTGTTTTCCTGTTATGAGGATTATTGTGATGAGCAAGTTTTTTGTTCATTTTTTGTTCCTTCTTCTACCAAATATGATAGTGAAGAAGACCTTCACTTGGTTCATGATGCAGTTAGTGAGGACATCATGGAGGAACCAAGTTGCCTAGTGGCTAAAGCAATGCATAAAGATAAATCAGAGGGTTCAAGTCCTTTTCAGCTAGGTAATTCTGATGTAATGCATGATGCTCAGTATGTTTTATTTTTTGATGCATTACAAGGTGAGTTTTTTATTCTTTCCAGTTAGCAAGAAGAAGTAGATGATGTTCCCTACTTCTTGGAATTTGAATATGAATATGGTGGTTGTGACTGGAAAGACATGGGCAGTTATCATTATAGTTTCATTTTTCAGCCCATGGTTATTCACATACATTTGCAGTAGGATGATCATAAAATTTTTACGTGGTGGGTCACGTATGTGGATGAGAATCAAATTTTTGATTCAGAAGGGTCGCTAGTTTTCTTTTGGGGCCTTGAGCTTGCTATAAATACTTGTAAACTCTATAAATATCTTTCACTTTCCTATTGTGTGCTTTTCCTTCCTGTTCCCTACATTTTTTGAGTTCCCTATTTTTGTCCAGTGGTTTGTCTGCTCTCCCATTGATTCTGAATTCTTGCCATGCCTACAAGAGACATGCATCCCCAACTAGAGCCATTGTTAGTCCATTTTTCAGTCATAGAAAAATCCTATGAAAATGGCCTCTTCCTTGCAAATGTTTTTGTAAAGTGTCATGCCATGTGCTCTTCAATGTATCACCTTGCTCTAGTCCAAGTTGCATGTGCTGAATTACAAAACCCAGAAAGTTATTCGAGTTTCAAGGTCTACAGGAAATATTTTTAGAATTTGCCACAGTGTCGAAAACCCACAGTGTTTTGAAAATCCATGATGTTTTCAGTCTATGTGAAAACCTTCATTTTTTTTGACCTTATACCTTCTAGCTTTTGTGTGCTTATCTCTTTTGGCATCAAAAAATTGGTGTGTTTTCGATCCTCTTTCATTGAAAACCCTATGTATTTTTGACCTTGCACTTCTGCCCTGTTTGTTGGCATTCTCTAACTACGCAAGTGTGATGGATGGTGGGCCCGGATCTTCAAAGGGTTTCAAATGATTGGTTGTCACATGATCACAGGTCAGGAATTTTTGACATGCAATCATGCGACTAGTTGACACATGTCCCAGTAGGCCCGTCGGCTAGGGTCTGACAGATGTTTAATGGGCGACAAAGATTGATGGTTGTTGCTATACCATAAGGAAAAGATGCAAGCCTTTTAATCTCTGCGCTTTAATGAGAGTCATTGATGTGGTATAAAGGCCATTGGTTTTTCTTGTGTGGGTGTACAGTGGGACCTATCTGCTCGGTGGCACTGCTGTGTCAATTTTCTATTGGTTGCCTGCGATGAGTTGGATTTCATGTCAGTGGGGCCCAGTGTCAGAGATTTAAGATCTATAGTCAGCATGTGATCACAAGGAATATTCTTTCCCCTTGTGATCATGCAACAACCATTTGATCTTGCAGTGTTTAAATGGGTTGACGAGCGGTGGGTCCTGTGTTAGTGATTGGGCGTGAATCATGAATGCTGGTGTCATGGCAATCTCTGGTTGGTCTGAGCTGGTAGGATGATAGGTTTGAATGTGGGCCTAGGTTAGGATATCTTGGTGGTGACATGACAACCAGTAGGATGCATGTTAGCGACTTGTCACATGTTCACATGAGCCAATTTTCTGGCTTGCGAACACGTGACAAACCCTTCTGTGGTAGTGGCAGCATCAGTGGTTATGAAGAAGGTAATGGAAGTGGTGTGTCACATGTTCATGTAGCCCATTTCTAGGATATGCAATCATATGACTAACCACCGAATGTCATGGTTGTAGAGTTCTAAGGTGGGCCCATGATGTCAGTCTTGCCAAAATGCTAGTTTTTGATTGGTTGCATGACTGCTGATGGAGTTGAGAACTTTCCAAAGGGTTGGTGACCGACTGTCGACCACGGCTAAGAGTCTATGGTCACATGATCACAAAGGTGAGTTGGGTGCCTTGCAATCATGTGACCAGGCATAGATGAAACTAGATTCCTGTGGCGGTGAAGTTCATGACCATGCGATTGCGCGACTAAGGGAAAATAGTTTAGGAACACGAAGCCCACGAAATGCATGGTGACCGTTTGGTTTCAAATTTTGATTTTTCAAAGGATGTACAGTGACCAAAGGTACCAAAATTCAATGCTTTTATGGCTAGATTTGATTGGTTTGGTGGTTCTTGCTATTGCGGTGTGGTCTAGGGTGCCATGAGTGTTTGCAGGGATGTTTTGTCGTGTGGTGAAGGACAAACTTTGTTGTTTGAGGCTTTTTGCAAGAGTTTTTGAATCTTGATGAAATTTTGATTGGTTGGGTGGTTGAAGTCTTAACCCTAGTTACTCATAGCTTATTGCATCCTACTGGTTTAAGATTCCAAGGTAACCAGTGACGTAAATTGTCAAAATTTTGACTATGTAGGGGTTCTGAATTTTGTCAGTTCTAGGAAGGGTCCTTTTCCTATAGATTTTCTTCTTCTTCTCTACATATAGGGTGTTCTTCTTCTTCCATTATGGGTTTAGGGGAATAGAATGCATGCTACAGAAGATTTGTCTTATGTATGAGAACTCAATTTATTCTTACTGTTACCAAGCTATCTCCATTTGAGCTTTGAATTCATTGATCATACATCAAGGGTGTTTGATTTGTCTCCTTGTATTGCCTATGTGTTTGCAAGTGGAGTTGTCTTCGTAGAGATAACTGGTTTAGGGTTAGTATTCATGTATGTATGAGCTGAAATATCAAGGATAGGTCATTCTTGTCTTTCAGTGGATGCTGGTTAATGTATTATCTATTCATAGGTCTCTTCTAAGGGGAGGGTCAAAATCCTTTGATGGATAATAACATGCTTGAATGCACAGGTGGGTGTTAAGTTGAGGTTTGGTCATGGTGTGTGATTGATTTAAGGCATCAACACATTGAATATATTGTTTCCTTATTTCATATTTGTCTCTTGCAGTAGGGTATTTGACTCTGTGGCCCATTGGATAAGGCACTGGTCTATGAGAGACTTAGGGTATCTTAGGGGTCCCTTCTATCCATTTCAAATCATTTCCATTCAGTTCCACCCTTTCTCTTTCATGTTGTTAGGATAGGTCTCTAATTTTCATACTCACTCCATACAAGTTGGGCTATTGCATGAGATATTCGCTTCATTTGAGGTACATGATACCTATAAGGGTTTGAAAACCATTCCACAGTTAGTTATCTGCAGGCCTGTAGTGTGACACAAGTTTGTATGAGTGTGCAGATGAGGTACACCCACCTGAGTGATGTGGAGCTCAAAGTGTAGAAGGATCTCTCTTTGATCCTTGTTAGTTGGCCCTTTTTCCTATCAGATTTGGAGTGTTGAGTGAATGTGACACTAGCCCTGTCAATCCTAATGCCAAGCTGACCTTTGGGGAAAAAGAAACACCAACATTACATATGTACGGTCTTTGATCCTCTTCTAAAGCATTTATCTAGTTTGCATTTAGATTACTTTGGGCCATCAGTCTAGCTAGGCCTAAACCTCTAACCAACTTTGTAATGTGGATATCAATGTTAAATTCTTGAATTTTGTTAATCCATCTACATCTTCTTCCTAAGACCTCTTGTTGGACCAAAATGTCCTTAACTGTAGCACTTGGAACATAGGCAACCACTGTGGCTCCCACCAAATAACATCTAAATATTTTAATGGCCTTGACTAAGGCATAAGCTTGTTTCTCAATGATATCATAATTTAATTCTGCTACTTGTAAAGTCTTGCTGAAAAAGGAAATAGGTTGTTCAAAACCTTCAGCATTCTTTTGTAAAAGTACTGCAGCAATAGTATGAGCAGATGCAAAAGAGAAAATTTTCATTAGCTTGCTATAATCTGGTCTCTTCAAGATTGGGGCATGCTTAATGGCCCTCTTAATGTCATTGAAGGCTTGGACTGCTTTAGTATTCCATTCCTTTTTTGTTCCTTTCTTCAACATCCTTGATATGGGAATACTGATTTCTGCAAAGTTTGTAATAAACCTTCTTAAAAAGTTGATCTGCCTAAAAAGGACTGAACTCCCTTGATATTCTTTGGTAAGGATAATTTGTCAATAGCTTCCACTCTTTTAGGATCTATCCTTACACCATCCTTTGAAACAATGTGCCCCAAAAATTTTCCTTCTGTCACACCAAAGCCACACTTTTTGGGGTTCAATGAAACCCCATATTCCAATGCTCTGATAAAAATTTTCTCAAGATGTTGACAATGTTATTCTTCTTTTGCTAAAAAGGTTGTCAAGTCATCCTGATATACCACCATAAATCTATCAATGAAATCTACAAAGGCTACATCCATAGCCCTCTAAAAAGTGGCACCTGCATTAGTCAACCCAAATGGCATTCTTACATAAACATATGTTCCCCATGGAGTTGTAAATGCAATTTTAAACTATTTTGTATCTTTGACCATCACTTGATTGTAACCAGAAAAACCATCCATCATGGACATCAATTCTGATCCAGTGACCTTTTGCAACATGTTCTCCATATTAGGTAATCCATAGTTATCTTTCAAAGAATTTATGTTAAGATTCCTAAAATCTACACATAATCTGATATCACCATTGTTTTTTCTGACAGGCACTAAATTTGAAACCCAAGTGGAATGCCTAATGGGCTTGATTATTCCAGCATCCATCATCTTCTTGAGTTCACTCTACATTTTGGGTGTCAAGGTAGGGTTAACAGGTCTCAACTTTTGTCTAAAAGATTTTGTGCCGTCTTTGAGTGGAACCTCATGTTGGAAAAGGTCTTCCCTATAAGCTTTAAGGTCTTCATAAGACCAGGCAAAAACATGCCTAAATTTTCTGAGAAGGTCGATCAAATTTTTTCTAATTCTTGGGGAGAGAGACCTGCCTATATAAACTTTCTTGGGAGCTATCCTTGTGCCCAAGTTTATCTCTTCAAGCTCATTGATTTTATTAGTACTAGTTGAGAAGGCCTTGTCTTTGTTGTCAAATGCCCTTTCAAGAGCAACTAGTCCTTTAGGAACCTTGTTTGATTTTAATTACAAAACCTCTTTCCCAAAGATGACATCTTTGCCATTCACTATATTAACATAAGCACTGAAATCCATTTCTTTATCACCAAAATGAGATTCACAATGGAGAAACCTTAATATATCTTGGTCATCAGAAAAAACTTGCCAATTATCTAGATTGTCAAGGATGGAAGGTCTGGCTTGTATTTATATATTGGAAACATCTGCAAATGTAGCATCTTCTAGTCTAAGGGCTATATTAGCCAATAAATCTTCCATCATATTATGACTTCTTTCCATCCAACAAATATTAAAAGCACTAAAGCTTTCAATCTCATCCCATACTGAATTCCTATATTGTTTCAACCTCTGATTCTTTGAGGCATACTTTGATCTAATTTGGGATATGACTAACTCAGAATCACCTATAACTTTCAAACACTTTATGCCATGCCTTGATGCTAATCTTAGACCAATTAATAGAGCCTCATACTCTGCAACATTATTTGTGCATGAAAACAACAAAGTAAATGAGAACTTGAAAGGTTTACCATTTGGAGATATGAGCAATATTCCAGCTCTAGATCCTTCTTTGCTATTTGCTTCATCAAAATACATATTCTAGAGATTATCAAGGTCAATCCATCCTTCTTAGCTTTCTAATTTTTGGGGAGGCTCAACACCTTCCTCTGCTTCCTCATCTTGGACCTTAAAGGCATTAATATTAGTATCAAGGAAACAATTCATGTTGTCTTGTTCTTCTTCCTCAATCATGTGTGGAGTTCTAGACTCAGTAGTGACTTTGATATTCTGTCCTTCAAAATTAAAAGTGGCAAATGATAAGTCACATTGTATGCTGCCTCGTATAGAGGCACTCCATTTTCTTGGCAGTAACATTCCATACTAGGGAGAAATATCAACTACCAAAACACTCATGCTTAATTTTTTGTTGGGGTATGCAGCTAATCTGTAAGGCAAAGCCTTAATAGTACCAACAACTGGTACTTCTCTTGAATCCATAGCTTGACACCTACCATGAGGTGTATCCACTTTTAATCCTAATGACTTCATAACCTCAGTAGGCATAATAGTATTTGATGCTTCAGAATCAATCATGCAATTCTTTAGCAACCTTCCATTTATTTGCAAAGTAAAAAAAAAAGGATCAACTGATCCTATTGCAGTACTAACAACATTTGTGTCCAAATAAATTTGAGGGATTTTAGAAATAATCTCCTCACTGCAATTTTCATGTTCTTCATCCATAATTGCTACTTGTTTCTTAGTTTTTTCTGTTCTTTGAGAATTAGTATGTACTACACTTTTTACCCATTTCAAGGCATTTTCCTTATGTTCTTCTATTCTCATCATCTCTAATAATAGAACTTTGACAGTGATTTGAGACAACAATTTACTCATGTCAACTGGAAAATACTTTAAATCAGGTACATCTAGTTTTGAATCTGTGATCTCTTTATCAGCTTCTTGGGTGGATGTATCTACAGGTTTGTCAGTTTGGGCCTTATTTTTCTTTTGCAAAATTGGTACAACCTCAGCAGTAGGCTTAGTTTTCACCTTGTAAACAATATAGGCTTAGCAACTTTCTTTACCTTGACTTTATCAACAGGACTAGCATCCTTGGTCTTTTCTTGTGAATTTTTTACATTCTTATCTGTTTTCTTGATAAAAATACCAGCTGGCTTAGGATTTGAATCACCAATAACTCTATTCCTTAAGTTATAATTTGCCTTTGCCTGAGTAACCAAATTGGCTATTATCAAAGCAATTTCCTCATCAGAAGGTCTTCTCAAAGTAGTTTGTTCATTCTTTTGAACATTACACTGGATATTGTCAGGCTCACTATCTTCATCATCTAAAAAAACTTGTTGATAATAGGATTCATTTCTAGTTTGGGAATGTGAAACATCTTGATTTTCATCCTCTTCAGCAGAGTCTACCTCACTCAAAACATGAGAAGAGAACATCCCACATCCCTGGTCATCATAAGGTTGTTCCTCATTGCATTCTTGCTCCTCTTGAGGAGAGACACTTTGGGAGATGGCACAATAATCAGGATCATGTGGTGACTGATAGGAAACACACCATGGGACTTCCTCCACCACATTCATTGAATTTCTTTGCAATGGATCGGGGGTCCTATCATTTGGTCTATCTCTTTTCTCAGGAATAAAAGGCCTCCCATATTTCCATTGAGTATTGTAAGGGTAGTTTTGCATTCTTGGTAATTTTTTGGAATTATTAAAGGGGGGCTTGTCCCCTCCTACAACTTTATTACCTCTATTTTCACCAGGCTTCAGATCCCCAATTGCTTTCAAAATTTGTTTTAGGCTTTCATCATCTTTAGGTTTCACACCTTGAGGCTTTCCTGGATCCTTTCTATTTAACAATGGTGATCTATCATCTTCTCTCCTTCCTAACTTTCTTGACATTCTCTGATTGCTCTCTATGTTCACAACTAGCTTGTAAGCTTCAACCAACTCCTTGGATTCTTATCTCTCAATAGGTAGCCCATCTTAGAATCAAAAGCATTTAAATATGTGACAAGGCATACCCTATCATCCAATCTGATAACCTGCAACAATTTATGCATGGCCTTTTGAAATCTAACATTAAATCTAATAACATCTTCATTGAAATTCTTTTTTATGTTATTGAACTCATTCAGCATAAAACCTTCATGACTTTTGTCACTGTATTGTTCCTTAAAACAATGCCTAAGCTAATTCCATGAACCTATGCTACCATGTGGTAAGGCTCTACACCAATCATTTGAGTCCTCTGTTAAGGATCACACAAATAGCTTCATGATAGCATCATCAGGCACAATATTATAATCATCAATGAGATCAATAAATTTCTTTAAATGTTCTTCACAAGTTACAACATTGCTTCCTGTGAATTTAGGAAGCTTCTTTCTGATTTCTTTAGGGATGGGGTTAGGATAACCAGGGATACCAGTAAAAACTAATTATTTACATCTTTCATGTATAATCCCTATATTAAAAACACCAGCACCCTGGGATGTAGATGCATCGTTATTGGTGGTGGCAGAACCATTGAAACCTCCTGGTGGGGGAAAACCACCTGTCTGATTTGTTGTATTTGCAGCATCTGCTCCTTGTGTCATGTTAGAATCAGTAAAATTTTTAGGTCCTGCAGACCTTTTAAGAAAATCAATTTTCTTTTTCATTTCTAGTGATGCGGCTTCTAATTCTACTTTTTCAATTTCCTTAGCTAGCAATTCATGTTCCCTTTTGGCCTTTTCAAGGTTGGCTTCCAATCTTAAGGCCTAGTCTTTAGGGAGTTTAGGGGCTACAGGTTCTTTAATTGAAATGCCTTTTTCTTTTTGTTTCCCTTTATCTTTAGGAACTCTTGTTTCAAATGTCTTATGGACAATAGGAAGTTCTTTTGTTTGTTCAGGAATGGGAACATGATTTATAGCCTCTAAATCTAACAATTGCCTTCTTAATTGATCAGCTCTTATAATGGCATGTCTAACCCTTTCTTCCTTCTCATTTTCTCTCCTTTGCCTAATAGCTACTTTTTCTTGAATTCTTCTTTCCAATTCATACACTTCTCAAATATTTCATCAGAATCAGGCAAAGTTGTTTCAGATTTAGCCTCATGTGCTTGAAGCTCTTCTTGTTGATCTTGAGATTCATGGAGGCCCTGGGGCTTTCATGAATCAAGGTTTAAAGGGGGAAAAAAATCCTGTCGACCCCTATTTTTGCTTCTAGACCTACTAAATTTTCCTAAAATGCTTCTATTTTGGGATGGTCTTTCACCCTCTCTTTCTGTGGGGGAAGAATAGTCTTCATATTGGTTCAGGCCCGAATCAATTACCTCCTCATATTTTCAGGCATTTCCTTGCTGACTAGGAGGAGCAACATTTTGTTGTCTTGGGTTTCCTCTTTGTTTCCAAGTTGGAGACATATCATCAACACTTTTTTCTTTCCTAACCTAAGTTCTTGATGTGGCAGGAAGCCAACCCTGCAAGCTTTCTTCTCGGTGTTCCTTCCTCCAAGACCTTGTGATTTTGAAACTCATAACTGTATATTATAAAGTACTGGTTAAAAAGATTCTCAGAGTCACCATTCACAACTTGGTGAGATGATTTGAAACTTTATGAAACTGACTCTTATACTCTTCAATGAAGTCCACTGGGTGAATGATAAGCTGGCCATGAGTCTAAGCTCAACTCGTACCCACATTATCTATGCTGATTTGTAACACTAGAGATATCAAATGATTGAAATAGGTAGGTCAAGAGTCAAGCTCAACTTGAAACCTACACTATTTTCTCTTGACAGTATTTCTCTATTCCCCAACATAGTCACCATTTTGTTGGTTCCTGGATAGGATTTTACACTCCATGAGATACCAATATGCTTATGATGGATGTTAAGGAATGGTTAGCTCCAAATATGGGCAATCTATAAGCAACTGGACCAACTATAGGGATAAGACTACCCTCTTCTACTTCTAGCTCTACAAAACCAAGGCGGGTGCACCTGATCCAATAGTATTAACTTTAACTGATAGTTCTAACTCTACCCCTTATTTCTTTATTGGATCTTTCAATAGATGGATACAGTGAGAAAGTACTAAACAAGAACCTATTGTTCATTGACTCTCCATCACTGGGTAGGACAATACATAAATGTAAATAAAAGTAAAGACTGGTAGTGATTTGAATGATTTGGGATTATAAGATTTGAATCACTCTTCTCAACACAAAGATAGGAGAATATAGGCCAGTGCCTTATCTATTGGACAAGATATCAAGGAAAAGAATGGATACAAATGGTGTCTGAAATTGGTCTTTAGACAAAATCAAAAAGGGCTTCAAATCTTTCCTACTTATGAGAATCCTTCAAATAAACTCTAAGAACACATATCCCACCTTGAGCAATATTTAATCTAACCCTAGGTTGGAACACAAAGCACCAATACATTCATATAAAACTTATGCAAAGATTTAAAGATTCAAAGAATAGAGAAAAGGAGAGCAAAGATCTGAGGTTTGTATTAAGTATAACCTTTCACCATATCCATACAGTATCTAGAATAGCAAGCTTACAAGATGAAGATAACCTGTATTTCTTCTCTATTGTTTGATAAAATGATATCAAAAATTACAATCCTTGACTAAAAAGCTAGGGTTTCAAAAATTTCTATCTTTTTAACACTTGAACTTCCAATCCCTTAGAATGATCATGAAAAATCTCTTTATACTAAGAGATGCAACAAGCAACTGATCATTCTAGGGTTACAAAAATTAACCCTAAAAAAAAATTTTCAACAACCCCAAAGGTTTTACAATTAATACCCCAGTGAAACAGATGAGATATCTGTAATTGAGTCAATGTACTTTATGTCTTCAATGCTATCCTTTTCTCTTTCTCACAAATCTAATTTTATTATCTCATTGTCAAACTGTAACGAATGCCCCTCTACAAGAAAACAACCCTGATATTCAACTGGCTCGGCATCATAGGAAACAAAATTAGATTCTAGTAATAACTTATGTCTTCTATATCCTTTCCCAACTACAATCTGTCCTGAAACAATAAATTCTTGGCCACCACTTCATTTTACATGACTCACTAGTTCAAAAACCCCAGCAAAACCCTGCAGGATATTTGAATTTGAATAAAAAATGGTAACCGGCTCAACTTTAAAATGTGACCATCGATGCATCTTATTCCCAGCAGATCAGGCAGCTCGTAGAATCCCTCAACAGTCAAAAAAACCTTAAAAAATCACTTTGCCACCTCATAAAACCTTCGAACCAATCAGAAAGAAGCATGTCAGTGATGAATCAACACATTGGACCCACTTTTCATAAACTTTAAAAATGAACAGTTGTCATAAGTTCATATAGCCTCAAAAGATTCTACACAAACATCAGACAGCCATTAGATCCTTCTATCTCTACATCCTTTAGAATCTCTTTGGTCCACTGATGTGTCCACATTCCTTTCTAGCTCAGCCAATCACAACATGACACCTTAGCTATGAATCACTAGATGGTCCCACTATTCTTGGCTAACCCTTAACCCATTGACCCTTTAGTTATTCAGTGAACTAGTGACTGAAGCCATTCACTTACTCGACAAGAAACTTAGAACACCACTAAATAAATCTGAGATTAAACGAATAGACTATTCGCCCATTCGTGAGAAGATTTAGAACTTCACCATTTTATTTTGAGAATGCGCAAACACAGAGGAAACTTTTATCAGCCTACTAAACATTTGTTTGAGCCACCAAAAAACTTTTATAACCTTGGGCCTGCCTGCAAATCACCACATGTCATCATACCATTCGCTACCTCCGCTAAGTCAGCTCTGACACAGGACCCACTACCCTTCGGCCTCCAATCGGATGATGGGCGTAAGATCACATGGGGGAAGAATATTCCATGTGATCATACACCGACCGTCGATCAAAAATCTCTAACACGGGCCCCACTGACAAGCTCCACCTCATTATTATGTGGACCAATTAAAAACCACCAACTATGCACACCTGGTAGTGGACCCATTGAAAGAAAAGATTACGTCATAAAAAAGAATCAATGCTTGTCTTATAATCTCATGCATTTGACACATCCTTTGCGAAGATATGCCCACCGTTGATCTCTGTAGATGTCAGAGCCTTTTGACATGCTGACAAACATGACCCACTACCCTTGCCAAATCACCAATAGGTGGACCAATCACAGACTGCCAACCATGCAAATCTATCAGATGGTCCCACATATTTGAAATGATGCATCATTAGGAAAGATAAATAGCCAACATAAGATCGCAAGCCTCTAACACATTTCTTGTGAAGATATGCCAACTGTAAGATCAAGATGCTATCAGAGTCAGGCCCAAGAAAAGACTTAAGCTGGAACATTTAGAAAATATTAAAGCGCTAGACTTAGGAAAAATTACACCGATGGATTTAGGAAAAATTAAAGCTGGGTGCTTAGAAACTTAGGGAAAATAAAGACCACTAAGTGAAAAATTTAACACACATGAATTTATCAATTTTAAGTGACCCAAAAAGTAACATGAAATTAGAACAAAGCATAGGGCACACTTAGGGTTTTTCCTGTAAACAACTAGAATTTGAATTTTTGCCTAGGGTTTTGTTAGGAAAATGGAAAAATAATTGCAGAGGCATGGAGAAAAAATACTGCAACAATGGAATTTTTACTTGTTCTAACACTCTACTTGTGGACTGGTTGCATGATTGCATGAAGTAGAAAAGTGCCATGTGATCATGCGAAATGAAAGCCTAGGTAGATGGAAGTGCTAGTACAGAGGAACTGGTGGCGAGATTCAATTACAAGACTTCTGCTGTGGTCATGCTTGATGAAGGAAGAAAACATAAAATAAAACTAAATTTAAAGTGGTAATTGCGGTTGGAAAATGGACTAGTCACATTATCGCATGAATAAAATAACAGCTATACAATCATGTGACAATGGAAGCTTGGGCAAGTGAATGTGCTTTGTCGGGGCCCATGAACGCCAATAGTGCAATCCACATGCACCAATGATAGAGTGGTCACATGATCGCAAGAAATAAAATAATACCATGTGATCATGTGACAATGAAGCCTTTTGGGACCCACGTACGCCAACAGCACAGATACGACAACAAACCAAGCAAGTGAAGGTTTAATATTTAATATTATATCATGCACCAATAATAGAGTGGTCACATGATCGCATGAATTAAAATAATTCTATGAAATCATGCGAAATGGAAAGTTGAGATGACCGTTGAAAAGGTTATGATCATGACTGTCCAACTGCAGATCCATGGTGTAGATTCAAACTCGAAGGGTTCTGAGGGTTTTCAAATTCAAATGATGGCACCAATGATACATTTGTGCATGTAACTAATTGGTTCAGAAATGTTTCATATTTTGATGTTTTCTCCTTCTAATTCTGTAAGATGAAATTCATATTTCTGACTATTGAATGCCTGTGACTGATGAACTTCTTAGCACAGTGAACTATAAATGTACATTTCTCTAATAACAATAGGGTTGGCAAACTTGGTATTGGAGCATGAGTAATTCCATTTTCTTAGCTTTGTATTATGTTTGTTGTACCATAGGCAAGTTAGTTTCATTTTGAATAGAAAGGACAATTGTATGTGAAATTGCAATTTCTTCTTGGATTCTATTTCATGTTAGCAATTGTAGCATGAGTAATTCTATTTGCTTCTCATGTATGATTCTACTTCTATTCACTTTAGTAGGTTATGCATTCATAAATTAAGGTAGATTAGAGTTAGTTGTTCATGTTGAAACTCTATGATGATTTGTAATCAACATTCTATTGCGGGTTATAAGTTATCTACCTCTTATCTTTGCCTAAATTGCTTGTGCCTACAAGTAATTTGGTTAAAACCTTCATTATTCAGAGTATCTGATGATGTACAAAAACAAACCCATTGAATATCAAACATAATCAAGGAGCTGTACCTGTTAATTCAGAGGGCGGTGATAGTAAGCTTACACTAACCCATTTGTTGGTAAACATCTTTTTGTTCTCTCACCTTGGGTACTTAGAGAGTCAAAGATAGAAAATCTTAAGGGAGGACAAACTGTTAACCAATAGTTTTTGACGACTCTACTAGGGAGAAATTTGGAAAGAAGAAAATATTAGTAGTTTTTCTCAAAATCTTAGGCATCCTAGATTCCAAGTTTACCAGGAGTGCAAAGCAGAAGGGAAAAGTTGATCCGGTCTATGAAGAACTCAAAAGGGTCAATTTCCCTATCCTAGAAGACATTTTTAGGAAAGGAAGAGAAAAAGAAAGGGAGGCTGAAGCTAAGAAGCCTATAGAATTTTAGTTGCCTACAGTAGCCCCTTTTAGACCAATAAGAAGTAAGTCTTCCTCTCCTCCTATTGGTAGAATTCCTATCTCTACCACTTGTAATTCATTACTATTGCATGGTGTTGCACTTCCCCTTTCAGTTTCTATTTAGGTAGTTACACAGAATACAGGATTAGCAAATATGGTTGTTCCTTGGGGAAATGTCATTGGGCCTTTGAATCTTGCCGCAAATCATGATTTACCAAAGGCTTCTAGAAAGAACTTCCCAAAATTCAATGGTGATGGTACAGTATCTGTAGAAGAACATCTGAGTGCTTTTCATAAAGCATGTAGTGTGGTAAATCCTCAGCATGAAGATACTGTAGTTAGAATGTTCGTTGACACCCTTGTGGATGATGCAGCAGATTGGTTTCAAGATTTTCCCACAGGTTGCATTACTGGGTGGAATGATATGAAGTAGAGGTTTGAAGGAAGGTATAAGAGTGTAGAAGATGCTCAAGTCCTATTGTTACAACTGGCTCAAATAAAAAAGGAATCATCTATCTCCATGAGAGACTTCAATGCTAAATTTAATAAACTCATCAAAAGAATACCAGCTACCAGTGCACCAATAGGAGATAATCAGAAAACATTTTACATTGGTTCTATGCCTCCTGAACTTGGTTACCAGATAAGAGCAGCCAATGTAGTAGATTTACAGGCTGCACAAATACTAGCTGTAGAAATGGAAGATGATATGATAGCCTCCAGGAAATGGAAGAAGGAATTTCACACTGGATCCACAAGCAGTACAACTAGTACCTCAACTAGTATAGAGGCTATGTTGTAGAAATTATCCAATGAGTTAATTGCATTGAAAAAATAGGTCACTAAGCCAACTCATTCATTTCATCAGCCTTACCAAGGATCAAGATATCAAGGTGGAAATAAAAACTTGCAGATCCCTGCTGGTCAACAAAGATTGGCTATTGAAGCTCCTCCCAAAAGACATATAATATGTGTGCCTTTCATCTCAGAGTAGATCATGATGGTGACACTTGTGCTGATATGATCAAATACAAATAGATGGAGGAAGAAAAAGAGCAAAAAATAGAGTATCCAGAAAGTGGAGATGACCATGCTCCTTATGGTGACTCTGTAAATTTATTCTTTGAGTATGACTCAGATTCAGAGAATGGAGGTGATTGTTTTGCTACTTTGGAGGGACCTCAGCTAACTGTGATGACTAGAAGTCAGAAGATCAAAAATCAAGCCCCTAATGCTATTCCTGCTAAGAATCAAGCATCTTCTAACAAGGCAGATAAGGATAATGGTATAGCATCAAGTTCTTCACAAAAGGATCAAAGAGGTAAGTTATCCAATTCCTTTGATATTGTACAATATTGTGAAGAAGCTAGAATTCAAATTTCCCCTATAGATTATTTAATGTCAAATCCTAATCAACTTCAAAGGTTGGTAGAACATTGTAAAAATTAAGAAGGTAGTCATATCAATGCCAATGTTAGTGACAAAAGCCAGGCTAGTACTAGTGGGAGAGATTCAGCAAATGAAGATTTTTCAATCCCTAGGCTATTCCAAGAAGAAGAATCTACTGTCCTTGTTACCTATTCAAATAAAAAACTAGAGCCTTTTATATATCACTTTTTATCAATGGTAAAAGATTAAGTAATTGCATCATAGATTCAGGAGCTTCAGACAATGTAATACCTGCATCAGTTGCTAAAGCTTTAGGGTTGCCTTTAACCAAAGCTTTCGGTAGGTGTTATTCTATGGATGCTAAGCAGGTACCTTTGATTGGTCAAATCAAAGATGCTCAGGTTTCCCTAGCAGCTCACCCTTCTAAAAGGATGAAACTCACAATCCTTGCAGCTGATATTCCTGCAAGCTACGGGATGCTCCTCAGTAGAAGTTTCTACAAAGACATGGGAGGGAAGATTAAATTGGATTGGTCTTCTGCAATCATCCAAGTGGGGGATAAAAAGGTGAGGTTGGAACCATAAGAAAAGGCAAAGTTCACTGTGCTTAAATCAGATGACCCTAGATCATAGATTCTTTACCATGAGATGCAGTTTGGAAATTATATGCTATTCTCTGATAGCTCTGATGTTCATGAAGAATTAGATCAGGTAGGTGTTGAACAGTTATGGACATTAGAATTTGATGGAATCTGTGCTAAAGCTAGTTTAGGTGCAAGAGTAGTCTTGATAGCCCCTAATGGAGAAATAACTTGTCTAGCCTACAAGTTAGACTTTAAAAATACTAATAATACTACAAAATATGAAGCCCTTCTTCTTGGCATAGAGGCAGCCAAACAAAGAGGAGTTAAATTGCTTAAAGTTCAAGGAGATGCTGAATTGGTGGTGAGGCAGGTAAGAAGCCAGTATACTATGAAAAATAATAGATTGAAAAATTATAGAAATAAAGTGTGGGATGAGATAGAAAGTCTGAATGCTTTCTCAATAATTTCAGTACCAAGAGATCAAAACTCTAGGGCAGACTCTTTGGCAGTATCCACATCTTTACTCCTGCCACACCTTGACTTTAAAGACCAAGTTTATAGAATGGAAGTCCTATTCAGACCTAATGTACCTAATAATGAAGAATCCTAGTAGGTATTTGAGGATGATAAGCATATTCAATAGTTTATTGAAGGAATAGGACCCTTTGTAGATCTGTGCTTTGAAAGTGATCAAGAGAAGGATTAGTTATCAACTGATGAAGGGAAGTCAAAATCAGGTATCATCCAATTTAAAGGTAATAGAATTCCCTCTCATTTCATTTCCTTAGAAAAACTCTTTAATAAACATGATGCTTACATAAAGAAGGAAAGGGATAAAAAAGGAAAAACTTGTGGGGAGTTTGATGGGATCAATATAGGAACTGAGGATAGTCCTAAAATGATAAATATCAAGAAGTGTTGCACTCCTGAGGAAAGAATAAAAGTTAGGGAATTGCTGATTGAATTCCAGGATGTCTTTGCTTGGAGTTATGAAGACTTAAGAAACCTCATGGATGGAAGATTCAAACATACCATTCCTCTTAAACCTAGGGTAGCACCTGTTAAACAAAAACAAAGAAATTACAATCCTTTGGTTGAAGGGGCGATTTTCAAGGAAATTGATAAGATGCTGAAAGCTAGGATTATTTATCCTAATCATCATTCCACTTGGGTGGCTAATATTGTTCCTATGAGGAAGAAGAATGGAGAGATAAGAATCTATGTGGACTTTAGAAATTTGAATCAGGCCTCCCTCAAGGACAATTTTGCTTTACCTAACATGGATCATTTGTTGCAGACTATTGCAAGATCATAAATGATGTCTATGTTAGATGTTCTATGATCCTATTGACCATATCTTCCCTTTCTTCCTGCAACTTTGTCAGATACAGAATTCTCATTTCTAAACCATCTCTGAAGACATCATCTTCAATTGCAATTTTTAGCTTACAAGTAGCTAGTTCCAAAGGTAATGGTAAACTAGCTTCCACTCCATACACCAATTCAAAAGGTGAAATACCAATAGCCCTTTTTGGAGTGGTTCTATCTGCCCACAGAGCATCATATATCTTTTTATGCCAATTTTTCTGATTATTTGAAACCAGCTTCTTCAAAATATTAATCAGGTTTTTGTTACTAGATTCGGCCTATCCATTACCTTGGGGAAAGTAATATGAAGAGTGCCCTACCTGAATCCCATTGTCATAACAAAAGGAAATGATTTCTGAGGATGAAAAATAAGAGGCATTATCCATTATCAACTTTGTGGGAACTCCAAACCTGACCAATATTTGTTCCTTGAAAAATTCACATACCACCTCAGATGTAGTTTTCTTCATTGGTTTAGCTCCAACCCATTTGCTGAAGTAATCAGTGGCAGTCAAGATATATGAATGTCCCTAGCTTGAAGGAGGATTGATAGGTCCTATGAAGTCCAAACCCCACTACTAAAAAGGAGCTTTTATCACTACCAGCCTTAAGGGTAGAGCAGCCAACTGAGGCTTACCTGTAAACAACTTACATTTTTCACAGTTAGCAACCCACTTGTATGTATCCTTGAACATGCTAGGCCAATAATAACACTATCTCAGAATTTTGAAGGTAGTCACAGTGGAAGAGAAAATTCCTCCACATGCTTCATCATGAAAGGACTTCAATAACTTTCCTTGCTGTTCCTTATCAACACATCTCAGAAAAGTACCATCAATTGCTTTCTTATATAAAATATTATCATGGATCACATACCTTAGGGCTTTGTTTTTCAAATCCCTCTTCTGTTTAGCAGTCAATCCATCTGGGCATTCACCATATGTCAAAAAATATGCAATATTAGAGAACCAGGGGTCTTGTAGACTTACCATAAGCACTCTGTGAACATCTCCTTCAACTTGCTGATCTTCTGCTATGGCTTTGCAGAGTGCATTTCCTCTCACAAGCTTTGTTGGTTTAATATCAATATCATACTCCTGAACCTTAGCAATCCAAGCTCCCCTATTATTACAAGCAACATCTTTGTATGTTAGAACACTTTTCATTGCAACATTGGGCACATGAATAACCGAATGTGAATGCAATAGGCATGTTTTTCAATCTGTGAAAACTTCAGGTCCTGATTCTTCAAGAGCATACTCATGAAGGCAATTGGAGCTTGTAGACCTTCTTTGTTTTCTTGCATTAATATTGCTGACATGGTGTGGTCTGATGCATAGCAATATATAATGAATTCCTTGGTATAATCTAGATGAACTAGGATAGGAGCATTTGCAATGGCACCTTTTATGTTTTCAAAGGATTTCTTTCCAACATCAGTCCACTTAAAAGTTTTATTACCTTTCATCATGTCAACTATATTTTTCACAATCTCAGAAAAATTAGGTACAAATCTTCTCAAGAAATTCACTTTCCCAAAGAAAGATTTAACCCTTGTCTTACTCAATGGTAGACTCAATTGTTGAATAGCTCTAACTCTATCAGGATCAATTTTTACTCCTTGAGAAACAATGTGACCTAGAAGCTTACCTTCAGTGACACAAAATACTGACTTTTTAGGGTTCAATGAGATGCCATGATCCCTACATCTCTGTAAGACCTTTGCTAGATCTCCGAGATGATTTTTACTCTTCTTAGAAAAGACAGTAAAATCATCAAGATATATCACAATGATTTTATTTTTCAAGTCTCCAAAAGATAAGTTCATAGCCCTTTGAAAGGTTGCACCTGCATTGATTAACCCAAAAGGTATTCTATTATATGAAAATGTGCCAAATGGTGTAGTGAAAGCTATTTTATATTGATCTACTTCATCCACCTATATTTGATTATACCTTGAAAATCCATCTAACATAGACATCATTTCTGATCTTGCAACAGTCTGCAACAAACGATCCATGTTAGGTAAAGAAAAATTGTCCTTGAGGGAGGCCTGATTCAAATTTCTAAAGTCCACATAGATTCTTATCTCTCCATTCTTCTTCCTCATAGGAACAATATTAGCCACCCAAGTGGAATGATGAATAGGATAAATAATCCTAGCTTTCAGCATCTTATCTTAAGGAGATCCATGAAAAATTTTAGGAAAGAAAGCCCTAAGTTTGATGGAGTAAATTTTGGCAGTTGGAAAGAGAAGATGAAGACACATCTATTGTGTTTAGGACCAGGTTATTGGTTGATTACAAAGAGTGACAAGACTATCATTGAAGAAGATAATCTTGATACATGCTCTAGCGATGAGAGAGATCTATTCATGTGTAACATACTTGCAAGAGAAGCACTTTTGACAGCCCTTCTAGAGAATGAGTACAATCAAGTAAAATGTTTGAAAAAATCTCATGAAATTTGGAAAGCTTTACACTATACTTTTGAAGGTGATGAACATGCAAAGAGAGCTAGATTACATAATTGGATATGTGCATTTGAAGATATTAAAATGATGGAAGATGAATCTGTTAGAAGCTATATTGGTAGAATGTCAAAAATTGTTGCAGGGATAAAATCTTATGGAGGAACAAAGGTAGAGAATGAAGTGATATGGAAAATTTTGAGTACATTGACTCCTGTATTTAAGTAGACAACATATATGATTGAACAAGTTATACCTTGTACTATGAAATTTACAAGAGAAACTCTTCTTGGAAGTTTGGAAGCAATAGAAATGAACTTGAGGTTATTAGGAGACTTACCTAGAATGGAGATAGCATTCAGTGCTCTTAGTATGCACCCTACTTTGTTAAGAAGCATCAGTGTGAGTGGAGATTATGCTAGCAGTAGCAGATCTAGAAATGAAGAAGACATGAAGATTGAAGAAGGTATTGCCTTTCTTGTGAAGAGAGAACTAGACGGTAAGAAAATTTTTAAATGTTGGACTTGTCAAGAATATGGTCATTTTGCATCTAAATGTCCTAAGAGAGTTAAGAAGCATAGAAAAAATTTCAAGCCTAGAAGATCTAAGGAATGTTATTATGCTAATGATGAAGATCTTGAAGCTGGTATTGAAAGAACTCTAAGTGATAGTGATACTGAGAATAATGATGACATAGGATTTTTAGCAATTAAAGAATAAAATCCTGAAACTGATGTTAAGGAAGAAAAATCCTTAGTTTCCCAAATTGAAAATAAAGCTAATTGGATTATAGATAGTGGTTGTTCACATCATATGACTGGAGATATGAAAAAGTTCATAAAGTTTAACAATTATGATGGACGAGTTGTGAGAGTTGGAAACAATGCACCTTGTTTGATTAAAGGTATAGGATCTATTACTCTTGATGGAAAGACTAATACTAATGATTTTTACTTTGTGGATGGTTTGAAACATAATCTTTTGAGTGTTGGACAACTACTTGATAAGGGATATCAAGTTTGGTTTACTGAGAAAACTTGTGTGATAAAGGATAAAGATGGAAATCTGATTGGAATTGGATCTAGAACTAGAGGTAATGTATTACAGTTGAATCCTATTGAGATGACATATTTGATTATTAAGATTGATGACAGTTGGTTATGGCATAGAAGGTTTTGTCACATAAATTTTGATAACATTGTGAAAGTGCGTACTGCACTTGCAGTAAGGGATTTGCCTAAAATTATGAAGCCTACTAACATGATTTGCAAGGAATGTGTGATGGCTAAGAAGAAGAGAAGTTCATTTCCTAGTAAGAAGTTCACATCTAAAGAAAAGTTGGAGATTGTTCATACAGACTTGAGCGGTCCTACCAGGACTAGAGGATTCTATGGAGAAAGGTATTTTATGATTCTTGTTGATGATTTTACAAGAATGATGTGGATTTCATTTCTTAAAGAAAAGTCTGAAGCATTTGATAAGTTTAAGATCATTAAGAATAAAGTTGAGAATGAATCTAGAATGAAGATTAAATGTTTGAGATCTAATAGAGGTGCAAAATTTACTTCTAGAGAGTTTAACACCTTTTGTGAAGTGAATGGCATTAAGAGATAGTTTTTAGCCCCTAGAACACCTAAACAAAATGGTATTGCGGAAAGAAGAAATAGATCAGTGACTGAACCAGCAAGAGCTATGTTATTTGAGAATGATTTGGAAAAGATATTCTAGAGAGAAGTAGTGAACACAATAGTGTATACAATGAACATAGTACAAATCAGAGTAGACACAGACAAGACACCCTATGAATCATGGTTTGGACATGCACCCTCAATTAAGTATTTTAGAATTTTTGGAAGCAAATGTTATATAAAGAGAGATGATGACATTGGAAAATTTGACCCTAGAAGTGATGAAGGTATTTTTCTTGGATATTCTTTAAAGCGAAAAGCATATAGATGTTACAATAAGAAAACTAAGACTATTCTTGAGAGCGCAAATGTTAAAGTTGATGAAAAGTTCAAAATTTAGGAAAGAATGCTTGATTATGAATCTGATGAAGGAAATCATCCTAAACCTAACACTGAAACTACTGAAATATTCTATGAGACTGATAGTGAATTGTTTAATGAGAGTCATGCTAAAGAAACTAGAGAGGAATCTAGAGAAGAATCTACACTTGAAGCAAGATCTAAGACTATGACACCGAATAGGTATCTATCAAGAAATCATCCTATTGAACAAGTTATTGGAAGTTTGGACAGAGGAGTTTTGATGTGAAATAAGGTACATTTATGTTTGATTTCTCAAATTGAACCTAAATGTACTAGTGAAGCTTGTGAAGATGAACATTGGATTAAGGCTATGAAAGAGGAACTAGATCAGATTGAAAAGAACAAGACATGGGAATTGGTCCCTAGACCTAAATACAAGAATGTGATTGGAACTAAATGGGTATTCAGAATTAAGATGAATGAACAAGGAGAAGTAGTAAGAAACAAAGAAAGATTGGTATGTAAGGGATACTTACATCAAGAAGGAATTGACTATGAAGAAACTTTTGCACAAGTAGCAAGAATTGAAGTAGTAAGAATGTTTTTAGCCTATGCAGCTTTTAAGAATTTCAAAGTATATCAGATGGATGTGAAGTCCACATTTCTGAATGGTGAATTGGAAGAAGAAGTCTACATTGAGAAACCTAAAGTTTTTCCTTTGAATCAAGAAGGAGACATGGTATGTAAACTGAAGAAAGCATTATATGGACTAAAGCAAGCACCTAGAACTTGGTATGCAAGACTGGATAAGTATTTTTTAAAATTGAGATTTACAAAAGGAACAGCTGATAGCAATCTATATACAAAAGAGATTGAAAATGGTTTGTTAGTTGTAGTTATTTTTGTTGATGACATTATTTTTGGAGGAGAAGATGAAGCTAGTGACAAATTTGCTGATGAAATGAAGACTAAATTTGAAATGAGTATGATTGGTGAGATGAAATACTTTTTGGGATTATAGATAACACATAATAGTGATGGTATCTTTGTAAGTCAGAAAAAGTACTTGAATGATTTGTTGAAAAGATTTGGAATGGAGAATTGTAAACTAGTTGGAACACCTATGGTAACTAGACATAAACTATCTAGCAAAGATGAAACACCAGCAATTGAACAGAAGAAATATAGATCTATGATTGGAGGATTGCAGTATTTGACACATACAAGACCTGATAGAGCACATTCAACTGGAATTGTAGCAAGATTTCAAGCTAAACCTAGAGAATCACATTATGCAGCAATAAAAAGGATACTGAGATATTTAAGAGGCATAATGGACCATGGATTATGGTATTAAAAATCTAATGATTTTACCCTATGTGCATATACAGATGCTAACTGGGGAGGTAGTGTTGATGATAAGAAAAGCACCAATGGTGGAGAATTTTTCCTTGGAGGAAGATTGGTTTCTTGGCTAAGAAAGAAGCAAAATTGTATCTCATAGAGTACAATAGAAGCAGAGTATGTAGCAACAACAAACAATTGTAACTAGATAATTTGGTTGAAGAAAATACTGAAGGATATTGGAATAAATTTTGTTGAGCCTGTTGTCATAAATTGTGACAACACCAGCACAGTTAGTATGTGTAAGAATCCTATATTACATTCTAAGACAAAACATATAGAGATCAAGTATCATGTAGTAAGAGAGAAAGTTGCTGAGAAAGAAGTCAGACTAGAGTACATAAGCACAAAGGAGCAGATAGCAGATATAATTACAAAGCCTTTGCCTAAGGATACATTTGAGTATCGAATAGGTATGCTTGGGGTTATGCCCCAGCCTACTTTTGAGTAATGATGCAATTGGTTGCATCCATCTAGTGGTATATAAGCCTTATTTTTCTTCTAGATTGGATGTCGGTACTTCCTCTATGGGGGAGTATGTGTATCTAAGCTGAGTCATGAGGATTCTTGTGAATGTATTTTATAAATAATGTCTTTTGACATTGAGTTGTTGTTGACATAATGATGAAACTTCTATCATTCATGTCAATGGGGGAGAAGTGTACATGAAAAACCATTTGTACCATCTGTTGGAGAGAACTGAATAGGAAAATGAAGCAAGATTTGATTTGATTGATGCAACAGTGTTGTAGTATTGGATTTTTGGAACATTGGATATTTTTCATCTATGTTGTCATCAATGCCAATCAGGGAGATTACTAGGAATGAATGCTTGGCAGTCATTCTGTAGCAGTTGTTGTTGCATTCATGACTATGATTGTCATTGATGTCAACACAATGATCTTTTGGAGACTTGCAGAGAAGTAGACAGTGTTTGGATTAGCACACATGTGATATTGTAGTTGGAGATATGTGATGTTGAGGATATACTCTTTGATATGTTATATGTTTATGGTTAAGATTGCAGACAATAATTCATTAATTCATGGAAGTTATGAGCATTTTGGTGGAAGTAGTATTCAGGCAGTGTTCTTGAGTAGCGGTTTGTGGAAATCAGATGATATCTCATAATTGGGATGGAATCTAGTTTTTCATAGTTAAAGAGAAGCTAGAGACACATTGATAGTGAAAAATTTGAGGTAGCATGAGTGGAGAATTATTGTATTCAGAAGCTGATAGTTTTGTATAATTTTGATCTAGCATGTGGAAACTTTTATTTTGTAATTGTGTGCTGATTCATTTGTAATTATTTGAGTGTGGTATAAAGGAAGGAATGTTTTTCCTTGTTGTAGTGTGAAAGTATATGGTTTATTATAGTTGAATGTGAATGTATGCATGAAGTGAAGAAGAGAGATAATGAAGTTGTGAAAGAAAAATTGTGAAGGAAGACATGCGAAGTACAAAGATCGGAAATTGAGATCTAGTGTAGCAGTGACTGTGGTTTGGCATAGTAAGAAAGGAGGTAACATATTTCATATTATTCTATTGAATAATCTTAAGGTTAGTTGGATAGTGTGTTCAGTGATCTTTCCATTGAAGCTATTTGGGCAGTGGATCCTTTTGTCTTCCATAACTCTTAACAAGGTTAGAATCTTTTAACAGGGATTCAAAATCTCCTAACTGGGATTCATATGTACTAAATGTATTTCATAAGACTCCTAACAGATTCCATCCTTTCACAAGGAATATTTATATCAGTGCATCTTTTGTGGGCATCATTCCCACCAAGTTTTACTCTCTGATCAAAAGGTTCCCTAGTCAACATATCTTGTGTCATTGTGTTATTGTGTATGAATATCTTTCTATGGTTGGTAATTATATTGCTTACATGGTTAAATGTTGTTGAAATTGATAAAATTTATAATTATCAGATAACTAATTCACCCCCCCCCCCCCTCTTAGTTATCTTGGTGGACTTTACTTTCTAACATAACTAAGCCTGACCATGTAATGTGCAATGAATGTCAGAAAGGGAAAATGACTAAATATAGTTTTAAAAGAAAAGACTATTCTTCTAAAGGAATTTTGGAGTTGGTACATACTGACTTATGTGGTCCTATGAGAACTTAGAGTTATTATGGTGACAAATATTTCATTTTATTTGTTGATGACTACTCTAGGATAATGACAATTATGTTTTTGAAAGAGAAATATGAAGCTTTCAAGTTTTTTAAGTGGTATAAAGCTAAATTTGAAAAGGAAACTGGGAAAAATTTAAAATGCTTAAGATTTGATAGAGGAGGTGAGTTTATTTCTGATGAATTCACTAACTTTTGTAATGAGCATGGAATTAAAAGACAAGTTTCTACACCGAGGACACCATAGAAGAATGATATTGTAGAAAGAAGAAATTGATCTATAGTTAATTGTGCCAAAACATTGATGATTGAGAAAGATGTTGCACAAATGTACTGGAGAGAAGCTATTAGCACTGCGGTATACACATTGAACTGAGTTCAACTGAAGAAAGATACAAATAAGACACCTTATGAGCTATGGTTTGGCTACACACTGAATGTAAGTTATTTCAAAAATTTTGGAAGTAGATGTCACATTTTGAAAGATGATAGAAATAGTAAATTTGATTCTAAAAGTGATGAAGGAATGTTTCTAGGATATTCTACTAAGAGAAAAAGCATATAAATGTTTGAACAAGGCTACTAACAAAATGATTGAAAGTGCTATTAAAGTGAAATTTAATGAGTTTGCTAAGAAAAATGATGAAGAAAGAAGGAAGGAACTAGAAGAATATGGTAGGTTTACATATATTGAGCATCTAGACTATATACCCAAGCCATAGGCTGAGTCTACTGAGCGACAAGAAAATGCTACCAAGAATCAGCAAATGCAAACTGAGAACTAGGAAGATGTTACCAAGGAAGACAATGAACCTGAACCGAATGATGAGCAAAGAAGAGAGCAAGTACTGACAAGATTTGTTAGAAGACATCATTCACAGAACCAAATTATTGGAGACAAGCAAGCTAGCATGATGACCCGAAGTAAGTTAAGACACAACACATGTTTAGTTTATGAATTTGAGCCTAAGAATGTTAGAGATGCACTTGACTCTTGGGAATGATGAATGGATTAAGGCAATGAATGAAGAAATTGAACAGATAGAGAAAATAAAACATGGACATTGGTACCGAGACCGAGTGATAAAAATGTAATTGGTACTAAGTGGATTTTTAGAAACAAGTTGAATGAGAATGGTGAAGTGACTAGAAATAAAACAAGACTTGTTTGCAAGGGATATGCACAAGAAGAAGGTATTGACTATGGTTAAAATTTTGCACTAGTAGTAAGACTTGAAGGAGTCAAAATTTTACTTGCATATGTTGCACATAAAAGATTCAAAATATATCAAATGGATGTGAAGTCAGCATTTTTGAATGGAATTCTTGAGGAAGAGGTCTACATAGAATAACCTAAAGGTTTTGTTACTTCAAATTAGAAGAACATGGTATGTAGATTGCATAAAGAATTGTATGGACTGAAACAAGCATCGAGAGCATGGTATGAAAGATTACATGTTTATCTTATTAGTATTGGCTTTGTGAGGACAAGTGATAATAGAAATTTGTACATGAAAGGAGAAAATGACAACAATATTTGATTGTTGAAATATTTGTTGATGATATAATATTTGGAGGACATTATTTGCAAATCATTTGCTGATGAAATGAGAAAAGAGTTTGAAATGTCAATGTTTGGAGAGATTAAATTCTTTCTAGGTTTGTAGATTATACAAAAAAATGATGGGATTTTCATAACACAATCAAAATACATCAAGGAAGTGTTGAAGACTTTTGGTATGGAAGATTCAAAACCGGTAGGTACATAGATGGTCATAGGATGTAAGTTGACAAAAGATGATGAATCAACTAAGCTAAATCAGATACTGTATAGATCAATGATTGGAAAATTGATGTATGTGGTACATAGTAGGCTTGATATAGCACATGCAGTTGGGATTGTAGAAATATTTTATGATAATCCTAAGGAATCATATATAACTAATGTTAAAAGAATTCTGAGATATTTGAAGAAAACTAAAGATTATGGTTTATCGTACAAAAAGGAAGGCAATTTTGAAGTACGAGTCTACACTGATGCAGATTGGGCTGGAAACATTGATGACTAGAACAGTACAACCAGTGGAGCATTCTTTTTGGGAGAAAGACTTGTAACATGGATAAGAAAGAAACATGCATGTATTTCTTAGTCTACTACTAGAGCAGAGTATGTTGTTGCTATTGCAAATTGTTCAAATATTGCATCGATAAAACAATTGTTGGAAGGAATGAATATGGTGATTACTATCCAGTGATTACATATTGTGACAACACAAGTGCCATAAACATTTCCAAGAATCTGATGATGCATTAAAAAACAAAGTGCATATCTATTAAGTATCACTGTTTGAGGGAACAAGTACAAGAAAAGAAAGTAAAACTAGAGTTTTTAAAGTCTAAAGAACAACTTGTTGATATATTTACCAAGTCCTTACCAAAGGACACTTTTGAGTACTTAAGGACTAGACTAGGGAACCGTCCCCTATCTATTGGTCACTAAGGTGATCAGGAGGCTACATCAACTTGTACTTAATTAGTAAATCATTTATGTTGATGCATGTAGCTCACACTTTAGGAATTCTAAGGTTGTGAAGGATTGTAGAAGCTGAGAATATAGAATTGCATATCAGTATATGAAGATACTTGATCTAGACTGAACAACAGAGAACTACTTGGTTGTTGAAGAGATATTTATTCTATTTTGGCATTGTTGTCAAAGGAAGATAAATTTCTATGAAATATCAAAGAGAAAGAGTTAGAGAACTAAAGAAGATCATATCCTCAGGGAGAGTCTACATGAAATGTTGTTTTTAGTGATTAAACATATTAAATATCAAGCTAGGGAGAGTTTACCAAGCTACAACATTTATCTATATAATTCTAGAACTAATGTTTGGTATGGTATGACATATTTCATATTGTTTGTGTTGCCATAAATTCAAAAGGGAGAGATTGATGACCTACAATTGATTGAATATCTTGATGAAGTGAAGAAACAATTATTAGAGATCACTGAGTTGTTAAAGTGATATGTAAGATGATTAAATCAGTCAATATGTTGTCATTGATGTCGACTAGTTTTGACTATACTTATCATGATAGTTACAAACATTTGAATATCTATAGAAGGAATAAATGGTGAATAAATGAGATATCTACATAAGGACAAGATGGATATGATAGATAAGGATAAGGTATACATTGGGTAACTTATTGATGAGTCTATGGAATTATGTTTTTGACTTGAGCATGTTACATTATTCTATTATGAAGAAGAGATTAGAATTGAACAAGTCAATGTGGTCAGTAATTGGAGATTTATGTATACACTGAGTCAGTCTTGTGTATACTGAGTGATAGTAATAACTGAGTTAGTTATCACTGGCGTGTTCAGTATTAACCAAGTATGAATGAAATCATTAAATGTTATAACAGCCATCTAAAATTGCTGAGTTGGAAATTGCTTATGATTTCGAGGTAAGAGATTAAGTTTGTTATAAGATCCATGACTGAAAAAATTTAAAGATGATTGAAGGGAAGAGAATGAAACATTTTATTGACATGTTTGTTGAACTTGAAGCAAAAAAATAGATGATGGAGATTGAGAGGCACAATCTAATGGTTGGAAAGAAAATGGTTTACACGTCTATTTAGGAGACATGAGTTTCATTGATGAGTATGCTAGATGAATAGAGATTGTAGAATATTTTGTGTGAAGAAATTTTTCATGCATACCTGATCAAACTGGTTACATATAGAACTGAGCTAAAATACAAGCATAACCGAGTGTCAGAGATATATACACCAAGTGAAGTAAGTTGGAGGATATGATGGAATGCATTTTTTATTGATTAGAAGAGTTTTAATGAGTTTAGCATAGATCTAAATACTTGCAAATTGAGTTGTATTTGATTCAGATCACTACTGTATCATTTTAACTATTGTTATTTTAAAATCTCTTAACTGAGTGGACTTAACAACCTTTTTGTACTTCCATATGACATTCAAGGAATGTTAATTGTTATTTTGTTGACCCTATAGTGAATGCTGGTCAAAACTTAACTGTTAGTGATAAATCCTCTAACCAGGTCACACCTTACAATGTGCATTGTAACCTTTAATAGGGTTGGCTCCTAACTGAGCTCACTTCAAAAGAGTGAAATATTTTGGGTTACCAGTCCCAGGTGACTTTTCCCTTAGTGAGGTTTCCACATTAAATATTTGTGTTATGTGTTATTTGTTATGATTGTTTTGCTATCATACTTTACATGTTGCATATTTGATTAAGCGGTAAAGACAGTTTGGATAATTACTGATATTTGGTAAATGAACAAAAAATATAGTTATCTTATCTACCAAGTTGTTTGATTTGTTAAAAAGTTTGAAAAACTACATCTAAGAGTTTGGGACTATAGGATAACTGATTTAACTGATTCACTGCCCCCTCTCAGTTATCTAACATGAAAAAGTATCCAAAAAATGTATTTATCTAGGAAGTCTTATCCCAACTTAGAAAAGTTAATATATTGAAAGAAACCATTTAAGTTACTAAAGAAAAACTAGGTGATAGAACCCAACAATCAATAAATTTATTTCTTTGGAACCTTTCCTTATTATAATTCAAATAGAAATAATAATTTGTTTACATTTTTTCTACAAATTGATTCTCAAGCTAGCATCTCACCCACTCTACCTAAACATTAATCAATCGATGCTTGAGCAACAAATGTGGATGATTCTAATATCATATATTCCTATGCATATATTATTTATTTCTAAGTTCAATAAGTTAATCACTTATGGCATGGTGAACCCTAACATAAATATTAGATAATAAACGTATATCTCTTAATGAGGATGAAAAGGTATGTCACCACATAGTTAAGCCTACAAATATAGATGAGAACTCTCTCATATCATCATTTCATCAAAAATTGAATCCATATCTAATAATATGATTATTGTGGTCACTACTTCGAAGTGGTATGCTATGTCTTCTTTTAACATTTATTTCCAAGAAATATAATAAAAAATAGTAATTTTATACCTCATCCATATCAAAAGTTATAAATATTAATTTCCTAGTTTTAATGATGAAACTTAACATTCCTCTATGGAATTGAATTGTGTATAAAATTAACCCCTAATACATTACTTATTTGTTATCTAATACCCCATCAAGATAAAAAATACTTTATTTGTACCTTTCTATAAACTAATTTTTAAGTTGACATCTCCTCCATTCTACTAGTTAAACATCATTGATTCAATTTTTTTTTTAAATTGAAATAATGCAAATTTAAAAGAATAATACAAATGAGGGCTATAAAGAGACTACCCTCAATAAGAGTAACAACTATCTAACAACCTACGATATGAAGAATTGTACAACCATCTAGTGGCATTGACACACAACCACATGAAAGTTGATTAACAACCATGAAGTTACACAATAAGTTCTCAAAAAATATCACTAACAACACTTGAGGAATACCTCAAGCCTACACAATATGCTTACAAACAAAATTTAAAATAACTTTGCAGTTGAACAAAAAAAAATAAAAAATCTTTGTGAGCCTCGAGAATTTGAAGTTTTCAATATTCCAATAAAATTATGGTCTTAGAGTTCTCTTGGGAGGTGCCTTGCAATTGAAAAAAGAAAAGTGAAACAACTTGAAACAAGATCTCATAGTAAAACTTAAGCATTTCAGTCTCCTAGTGAATGAACTAATTAATAAAAACAACCAAACACGTTCATTTCCAAATGTTAAATAGAACAATGTTTCTTATAGAATTAGCAACCACATTATTTTGTAAACAAAGGATGAGAAAAATAGATTTGTAACTCAAACCATGCTAAAAAATAACTAGAAAGTAATTGGTAGATAAGTGAATAGTGTGTTCAGGTATTGTCTAGATAAGTTTGTAGAGATATTTATTGATGACATTTTGATTTATTCCAAGAACATGGAGGAACATGAGGAAAATTTGCAAATAGTTTACAATGTCTGAGAGACAAGAAATTTTATGTGAAACTATCAAAGTGTTCTTTCTATAAGAAAGAGTTTTGGTATTTAGGTCATATCATTTCTGTAGATGGGATTTTAGTAGATCCTATAAATATTAAAGCCATTCTTGAGTGGCCAACTCCTTGGAATGTGAGTGAAGTTATAAGATTCATGAGACTTGCAACTTATTATAGGAAATTTGTGGAGGGATTCTCCAAGATTGCCACACCTATTACATCCCTTCAGAGGAAAGGGAAAATATATGAGTGGAATGATGTATGTGAGAGAGAATTTTAGTTTTTGAAATAGAAACTCACATTCTGATGCAGGAGCATTTTGGGTTCCTGAAAATCTTTCTTTGTCTTGGAGGAATTCCCTAGCAAAGGGATGCAATACTTTGTTTTTGGCAGTTTTATGAGTTTCTATGTTGTGATGATCTATGGAGATATTTGGAATGTGTGCTGAAAGAATTTTTTTCATTTATGTGTGTGGAATATATGTATAAGGTCGCAGCTCTTGAGGTGGCATGGTTTGGGAGATATTGGATGAACCATTTCAAAGTTGGAGTTGTTTTCCTTGCCATCGGAGTAGTGTTTCCTACAGTTTTGGAGCTGATTACAGGATGTGGCACTATTGATCCTTAATGAATAAGAATTTTCTCTCTTACAACATTAAAGTGGACCTAAAATGATATCTTTTCCCAAGGGTACAGCTCCTAATTCATTATGAGTCAAAAGTTATGACCATTTTACTCAGGGACCTATTTTCTGCTAGTGTTCCCGTTGGAGCTGTTCCTGCAGTTTTGGGGCTGATTGCACATAGTGTCTATGTTGATCCTTAATTAATTATCCTTTTCTATATTAGGGACTTTAAGAGGACCTAAATTAATACCATTTCCAAATAGCACAACTCCCAATTCATTATGAGTAAAAAGTTATGCCCATTTTTCCTCGGGACCTATTTTTTGGCAGTTTTCAGGTGAAACATGTGGTATTTCTTCTTGCGATGTTCCATGTGATCAATTGGGACCTTGCACCCTTAAAGGCATGTTTTTGGGTCATGTGTGGACCTAAATATAAAGGCACATTAATTTTTTATCATTCTCACATTATTTTTGGTTTCTTTTATTGCTCTGGACCTATATTGTAATTAAAGCCTGACTGGCCGACTTGTGGCTTAGCTTACTATATATTGAGAGCTTAGGTTGATGTAGAAAGTAGATAAGAAGTGAGTTGAGTATTAGATGATCCTTAGATCATTAGGAAGAGTAGTGTAGAAGTAGATTTGTGAATCTGGGAGTTTGGTAGCAGAACTAGTGGCCTGGGGGCTTAGGACAGCAAGGAGTTGCTTGGAAGTGTGAGTACAAGTTTAGATCCTATGGTGGTTGTTCCTATCAGAGGCTGCTTGTTGCAGATCTGAAGTAGTTGATGGTTCCTTGGATCTTGTGAGATCTTGCTGATACTTTTTTATTTCATTGTAATAGGCTGAAACTTAGAAGGCCTTACAGCCGGGCATGTTGAATGAAATTCTGTTCTGAAACATTATCTTGTTGTATTCCATTGTGCATATTGTTGTTATAATCAGCAGTGTAGGCTTGGACTATCCATTATTGGATCCTCCATACCTACCCTATGTCAAGTGGTATTGCTTGGACTATCCATTATTGGATCCTCCATACCTGCCCTGTGTCAAGTGGTATCAGAGCTTGAAGATCTTGAGTGTGTAAATCAGTTGAGGTTGTTTGCACCAAGACCTTGTCGATGACTTGTTACCTTGGGTTTTTGAAGATCTTGAAGGATGTCTCCAAGAGGATTGGACCTTAGTGAATATGCAGATGAATTTAGAGCTTTGAAAAAATAAGTGAAATACATACAAGATGAATTAAGAAGGAAGACTACAAAGATGAAGGTTGTGAAGAGACAACGACAGCTTGTGGAAGTCCTTGATGACTTGGCTAGAGTTGATGAAATGTCTATTGGTTCACATGAGCAGATAGATGGATCTAGCATGGAACTTATAGAGTATCTTGTTGTGTGCAATGAGATTTTTTGTGGTGAAGAGATTAGTTTTGATGCTCAGTTGGTGGAGTTTGACATGAAACCTGCAGAGAAACTTGTGGCTGTTGCTGAGATACCTGTGGTTGTTGATGATGTTGTTGACCTTGTTGAGGCTGGTGAGAAGATTTTTTTCATGTTCAGTTAGTTGTGTCTGACATGGAGATTGCAGAGCATCTGGTTGGGTGTGATTAGACTGCTGTTGGAGAAGATTTACTTGATGTTGAGGCTGGTGAGAAGATTTGTTTTCATGTTTAGTCAGTTGTGTCTGGCATGGAGATTGCAGAGCATCTGGTTGGGTGTGATCAAACTATTGTTGGTGAGGAGTTATCTATTGTTGAACACCTTTTTGATGATGGTTTTACCAAATTGCTTTCATTTGGTGTTATGGTGCAAATCTTATTTGCTAATTATGGACTTGAATTGTTGGTGGATAGTAATGAGTGTTGTGATGAGTTGCAGATATGGGATGTTGATGATAAGGTATTTCATATTGATGTGGATCTGACTTTGGATCTACTTGTTGGGGAGTTGGATACTCTTGTTGCTGATATTGGTTGTGGTGATCAATGGTATGTTGATTGGATTGTTGAGATTCATGTGATCCTTATGTTTGAATGGATGAAGCATAGATGGTTGACTTTCAGGTTTGTTCTCTTATCCTTGAGGGATTGCAAGCCTTTGGTGAAGATGAAGTTGATTGTAGGTAATTCTCTTGAGATTAAATTATGGGAAATACTTTCTATTTACCTGGGTAGTCTGATGTAGGAGAATTTTGGGTTCCTAAATATCTTTCTTTGTCTTGGAGGAATTCTCTGGCAGAGGGATGCAATACTTTGTTTTTGGCAGTTTTCTAAGTTTCTATGTTGTGATGATCAATGGAGATCTTTGGAAGGTGTGCTGAAAGGATTTTTTTCCTTTATGTGTGTGGAATATATGTCTAATATCATAGCTCTTGAGGTGGCATGGTTTGGGAGATATTGGATGAACCATTTCAAAGTTGGAGTTGTTTTCCTTGCCATCAGAGCAGTGTTTCCTACAGTTTTGGAGCTGATTGCACGATGTGGCGCCATTGATCCTTAATGAAAAAGACTTTTTTCTCTTAGGGAATTAAATTGGACCTAAAATAACATCTTTTCCCAAGGGTGCAGCTCCTAATTCATTATGAGTCAAAAGTTATGACTGTTTTACTCAGGGACATATTTTCTGCTAGTGTTCCCGTTGAAGCCATTCCTGCAGTTTTGGGGCTGATTGCACATAGTGGAAATGTTGATCCTTAATGAAATAGCCTTTGAGCTCTTAGGGAATTTAAGAGGACCTAAAGTACTACCATTTACCAAGATTGAAACTCCTAATTCATTATGAGTAAAAAGTTATACCCATTTTTCCCCAGGACCTATTTTCTGGTAGTTTTCAAGTGAAATGTGTGGTGTTTCTTCTTGCAATGTTCCGTGTGATCAAATGGGACCTTGTACCCTTAAAGGCATGTTTTTGGGTCATGTGTGGACCTAAATCTAAAGGAACATTAATTTTTTATTATTCTTGCATTAGTTTTGGTTTCTTTTATTGGTCTGGACCTATATTGTAATTAAAGCCTGACTGGCCGACTTGTGGCTTAGTTGGCTTTATATTGAGAGCTTAGGTTGATGTAGAAAGTAGATAAGAAGTGAGTTGAGTATTATATGATCCTTAGATCATTAGGAAGAGTAGTGTGGAACCAGATTTTCAAATCTGGGATTTTGGTAGCAGAACTAGTGGCCTGCGGGCTTAGGACAGCAAGGGGTTTCTTGGAAGTGTGAGTACAAGTTTAGATCCTGTGGTGGTTGTTCCTATTAGAGGCTGCCTGTTGCAGATCTGAAGTAGTTGGTGGTTCCTTGGATCTTGTGAGATCTTTTTGATACTTTTTTATTTCATTGTAATAGGCTGAAACCTGGAAGGCCTTACAGTCGGACATGTTGAATGAAATTCTATTCTGAAACATTATCTTGTTGTATTCCGTTGTGCATATTGTTGTTATAATCAATAGTGTAGGCTTGGACTATCCATTATTAGATCCTCCATACCTGCCCTGCATCACATTCAATCCTATCTACACTTTACAGTTATCACCAATCCTTCAGGTGAAGTTCCTTGTGCTGTTCTTATGCGGGATGGTAAGGTAGTGTCTTACAAGTCACAAAAGTTGAAGCAGTATGAGGTTAACTATGCACCTCATGACTTAGAATTGTCTGCAATTGTGCATGCATTAGTGATGTGGAGACCTTACCTGTTGAGTAAGACATTTGAAATAAAGAAAACCCACATGGGACTTAGGTATATCTTCACACAGCCTAATCTTAATGCTAGACAAAGATGTTGATTAGATTTTTTGAGTAAGTATGATGTTGACATTGAGTACATTAAGGGGAAAGATAACAAAGTAGTTGATTCTCTAAGAAGAAGAAGGCACATTTCTACTATTTCTACTTCTAGGACACAATTGAGAGAGCATGTGTTACAAAATCTTTTAGGTGGTGACTGTTATGAGATGGTCAAGTCAGCATTGCTTGTAGATCCATCAGATCACTGCTTTGATGGATATACTTTTGATGATGATGGTATGATGAGATACCAAGAGAAGATGTATATTCCCGATCGAGAAGGGTTGAGGAAGTTAGTTTTAGAGGAGATGTAGTGTACTCCATTTTTAGGACATCCAGGGGTAAACAAGATGATTCTCAATTTGAGGCCATTATATTTTTGGTCAGGGCTAAAGAGAGATGTGACAAGTTTTGTAGCCTAGTGTTTAGAATGTCAATGAGTCAAGGTTGAACATGTCCACCCAGTTGGAATTTTGTACCCACATGATATACCAAAGTATAAATAGAAAGTCATCAGTATGGATTTTATCCAGGGTTTACCCATGACACTATGCAGACATGATGTAATCTTTATTGTAGTTGATAAATTAACCAAGGTATCTCACTTTATTCCAGGGAGCTTGAGAGATGGATCTTTGACTTTACCGAGAAATTTTTTTAGGAGATTTTTAGATTGCATGGAGTACCTGAGACCGTCATATCAGACAGATACATTCATATGACATCAATGTTTTGGACAAACTTGAATACTTCTTTGGGTACTCGATTGAACTTTAGTACCACTTATCACCCACAAACAGATGGACAAACTGAGAGAGTGAATTAGGTCATTGAGGATTTACTCCATATGTATTGTATGGATCAATAGCATAAGTGGGAAGAGTATCTTCTATTGGTAGAGTATTCCTACAAAAAATATTACCATGCCTCTTTGGGTATGGCACATTTTGAGGCAATTTATGGATGGAAATGTTGTACTCCTATCAGTTGGGATCAATTTGAGGATGGGATCTTTATTGGTCTTGATATGTTGAGAGAGATAGAAGAACAAATGACTCTAATTTGAGCACAGATGAAAGAGGTAACTGATAGACAAAAGAGTTATGTAGATAGGAACCTCACTTTCAGATAGTTTCAGGAAGGTGACAAGGTATTTTTGTAAGTGAGACCATAAAAAATCTCAATTTCTTTTGGCAAGTCTTTAAAGCTTGCACCAAGATATGTGGGTCCATTTGATGTTTTGGAGGTTACCAACTCCGTTGCCTATAGAATTTCTTTACCACCCACTCTTACCTAAATCCATTATATTTTTCATGTTTTTTTGTTGAAGCCCTACCATCCAGATGCATCTCATATACTAGATTAGCATGCATTGCAGGTTTGGGATCCCAAGGTGGTACTAGTGCAGCCTACCCACCTCATTGATCAATGTACCATCAGGGTGCATGAAAGACATGTAGTTCAGTATAAGGTCTAGTAGGACTAGTTCTTTGTCAACAATGCTACTTGGGAGGATATAGAAGACATGCATAGATAATTTCTACTATTATTTTCTTAGACTTTATTTCTGTTATGTTTATGTTTTAAGCTTTGTATGGACTTATTTTTTATGCTTTCATAAGACATTAGGTCGATGTCTTCTCTTAGAGGGGAGGGATGTCATAACCTAATTCAGTTCTCCTTATTTTTAGGACCTTTTAGAAACTTTTTGTTGACTTGTGTTGACTTGATCAAATGTGTATCGACCCAAGTCATATGGAACAAATGATTTAGACATAGATGTTCTTATGTTTCTTTTAATTATTTTATGAAATAAATGGATGCAATGAAATTGATTTTAAATAATGGAAATTAAAATGCATTATGTATATTATTAGTTATGATTATCGATGAAATTATAAATGATATATATGTTATGTAAGTAATTTATGATTTTCAATTCAATTATCGATTTAATGGGACTAACCTACTGATGATCATTTGAGTGTTAGTATGATTGAGAGTAGACAAAGATGGAAATGTGATTAAGGTAGAGGAATTTATCTCCTCGGTAGGGGCGAGATCATAAAATTGGTTGCAAGCACACACCACTTAGTTATTTATTTTCATATTTAATGAGTTTTCTTTTATCTCTCTATCTCTTAAAGTTGAATGTTTGAGTGGATTAGATCATGAGTTAAGATAATCTAATTTGTTTTTCCTATTAATATGTTAGAATTGATAATATAAATGTAGCTAATTCCAAATTATATATTATCATTTTATAAATTATAGTAAAAGAAATATAAATTTAGTTATATCTATTTACTTTTGATCCTTATGTGAGATAATTTTTAATCATATCAAGAAAACTTTAATATCTATGTGCAGAAGTTAGAGCTCAATTAACTTATTGTTAACTTAGCTTCGCATGCAATTAAAAGAGAGATGAGGGTGGTATTGGATCTTGGCGAACATCTCTTAAACAACCACTAAAGTAATACAAGGTGCAATGAAATAGACTAAGGATAGTGGAGATCCTTATGGTACACACAAGGAGTCAGAGCTAGAATTTGGTGACTCGAATTGGCATGTGCATGGTGGTCATGATTAGCAGCTTCCTTGCCGTAATATGGAAGGTGACATCGATATTTGGCAGAATTGGTGCAGGAAAAGAGTTAAAATTATTCATTAACTCTAATTTGAATGCTTGGAAGAGCGGCCACGAAGGGATTATTGCCCGTGACTGGTCTAGGTAATGCGAGGGATTTCATGGTGCACTGCAAATTGGAAGGATTGAAATTGGGACTTGATAGCCAAGTCAGACCACTTACTATGGTACTCGACCCCTATTATGGAAAGATTGATGTGCCTTGGGAGGAGACGAAACACATTTTTATGGAGGAGATTCCTTTCTTTCAAAAAAAGATATCGAAGTATATACCATAAAGGAGGGAATGAATGGTGGATATGAGAATATAGATATATATATATAGAGGAAGTTAGATTATAAAAAAAGGTGACAGGAAAAATGACACAACATAAGAAAAGGGAGAAATGGTGGAAGATACACATGAGGAAACAAAAGAAATTAGGGACATAATAGAGAGGGCAGAGAGGAATAAGAAAAGGGAACTCACACAAAGTGAAGAAGAAAAATAGGAATAAAAGGGTTTACAGGAGAATCCATTAAAGAGGACGAGAGGTGAGAAAATTGAGGATGAGGCACACAACATAATTGTTATGCTCGTGAATCCTAACCAAAATTCAAAAAGAAGAAAATAATCCCATATTTTTATTTCTTGCCTGGTATTTTTCTTTTTCTTAGAAATTAAATTTCTTCTTTTGAAAAGTCATGATGAAATGTGAACGTAATTACATGGCGTGGCATAGTTAACAAGAAGATGAAAATTTTAGCTTTTATATATATTAGAACTATTCAGTTTTCTTCCATGATATGGAGTTTGAACAATGTTGTCACTTAATTAATGTTTCCCTATTCGTTAAACAACTCTTTGAGAAACTTGTTTGGGTAAACAAAAAAAAGATTTCTTGCATGATTTAAATGATTAAACCATACTCCTTTAGCAAATCATGTTTTTCTATAGATCTATTTATAGAAAGTTTTAGAGATGGGAAGAAATTGAAATAAATATTTTGGAAAATAAGTTAGTTATCATTTATTTAGAACCCAATTGGTGACAAAATATTTGAATGCACAAATAAATCTATTGACAACCATCATATCGGTTATTTTATGTTGTATTTTTTTTTTAATTTAGAAATAAGTTTGTTGTTTCATTGTTCAAACTAGGACAAGATTCACGTGTTTTGCTGTAGCATGAATACATAGATAAGAAATGTAGTTTCTCTTTTATTGATTACCCTATTTCTGATTTTGAGCATACCTTATTTTTGTAAAACTTAAATACTAGTTTTCATTAAACCATATATTCTTATCAAGAAGATTAATTATACCTTTAAAGAAAGGGTAATTTAGTAAATTGAAGATTAGCTTTTGGTAATGTAAATATATGTTTCTTATCCTTAAATTCTCAAATTAAGCAATATATCTTGGGAAAGGGTGTTGAATATGGATAAGCAGAGAAGGGTAAATAATCTTGTCTTTTACCTACTAGTAGAAGTCTGCCAAAATGTACGCTTAAGCCTAAGCTATGGAAACACATAATTGATTTTGTGTTAGTTATTTTCATTTCTTGTCATATCTGTGTTCGCTCTACTTTTATGTATGAGAAAAGTAGTTAGTTCATAGCTTGCACTAGATTCCTTCCGATCCTCAGTGTCGAGTTGATAGGTTACTCGAGTAGGGTCGGTGTGCTTTTCATGTCAAGGTGAGCCTCGGAGGAACTAACCACTTCATGGTTGGGCGGAAAAAGCATCTAGATCACATTTCCGTCTTGAGATTTGCAGATGGATAGATGTTTGATGGCTTAGGAGACCGGATCATGCACATGGACGATGGTAGTTTGATGACATTTATATATTGAGATCTTGTATCATTTAGACCTTTTGGTCATGTACCTTTTGCATTGTATACTTTCGATGTATGATGTGCAACAGTATGGTCGACATCTTTCATGTATTTATCACCTCATGTTTTATTTGGATTATTCATGTACTCTCGACAGCATGACCGATTTCCAATTATTGTACTTAGATGTTATTTGATGATGTAACCAGATTATTGTAAATTCTTATTTGAAAATGGAAAAGATTATGTGGAAAAGTCAGGATGTTTGGCAGACATTGTTTATATATTTGACTTTTCCAAGTTTTTTTTGTTATTGTACTTACGTGTCCATTGTAAGGGCAGAATCAATCTTTACACCAAACCACCTCGGCTTTGAGTTGAATAAAATGCAACTAAGATGTAGTATTTAAACCAGCTTTTCCATCCCATTTGGACCACAAAAATTGACAGATGATTTTATTTAGATCCTCATTGCTTTTCTTATATGGCATCCAACATGAAAAATAATCATGAGAATCAAGGAATATACAATTCACTACTTAAACGTTGCGAGCCAATAACAAAATTTTGTTTTCCCAATTCCAAAGCTTGTTTTCTTTGCTGTTCCACATGTCAGAAAGAGAAACATCAAGATCAAAAGGAATGCCCAAATAACGAGCAATCTGACCATGTTTGATGTGTTTCCATTCTTTAGGAACCCAATGCGGCAGGATCAGACTGTATTAAAAGAAATCTAGTCTTTGCATGAGCAATCTGAGAGCCTGAAACTGAGCAGTATAAGTTTAAAACCTTAAGCAGATTGTTTATTTCTCGTTCTGAATTTTGGAGAAAGAGCATACTATCATCAGCAAAATGCAAACTAAGAACAAACATGTTATTAGAAATGGAAATGTCGTTTAACAAGTTCATTTGTTTGTACGTATGCAGCAAATAAACAAGATCATCTGCGGCCAAAACATAGAGAAAGAGAGCTAAAGGGCAACTCTATCTGATTATGCAATTTTAATGACCTAAATTAACCTTCTACCGTTGAATTGAATTAAACATAGCCGTTCATACATTACTCATTTGTTATCTGAAACCCCGTATAACAAGCAACATACCGTCTGTGTACGAAGTGGAAAAAGACAGATCGAGAATATTTGTACAGTGGTAATACATAAGTGCAGTGCAGTGAAATGTTAGTCGTTCTCACAATCTACCATTCAACCGAAATAATTGAAGAGATAGAGAAATGGGCAGCAGGACATAAAGTAAATGTAGTGGCTACTTCTCCTTTATTTGTGTGGATGGGATCTCATGAACATGTTGGAATGTTTGCCGTTGCGCCAAAAGCTCGAACTATCAACGAACGTCACAAACACCAGATTTACCCAGATCCACGGTAACCCCAAAGGAGGTGCTGACCACCAAGTCAACAATCTCCCCCTCAGCACCGACTAAGGGTTCCGCACCAACGGAATGAAGGAGACTCTCTCCCCCTCAGCACCGACCGAGGGTTCCGCACCAACGGAATAAAGGAGACCTCTTGGGATTTGAACCCGTGACTCAAGGCTCTGATACCAATTGTTGGAATGTTTGCCGTTGCGCCAAAAGTTCGAACTATCAACGAACGTCACAAACACCAGATTTACCCAGATCCACGGTAACCCCAAAAGAGGTGCTGACCACCAAGTCAACAGAACATACTTTATGTCTGCTAAGATTCTTCCTCCTCGTTATTCTCATTACTGTTTTTAAGAATGTCGTCACTATATGTCTCTTGTACTGTATTATTGCAATGAAGATGTGCAAGATCACAGTAGCCACATTATTTGTACCTTTGCATACGGAAGCAAATGCAAATGTGTACATTATCTGATTAATCTCATATCGCCATGGGAGTCTGTATTGTTGCAGTTTATTTTATAATATGCCCAAAAGATGGAATGATAATAGTTTTGTATTGAATTCAGCTCAAAATGGACTGAAATTTGCAAGAGTAACTTGTGCTAATTGCTTGGTTTGAAATGTGTAAGTGGTTTCTTATGTATCACGTTTCGCAGTATAATGCAAACATAATAACACGTCAAAATAGATGAGTATGACTATGATGAAACTTGCAGCCTTAAGTGGAAGATGACAGGGTTAAATAAATCAAGTTGTAACAAGTAGTATGCTTTGAGGAAGAAGGTTTATGAGAGTAAGCATAAAGGATCGTAGAGTCTAATCATTGCTAACCATTTTCATTTGTTTTAACGATAAGTATGGTGTTTACATGAGAACCTATGAATCACCATATATACAGGGAAAACCTAATCTCACTTGGTAGAGACCTCAAAATATCATTTAAATTTTTAACTAGAGCACTCTTTTGATTGATTCAATTTAACGGAGCTTCAAAACTTTAATACCAATTTCAAACCACTAAAAGAAGAGATGATTGAAGACTTACAATTTATAAACAATTATACTATATTATTTTCTATCATTGTAAGTGAATTGTGGAATGTGTTAGAATAACAATATGATATAGATAGCATTCCTCATTTAAGCACTTAAACCACAATAATTACATGGTATAAATGCATGGTGTCATAGTGACTCAAGATTACACATAATTTTGTACTAGTCTAAACATTTTCTTTAATAAATTTCAAAAAATGAATGCCATCAATCTTGACACCCCTATCTCTTTCATAGCAAGTGCAATTTATGTATTAATGTCATTTATGCATATGAATCGTGTTTTCTAAGTAGTTTGATATATTCAAAATGCTTTCTTTGTGCGAAGTTCAAATCTAATTTTCAATGCTATTTGTATTAGTAACAAGAGTTGACTATAACCTTCACTCAAATTAACTAGCAGCTATGAATAATTTGTGTACAAATTGGAAGCTAGTTTACTTTACATATTTTTCTTATAGCATGCTATTGCTCATCTTGTAATATTCCAATCGCATATGATATTTTTTAAATAAATAAAATTAAAAAATCTTGCATTTTGATTGGTTTACAAATCTGAGGCTTACTTCCAATGTGAACTTCACAACAAACATCATAAATGTTATTGGTTAAATACATTTATTATAAAGTATACACAAATGAAAAATTGTAAATGTCATTAAATGTAAATTAATCACAGTTTTATTTCCTATTGTGGTCATCACATATTCTAATGTTATGTATAAAAGAACTAATGAATGGTCATCACAATTGTGCGCACACATTGCAATTTACAGGTGAAAGATCTTAAACAACATAGTTAACAAGTTCAACAAATTCATCTATATAGAACTCTAAACATTGCACATAAATATTAATATTTATGAGCTTAAGATGTCCCCATGTAACATACATTTACTAATTCTAGCAAGTAACTACATATTTCTTCATGATTTAAACCTAATTCTAACTTTATTATTAAATGTAACAATTGCATTTGATGCAAAATTGTACTAAGTTTGCATGATATGAAGTTACAAATGTACCTAATGAGTCTTTAATAATAATTTGAGTCTTTTAACTTAAACTTAACTAGAAATTAGTATGCACATCATTCATAAGTGCGACAATTGTACATTTAGTACAACACTTAATTAGTTTGTACAATATTTAACTAGTTTGTACAACATTAAGTTACTGATGTGTGTCTTACAAGTCTGGAAAGGAGTTTGTCTTTAACTTTAACCTTTCTAATGATTTTTACCTATGAATATGCATTATTTGACTTAAAAGAATTGGTAACTTTGATTGTTAAGGAAAGCTATCTATAACGTTTCTTTAATTTTGCTTCAATTTCTAACATACTTCACCTAGAAATGTTTGCATTATTGTTTACCATAGATAAAAATATGCTAAACATACTTATAATCAATAAAAGTAGCCCATCATATTCATCATAAATTGTGTTCCCTTAAACTGTAACAACTATTACTTGTCCTAGAAATATTTGCATTATTGTTTAGCATAGATGTAATGGCTTAAATTGGCATCCTTGTGTTGTCCTCAATGCCCAAACACTAAGTTTTTAGGCATGATCATATGTGGCATTTGGTTTGATCACTCAGTTACATGATACATGACTTGGTACTTGGTTCGATCAATGGAACTTGATATATATTTGATACATTTTGTAATCAGGTTGAGTATGATTAGTACAAAATAATTTTCTATACAAAACCTTATAAATGTCATTCAATTTATGATTCACGGTTGATGTATAATAATCACCTTGTGCAAATTGCAAAAACACCTTGTTCTAATAGATATTGACAAGGTAACAAGTTTTAAATCAGTTTATTATTCCTTATGATATCCAAGTTGATTGCAAATAAAATATTTCTTAGTCACCTTAAGTGACTCAGTGATCATAATATTTGAAGTTAGAAAATTTAATTAATATACATGGTGATAGAAGGCCTTTTCGTCGGCCTTACCCAAGAGGGGAGAGAGAGAGAGAGAGAGAGAGAGAGAGAGAAGGTGAGGAAGGGGTCCTAGGACCATCTATGACTCATTAAGCAACAATAGGTGCACTAGGCATGGACTAGATAGAAATCAATCTTCTATATTCTATGAATTTCCAAGGATTTTGAATTACGTAAGGCTCATGAAATGTATTAAACACAATAATATGATTATCAAAGGTTTAGCAAACTCCTACACTTTTTTAATACAAACCACTCTCTCTCTCTCTCTCTCTCTCTCTCTCTCTCTCTCTCTCTCTCTCTCTCTCGCTCTCTCTCTCATTCTCTTTCTTCCTCTATTAGACCCCGCCACCTTCTCACTCTTTCTCTCTCACTCCTTTAAGCCTTCTTCAAATGTTACATAACACATACGTACTTTGTAATACATTGGAATCCACTAAGCCTAAGGCTTGGATTTTTCTTGGAGATCCAACCCAAAGGCTTGGAGGATTCAAATAGGCCTAAGATGTGTTTTACAACAGACATACAAAAAATTCACATCTTTTTTTGTGTGCTCCTCGTCAGGTTTACTCGTGGTTGAATAACATTAAAATCAAAAGACATGATATTGTAGATCTCTCTGTTAGCTATCTCACCATATAATTTATGGGTAAGTGCACAAAGATAGGGGACCAAAAAGGGGGTATAAGATGCCACTTTTTTTTTCTGAAATCAAAAAACTCTAAACTTAAAAAAGAAATTAAAGATAGTTAGACTCAAAATTTTAAGATGCGACAAGAACAAGAGTTGTAATACTCTAAATCTAGTTTCTAAACTACTAATTTTTTATTAAAAAAATGGTGCAGATTAAGGCCCTCAAAAAGGGGGAGCACAAAAAGTGGTCCTATTTTTTGTGAAAAAACATAACATAGCATCTGGTGTGCTCCCCCTAAAATGTCAACTTCTTTTTTGAATTTTTTTAATCACTCTAGTGAGAAGTTAGCTAACACCACTTAGATTATCCTCGATTTTTTTGATAATTTATTGATGATCGTATAATTTTTTATGAATTTCCAAAGTGCACACATCTTGAAAACATGAAATTTCTCTGTGTTCCCCCTACAAATCATTGAAAACTAATCGAAAATCATTTTTTTTTTTTAAAGTGTGTAGAATGGAGTCTAGTTTCTAAAAAAGTAACTTGTTACAAAATTTGATAAACAAGGCAAAATCTATGCCCGAAATACTACACGTTGGTTTTTGACAAAAATCAAAGATACATACAAAAGAAATTAGAGATGAAAAGCTTAACATAATCAGAATTCAAAATAAATTATATGGTTAGATAGCTGATAGAGAGATCTACAATATCACGTCGTCTAATTTTGACATTATTGAAGCACAAGTAAACCTAACGAGGAGAACAGAAGAAAAGATGTAGATTTTTTGTATGTCTACTGGAAAACATGTCTCAGGCTTATTTGACTCCTCCAAGCCTTTGGGTTGGATCTCCAAAGCAAATCCAAGCCTTAAGCTTGGTACATTCCAATGCATTAAAAAGTGCGCTCACAATAAAGAGAGCTAGTGCTATTTAAATTTATGACTTGAATAGCATGCACATGCTATAGCACACATGTACTATTCAAATTTATAAATTGAATAGTGTGCATGCACTATGTAACATCTAAAAAATGCTTGAGTGAGAGAAAGAGTGAGAGAAAGATTGAGAGAGAGAGAGAGAGGGTGATGAGAGAGCGAGGATATAATGGGGGAGAGAGAGAGAGAGAGAGAGAGAGAGAGAGTATGTGGATAGCTCCACATACTCTCTCTCTCTCTCTCTCTCTCTCTCTCTCTCTCTCTCTCACACACACACACACACCACTTTTTTGTTTTTCGCAAAGGGCGCATGCGCTTTAGCATGCTAGTGCTATATAAGACTATGCATGTTACAATTTTTTGGCTTTTGCATAGGGTGCACACATATTTTCTTTTTGCAAAGTGTGTGAGCCCTATAGTGCGGACATGGTATATTTTGAATTTCCCAAACCTAAGGCTTGGGCACCCCAATCCATAGCACATGTGCCTTATAGGGCACACGCGCTTTAGTTCATACGCACTGTGGCTGTTTGGGGGCCAAAAAGGAAAGTGGCACCTTTTTGGTCCGCCATCTTTGTGCATATATGCTTATTTTGAATTCTAATTATGTTAAGCCTTTCATCTCTAATTTATTTTGTAAGTATGTCAAATTTTTTTCAAAAACCAACGTGTAGTATTTTGGGCATAGATTTTGTCTTGTTCATCAAATTTTGCAACAAGTTACTTTTTTAGAAACTAAACTCCATTATACACACTTATTTAAAAAAATTTGAATTTTTATTAGTTTTCAATGATTCCTAGGGGGAGCTCACAAAAATTTCACTTTTTTAGTAGGTGTTCACTTTAGAAATTCATAAAAATTTATACATTCATAAAAAAATTAGCAGAAAAATCTGGGATAAACTACGTGGTGTTAGCTAACTTCTCACTAGAAAAATTAAAAAAATTTTTTAAAAAAGGTTAACATTTTAGCAGGAGTACACTAGACGCTATGTTATGTTTTTTCACAAAAAATAAGACCATTTTTTGTCCTCCCCCTTTTTGAGTACCTCAATCTACACCATTTAAAAAATAAATTAGTAGTTTAGAAACTAGATTCAAATTATTACAACTCTTTTTATTTTCACATCTTAAAATCTTGAGTCTAACTATTTGAATTTATCATTGAAGTTTAGAGTTTGCAGATTTCAAAAAAAAATGGCATCTTATACCCCCTTTTTGGTCCCCCATCTTTGTGCACTTACCCCATAATGTATTATCCTTTCGTTAACCCAAAGCATGAAGGAGCTAGGGCATCACTAGAATATTACTTTCAATTGGAAACTAACAATTTGATTATTTTGAGAAGTTACTTTAATGAATGTATGGTGATTGTGGGAATTTTGAGACATGATTGTGAGAAAATTTGAAAGAAGATTACTTGGGATCTTTGTGATTCTACTATAAGTTGTACTCTTTTATTTTGAATTTTCCTTTAGTAAAAATGGTCAATCATGTCTATTAGGTAGTAATCTACTGCATGTAATTAGTCTATTTGTTTATGATTGAATCCTAATTAGCATTTCTTGTACAATGGTTGAGTTGGTTAGTTTTTTGTGAAGTATTAATATGTTAGAAATAGGAAATACTGATAGGGGGCTGAATCAGTATTTCACAAACTTTTAATTTTTACCACTTATGGATATATGTAATTAACTTGTAACTTGCATAAGAAACTAAACTAAAAAATAAACACAACCATAAAATAAAGGAACTCATAACACCACATTGTTCTCGAGGAAACCCTGGCCAAGGGAAAACCCTAGTGGGGATGATACCCACAAATGATCCACTAATCAAAAGTATCTAGTTAGAGATATTGACCCTGTAAGGAGTCTATTACATCTGTATAGTATCTATGTCCATGGTAGAGGACTTTAGGCCTTGTTAGAAGCCTCAACCCTGTTAAGAGTTGGTATTAAAAAATATGAATGTATGCAAGATGAGCTCACTTCCCAAACATACAATATACAATGATAATCTTCAATACAAAAGATAGAATACAAAAACCTCTTCCTACTACCGAATATCTTCAATATTCTAATCTAGCTTGTAGGCTCTTCACAAAACTTGTTATAAACTTGTACTAATCTGATCATATATCAAATTTTGCATAATACATCAATACAAAATATCTTTATAACTTTGCATTATCCTTTTACATCATACATACAACATCGCATAACATAATATTCCTCTTTATACTAGCTATCTCAAATATAGCTTATCAGTCGGCTTCCATATTATCAAAACATAATATTAACTCTTGTTGCCTTAGGGTTAACATCTAGGATTGTTAGGATTAATAGTCCATAATACAACTGAGAGGGGGGGGGGGGTGAATTAGTTGTATGATAGAATATTAAACTTTAAAATTTTAAGCTTATCAACATCAAATCTAATGAACACAATGAATGCCAATACAATAACACAATTTTTTGGTTATGGAGAAACCCTGTTAAAGGTAAAAACCCCAGTGGGAATTAGCACCCACTAATGATGTATCGAGAGTATAGTAATCCTTGTTAGAAGATATAGCCTTGTTAGGAGCTTGTTAAAAAATTATAATACATAGTCCTTGTTAGAGGATAGACCCTTTTAGGAGTCAAGAACAAAGAGGGCTCACTACCCAAGGAAGGTTAAGTCCACCTTCTGAACTCACTAGTTCGCAACAAGTGTATATGAAGAAATATACAATCTTTTGAACTATTTTCCAGCAACTGTCTTTGCTTGATCAGTTCCAATGAAGTCCACCAACAATCCTCTATTCTACATATAGTAGACACAATTTTTCAACCTTCTTATATCTCTTATATCCCATCCATATCTTTTCCAAAAGAAAAGACCTTACATTTATACCTTATTACATTTTACCAAGATCAAGTCGGCCCATAAGTCTTTCCTAATTACAAACAATTACATAAGCCCTTGCTAAGATACACATAGTATCTAAGACAAGTTTAAAATGATTAAATTATAATCATTTAGGACCAACATCCTTGAATTATGCTTGTCAAACAAAACACACGCTTCATTCCCTAAGTCGGCTTCAGAATAAGCCATCGCCAAAGCACACGCCCTAGATGACATCACCAATCATTTCATACCTTTTGATGACCAATGAACATCCTTCAATAATTATTCCATCATCCTTCAAGATCGCATACCTTGAATCCAATCCCTCTGAAATCTATACCAAAAACTCAGAGACTAACTCTATCAATTCTCACTATCACAGTCTAGTGACCAGTCTTTAGCAAAATAGTTGTATCTTCCTTAATATGCATCCATCCATTAATGATGTGATCTTAGATATAAGATCACAACATCCATATGAACTCTCATCTGACTTCGCAGCATCTGAAACATCCATACACCCTCTGTACACTGTGATTACTAGTCTGGTTTCTTCATAGAAGCATATGTTGACATCAGTGACAAAACACAAATGACAATAATATGAGTACCCATTCAGTAACGTAGTAATTAAACATATTAAATGTCTCAATCACTACCCATTCATTAGCAATATCCAACAATATCCCCCTTTGGAATTGATGTCAACATATGGGAAAATTTTTATCCCACAGTTGTATCAACCCAAAAAGTCCTTCAATAGAACAATCTCCCCAATCAGTGAGGATTTTCACATAGCAACACTCCCCCTTTGACAAAAATGGAAAAGGGATCCATGGGGCTTCAATTACCTTCACATATAAAATTTCTCCTATGATCACTCCCCCTAAGGAGTAGATCCCTACATCCAGTCCAGAAAAAGGATAAGGCTCTAAATATTTCTGGACTGATGCATCTCTGCATTATTTAGTTCTGACTAGGAGGGGCCTGAACCCCTAGCATACCTCTGAGATATTCAAAGGTATCTTTTGGTAGTGGCTTTGTGAAGATGTCTACAATCTTATCTTTTGTACTGATATATTCTAATTTGATTTCCTTTTGTGCCACCTTGTCTCTCAAGAAGTGATACTTGATAGAAATATGTTTAGTTTTAGAATGCATCACTGAATTCTTTGACAGGTTTACTATACTGGTGCTGTCGCAATGAATAACCATAGGCTCTTCAAAATTTATACCAATGTCTATCAACATTTGTTTCATCCAAATAATTGAGTGCAATTTATAGCAGCAACAACATACTCTGATTCAGCAATAGATTGTGCTATACAATCTTGTTTCTTACTTAGCCAAGAAACCAACTTTTTCCCAAGGAAAAATGCACCACCACTTGTACTTTTTCTATCATCAATATTTCCTTCCCAATCGGCATCAATATAAGCATGAAGTTCAAAGCTATCATTCTTGTCATACCATAAACCATAGTCTACGATTCCTCTGAGATACCTTAGTATCCTTTTAATAGTAGCTAGATGAGTCTCTTTGGGTTCTGCCTGATATTTAGCAATGATTCCAACAACATTAACAATATCTAGTCTGCTGTGAGTAAGATATTGTAACCCTCCAACCATTGATCTATACAAAGTTTGAAAAACACATTTTGATTCATCATCAATTGTTAGCTTGTTTTTAGTCACCATAGGTGTTCCTACAGGTTTACAATCTTCCATAAGCAAATTTCTTAAGTAATTCTTTGAGATACTTGGTTTGAGAAATGAAAATACCATTCTCATTCTGAGTTATTTGCATTCCAAGGAAGAATTTCATTTCATCTATCATGGACATTTCAAATTCACTCTCCATTTCTTTAACAAATTTCTTACATAGATTATCATTACCTCCAAAGATAATATCATCCACAAATACTTCTACTATTAGGATTCCATCTTCAATAGTTCTCAAATACAAATTATTGTCCGCATTATCTTTTCTAAATCCAAGTCCAAGTAGATACTTGTCCAACATTGCATACCAAGTCCTAGGACCTTGCTTCAACCCATACAGGGCTTTCTTCAATTTTCACACCATGTCTTTGTCTTCGCATAGAGGAAATCCATTAGGTTGTTCTATGTATAGTTCCTCTTCAAGATCTCCATTTAGAAATACAAATTTGACCTCCATCTGATACACTTTGAATTTTTTGTGTATAGCATAAGATAGGAATAATCTTACTGCCTCTATTATAGCAACAAGATAAAATATTTCTTCAAAGTCTATGCCTTCTTGTTGTGAGTATCCTTTACACACTAGTCTTGCTTTGTTCCGTACAACTATTCCTTCTTCATCCATTTTGTTTCTAAAGACCCATTTTGTTCCTATAACATTTCTATTTTTAGGTCTTGGAACCAATTCCCAAGTATTATTTTTCTTTATCTGATCCAATTCTTCTTTCGTGGCATTTATCCAAGAGTCAGCTTTAAAGGCTTCATCTATATTCTTTGGCTCAACTTGAGAAATTAAACAAATTTCTTCTCTAACTTTAGATCTAGTTAGTACTCCCCAACTGGTATTACCAATAATTTGATTTTCAGGATGGTTATTTTTTACATACCTTGGATTTTTAGGAGTTTTAGTAGTCTTTCTTGTATCATTACAAGGCTCTTTTTCACTTTCTTCCTCAACAAGTTCTTCTTCTTCGGTAGCAGAGGTTTCTATCACTTCTTACATCTGACTGTTGTCATACATTCTTTCTTGTATCTAAAATTTCTCATCTATTCTTACATTGTTACTTTCAACCATCTTCCTTAATCTCAAATTGAAACATTTGTATGCCTTTCTTTTAATAGAGTAACCAAGGAAGAGACCGTCATCACTTCTAGCATCAAATTTCCCTATCTCATTATTCCTCTTGATATAACATTTGCTACCAAAAATTTTGAAATATTTTATAGTAGGAGTGTGATCAAACCATAGTTCATAGGGAGTCTTACTTGTTCCATATTTGATTTGAATTCAGTTTAATGTGTACACTGTTGTTCCAACAACCTCTCTCCAATGCACATGAGATACATTTCCTTCAATCAACATTGTCCTGGCAGCATCAAGTATAGTTCTGTTTCTTCGCTCTGCTATTCCATTTTGTTGTGGAGTCCTAGGGGCAGATGTTTGTCTTTTTATTCCATGCTCTTCACATTATGAATTGAATAAATCTGATTTAAACTCTTCACCTCTGTCTAATCTTAAACATTTTATTTTCAGTCCTGATTCATTCTCTACCTTTTCTTTAAACAACTTGAATTTGTCAAATGCTTCTGATTTAGCTCTCAAATAAGTAACCCATATCATTCTAGAAAAATCATCAACAAAGAGTATGAAATACCTTTCATCATAGTATGCCTTTGTTCTTGTAGGCCCACATAGATCTGTATGTACCAGATCCAACTTTCCTTTTGATGTAAATGTTTTTCTTTTATGACTATTTTTAGTTTGCTTTCCCATAACACATTCTCTGCATATAGTGTTAGAAGGTTTCACAATCTTTGGTAGATCTCTTACTGCACTAACCATACTTTCTTTCACAATGTTATCAAAGTTAACATCACAAAATCTTCTATGCCATAACCAACTATCATCTACCTTCGCAACAAAACAAGAGGCTCCAAATGTGTTTAGTTCAAATACCTTACCTGTAGATCTTGAACCAGTAGAAACTAGTTTTCCTTCCTTGCTTTTGATAAGGTACTTACCATCAACCAAACTTAACAGAAAGTTTTTATCCATCAACTATCCAACACTCAACAAGTTATGTTTTAGTCCTTCAACAAGTAGTACATTGTCTGTATTAGTCTTTCCATCTAGAGTGATAGATCCTACTCCTATGATGGATTTTGGGAGATTTTCCCCAAACCTTACAACACCTCCATCATAATTTACTAACTTAACAAATTTATTCTTATCACCAGTCATATGATGAGAACATCCACTATCAATTATGCATTTAGTTTTCTTGTCAACATGAGATACTAAGGCTTTTTCTTCATGAACAGGTTCATCTTTAATAGCAACAAATCCAATCTCTTCATTGTCTAAATCATCATCATCATCAGAGGTTCCTTCACTATCATAATAACATTATTTATCTCTTCTAATCTTTGCATAATCAGGTTTGTATTTAGGAACTCTTGTAGGACATCTAGATGAAAAATGACCTACCTTATTGCATGAAAAACATTTCAAAGGTAATTTTCCTTCAAATTTTCCCTTACCTCTTTTCTCTCTTCTGGCTATCAGTGCAAAAAGTTCTCCCATCTTCTTTTCTTCTTCCATTATCTTCTCCCATTCCTCAGCATACTCACCAAGCTCTTCTCTCGGGTCTTCTTTTCTTGTGCTCAGAAGTGTAGATGCTTTCTTGTGTGTGGATTCCCTAAAAGTAGATTCAACTTTAGGAGTAGCTTCTCCTAATTCTACAGCTTCAAAAGTGGTTAACTTTGCAATCAACATCTCTTTGCTAAAGTTTGGGGTCAAGGGTATAGTTTCTTGAATAGACATTTCCTTGAATCTGTAAGTAGGAGTTGGAGATCTGATAATCTTTGCAATGACTTCTTCATCATAATTACCTCCACAATTTTTTATTCTGAATACAGCTTCTGTAACCCTTTGAACATAGGCTCTAATGCTTTCATCTTCATTCATTTGCAACTTCTCCATCTTTGTCTTCCAATTCTGCAATTTCTCTTGTTTGGTATATTTGTCTCCTTCATAGAGTGCCTCTATTCTATTCCAAATATCATGTGACAAATCCAAATCTTTAATTTTAGTGAACTCACCCTCAGATAGCGCATTGATCAATGCTTCTCTTGTGACCATGTTGCATGAAAATAGTTTCTTTTCATCATCAGTAGCTGACACTAAGTTATTCTCAACCTTCAAAGTTTCCTTCTTCTTCACAATCATCTAGTAGTCTATGCCCAAACATAGCAAATGTGTTCGCATCTCATTTTTCCAACTGTCAAAGTTTTCAGGATCAAACTTAGCACTATCCTTCCTATAGAATGTCATTTTCCAAGATCACCTCAAGCTATTAAGCTTTCTCTCTGAGGACCACAAGCTCTAATACCATTTGTTAGGATTAACAATCCATAATACAACTGAGAGGAGGGGGTGAATCGGTTGTATGATAGAATATTAAACTTTAAAATTTTAACCTTATCAATATCAGATCCAATGAACACAATGAATGCCAATACAATAACACAATATTTTGGTTACAATGAAACCCTGTTAAAGGTAAAAACTTTGGTGGGAATTAGCACCCACTAATGATGTACTAGAGTATAGTAATTGTTGTTAGAAGATATATCCCTATTAGGAGCTTGTTGAAACATTATAGTACATAGTCCTTATTAGAGGACAGACCCTATTAGGAGTCAAGAACAAAGAGGGCTCACTACCCAAGGCTTACTACCCAAGGAAGGTTAAGTCCACCTTCTAAACTCACTAGTTCGCAACAAGTGTATATGAAGAAATATACAATCTTTTGAACTGTTTGCTAGAAACTATCTTTGCTTGATCAGTTCCAATGAAGTCCACCAACAATCCTCTACTCTACATACAGTAGACACAAGTTCACAAACTTCTTATATCTCTTATATCCCATCCATATCTTTTCCAAAAGAAAAGACCTTACATTTATACCTTATTACATTTTACCAAGATCAAGTCAGCCCATAAGGCTTTCCTAATTAAAAACAATTACATAAGCCCTTGCTAAGATACACATAGTATCTAAGACAAGTTTACAATGATTACATTACAACAATTTAGGACCGACATCCTTGAATTATGCTTGTCAAACAAAACACATGCTTCATTCCCTGAGTCAGCTTCAGAATAAGCCATTGCCAAAGCACATGCCCCAGATGATGTCACCAGTCATTCCATACCTTGTGCTGACCAATGAACTCCTTTAGTACTTCTTCCATCATCCTTCAAGATCACATATCTTGAATCCAATCCCTCTAAAATCTATACCAAAAACTCAAAGACTAACTCTGTCAATTCTCACTGTCATAGTCCAATGACCAATCTTTAGCAAAACAACCATATCTTCCTTAATATGCATCCATTAATGATGTGATCTCAGATATAAGATCACAACATCCATCTAACTTCACAGCATCTGAAACATCCATACACCCTCCGTACACTGTGATTACCAGTCTGGTTTCTTCATAGAAGCATATGTTGACATCAGTGACAAAACACAAATGACAACAGTATGAGTGCCCATTTAGTAACATAGTAATTAAACATATTAAATGTCTCAATCACCACCCATGCATTATAAATATCCAACAAGGATTTTTTCCCTAATTAGTCAACTCATTATTTTGATTAAAAAAACTCAAAATAATCAATTACTAATCATTGCTCTGTTCTGGTTGGCTCAACACAATTTCTGCAAATCATTGATATCTTTGTCCATATATGTCATACAATCTTGAACTCTTAGACATAGCTTCAATATACCTTGTAGAATCTATGTTCAAATGTGCATGCACTGAAAGTACTTCTATGAACTTTGTTGATCAAAATGGTCTCTGTGTAGACAGATAAACACTATTATACTTAGACAATTTTCATAATTAGTCCTCTAAAACTTTGTCCTTAGATCATGTTGTCTTAACACTAAATATATGTTTCCATAATGACAACACCATGATATCCTACTTAGCCCAATTTTCAAAAATCTCCCCCTTTGTCATTGATGGCAACATATGGTAAAATTGGCTAAGTCCCAAAAACTTACAACAAAACTTTAAAATTAATAAACTTGCAACATTCTGCAACATTACGTTACATGGCCATTACAAGATTTTTAAAAGATCTATGGATCATACATGTCTACCAATTTCACCATAGGGATACTCCCCATTTGATTATATTCCATAATTATTCTCATATCGATATCTTATACATATAAATAATTTTCTCATACTATATTACTCCCCCTTTGACAACAATGACAAAGGTGTCAAAAATATGTATATATAGGTACAAATTTTGATATACCTTCTTGTCTTCAATTCTATAATGTTGGAAGACTTGAAATACAATCTATAAAGTTCACCTTCAAGTTTTCAATTTCTTTGTCCCATGTATCCTTAACAAAATTTGATACACTAAGTAATGCACATAGCCCATAGGATGCTATCTCAATTTCTGTAAGATTTGGGTAGGAAAATTTACCATATGATGTCTTTGATGAAATGCATTCTTCCAATTGATTATGTACATTACTGATTTTCAAGGTTATGTATTCTCTGAGTAATGCAAAACTCTTCAACTTTGTTTCCTTTTCATTTTCTAATAACCTTATTTCATCATGTATTTTACTCACTTTCTTCTCACTATGAGTGATCTTGATCATAGGATTTTGTAGCTCATTCACTGTGAGTTACAATTTTTTTTCTTTACTCTTCAACTTCTCTGACTGTAAAATTATTTTCCTCTCTCCAAACATCCCCTTAATTCCTTAATGCAAACATCAAGGTTGTCTAAATCATTCTTAATAATTTGACAAGTGGTTTGGAATAATTGTGCATCATGAACTATTTGTTCTTTCACTGATGCAATGTCAGATAGAGTAGTCAACTCACTCTCAAAATCTTTAATTACCTCTCTTTCTTTTAATTGTAGATCAAATTCAATGACTCAAGTAGATATAACACCTTGAAGCTTATTTGTTACCTCAAGTAGTGATCCTTATAGTCTCTTTAATTTCTTGTTCTTTCCAATTATTTTATTTAGGGATGAGATCAACTCTATTTGATCATCATCATCAACTTTAGCTCCCAAATTTGCTAATACTGACTCAATTGGTTACTTTGATGAGCTTGTTGTTGTGACCTTTTATGGTGTGACTATTTGAATGTGTTAGGGTATAGTCTCTGTAGGTTTTACCTCTTTCCCTATAGGTCTTTTTCCTCTTGCACTACTTGCTTGGTGACTTCTGATTATTTTTCCTTTGTTGCCTTTATTTATTCTTATTTCTCATCTCCCTTCTTTTCTTCATCATTTTCTTTCTTATTTTCTTGTTCATTTATCATTTCTCCCAAATTTCCAACATCCTCTCCTTGATCTTTGAAAGGATTTTCTTCTTTGTCAATAGTAATGTTGGTGCCTTCTACATGCATCGATTCATCATCAATATGAATGGTGGGTGGTGAAATTGGTGTTTCTTTTATCAGTGAAAATACTTCTATTGTTTGAGTGTCTTGTTTTGATTCCCTTAATGCTTCTCTTGGTACTGAAGTCATTACTTTCACAACTAGTTCCACAGTTTCCTTTTTTACTTCCTCATAATTACCTCCCATAATTAGAATTGTTATTCTTTTTCTTCTCAAATGGGTGTTGAGACTCTTCATTGTTTCTTTAAAATGATCTTCATCTTTGATTACACATAATTTTATCACAAATCTTTATTTTATACCTTTATCCTCTTTTATTTCTCTCTTGTTCCTGTTGACCAATTTATCATAGAGATCACTCACTATCTTATCTTTAATGTTCTCAAATTTCTTGTCAGCAAGAATCATATGCCTGACAACTACATTTTCAAGATTCAATTTTTCAAAATTTTTGTACATGTGATAATATTTATTTAGCTTAGTGAAATCTCCTTCATTTATGATCAAAGGATTCACTTTCTCAATTTTAGGCTTCCATTGTTTCTTTTTTCTGCTACTTGCCTCTTCTTCTCCTTGTGATTGAATTGAAACTTGACCTCTTATTTTATTGGTGGTGATTCTCCTTCTTGTGTCATTATTATTTCTATTGGAGAAAAGATAGTCTTCTACCTTTTTCCTGGTCCACTAACCATCTCTTTTACTCTTTTAGTTGGTGTTGTGGAGGTGGATCTAGTAGATTTTCTTGTGACTACAACTGGAAGCTTGTCCAATGACATACTCAACTCACTAGGCTTAGTGATATCTTCATCAATATTTGGAATATGGATTGCTTTGGATTCCAAAGGTCGAACTATTAATACTTCTTTTTGTCCAATATCTCTTATTGTTGTTGTTGTTTATTTCACAATGTTGAATTCATGTTCAGTCATACCTGTCTCTTTTAATATATTTTTAATTGTTGTATCAGCCCTTTTCTTAGCTAACTTCTTCACCTATGATTGTTGTGATGTACTGAAAATTTCCTCAAATGTTCCAAATCTAGGACTTTTGGAATCTAATATGCACTTCAGAATTTTATATACATATCCTCTAGTTTCCTCTTCAGATACTTCATATTCTAGAGGGTCTATGAATTCATTTCTACTTCAATATATGTGAAATATGTGTCAACTAAAAATCATATCTCATTTTTGTACTTCTCAACTATTGAAGGTGGAATTCTTGACCTTTTCTTCATCTCATTCTGAAAGGTTTTAATTATAAGTGTAGAACTCTCATTTACTTTTTCAATTGGGTGTCTAAGATACACCTTGTTGATTCTCTCCATTTAAATTCTCTCATAATTCCAATCATCTCCTATAGTGTAGGGAAATCTTAGATCAAAAGATGGAAAAACATATAGGTGATTAAGGATGAGAATCTGGATTGGGAATTCTTTTTTTTCTTAATCTTCTTAGGATTTTCAATTAATTTGATCCTTGGAATTTCACTCATGTCAACATCAACCTTATCGACATACACAAGATAAGCTTCTTGTACCATACCTTTTTCCATGTTGTCTTGCCTAGAGCTGGTACATAAATTGGCAGTCATTATCTTGCACACATACCTCACATCATTTTGCTCAATCTTACTAATTAGAAAGCCTCGTCCATTATATGAAGATTTCATGTTATCTAGAACTATTTTCTTCACATTCTTCTCATTACTGTAATTACACCTTTTTTAGATAATATTGTTACTTCATGTATCAAATCAGCTATAATGTCTATCACTCTCTCATCCAACCAAAACTTTGTTAGAAATAGGGAATACTAAGAGGGGGGGGAGGGGGGGGGTGAATCAATATTCTATAAACTTTTCTATATTCCCTATTATGAATATAACAGATTAACTTGATACTTGCAAAACAAAGTAAACTAAATAGGATGCATAGAAATAAAAAAAATGAACTCATAACACCTAGTTTTGTTCTCAAGGAAACCCTAGCCAAGGGAAAACCCCAGTGGGGATGATACCCACAATGGTCCAATAATCAAAAGTATCCAGTAAAGGATGTTGACCCTGTTAGGAGTCTATTACATATATATAGTGTCTATGTCCTGATTAAAGGACTTAAGGCCTTGTTAGAAGCCTCAACCCTGCTAAGAGATGGTAGTACAAATAAAATAATTACAAGATGAGCTCATTGCCCAAAAATGTAATATACAATGATTTCTAATTACAAAAGGGTAAGGTATATAACCTTTCACTACTGCCAAATACATTTCCTATTCTGATATATCTCCTGAATTTTTCAATTTACAACTTCGCATCAATTTATTTCCCATGTATATGTCATACTACATTCTTTGCATTACATATGTCTTACATTTATACAATTTATTAAGAAAAATAACTTTTACAGTTGGCTTTACAAAACATAAAACACTTTACAAAATATATACTAACTTGGACTACCCAAGGGTTAACATCTAGGATGTCATCCCTTATATGATTAATTTATTATTTTGATAAACAAAATAATCTCTTAACTTTCATATTGATTCTATCTTCTTTCTCTATCCTATCAGCTTCAACTCTACCTCTGTACTCCTAAAATAATTCATTATGTCCATGCCATATAGACTTGCACTTTTAGATGAGTCTTCAACATACATAAAAGTATACATGTTCAAGTACACATGCACTGAACTTACTTCTATTAACATCATTATCCAAAACTATCTCTAGTTAGACTGGAAAATGCTGCTTATACTTAGACAATTTTACTTGTGCTCTATCATAACTGCTTGCTATCATATTGTGATCTTCATACTAATTATATGTTTCTGAATAGAAGTGATTTGGAATCACCTCTATTTGTGTAAGTGTGTGGGGAAAATGTAAGATTCACTCCTAAATCCAAATTCCCAAAGGAGAGATCCAATTTGATCAACCAAGAGGTTAATACACAATCAAATCAATCCATGAAGAATATGAAAGAGAGAGAGAAACCCTATACTTCCCGATAGTTGGATTAAGCTTGAAATTTGAAATAATTGAAGTGCAAATACTAACCTTGAATTAGGGAAGATCTAGAAAATGCTGAATTCTAGCTTTTGTATGAACTTTCTGAAGATTTTGTCACTCATTCTAATTGGAAATGTCGAGGCAGACAAAACCCAGAAATCTTTTCTCCAAATTCACACAGGTTGACTTTTACCTTTTAAAAGGTCAAATACCACATTATTTATTTGAAGTCTGATTCCGATTCTGTTTGTAGATCTTGAAAGATTACCAAAAAGGGTATCATAATTCTCTATCAGATCTGAGATTTCGCACCTATACCTAGAAGAAAATTGGGGTTTTTGGTTGTATGGGGGGGTTTGCCTTGGTCAAACCCCAGTTTAGGAATTAACCTTGAAATTGAATTGAAATATATTGTACATAAAAAATTTAATTCAAACAAATCACCTCACTTATGTTGAAGTCCTTGTAGAGGATTCGAATCCTCAAATCCACAAGTAACAATGAAGGATGTCTCCAATCAATGGTATTTTGATCTTCAACACCAATCTTGATTTGATCTTTGCATATGAGAATGCTTGAATGAATGGAGAAGGATGGATCTTCAAGGGGGCTCCAAGGAGATAGAATCCTTCAATAGCTAACAATGGAACTCCTTGATGGATAAATGCTTGAACACTTGAATGCTTGAAGACTTGCTTGCACTTGAACACTTGAGACCTTGATTGCCAAAACTTGATGATGGAGTGATGTGAAAATGAGAGAGGAAGGCCTCCTTTTATAGTGATCTAGGGAACACTCCTCTAGATGGGCCACCTTGAAGAATTAAATCCCAATTAGGTCCTCACCTTTAGAAAATATACCTTAATTAAGTACAATTAAAGGATTTACCATTTCGGAGCATGGAACAGCCGACCTGAAAGCCGAGAAATAACTTTCCCGAAAGCCAAACTGCCAACAGTTGAAAATTTGAAATCTTGGTGGGAAGAGGTCAAGGTCGAGGTCAACCATGACTTGGTCAGGGTTGAGGTTCACCTTGACCTAGTCAGGGTCGAGGTTGAATTTGACCACAAACCCTAACTTTGTTAGGATTTGTAGCAGAGGTTCCAAGAGATGCCAGAAACTTAGAAATTGATATCTAAACAGGACCCAATGTTAGGAATAGACACAAAATCCTTAGAATGATATGATGATGGACTAGGAGGTCTCATTTCTGAATCCTACCTAGAAAATAGAGGCATAGAAGAGGAAAAATCAAGAAAGTCCTTAAGACCTTAACCCTAATTTCACCTAGAATGAAGAAATCAAGTGCAAAGAAGAAGTGGAAAGCAGGGAGAAAGCCAAATACATGCAAAAACCTAATCAAGGTGCTTAACATGACCCCAAAAAACTTACTCAGAGGGCTAAATGCTCTTATCATGGAAGTGCTTCCATTTTAAGATGATACATTAAGCCCCCACTTTAGCAAGAGTATGGAGTCGATGGAAACTCTTGGTAAAGGAGGTAAAAAATAACAAGATAATCTTATCGTAATCTAAGGGACAAAGAGAAATCCCAAGCCCCTAGGGACTAAAGTCTTCATTGACTCTTAAATCACAAATAAGATAGACATCTCTAAAGAGAAAAAGAAAAAGTGTGATTACCTCACCCAATGAGAACTTATGTCCCATTGTGAAGCACACAGGAAAAAGGTGCAACTGGAAAGATGGAATTGAACCACCTAGTGAATGTGGCTACTCACTAGTCAACCCATCAAGGATTTATCCTTAGGAATATTCTATTCCATAAGAATAAACATAAAAAATAAAAGAGATCCAGTCTTAAGGACACTTCCGACCTTAAGGGATCATGATATATGTGTATTTGAAACTAGAGGGATGAAGAGATCCTAATATAAATCCATCCTTTAAGGATTAGTTCTTAATCCAAAAAGAAAGATTGAAAAGTAAATTTAAAGTGTGTTTCTTCCTCAGGATTTAGCAACCTATGTGTGTTACCTTTAGAAGATTTAGCATGTTTTGAATTTTTTCATAAGTGTGTGTGTGTAATAAGTGAGTAGAGCATATGCCCCCATGTTAAAGACATTGCTGACACTTTAACAAGAGCAATGGCTTTAATGGAAACATACTCCACTGATTATGTTTCCACATCAAGATGCCCTAGGATGAAGAAAAATCAAGGGAAATAACATAGAAATATACAGAGAACACGGAAGGGATCTACCTACCATGGGGTCAGTATGATCATAAGATAATATATATATGATATTATTGCAAATGAATTGACATCATTCCCCAAAGGAAGTAGAACTATAATCACAAAGGAGGAAAGATCACATAAGATATACGAAAGAGAATCTTTTTGAACCATGACATGGAGACCAAAAATAATTAGTGCTACCATATCCCAAATCCAAGCAGATTACACAAGGAAACATTTATGAACAATAGCATAGTTACAACATAACATTGAACAATGCATAGAAGAATAGAGATACATATAGAGGAATTTGAACAACAGTTTTGATTCCTTCATCACCTTGTACCTACTGAGTAACAAGGATCATATAAAAGAATCTAACAACATTTAGCAATCACATTATAGGAGAAGCACAGTACAACAAGCAAACATACAACAAAGCTACCATGAAGGACAAGCCGCTCAAGCGTGCTGCCTACTTTCCCCATCTCATTGTATATCATTTAGGGTAGGTGGGTAACTCGCAAGAGGGACTATATCCAATATAGTAGGAATGATAGCCAATTACAAACAAGGATCCTCTTGAGAATCACTATGTTTGATACTAGGTGTAAGAGTTAATTGAGATGAAAGCATATTTGGCAAATCAATGTCAATGTCAATAGTCTCATTTATCAGTAACATTATCAGTATCATCAAGAGTATCTTCTTCATCCAAATTAATCAAAATAGGATCTAAGATATGAATATAATCATCATAATCATGCATGTGAACATCATTATGCATAGGTGTATCCATAGAAAGTAGAAATCTTTTAGCTTTAGCATGAGCACGACACTTTTTACAACATTCATTAGTAGATCAGTTAAGTTTTGATTTATTTGAAATAGGTTGAGAACTATGAGGAACAATCATAGGATCCTTCATAGGTTCTATAGGAAGATCAATAGGATTATCAACCATAGGAGGAGCAATCACAGGATCTTTGATAGATTTAGTAGGAGGAACTTGATTAACAAAACAAGAAGCCATACTTGAAGGAGGTATCGAAGGTGTAGGTAAAAGACCATGATTAAGATCCATAGGAGGTATGCTTAATTGAAAAATCTTATCATTCTTATAGGCTTGATATGATTGAAAAATATTATTAGGGTGAGGAGGACATGAATTAGGTAATGAAGGCCAAAAGAAATCCAGAGTAGCACAATCTCTAGCCCTAGAAGGTTGATATAGACTATGATTTATCATCTTCACTTCACCATCATGAATGAACTTAAGACACTTATGTATAGGTGAAGCAATAGCATGCATGGTAGTCAACCAAGGCAAACCTAGCTTAACTTGAAATTGATCAGAAGTAGGAACCACAACAAAGGTAGTGTGCACAAGTTTTCCAAAAATTTCAACTATTAAAGTAATAGAACCAAATGAGGGATAAAGAAAACCATTACAAGTTTGAATCCACACATCCGATGTATCATAGAAGTCATGTTGTAAGATTTTCATAAAAATATTTTCTTTAGTGATAACATTGACTAAGGAGGTAGGATCAACAAGACAACCACGAGTAGGTATCTGAGCAACCCTACTAGCAATGTAAAGGGGACCATCAGGAGCCTTAATACTCTCAGACTCATCAAAGGTAATCAAAAGTTCCCGAGGTCTTTTATCCTTAAATTGTTGTCGAGGTTTAGGTTGAGGTTTCACTTTAGGTTTAGGTTTAACTTGAGGTTGAGATTGAACTTGAGGTGAAGGTTGATGTTGAAGTTGAGAATGAGGTGGAGATATAGATAGATCAACATGCTCCACTTGATTAACAACATGAATAAGATCATCCATCTTGGAATCATACACAGTTTCCTAAGTAGATGGTTGAGCAATAGTATTATTATCATATGTAGGTAAGGGATTCATATAGATTTGAAGGTTCTGATTAGCAGGAAAGACAGATTGATTCCCACTACTATCTAGATTATCAACAGATAAAGCTTTAGCATCAATGAGATCTTGGACCTTATGTTTTAAAGAATAACATCTCTCAGTATCATGACCATTCTGACGATGCTATTGACAAAAAGCATTTTGATCAAAAGATTTAGATGTAATCATAGTAGGTAAAAGAGGTTGAATAGGAGGTAAACTAATCATATTAGCAGCTAACAACCTATTCATAATAGCATGTAAAGTTTTTGAAAGAGGAGTAAATGTATGATTTAATCAAAAAGCAGTGGATGCTGAAGTGGCATTATGAGATGCAAGAACAACCTGATCAACAACTACATTTGCTTGTTTGTTTATCTTTACATAATTGTTGAATTTTTTAAACTTATTTGGATTAGGAGAAGCATCACTCTTATCAATGGGAACAGGAGCCATTGGAGTGTTTCTCTGAAATTGACTCACTTGTAATTGATAATGATGAAGCACTACACAAAGTTCTTGAAAAGAGGTAAATTTAGTAAGCAGAATCTTATCTCTAATATCCTTTTGCAAATTGGAAATAAACTTATGTTGAATATCAATATCAGGAATAGGATAAGAAATCTGAGCATGCAAATGCTTAAATCTACCAATAAATTCAGTCAATTTTTCTTTAGCACTTTGTTTACAATGCATTAAATCAGTCAAAGACACTTGCGGGCCAATATTGTTTTGAAATTGCTGAATAAAGGCATTAGCAAACTGTGGAAAGGAAACAATTGAATAAGGAGGCAAGGAACAATACCATTGTAATGCCTTGTCACAAAATGTTCGAGAAAATAGTTTGGCTAAAATCCTATGGTCATGAGCATAATCACTACAAAGGATTTGGAATTTTTAACATGATGAACAGGATCTCCCTTTCCATTATAATTCTCAAGATGATGCATATCAACTTGCTGAGGAACAGGAGTTCAGATAATATCCCGGGACAAAGGACTTCCCATGTCACATGTAGGAATACTAAACTTGTTTTGAGTTAAGGAAGCAAGTTGTTGTTGGGAGGAGGATATAGTTTGAGCCAAACTGATGATGGTGGAATTAGTAGAGGAAATAGGAGGAGTAGCAACATTAGACACACTAGGTAAAGTGTAAGAAGTTGCAGGAATAGAAGACACAACTAGAGGAACACTAGGAAGTACAGTTGGAAGAGAAGTGGAATAAGTGAAAGGAACACTATGATATGAAGGTTGTGATGTAGGAATGGACATGGGAGGAACACTCATAGGAACAAAAGGAACCATCACCATCACCAAAGAAGGAGTATAGATAGGAATACTAGGTGAAGGATTAGAAGGAGGTTCAACACTAGTGATAGGAGTAGTGAAACCTAAATCTTGAGCCTCTTGAGTTAAAGGTTTAACATTGGAATGCACAAGATGAGTAATACCACGTAAGAGATTAACACCTTGATCACTATCATAGAGAACTTTCTTAAGAGCCTCTATAGCTTGAATGGAATCTTGACCATGGTTTTCTTGAAGAAGCCAATTACCCATTTTATCAAGTTCAGTGGAAATTTTTTGGACTTGTTCAGGAGGAACCCTTAAAGCATCATCCTCATCATGAGATGAGTGAGAAGATTTCTACTCCATAGTAGGATTAGAATCATGAAGAATCAAGTTATCATTGGGGATCCTAAGGAAAGGAGAAGATTTAGGCTCAAAGGCACCCATAAGTCTATGACTTCTTCTAACCAGAATGTTGTAAGTAGGACTAGTGGTAGTAAAGCTCATAAACCAATATAATGCAAATGAACTAAACTAAGAACACATCAAGCATGAATATGAAATCTAATTAGCATACAAGATCAATCACCAAGGACAAATCTAATACTAACAAGATAAAAGAAAATCTAACACCAAAAATAAAGAGAGTGAGCTAGTCGGGTTCACCAAAATGAATAGAAGTGATTTGGAATCACCTCTATTTGTGTAAGTGCGTGGGGAAAATGTAAGATTCACTCCTAAATCCAAATTCCCAAAGGAGAGATCCAATTTTATCAACCAAGATGTTAATACACAATCAAATCAATCCATGAAGAATATGAAAGAGAGAGAGAAACCCTATACTTCCCTATAGTTGGATTAAGCTTGAAATCTAAAATAATTGAAGTGAAAATACTAACCTTGAATTAGGGCAGATCTAGAAAATGTTGAATTCTAGCTTCTGTATGAACGTTCTAAAGATTCCATCACCTGTTCTAGACTGGAAATGTCGAGGAGGACAAAACCTAAAAATCTTTTCTCCAAATTCACATAGGTCGACTTCAACCTTTTAAAAGGTCAAAGACCACATTATTTATTTAAAGTCTGATTCCGATTCTGTTCATAGATCCTGAAAGATTGCCGAAAAGGGTATCAGAATTCGCTCTCAGATCTAGGATTTTGCACCTGTACCTAGAATAAAATGGGGGTTTTTTTGTTGTATGGGGGGGTTTGCCTTGGTCAAACCCTAGTTTAGGAATTAACCTTGAAATTGAATTGAAATATATTGTGCATAAACAAAGTAATTGAAACAAATCACCTTGCTTATGTTGAAGTCCTTGTAGAGGATTCGAATCCTCAAATCCACAAGTAATAATGTAGGATGTCTCCAATCAATGGTATTTTGATCTTCAACACCAATCTTGATTTGATCTTTGCATATGAGAAGGCTTGAATGAATGGAGAAGGATGGATCTTCAAGGGGGCTCCAAGGAGATTGAATCCTTCAATAGCTAACAATGGAACTCCTTGATAGATCAATGCTTGAACACTTGAATTCTTGAAAACTTGCTTGCACTTGAACACTTGATAGCTTGATTGCCAAAACTTGATGATGGAGTGATGTGAAAACTTGATGTGAAAATGAGAGAGGAAGGCCTCCTTTTATAGTGATCTAGGGCACACTCCTCTAGATGGGCCACCTTGAAGAATTAAATCCCAATTAGGTCCTCACCTTTAGAAAATATACCTTAATTAAATACAATTAAAGGATTTACCATTTCAGAGCCCGAAACAGCTGACCCTGAAGTGGAGAAATAACTTTCTCGAAAGCCAAATTGCCAACAGTTGAAAATTTGAAATCCTAGCGGGAAGAGGTCAAGGTCAAGGTTGACCCTGACCTAGTCAGGGTCAAGGTCAACCCTGACCTGGTTAGGGTTGAGGTTGACTTTGACCTCAAACTGTAACTTTGTCAGGATTTGCAGCAGAGGTTCCAGGAGATGCCAGAAACTTAGAAATTGATATCTGAACATGACCCAGTGTCAAGAATAGACAGAAAATCCTTGGAATGATGTGATGATGGACTAGGAGGTCTCATTTCTGAATCCTACCTAGAAAATAGAGGCATAGAAGAGGGAAAATCAGGAAAGTGCTTAAGACCTTATCCCTAATTTCACCTAGAATGAAGAAATCAAGTGCAGAGAAGAAGTGGAAAGTGGGGGGAAAGCCAAATACATGCAAATACCTAATCAAGGCACTTAACATGACCCCAAACCACTTACTCGAAGGGCTAAACACTCTTATCATGGAAGTGATTTCATTTTAAGATGATACAATTTCCATAATGATAAAAACTTTATATCCTACTCAGCCAAATTTCCAACAATCTCCCCCTTTGTCATTTGTGGCAACATATAAGAAAATTGGCTAAGTCATACAAAAACTTCAAAAATTGGGGCCATAAAAAAAATTCTTCACTATCCTTATATCTCCAAATATCTTTTGAATATCTATACTCCCCCTAGGAATATACTTCATATCATATGTCTATATATCATACTCAATTTTATTCTATCACTCCCCCTTTGACAACAATGACAAAAAGGGTGTCAAAATTATGTAACCAAATTTTTTTTACCTTTGATTCAAAATTGCAAAGTCGGTAGGCTTGCAACTCAATTTGCAAAATTTACCTTTAAGCTCTCTATCTCCTTCTCCCATGCTTTCTTAATGGTATTTGAAACACTCAGTAGTGCACATAAACCATAAGATTCTATTTTACATGCATGAAGGTTTTCATAATTGAATTTCTCATAAGATGTCTTAGATGAAAGACATTCTTCCAATTGGCCTTCAATGATGCTTATCTTAATTGAAATTTTCTCTCTTAGTAGAGAGAATCTTCTCAATTTATTTTCTTTCTCTTCACTAATAATTCTTATTTCATCATACAAATTACTGATTTTCTTCTCAAGATCAGATATCTTCACATTCGGGCTGGATGAAAGATTTACTTCTGTTTGAATTTCCACCTCTTTTTCTTTTATCTTCTCTATCAAAATTTCTTCTAAGTTCCTTGATACATACATCTAGATCATTAATATCATTTATGATATTCTGACATATATCTTGAAATATTTTGGCCTTATAGGTTGCCTAAGCTTTTATTGTATCTATGTCTGATAAGTTTGTGAATTCATTGTCAAATGCTTTCACAACTTCTTTTTCTTTGACCTGTGGATCTGCCTCTGATATCTGATTGGTTACAACACTTTGCAACTTTTCTGTCACTTCAAGCAATGCTCCTTCAAGGATTTTCACTTTCTTGTTTTTACCAATGATTTTGTTTAAGGATGTGATCAACTCTATTTGATCATCATCATCTTCTTTTCCAAGATTAGCAAAAATAGATTCTAACTGTGGTTTCTCTGCTGCTATCTTAGGAGTGGGACTAATTTTTGCTTGACCTTGTGCTCCTTCTTGTCCTGATATATCTATGTTTACTTGAATATCTTCTTGTTTCCTTCCTTTCTTATGATGAACTACAAGTGATTAGAGATCACCAAGCACTGAATTGTTATGTAGGATAATTGAATTAGTTGTTATGTTGTCATTGATGGCAACTAATTTTGACAGTACTTATCATGGTAGTTGCAAATATCTAGACATCTGTAAAGAGGAGAGAAAAGATGAAGAACCAAGATATCTACATTGAGGAAGATGGATATGACAAATGAGGATAAGGAATAATTTGGGTAACTTATTGATGAGTCTATGACTTCATATGGTTGACTTGATTATGTTGCATTAATCTGTTATGAAGAAAGAAGAAAAATGTTACAAAGAGGTGTGGTCAGTTAATGAAGCATTCTAGTATACACCGAGCTAGTGTAATTTATACTAAGCAAAAATTTCAACCGAGCTTGTATTCACCGACGCATTTCTTTGTTAACTAAGTATGGATAAAAGAACTAAATGATTAGTTTAGCCGACATAAATTTATGAGCTGTAAATTGTTATGATTTCAAGGCAGAAGATAAAGTTTGTTACAAGATCAACGGCTAACTAAATTCAAGGAAAGTTTAAGTGTAAAAATCAATGAAGGAGCTTAAGAGGCAAAAATTAATGAAGGTGATAAAGCGATAAACTATGATGGATGAACAGAAAATGGTTTACTAGTCTATTTAAGAGACATTGGTTTCATTGTGAAAGGGATGCTAGAAGAAGGAGCTACAAAGATATCACATGAACATAGCTTCATGCATGCCTGATCAGACTGGTTGAAGAAGAACTGAACTGCATAGTTAACCAAGCATCAGAGAGCTATTACCCAGTGATAGTAAGTTATTGAATACTAAAGAGCTGAATTGAAATATTGATCAGAGGATTTGTATGGACTTAGAATAGATCTAAACATCTGAAAAGTCAAGTTGCATTTTAGTTAGATCACCTACTATTTTAGTTTAACCATTGTAAATAGATAAAATCTCATAACCAAGTGGACTTGAAAGTCTTTTGATGTCATTCATAGAATGTACATTGTTATCCTATCAGCCTCATAGTGAATGTTGGTTGGATGATAACTATTAGTGTTAAATCCTCTAACAAGGTCACACCTTACAGTGTGTTTTGTAACCTTTAACAGGGTTGGTTCTTCACCGAGCTCACTCTAGAAGAGTGAAAATATTTTGGGTTATCGGTCCTAGGTGGTTTTTCCCTTTACATAGTTTCCACATTAAATCTTTGTGTTGTGTGTTTATGTGGCGATTGATAGGATATCATACTTTACATGTTGCATATTTGATTTGGTCGGTAATCACTATAAGTAATTAATTGGTAATCGGTAAAGACACAGACAATTTAGTATTCTTGTTTACCGAGTTGTAGAATTATCTGAATTTATTTTGAGTGATACATTTTGTAATTTGGGACTGTGGATAACTGATTCATCCCCCTCTCATTTATTCTAACAATCGGTATGAGAGTATATTGGTTTCTTGGAACAAAGTTTTAAGGACTTCAGGAGAAAGATCACAAAATGTATAAGTGGGAAGTACCAAAGCTGAACAAGGATAACTTCACAATATGCAAAGCCAAATGAGACTTCATATATCTTGAATTGGAAATTCTTGTTGGAAAAATGGTCAGCACTCCCCTTAGGATTTGTGACATGGTTTAACCACCTCCTGTGTCTTCTATAAGTCTAGTGGTTGTATTGGGCATTAACAAGTTGATCTTTTGGTGCAACAACAACCGCTACTTCTAACAAGTGGTATCAGAGCTTGGTCATAGGTTTGAATCCCCTCGGGTAGCACTGAGGGGGAGATTGTTGGAAAAATGGTCAGCACTCCCCTCAAGATTTGTGACATGGTTTAACCACCTCCTGTGTCTTCTATAAGTCTAGTGGTTGTATCAGGTATTAATAGGTCAATCTTTTGGTGCAACGGTAACCACTACTTGTAATAATTCTACCCTCACCCTATTGGATAATGGCTACTTAGCACTGCCTATAGGACCATTGACTCTTGATCAATTGATAGATAGACATGATCATAATATTACTATGATGGAGGTTTTTGCTGCTCTATTTGATGCTGAATTTAAAGATGTCAAGGATTGCCTTACTTCAAAGGAAATGTGGGATAAACTTGCTCAAGTTTATAGTGGTGATGCAAATGTGAAAAGAGCCAGAGCTGAAAGTTTAAGATGGAGATTCGATGATATGAAAATGAAAGAAGGAGAAAATATAGTTCAGTATACAAACCGAATAAAGGAGGTAGTTAATGCAATTAGAGGATCTAGTGGTGTCATTGAAGAAGATATAGTGGTAAGTAAAATTTTGAGAACCTTATTGCTTGTTTATGCAATCAAAATATATGCAATACATGAAATGAGGTCTGCACTTGCCAATACTCTTACTCTTGATAATCTGATTGGTAAGCTAACAACTTTTGAGCTAAACAACTTTGATAATAGCTTTGTACCATCTATTGAATCCAGTTTTATGTCTTCTCTGAAGATCAGTAAGTCCAGCAGTAGACATAATAAGAATGATAGTGATAGTAATATTAATGATGAGCTTGATGAGCTTGAAGCTCTTATGGCTAGGAGATTACCTAAAGGTAAAGGTAGATATAAGGGTAAATTACCTTTAGCATGTTTTAACTACAAAGAAGTTGGTCATATTGCTACTAGATGCCCAAACAGGAAAGAAGATGATAGAAACAAAGACTGATCTAGTGAAGGAAGCTATGGAAGAAGAAGAAACATAAGTTACCGTCACTATAATAGGGATAACTGAGACAATAATGATAAGGGAAAAAAGGTATGTTACATTGCATAAGAGAATGATACTGATACCGACATTGATGAATATGTTGAAGTAGTATTTGTTGTGATGAAGGATGATTCTAAGGAAGAAGAAAGGTATGTAGAAACAACACTCATTTCTAAAGTAAGTAAAAATGATACATGGATTATTGATAGTGGTTGTACACATCACATGACTGGTGATGAGGAAAATTTTGATCATCTTGAGCAATATAATGGAGGATCTGTAAAAATAGGTAATGATTCACCATGTATGGTTAGAGGAAAAGGATCTTTACTAATAAATGATAAAATAAGATGTGATAATGCTTATTGGGTAGAAGCACTAAATTACAATTTTCTAAGTGTGGCACAGCTTAACAACTAAGGTCACTGAGTAGCTTTTGAGAGAAAGAAGGTAAAGATATTTGATGATGGAGGAAAACTTGTTGGAATAGGAGCACAATCTAAAGGTAACTTATTTTATCTTGACAATGTTGAGTCTTCTTGTTTAATGATGAAAAATGAGGATGCATGGTTATGGCATAAAAGGTTATGCCATGTAAACTTTGATAACATGATTAAAATTAGTAGAAAGAAAAAGGTTAGAGGTCTACCTAGCCTAGCAAAGCCTGATCATGTTATGTGTCATGGATGTCAAAAGGGTAAAATGACAAAATCTAGTTTTAAGAGTAAAGACTATTCAACAAAGATAATTTTGGAGCTAGTTCACACTAATCTATGTGGTCCCATGAGATCATAGAGCTACTATGGAGATAGATATTTCATTCTATTTGTTGATGATCACACTAGATTAATGACTGTAATGTTTTTAGAAGAGAAATCAGAGGCATTTAAGATGTTTAAATGGTACAAAGATAAAGTAGAGAAAGAAACTAGGAAGGAACTAAAATACTTGAGATCTGATAGAGGTGGTGAATTTATTTTTAATGAAGTTACTAACTATTTTAATGAGCATGGTATAAAAAGATAGGTTTCAGCACCAAGTAAACCTTAGCAGAATGGTATTTTTGAAAGGAGGAATAGATCAATTGTTGATTGCACAAGGACACTGATGATAGAGAAGAATGTGGCTCAGACATACTAGAGAGAGGAAGTTAGTACAGCTATATATGTTCTGAACTGAGTACAATTGAAGAAGGACACAAAACAAATACCCTACGAGTTATGGTTTGGTCACAAACTAATTGTAAGTTACTTCAAAATTTTTGGTAGCAAATGTTTTACTCTGAAAGATGATAGAAATGGAAAGTTTGACTCTAAAGGGGATGAAGGGATATTTCTTGGATATTCTACTAAAAGAAAAGTGTACAAGTGTCTGAATAAAGTTACTAATAAAATTATTGAAAGTACTAATGTCAGGGTTGATGAATTTGATACTAAGAATAGTGAAGAAAGCACTAGGGAATCAGAAGACTATGGTAGATTCACTTACATTAAACATCCAGAGTACCTACTAAAGCCATAGGTTGAGTCGACCAAGCATCAGGAAGAGAACACTGAGGAACAACCAAGGGAAACCAAAAATCAAGAAGGAGCTACCGAGAAAGGGAATGAACTTGAATAGGATGAACAAAAAAGAAGAGATCAAGTGCTGGCAAGATTTGTTAGAAGACTTCATCTTGAGTACCAAATCATTGGAGACAAGCAAGCTGGCATGCTAACAAGAAGTAAGTTAAGATAAGGTACATGCTTAGTTTGTGAGTTTGAACAGAAAAATGTTAAGGTTTCATTGGAGAATGAAGAATGGATAAATGCAATGAATGAAGAGATAGAATAGATAGAGAAAAAGAAGACATGGACTTTAGTACCTAGGCCTAAAGATAAGAATGTTATCGGTACTAAATGGATTTTTAGAAATAAGTTGAATAAGAATGGAGAAGTTACAAGGAACAAAGATAGACTTTTATCCAAGGGATATGCATAGGAGGAAGGTATAGATTATGGTGAGATATTTGCACCTATTGCTAGACTAGAAGGAGTCTGCATGTTACTTGCATATGCTGCTCATAAAAAGTTTAAAGTTTATCAAATGGATGTTAAGTCTACTTTTCTGAATGGGATACTAGAAGAGGAGGTCTACATAGAACAACCAGAAGGGTTTGTTGATCCAGACAAGAAAGACATGGTATGTAGACTACAAAAAGCTTTATATGGTTTAAAGAAAGCACCCAGAGCCTAGTATGAAAGGCTGCATACTTATTTGTTTAAAAGTATTGGTTTTGTTAGAACTAGTGAAAATAGTAATTTGTATATGAAAGAAGATTCTGATGACACTATTTTAATTGTTGAAATATTTATGGATGATATAATTTTTGGTCGACAAGATCATATTTGTAAGTCATTTTCTGATGAGATGAGACAAGAGTTTGAAATGTCTATGTTTGGAGAGATTAATTTATTTCTAGGCTTGCAGGTTATTCAACAGAATGATGGAATATTCTTCACACAATCAAAGTATATAAAGAAAGTACTAAGAACATTTGGCATGGAAGATGCTAAACCAGTTGGAACACTGATGGTCACAGGCTATAAACTAACTAAAGATGATGAATCCATAGAGTTAAACCATATATTGTACCAATATATGATTAGTAAACTGATGTATATAGTACATAGTAGGCCAGACATTGCACATGCAATAGGGATTGTTGCCAGATTTTTTGCCAATCCAAAGGATTCACACATGATTGCAATAAAAAGAATCTTAAGATACCTAAAGAAAATAGAGGAATATGGATTATGGTATCCTAAGGAAGGAATGTTTTAACTAAGAGTCTACACCGATGTGGATTGGGCTGAAAATATAGATGATAGAAAGAGCACAACTGAAGGAGCATTTTTCTTTGGTGAAAGACTTGTTACTTGGACAAGTAAGAAACTAGTGTGTATTTCTCAGTCTACTACCAAAGAAGAATATGTTATTACTACCAAAGGACACTTTTGAATACTTGAGGACTAGACTTGGGGTCCGTCCTATGTCTACCAGTCACTAATGTGATCTGGAGGTTGCATCAGCCTAATCTTATCCAAAGATCATTTATGTTGATGCAAGATAGCTCACACTTTAGACTCTGTCTAAGGTTATGGAAGATTTTAGGAGCCAGAACAGAGATTTTCATATCAGTATACTGAGATACATTTGGTGCAAACAATGTATAGACACCAAACCATAGAGTGTTACTTAGCTATTGTAGAGATGTATATTTTTTTTTATTTGGCATTTTTGTCAAAGGGAGAGATAAAAAATATGATAATTGAGGAGATCAATAGAACATCTATCTAAGGGAGAGGTAATCTGAGAACTACAAAGATCAAATATGCAGAGGAAAGACTGCACTCACAATACTATTATGTAATGTAGTGATTAAACATATTAAATATCAAGCTAGGGACAGCCTACTGAGCTACAAAATTTATTTCTATAGTTGTAGAATACATGTTTGGTATGTGTATGGTATATTTCATATTTCTTGAGTTTCCATCAATGCCAAAGGGAGAGATTGATGAACTACAACTGATTGAGAACCTAATTGATTAACTACAAGTGATTAGTGTTAGGATTAACAAGGCAGAAATAACAATTATGTGCAAATATAACTAATATCAGAAAATAATAAACCACACAGAATAGAACACAAGACACACAGATTTAACGTGGTTCACCCAATCCCTGGGCTACATCCACCAACAGCAAGTCCAATATTATTATTATCCATTGATTACAACCTGATTACAATCCGTAATCCCTTACAGCCCAATTCTACCGCAAGTACTAAAATCATACATAATGAAAATCCCTAACCCTAAGCCATATTATACAATATTTTCCCGCTTTAGGGTTAGAATGAGTTATAAGTAGTCGGCCCAAATAACCGAAAAGTAGTCAGCCTCAAAAAGTGTACAGTACTTTCCTGATTAGTCACCATAAGCTAACAATTGGAGATCACCAAGCACTAAATTGTTATGTAGGATAATTGAATTAGTCGTTATGTTGTCATTGATGTCAACTAGTTTTGACAGTACTTATCATGGTAGTTTCAAATATCTAGACATATGTAAAGAGGAGAGAAAAGATGAAGAACTAAGATATCTACATTGAGGAAGATGGATATGATAGACGAGGATAAGGAATACTTTGGGTAACTTATTGATGAGTCTATGACTTCATATGGTTGACTTGATTATGTTGCATTAATCTATTATGAAGAAGGAAGCAAAATGTTACAAAGTAGCATGGTTGGTTAATGAAGCATTCCAGTATACACTGAGCTAGTGTAATGTATACAGAGTGATAGTTTCAACTGAGCTTGTATTCACCGATGCATTTCTTTGTTAACTGAGTATGGACAAAAGAACTAAATGATTAGTTTAGCTGACATAAATTGATGAGCTGTAAAGTGTTATGATTTTGAGGTGGAAGATAAATTTTGTTACGAGATCAATGGCTAACTAAATTCAAGGGAAGTTTAAGCAGCAAAATCAATGAAGGAGCTTAAGCGGAAAAAATCAACAAAGGAGATAAAGCGGCAAAATCTGATGGATGAATAGAAAATAGTTTACTAGTCTATTTAAGAGACATTGGTTTCATTGTGAAAGGGATGCTAGAAGAAGGAGACTATAGAGATATCGCATGAATATAGCTTCATGCATGCTTGATCAGAATGGTTGAAGAAGAACCGAACTGCAAAATTAACTGAGTGTCAGAGAGCTATTACCGAGTGATAGTAAGTTATTGAATATTGAAGAACTAAATTGAAATATTGATTAGAGGATTTGTATGGACTTAGAATAGATCTGAACATCTACAAAGTCAAGTTGCATTGTAATCAGATCACCTACTATTTTAGTTTAACCATTGTAAATAGATAAAATCTCTTAACCAAGTGGACTTGAAAGTCTTTTAATGTCATTCATAGAATGTACATTTTTATCCTGTCAACCACATAGTGAATGTTGGTTGGACAATAATTTTTAGTGTTAAATCCTCTAACAAGGTCACACCTTACAGTGTGTTTTGTAACCTTTAATAGGGTTGGCTCTGTTGATATGATTTAGAACAACAGAGAGGGGGAGTGAATCAGTTGTTCTCAAGTCTAGATGTATAAATAAACTTTCAAAACTCTTCAACAAATCAAATCTAACAACCAAAAACTACTCAATCATTACTGATTACATAATAGAAACATATAACACTATAGTCCACTATCCTGTAGTATCTAACTTGCAAAACACAGAAATGTTCAAACCAAAACATTCACACAAGCATTAACACTAGGATTTAAAGTGGAAACCCATTTTGGTAAAAACCACTTTGTAACATGTTATAGATATTTTCACTCTTCTAAAGTGAGCTCTATGAAAATCCAAACCCATCAAAGCTTACAAACACATTGCCAGGTGTGACCCGGTTAAAGGATTTAAACCAGTCTGTTAAAAGTGCACCTTGTTATAGGACTTACATACATTCCATTAGAATAAAACCTTGTTCAAAGGATTTATACAAATGACTATTAGGTCAACCTTTGTTAAAAGGATTTTGACTGATACAATGGTTAGAAAGTAATAGTAGTATTGATCTGAAAACATACAACTCATTTTGCAAATAATAGATCCAATTCCATACACATATGTTGGCTTGCTGACTGTGATTCATTTCCATCTCCATTACTAATTTGCTCAAAAATCCCTTCAAGAAATCACAATACTTCTCCTTCAGCCTTTTCTACTTATACAGTCAATAACATCAACAACAACTCCAACATCTCTCTCTCTCTCCTCAACCTCATGCTTAGGTTAATACAAATTTTTTTGCTTAATCTCTTCCATAGATCTTAGGGTTAGGTTAGATTAATCAGATCCTTCCAAATTTATGTTCTTCATCCATCCTTTTAGAAACATCTCAAATCTCTTTATGGATCTCTAATAAAATGGTTTACAATGCATTAAATGCTTCCCTACAATGAATAAATAAATTCAACATGATTTACATAATCCAAAAATTCAACTATGTCGGCTAGGAATCTGAATTCTTCCTCAAATGTAAATTACTTACGCTCGGTCAATACTGTGTTCAATTCCTTGGTCTTCACTGGGTAGCTCGGTCACCACTAAAATTGTTTCCTTAGCTAATATTGTCTTCCTCAACAATTAACTGATGTTTGATCAACATCGAATTTACTCAGCATATAATGGCTTAGTCGACACTAACATCACTCATCTTAAACTAGATTTCTTAACTTTTTCTCAGTTAATCCTACTTGTTTAGTTTTCCTTCATACTTAGAAAAACAATACATTGTCTTATCATTATGCCACATAATCAAGTACCCATTGAAGTATCAAGATAACTCAACCTTTCCTTAGGTGCTATTGTTATCAACCTTTTCCCTCATCTTTCTCAACAATCAAATAGATATAGTACTTTCTTAAATAGCAACATTCTTACTAGTTAAGGTTTGACATCAATGACAATACAACAATTGCTTCAATTGTAGTTTCCAATAGGCTCTTCACTGAGCTCACTCAAGAAGAGTGAAAATATTTTGGGTTACCGATCCTAGGTGGTTTTTCCCTTTACAGGGTTTCCATGTTAAATCTTTTTTTTATGTGTTTATGTGGTGATTTATTGGATATCATACTTTACATGTTTCATATTTTATTTGGTCAGTAATCACTATAAGTAATTAACTAGTAATCGGTAAAGACATAGATAGTTTAGTATTCTTGTTTACCAAGCTGTAGAATTAGCTAAATTTGTTTTAAGTGATACATTTTGTAATTTGGGACTATGGATAACTAATTCACCCCCCTCTCAGTTATTCTAACATCTTCCTCTGAAACTATTATGTCATGTCCTTCCATAGCCAAATTATCAATAATGTTTTCAAGGTTGCTAAAGGGATTGTCATCACTGTCCAGTGTAATATTTGTTCCTTCCACATTCATTGTTTCATCTTCAATGTTAATTATATGTGATGGAGAGGGACTTTTTAGGTGCTCATATTCTAAAGCTTGATCTATTGCACTTGTTTTCTTACTAACACCTGTGGTCATTACCTTTACAACTGCTTGTTCAGTTTCCTTGTTAATTTCTTCATAATTTCCTCCCATTATCAAAATTGTTCTTCTTTTTATTCTTAAGTGAATACTAAGATCTTTCATTATTTCCTGGATCACACTACTATCACTGAGGGTCTCAAACTTGCATTTCAAATAACCTTTTAGATCTTCCAAACATAAAACTCCATCTAGAACGGGACCAATAAAGCAAGACTAGGGTCTTCTTCTGAGGGCTCTACTAGTTCCCTTTTGATTCTAGGTCTAACTATATCTCTTATGTTGTGAATAAATGATAGGTCTGTATCTTCTTCAAATGCCTCAACTATCTAATAGATTTTCTTAGTAAAATACCTCAATTTTGCAATTTAGGGCTTTACGTAGATTTGACACAAGATTCTTTTACCAAATCTTTCTAATTTCTTTCAATCACTACTACATCGATCTCCTTATCACTTGTAGTTTCTTGAATAATTAACTAATACCGATCATAATCTTTTAACCTCAAGATTCTAATATCACATTCAATTCTTTTTCTACTTCTTTCCAAAAAGTTGTTCTTGTTTTCTTGCAAAACTTTACACTTCTCGCAAACTCGCATATCTTCATATTAGCTCATGCACTCTTAACCATAGCATTAATACATCATATACTACCTTACATTAACTGTACAAGACTCAATTCATTCTATACTAATTTCTACATTATCCTAAGTCCTATTCTAATGCATTCTTTATTAATTTAAGTTCTTTGAGATGGGTTAGGAAGAGATTCACACTTACTATCAGATACTTCACCTATCTGATTACCTTGTGTGCTAAATGTATCTCCTTGATTTATACCTTTAACAAATTTCATTTCTTCTGAATTACTACAACATCCTTTTTGACTGTTGCTTTCATTCTCATTTCTTCTTGCATAGTTTCTATTGTTGGGATTTCTCATGTTGTTCATTCTGCAAAATCTTAATGTATGACCAAATTTGTGTTAGGAATAGTCCCAAGAGATAACTAAGAGGGGGGGGGGGGGGGGGGGGTTGAAGCAGTTATCTACTAGTTTCAATTCTTTATCCAATTAAGTATACTTAAACATAAAGTATAAACACAATGAAAGAACACTTGAACACAACACCAATATTTGGTTACTGGGAAACCCAAATAGGTAAAAACCCTGGTGGTAATTGACACCCACTAATATTTTGTACTAGTGTATTATGATCCTTGTTAGAAGATCCTTAACCTTGTTAGGAGTAGCTTTACAATATTTTTAGCATAGTAGACCTAGCCAAGGGTTAGACCCTATTAGGAGTCTTTTAAAATAGTCCCTGTTAGGGGAGATGATGCACTGTCTGAGAGCTCACTGCTAAAAGGGGCGAAGGCTACAACCTTTTGAATAACAGATACACACTATATCTAGATCTTGGTGAACTGTGCTTAGACCTACTATCTGATCAGTTCCAATGTATAGCACAAACACTTTACTTGGTCACATAGACCTTCTTTTGATGGCTCAACACTTCACACACTCTACTCTGCTCTACTTCAACTATGAACCACACTTAAGCAATCACAAATGACTGCCTATAAATATCTTTCCTATAAGTTGGCCTGTTAGAACCATCTTGAAATCATATTAGATAAACCTTAAAAAACTCCAATAAAAATTCAATCAGCTCTACTAAGCATGCAACACATTCTGGGACCTATCCAATAAGATAATTGTAGACGCACGCTACACATAGTTGACTCTACGAAAAAAATTGTATCTTTCTCCTCAATCTGAATTACTTTATGCACTCTTAACCAAACATCACTAACTCTTCTCTAAGCTTAAATCCAAGGGCGCATACCCAAATGATAGGTGCAATTCTAGAACCAATAAAATATCTGTCGGCTCTTCTGAATAAACACATGAAACTATTATTGGCGAATGACAACTGCATAACTTCACTTCTATAGATCATCAAACTCTGCGTCCATGAATGTAACATCACTAACATGTCTTCACCACATATCCAAGTGCAGGAGGCTCCATGATAGCTGTATGGACAACCATAATTAGAACACTGCTTGTTACTCTGTCAGGAACACTGCTGACACAAGCTGCTATATAACTGTCTATAATAACAATTAACCTATGTGCCCATGATATCATGTCCATGCTATATATATTGAAATCTTAATGCATAAGACTTCTATGCATGCTACTTTCCATATGTTGTCATCAATGACAAACATACAGTCAAACTGGCCTGCTAGAAAATCTCCAACAATTTGTTACATACCTAACAAATGATTCCATTGTTTCTATATCTTGGTCCTGTCTGATTGATTTGTGATCTACAATTTCTGGCAATGTGTCCAATCTTGTTGCATCTATAACACACAACTCCATTTCTTTTGTTCATATCTTCACCAGGCTTCTTATATGCATGGTTAGTATCTCTAAACATTCTACTACTATTATTATCATTAAATCTAGGCTTCTTACAATCAATAGCTCTATGTCCAAAACCATGACAATTATAACAATAACCATTGAGAGGTTTAAATTTCTTACCTGTGCAATCTTTCTTCATATGTCCAAAATTATTACATGCAAAATATCTGCCTTTGAATTCTCTTTTCGTACCTTTCGGTTGATCATCTTCTTTAGGTGGATTAGGTATGTCTTTAGATTTTTTAGCTTCATCAGGTTTCTTTTCATCTTTGTTCTCAGAGACTTTTAGATCTGGTTCCTTTCTTTCTTCACTTATCTTTGATGAGTTAAATCCAAGACCAGTTTTATCATAAAAAGGCTTTTGATAAGACATTTTCTCATCAATCTTTTCACTAGTGGAATACAGTTTCTCAAGATGTTTCTTAGACCATGTCAGTTCTCCTTTTACAATTGTATTGTACTTTTCAAGTTCAGCATACTGTAATTTGGTTTTCTCATGTTTAGATGTCACTTTACATAGCTTATATTTCAGATCTTCATTTTCAGACTTTAGATTTGATTCATTCTTATTGTTTCCATCTTTCAAACTTAACTTCAGATCTACAACCTTCAATTCATGCTTAAGGATCTCATTTTCTTTCTTCAGATTTGAAATTTCATCACAATGTTCAAATTGAATTGTAGGTTCTTTCTTTGACTTTAGTTCTTCAAGCTTTTCTTTTAATTTCTCAATGAAGTTCTTTGCATCATCATAGTTTCCTTTTAGAGTATCTCTTTCTTTAGTAAGCATATCAATTTGCTCAAGAGCTTCTTCAAGATTTTTTCATCGGTGATCCATATCCATAGAGATCTTACTCAAGCTACTAGGCTTTCTCTAAATAATTCTTTTTTGAGTAACTAAGATGTGATACCAATTGTTAGAAATAGGGAATATTGAGAAGGGGGGGTGAATCAGTATTCTACAAACTTTTCTATATGCCCAATTATGGATATAATAGATTAACTTGATACTTGTAAAACAAAGTAAACTAAATAGCATGCATAGCAATAAAGAAAATGAACTCATAACACCATGTCTTTTTCTCTAGGAAACCCTGGCCAAGGAAAAACCCCAGTGGGGATGATACCCACAATAATCCACTAATCAAAAGTCTTTGGTAAAGTATGTTGACCCTATTAGGAGTCTATTACATATATATAGTGTCTTTGTCCTGATTAAAGGACTTAAGGCCTTGTTACAAGCCTCAATCCTGCTAAGAGTTGGTAGCACAAATAGAATGATTACAAGATGAGCTCACTGCCCAAACATGTAATATACAATGACTTTTGATTACAAAAGGATAAGGTATATAACCTTTCACTGCTACTAAATAGCTTTCCTATTCTGATCTATCTCTTGACTTTTTCAACTTACAACTTCACATCAATTTCTTTCACATGTATATGTCATACTACTTTCTTCGCATTACATATGTCTTACATTTATACAAGTTATTAAGAAAAATAACTCTTACAGTCGACTTTACAAAACATAAAGCACTTTACAAATTACATACTAACTTGTGCTTCCCAAGAGTTAACATCTAGGATGTCATCCCTTATATGATTAATTTATTATTTTTATAAACAAAATAATCCCTTAATTTTCATACTTATTTTTTCTTCTTTCTCTGTCTTGTCAGCTTCAACTCTGTTTCTATAATCTTGCAATAATTTATTTCGTACATGTCATATAGACTTGCACTTTCAAATGAGTCTTCAACATACATAAAAGTATCCATGTTCAAGTGTGCATGCACTGAACTTACTTGTATCAACATCTCTATCCAAAACTGTCTCTGGTTAGACTAGAAAATGTTGCTTATACTTAAACAATTTTACTTGCGCTCTGTCATGACTACTTGCTATCATATTGTGATCTTTATACTGATTATATGTTTCCATAATGACAACTTGATATCCTACTTAGCCAAATTTCCAACAAACTTTCCATTATGAATTATACTTAAAATGATCTTAGTCCATTCGTCATTCTAAAATTTATAGTGAACCATGTATTTGATAATGTCCAGTTGACCTAAATGTTCATATCCTTCCTTATAGGTCATATTATGGTTGTATATTTTTTCATACTCCTCATTCATACTACTATCTCCTACATTCTCAAATTTACACTTCAAATATCCTCTTATATATTCCAAATGTCAGACATCATATGGTATAGCCAATAATGCTAAACTAGGGTCTTCCTTAGAGGGTTCTATTGATTCCCTTCCCACCTTAGGTCTGGGTGTGTCCTTAATGTTATGAACTAGGGATATGTCCATGAATGCACTGAAAATTAACTTCTCTAACAATAAAAACTTAGTGAAATACCTTGGAATCATGATTTAGGGCTTCCACGTAGATTTGGCAAAAACCTATCTCCAAATCTTTCAAACTACCTTCAATCTACACAAGCTATCTCTCTAAGACTCTTGTAAACTCTTGAGTGATCAAATGATGTTAATAATCCATTTTTATCTATCAAATCCTTCAAGAAATTGTCATCACATTAATTTCATAAGTGTATACATGCCAAAAAGTTGTTCCTAGTTATGTGCAAAACTTCTTTTTCTTCGTGTGATCACATACATGCTTAGAAATTCATGTGCTCTTAACCATAGTTTCCTTATATCACTTATATATTATATTAACTTTTCAAGGCTTGATTCAATTTTTTCTAAGCTCTATTCTATTATGATGCTTATTTTGATGCATAATTCATGAAATTTGATGCTTAATCAATTTGAGATGGGTTCGGAATTGATTCCAACTTACTCTCAAACACTTCACCTGACTGACTTCCTAATATTTTGGATGCACTTGCTTGATTTGTAGCTTTGAAAAATATAACTTCTTCCATGTTACTGCTATTTCCCTTTAGACTATTTTTGGTATCCACATTTCTTCTGGTGTAGTTCACATTTCTTCTAGGATTAGTATTCCTCGTGTTATTCATTCTGCAATATCTCGTTGTGTGACCCATGTTATTACAAATCTGACAAAATATAACATTGTTTTCATATCTCAATCCTAACTACCTAATTGGTGATCTACAATTTCTGGCAATATGTCCAAAATTGTTACATCTATAATACACAACTCCTTTTCTTATGTTTTTTGTTGCTCCAATAGGTCTTTTATCTACAAGGTTAGTATTTCTAAACATTCTACTATTATTTTTATCATTAGATCTAGGTTTCTTACAATCAATAGCTCTATGTCCAAAACCATGACAACTATAACAATAACCAGATATAGGTTTAAATTGCTTACCTATACAATCTCTTTTTATGTGTCCAAATGAATTGGACAAAAAACATCTTCCTTTGAATTCACTTCGTATTTCTTTAGGTGATCCATCTTGCTTAGGTTATTTAGGTACATCTTCAGATTGGTTAGACTTATCTTTGTTTTTTTCTTCTTCTTCTTTGTTCTCAGGTTGTTGAATTTTTTAATCTAGTTCTTTACATTCTTCAATCTTATTTTATAATTTTTCTTCAAAATATCCAAGGCTAGTTTTATCATAAGAAGGTTTCTGATAAGAAATTTGTTCATAAACTTTTTCACTGTTGGAATATAGTTTCTCAAGATGTTGCTTGGATTGAATTAGTTCTCCTTTCACAATTGTATTGTATTTCTCAAGTTCAACATACTGCAACTTTGTAGTCTCAAATTTAGATGTTACTTTGGTAAGTTTAGATCTTAGATCTTCATTTTTAGACTTCAAATTTGATTTAAATTTGTTGTTATCATCTTTCAGGCTTGACTTTAGATCTACAATATTTAGTTCATGCTTTAGGATCTCATTCTCCTTTTTCAGTTTTGAAACTTCATCACTATTCTTGATTTTATTTGTAGGTTCTTTCTTTGATTTTATATCTTCTCTCTTGTCTTTTAGTTTCTCAATGTAATCTTTTTCACTATCATATTTGTTCTTCAGAGTATCTCATTCTTCAATAATAATATCAATCTATTCAATAGCTCCATCTAGGTTTTTTCTATAATTGATCCATATCCATAGATATCTTACTCAAGTTGTTAAACCTTCTCCGAGTAACTAAGCTCTGATACCAATTGTTAGAAATAAGAAATAATGAGAGGGGGGTGAATCAATATTTCACAAAATTTTAATTTTTCCCACTTATGGATATATGTAATTAACTTGTACCTTTCATAAGAAACTAAACTGAATAATAAATAAAATAAAAAAATAAAGGAACTCATAACACCATGTTTTTTCTCAAGGAAACCCTAGCCAAGAGAAAACCCCAGTGGGGATGATACCCACAAATGATCCACTAATCAAAAGTATATGGTTAGAGATATTGACCCTCTTAGGAGTCTATTACATCTGTATAGTGTTTATGTCCTTGTTAGAGGACTTTAGGCCTTGTTAGAAGCCTCAACCCTATTAGGAGTTGGTATTACAAAATATGAATGTATGTAAGATGAGCTCACTTCCCAAACATGCAATATACAATGATAATCTTCAATACAAAAGATAGAATACAAAAACCTTTTCCTATTGTTGAATATCTTCAATATTCTAATCTATCTTGTAGGATCTTCACAAAACTTGTTATCAACTTGCACTAATCTGATCATATATTAGATTTTTCATAATACATCAATATAAAATCTCTCTATAACTTTTCATTAGCTTTTTACATCATACATACAACTTTGCATAACATAATATTCCTCTTTATACTAGCTATCTCAAATATAGCTTATCAATCAACTTCCATATTATCAAAACATAATATTAAATCTTTCTACCTTAGGGTTAACAACTAGGATGTCGTCCCTAATTAGTCAAGTCATTATTTTGATAAAATAAATAATCCCTTAACTCAAAATAATCAATTACTAATCTTCTTTTTGTTCTGGTCGGCTCAACACTATTTATGTAAATCATTGATATCTCTGTCTATATATTCCATACAATCTTGCACTCTTAGATGTAGCTTCAATATACCTTTTATAGTCTGTGTTCAAGTGAAGATTCACTGAAAGTACTTCTATGAACTTCATTGATCAAAATGGTCTTTGTGTAGACAAATAAACATTGTTATACTTAGACAATTTTCATAAGTACTCCTCTAGAACATCCTCCTTAGATCAAGTTGTCTTAACATTGAATATATGTTGTCATAATGATAACATCATGATATCCTACTCAGCCAAGTTTTGAACATAATATTTTCATACTATTTGAGTTTTATGTAATTTCTTCTTCTTACATTTCTTGAAATTTGGTTAGAGACTATTTATTTTTGGTTAAGATGTATTATTTATTTTTGGTTAAGATGTATGGGTATTTTGATCTATGAGTTTTTAGGATGATGTGTTTGGTATCTAGAATGTCATTTATCTATTATCCACATTATAGAGATAAAATATTTTGTTAAGGATTTGGTAAACCCTTGTTAGGTTTTCTTGTCTTCTGAAAGTAAAATGTTTATTGTAATTATGTATTATGTTTATACAGTTTCATTTCTTGGGAGAGGTTTTCCTATCAAACCCCTATTTGAAGAAGGAATAACTTTAGTGGTGAATATTACCCAATTGGTGAATGTCTCACATCGATGACTTGGGATTTGGAGAATATTAATGCCATGAAGATGTTCCATGATCATGTTCATGTCTCCCTTTTGTAGAATACTCCACACCTGAGGATTTTGCATACAATCCCTACAAGAAGCAGGTTTGACCCTTATCTTATTTCCTCCCATTTCTTTCTCCATGATTTTTCCCCAACCTTGAATATTTCTATGTTTACCAATAACACAAAAATAACTGATGGAGCTCATTTTGACGTCTAAAAACACCCATAATCTATGTGGATTCACATGTTTGGTACTCTTCATAAAACATGCTCTACCACTACAATAATGATTCAATGGGGAATTTAATTTTTTATTAATCCTTATTTATAATGTTAACTCCTCTATGTTTACTTTGGATATGATCTAGCTCCAGCCAATATCTCACCTCATGTAGAAGATTCCCCCTCCCCCCCACCAAGTGATGATGTCATCCCTACTACAAGCATTATTGGCTACCCAATCAACAATCATGTTGATTTATTTGAAAGCATGGGTTATAATGCACAGGTCAAAAGTATTAAGAATATATTTTTCCACCTTGATTGCATTATAAATAGACCATGAGGTTGGATTTTTATTATTAAGGTGTTATATAATATTCATTGAATCCCCCTTAACCCAAAATTTATTACACCCATATTATTTAGCAAGAATGATACCTTGGTAAGAAAACAATTTCTTCTACCACATAGTTTGATTGATTTCTAGTAGGAATAGCTCTGATAGCATTACATATCCCATACTCATCTCTTAAAATCACCCCACATCCATCAATTCTTGAGTTTCCTTTCGAGGCCCCATCAAAATTTATTTTCACCCACCCATTAGGTGGGAAATCCCATCTAGCTTCATTCCTTAAATTTATCTGATTGCTAATATTCCTTCTACCTTTAAGTTTCCAATTCTCAAAAACTCTTATATCCCATTGATCCTTAGCAATGTCAATTTTTCCAATAGTAAATAGATTCTCCATTATAGATCTTTTCACTTTCTCAAAAACCACCTGAGAGGAAGAAGATTGGTTTCTAAAGACCCTATCATTTCTCTCCTTCCAAAGACCCCAAAATATGTGGGGTAAGGGAACATTCCACAAAGTTTTCATAGAATAATTCTTAGAAGGAAAAACTATAGATAAGAAGACATTTTGAATATCTAAAGGAAACACCGACTCTAAATTGAAGAGCTCCATGAATTCGGTCTAGACATTATCAACAAAAAGATAGTGCATAAACATATCATTAACTATCTCTTCCTCCTACATATATAGATAAAAAACATTAGGTAAATAGATCCCTCTAGTTTTTAAATTATCCATAGTAAGGATTTTGTTTTGGTGCATGGTCCAGAAGAAGATGTTGATCTTGGGGGTAAGACCTTTAATCCAACCTTTGGCCCAGCTAGGAGTTTCCAATTTAGAAAATTGTTGATTATATAAGTGTAGACACCTAAAAATCCACTTGTTAATTAAAACTATTTTTAGTTAACAACAGTTCTAATGAAATTGTCATTATTTAATTAATTTTTATTATTAGTATCCCTTCCTCTATTTTAATTAAGGATATTTAATTAAACAACCTTGTCCAAAAATGTTTAAATCAAATTTGAACATTATTCCCTCCTAAATTTATTAAATCATTTAAATAAATTGTTTCCAACCTAAATCCTCTTTAAATAATTTAATTATTTATTTAAATCCCTTAAAACCCTAGATATCTTATAGAAAATCCTAAACTTATCCTCTCATCCCTAATCACTCCCTAGCCCTTCTCAAGGAGTGATTCCTAACCCTCTTAGCCTAAACTCTCTCCCTTTGACTTTGGGTCAACACCCTCATTAATACATTCATAGATTAATATTATTGTAGAAAATTTGGTTTGGTTAGTTTTGATATCTCAATTTGATTGATTGTGAAGTTTTAGATTGATGATTGCATTGGCGAATACAATTGAGGCAATGGTAAGTGATTAATTTTTGAAGTGTACTTAATATAATAGTATTTTGAATTCACGTAAGATTTCACCTCTATTTGTCTATGACTTTTCAATTTTGAGTTCATTCTTATTTAGTGGGGACCAGTTAGCAGTTAGTGGTCACTAGGAAGACCTCAAACATGATGACATTTAGATTTTATATTGTAGACCGTACGACCAATGAATTATATTTATATATATTTTAGTTAATTTTCATTTCTTCAACAAGTTAATATTGCTTTGGCAACCTTTATTTCATTGGAGATGTCAAACAAGAATAAGGGTAAGGATCAAGTGCATGTGGGTAAAGCCAAGATAAGACAACAAAAAATTGAAACTTATCATCATAATTTGGTTGTGGAAAAGTTTCAGGCTAAAATCAAGAAGCTACTTCATCACAAGTAGATTTACAAGATTCACAACCTACACAACATATTGAAGAATACGATGAACCTAATATCTCAGATCATGATGAACTTGAAGAAGATTTTCAGGTAAATTCCTAGAGTAGACATAATGATATAATTGACTTGTGTGAGAATGATAAAGTGAGAGATGATGATGGTTCATGGAAGAAGAGAAGAGAAAAAAACAATTCAAAAAAGGATAGAGAATAAAAAAAGATAAAAAATGGAATTTTTCGAGGAATTTTCAAATAGAATGGACTTCAAAGTATCCATTCATTGAACTAGTGGACAATCTAGTTCAAGGTGATCCTTCAGTAGAATGTAGATGTAAGATTTGCACCACAATAAATAAGAAGGAAAAGAGATTGTAGCTAAAAATTGACACCATAGATAATTATATGGGTAAATTTTATGAAAAGAAAACCATAGATAGAGTTGAAAAATTAGTGATAAGATGGAAAACAAAGGATGAATCTAAACATGTTTTGATTAAGTAAAAATAAGTTTTGAAAGGGACCCAAAAACTTGTACATAGCTTGAAAGATAGATCATGAAGAGTTAAAGAAACTATTGTGATACATCACCAACATAAAAGAAATGAGACTAAGCAACAACCAACCAACTGAAACATAAATAAGTAAAACACAAAAAATAGGACATCAACCAGATAGAAAAAGATCAACTAAAAATTTTCATGGTTTCCTCAACTTGGTTCACCATAAGATCCATAGTACCAGAATTTTTTTTAATATCTTCCAGATCAGTATCCTCCTAGGTAGCATCCTTCTTCATCCTCACACAAGTCCTCTTACTAGGGCTAGCCATATCCAGATCCTTATTAGCATCCTTCTCCCTGCTACCTTTACCTTTGAGCTGATCAAAATTATCCATCAGAACTTTAAACTACTATGCATTATCTTTCAAGGAACTGTGACTTTGAACCCCAATCTTCTTTATAGTCTCCTCAATTTTATCCATCCTATTTTCCATATTTTTATAGTGATTGTCCTTATCTCTAATTTTTTTCTACAACCTATCCAGCATAGCCCCCATAGCTTCAGCATTTCCAATGGCAATCTGCAATTTATCAATACAAAGAGAGAGGGGTTTATCACCAATGCTGACCTTTTCCATAATCTTGATCATTTTATCTTTCTCTTGTAGCTCCTTTTTTTTTTTTTGGTCATATCCTCCAATAAATTCCCAATTGTTTAACTAAATCCCATTATGTTGTTCATATCCTTCTAAGTATGACTAGCATAATGCATTCTCTCTTTGTTAATGGTAAGATCTTCATTTTTTCCTTTATCACTACATTTTACTTTCTCCAGCTCCTTCATATCAATATTTAACTCAACATCAATATTCACACCATCATTTTTACCTCCTCATTTTTCCTGAATGAAATTTCCTTGCGAACCCATAGATTTATCTTTCTCATCCATAATATCCCTATCAAGATGCCTATCATCAATCAGATACTTGTCCTTCTTTTCCTTACTACTCCTAGGAGCAATTTCAACATCAGTATCATCTTCTTCATTAGAAGATATGAAAATACACTTTCTAACCAGAAAGTTGTCATTCCAAGACCTTTTAACATTCTGGGTTTTCTCCTTCCTCCAAGAGTTCTTCCTCTTTTTACTCTTAGTAGTATGGTCTTCAATAAAGAAGTCCTCATCCTTAGTATCCTTCTCAGTAATGGAATTCTCCATTGTCTTTCTACTCTTTTTAGCTATTTTCAAAGACTCTCCCTTTATTTTAGGTTTAACTTTCTTCATGCTAGTCCCCTCAAAAGAGTCATTCAAGGTATCCTTAGTCTCAGAGTCTAAGTTATACCCACTATAATCCTCTTATATCTCCTCATCACCACTAGATTTACCCTTAAGAAAGGATTTTTCCATTTTTTTGATCTTAAGGAGATCATAAACCAGAACCATAAGACCTTGGTGTGAAGCATGATCCCCATGTTAGAAATACAAGTGGGAAAGTAATACTGAGAGGGGGGGGGGTGAATCAGATATTACCTACTTTTACCCTTTGATATGATAAAACTTCATGCATAACATAAACAAAACTTGATCAAAGTAAGCAACAAGACATATAAAGAAGCATGCATGAAATCACTCATAACATCAAGATTTTGGTAACCCAGAAACCCTTGAAAGGTAAAATTGGGGTGGGGATGACACCCAAAAATCTTCACTACTATAGTAATAAGTTTTGCCTATTAAGGCTTACAAAATGTGATCAAATCATGATCTACCCTGTGAAAGGTCTACTCTATGAAAAGCTAAATGACTTGTATAGTCTACCTTATTAAAGGATTTATAAACTTACAATAAAGTAAGCACTCGGTAAAGAGATTTACAAAAGTCTGCTAAGACTACTCGGTTAAGAGATTTACCATGATACACTGGTCAAAATGTCTCAGTACCCGATCTTTTAGTTTGCACTAATATGCAGATTATAGATCTCCTCTTTTCTTTATATCTTGATCTCTTCTATTTGATCTTTCTTGATTCTATCCTTTCACTGCTTAGCTCAGCCACTGAACTCTATCTGAATAATTCACTATTCTGAATATACTTCTCTGATCATTTTCTCATACTAATTAAATCTTATCTCTCTAATTCACACACTTATCTCTGATCTAGATCTTACCCTTATATAACAACAAAAATGTTTTACCGTTTTAAGATCTACGGATTAGATTTATTTCTATTGCCACCTAAGCTATACAATTTTATGATTGGCTCTAGGTTTTACATAGGGATCAATGATAATAATATGGATGCATAATTACCTCCATAATTACCTCAATAGACAAAATACAAAACATTATTATCACCAAAAATGGTTTACCTCGATCATTGTGCCATTCCAAACTTGTATGTCAATTCTGGTTAACTCAGCAAAAGTTATTCCTAGCACTCAGCATCAACTATTCTCGGCATCAGTTGAACTTCTCTTTCACTCGCTAATCATTGATATATGTAACTCAGCAATAACTATACTCTTGGCATATTACAAACATATAGTGACCATGACTTTACTCGGTAGTACTACTGCTTAGTAAGTATACAATACAAAACTTGGCCTTTACAGAATAACTCGGTCATAGTGATGACCAACCATCATTGCCTAGATAAATGACTAAGTGTGAAACACTAATGGTCAACAAAAACTACAGAGATCTATAATCTCCCCCTTTGACATTAGTGGCAAAAGCACTTTGTCATGACATTGATATACATAACTTACAAAAATGTTTGTACTAGCCTAATACTCCCCCTGAGATATATATACACATTCAAAATTTTATTACCTGTCCCTATTTTGTCCTTGTCTGGACTCGTGTCATGATGATTCCCCCTTGTTTTTGACACAACTAATCTCTTCATCAGTAGGTAGTTCACAAATTTTCTCCAGAAAAGGTTTATGTAGCACCGTGATCATGTAGAGTGCATCAGTCCAAGCAGTTGAAGCAAGGTTCAAAACTTCTATCTTCACTTCTAAATCAGTAGCTAAACTGATAAGGCTCTCAGCTGTGGATAGATGGGGATCACTCTAGATCAATGTTTTAGCCTTTGCTAATTTCTCTATATAGCCTCTAAATGCGGTGTTAGAATAGTTTGAATAGAGAGTAGGTGAGAATGAATCTTTCCATCATTAGCCATCAGATTGGCTAACTTACCTTGTGTCTACATGATTTTCACATAATGTACAGCACTGGTGTCTACATCCAAGGTCAGGGACTGATTTGTAGCTTTGATTTCTTGCTTGCGATTTTCAAGCAATTGTTGATTTTCCTCTGTGAACAATTCAACATTACATATCTTGGCCAATAGAGACTGTCCATTCACAACTAATCCCTTGGTCTCCTTTACCAAATTGGACAGCTCAACCTATTTTACTACTATCTTGGTAGATATCTTATTTAGCATTTTGGTTTCAAACCTTCTTTCTGACCATTCAAATAACTTATCACTTGCACAGCTAACTTCATTATTTAATTTCTGAACAATGTGTACAATTTGTTCTAATATAGGAATGGAACTATTTACATTTGATAAGTCATATACTTAATTAAATATATCTTTAATTTCATGAAGAACCTATTTTTGTTGATGCTCTCTTCGAAGTTCTGCTTGCCTGCTCTTTCTTGTTAGCAAATCTTTCATTATCTGCAGTTGCTCATAGGAAAGATTATTTGTATCCCATTTAGGAATAACAATTTCTTCATCAATTGTGACCTCATCTTTCTCCTTTTGTCCTCTTGGTGGAGTGCTTCCACTCGGCATCTATACAAGAGATTTTATTGTCTCTTGTTCCTTTGGTTCTTGTTCTTCAATGAATTTTCCTTTTATGTGTTTTTCTCCTTTCTCCTTCTCCTCGGCATGAGGGATAACAACTTGTTTATCTAATTTGCTTCCTTGTTCTTCTATGCTATGTTTTTCCTTAGGAGGACTTTGAATGTTGTCTACTACTTTAACTTCTTCCTCAGTAGATTGAGTTAGTGGTACCAACTTAATGGGTTCCTCGGTAGGACTTGTACCGACTAACTGATCAATAGTAACAAATCCACGTAGAGTAGGATTATCATCAACAGATTGTGTGCTTGGAATGGTGGGATAATCCATGACTTGCAATAGTACAGTGTTTCTATCGGGCAGGGGTGTGTCAGTTGCTTTCATGTTCTCTAAATCATCCTTAGTTAAGAATGAATTCTTAATAGGAATCTCCTCCGATATGTCAACAATGTGAACCTCAAATGTATCATGTGATTTCACTTCCTTAGGAGTATCAGTCTCCATTTTATTTTTCTTGATGTCAGGTTCAACAACTATTGAAGTGGTAGCATCTTTTCCTTCATCCTATTCTTCATCAGGAGTAGGTAACAAACCATACAATACCTTCCAAATTTTTAAACTTTCTTGCACAACATCTTCAACCTTGTGTTGAAGAATGTGATAGGTTCTTATTTTAGGATCAAACTTGCCTCTGTATTGCTCAATTGTTTTTTTGATGTCTACAGAGGTGAGAGTGGATTCAACTTGTGCTAGTGTACTCTCCTTGATTTCCTTCTCTATTTGTAGAGCATACTCCCATTTCTGTGCGACCCTATTGCATAATTCCTTTGGAATTCTATTTTCAATCTCAATTGGCAACATCTTGAAAATGCATAACATTTCAAGAATAGCATCCTCAACTTTCTCTTTATCTCCGATGCTCATTTTTCCGAACTTTAATCTTTTTACCTCATCTACTACTATTGTTTTAGTAAGCTTAAGAAATAACTCATCAACAATGAGTTGATGTGTACCTTGTTGTGTATCCTTCCCCTTTATTGCTTCATCACTTTCTATTTCTTCATCATCCTTTGTTAGAACAAGTTTCCTTCTTGACTTCTTCATAACCTTGGTTGGCACTGCCTTAGATTGAGCAGATTTTCACTTTGCAGATGCAGGAGTCTTCTTTGGAGTCTTGGTAGTAGCTTTTCTATTCTAAGGCCTTAGTGATGGTGTCACTGACACTTTTCATTTCAACACTCTTCTCTTTGGTGGGGACTCGGCAATTACTGGTTTCTTCTCTTCCTCTTCTTCTTTTTCACTACTACTAGTTGCACTTGGTTCATCTTCTCCCAATCCTTGGGTTAACTCTAATGGTGCATCCTTCTTAGATTCTTTAACATATTCTTCTAGATTTCTCACTATTTTCTTTCTTCTCCTCTCAGTAGTGGCATCCAATAATCCCAAAGAAATCTTGGATTTGGCCTCTTCAAATGTTCCAAAGTAGGGTGCCTTTGTATCAATTTCCTCAGCTAGGAGGGTTGTGATTACTGTAGTAGCTTCATCTATGTTGAGTTCATAGGGTAATGGCATTAACCATGAAACCCTAGATAGGACTTCCTGTGCATAGGTAAAGTCTGTGTCTACTAGAAAACATATATCTTTGTTGTATTTCTCAATTAAAGACATAGGGATTCTAGTCCTATTCCTCATTTTCTTCTTAAATGCATGAAATAATTATCCATAATCCCTTCAAAATCATCACCAATCTAGTTTATAAAATCATTAATTTAAACTATAATGGGCTTCTTCTTATCCCATGTGACATCACCATGTGTAGGAAAACATTTCTTAACATAAAAGAATATACAGATCAGTAGGGAACCAAACTTACACATAGAGTTCTTTGACATCTGGATGGAGTTCAAATTCTCGGCAAGTTGAGTCAGCTAGAGCTCAGCAAGGTCATATGTGTGCCCTTTGTTAATAATCTTCCATGCATGGTCCACTTCCATATAGGGGACGTTGTCCAACCGACTGGATTGATAAAACTTGTGTGAGATGACTCTAACAGTGAAGTCAATTTTTGGATCGATAATGGTGGAAATTTTCATGTCGCATTTGTTCCAAATTGCTTGGGTGTTTTCTTGAATATCCTCTTTTCCTACACATTTCATTGTTCTCTTCTCATCAATTGTAGGGTAACCAGTGACCTTGTGTATCATTTCCATTGTGATCTTCACCGGTCCATCTTCCAACCATAACTGCATGTCATGTACTCGACCCAAAATGATCTTGATCCATTCCACTTTGAAATTTTGAGGGAAATTTAGGGCATGCACTAACCCTTGATCAACAACAACCTTATGTTCCAGCTTCAACACTCCATTGACACATAGTTTGTCATATGCTTCCTTGATCTCATAATCACCAATTTCTCCAATTTTGCACATATAGAAAGACCTAACATCATTAATCAATAACACATTCTCTAGAATAGAAGATAGGGTTCCATTCAAATCTCCTCTAATTGCACTTTCTAACATTGTCTTGAATACCCTTGGTTTGAAAACTTTGTTCCTTACAAGTTGCACATTGAAAACTTCCATTCCTTGTTTCTTGACTGGTGTGGATGACGATGATGCCATTTTAAACTATAATTTTTTGAAAAGAAAATATTTACTCAGTAAAGTACCTTTTCATCAATAACCCTACAGATGAATTTTTCCAACGGCACACTGAGAGAATTCAAAATCACTTTGCTTAATCTAGTTGTTCAAACTCTAAATTGCCTTCTAAAATATCGAATAGCTTGGTGAAATGAAATTAACGACAACTTTCCACTTTATAGAATCCAAAAAATAATAATAAGGGCCTCATAAATACTTTGTACAGATTTAGGTAGATTACAACTATCTCAAAAAACTCACAAGCTTGGTCGATATAACCATTGCAATACAGCTCGGTGTTCATAGCATTTCATCCATAGCAAGTGCTCAGCATACATTGATAGCTCAGTCATTGACACTGATGCTGAACATCAAAAGAGAAATTTTCTATTTTGCTCAAATATGTCCTAGTGCATCTTTATCTATGTTGATGTGGACTTTGGCTCACTTCTATGTTAGGAACTGATGAAAGATAGGCTTTGCAAGATTCAATTCCGAACATACCTTTCAAGCGTAATTAGAAGAAGTGTGATCACCTGATCCATTGGATTGGGTGATCGCCGATGTGCTAGCTTTTCTTGAGTTTTCTTGTTATTTCTTCCTCCATGTCTTTTCCATCTGACTCTTTAGTTTCTCATGAATACCTCCATTTTGATTTTCATTACTTGGCATAGGTGATCTACAATCTTTCTTTAAATGACTGACCTTGTTACATTTGTAACAAACCATGCTTCCATTCATCCAACTTTTGGATTTACCTCTAAAGTGAGTCTTCATACAATTTTCTCCGATGTGTCCATACTTGCCACAATAATGGTAATTATACCAGGTGTTGTAATCCCAATTGTAATAGTTGTGCTTTGTGACTGTCTTTATTTGCTCACTTGATGACCACCTTGGTCTTGATCTGCATTCAAATGCTTTATGCCCATATTTTTGACAATTGAAACAACTTCCTTGAAACTTGGGTGAGGTGAATGAATTACTAGCTTTGGATCTACATTCATGTGCTTGATGTCCATGCTTCTTGTTGTTAAAACAATGTCCATTAAACTTAGTCTTAGAATCAAACTTACCATGTTTTCTTTTGCAAATATTGGCTATATGTCCTAGCTTTCCACAGTGATGACATGTGGGCTTGGTGTTCTTTGGTTTAGCTATCTTCTGTTCTCCATTCATTGATGATTCTCCTTCTTCAGTAGATGAATGTTCATTTAGTCCAAGTCTAGATCTATCAGTAGATCTTCTAGGTGATCTTAACAGCTCTTCAAAATATTTTGCAGCTTCATTGGGTTTGTTCATCCTTTCATTGATCTCTTTTTTAGTTCTCAAATCATGTTTCAACTGATCATTCTCAGACCTTAGTTGGTTTATTTCCATATCTTTTCTACCCAATTCCTGATTAACCATCAGTAGCTGATTTACCATGTCTAATTTATTATTAGTCAATCTTTGCATGTCACTTGTTCTTTCATCTAGTCTAATTGCAATTTGTCTTTTGTCTTCCTCAGCCATTGTCTTATCATCTTCAACTTTCTTTTTCTATTCCACTAACTTACAAAGTCTAACAGATTGAATTTTGTGTTCTCTCCTCAGAGTTCTGATGTCATCATTTAGTGTGGTATTTTTCTCCAGTAGTTCTTTTATAGCTTTATCACTCTCAGTAGAGTTACCATTGTCAAATAGTCCAGAGATGTCTTCCTCTTTGTATTGTGGCTCATTCTGTTGGATTGCAATCTCTCTTCTCTTTCTCAAAGATTTCTTCAATTCTCCTCTGGCTACTTCCAGTTGCTGCAATGCCAGTTGTACCTCAATCTTTTGATTCTCTATGATCTTCCCCAGTTTGTAAGCTTCCATTTTAATATCTTTTTCCTCAAGTGGTTAGACTTCCTTAAGAGAAACCTTTCTACTCTGATACCAATTGTTGGAAATACAAGTGGGAAAGTAATATTGAGAGGGGGGGTGAATCAGATATTACCTACTTTCATCCTTTGATTTGATAAAAATTCATGCATAACATAAACAAAACTTGATCAAAGTAAGCAACAAGACATATAAAGTAGCATGCATGAAATCACTCATAACATCAAGATTTTGGTAACCCAGAAACCCTTGAAAGGTAAAACTAGGGTGGGGATGACACCCACAAATCTTCACTACTACAGTAATAAGTTTTTCCTATTAAGGCTTACAAAATGTGATCAAATCATGATCTACCCTATGAAAGGTCTGCTCTATTAAAAGCTAAAAGACTTGTATAGTCTACCTTGTTAAAGGATTTATAAACTTACAATAAAGTAAGCACTCGGTAAAGAGATTTACCCTGATACACTAGTCAAAATGTCTCAGTACCTGATCTTTCAGTATGCACTAATATACAGATTACAGATCTCCTCTTTTCTTTATATCTTGATCTTTTCTATCTGATCTTTCTTGATTTTGTCCTTTCACTGTTTAGCTCAACCACTGAACTCTATCTGAATACTTTGCTATTCTGAATATACTTCTCTAATCATTTTCTCATACTAATTCAATCTGATCTCTCTGATTCACACACTTATCTCTGATCTAGATCTTTCCCTTATATAACAATAAAAACATTTTACCATTTCAAGATCTATGGATCAGATTTATTTCTATTGCCACCTAAGCTATACAATTTTCTGATTGGCTCTAGGTTTTACATAGGGATCAATGATAACAATATGGAGGTGTATTTACCTCCATAATTACCTCAATAGACAAAATACAAAACATTATTATCACCAAAAATGATTTACCTCAATCATTCTGCCATTCCAAACTTGTATGTCAATTCTGGCTAACTTTGCAAAAGTTATTCCTAGCACTTGGCATCAGTTGAACTTCTCTATCACTCGCTAATCATTGATATATGTAACTCAGAAATAACTATACTCTTGGCATATTACAAACATATAGTGACCATGACTTTACTCGATAGTACTACTGCTTAGTAAGTATACAATACAAAACTCAACTTTTATAGAATAACTCGGTCACAATGATGACTGACCATCATTGCCCAGATAAATGACTAAGTGTGAAACACTAATGGTCAAAAAAAATTATAGATATCTACACCCCATGTGAGTCCTTTTGGATTTCTTTCATATTATGATTAAAAAGAATACTAAAGATAATAAGGCAAGATAATTTTTCCTCATGCTGAAAATGATTTAAAATTACAAAGTGGTACCCATAAGCTCTGCTAAACCTACCATCCACTATAACATAGCTATTAATAATGAAAAGAATAGACCTCCAAGGCCTACTGATATGCTTCATATCATGGTAAGATTTATCACCTTTGACAAGCTGCAGTCTTTCCTCCATCTTAAAAAAAAATTTAGAGCCCTGTCTGAAATTCTCTTGTCTCTATAGAACTTACAACCCTCCTTCAGCAAACTTGTGGCTTCCGCAACAATATCTTCATCGATTTCCACCATCTAGTTCCCCATCTTAATCTTACCATTCTTCCAATTATCAATGAAATAAATATTTATAGAAGGATTACTGCCATGAAGATGTTCCATGAACATGTTCATGTCTCCCTTTTGTATAATACTCCACACCTGAGGATTTTGCATACAATCCCTACAAGAAGCAAGTTTGACCCTTATCTTATTTCCTCCCATTTCTTTCTCCATGATTTTTCCCCAACCTTGAATATTTCCATGTTTACCAATAACACAAAAATAACTGATGGAGCTCATTTTGATGTCTAAAAACACCCATAATTTGTGTGGATTCACATGTTTGGTACTCTTCATAAAACATGCTCTACCACTACAATAATGATTCAATGGAGAATTTAATTTTTTATTAATTGTTATTTATAATGTTAACTCCTCTATGTTTACTTTGGATATGATCTAACTCTAGCCAAGATCTCACCTCATGCAAAACATTCCCCCTCCCCCCCACCAAGTGATGATGTCATCCCTACTACAAGCATTATATGCTACCCAATCAACAATCATGTTGATTTCTTTGAAAGCATGGGTTATAATGCACAGGTCAAATGTATTAAGAATATATTTTTCCACCTTGATTACATTATAAATAGACCATGAGGTGGTATTTTTATTATTAAGGTGTTATATAATATTCATTGAATCCCCCTTAACCTAAACTTTATTACATCCATATTATTTAGCGAGAATGATACCTTGGTAAGAAAACAATTTCTTCTACCACATTTGTTTGATTTATTTCTAGTAGGCATAGCTCTAATAGCTTTACATATCCCATACTCATCTCTTAACACCACCCCACATCCATCAATTCTCGGGTTTCCTTTCGAGGCCCCATCAAAATTTATTTTCACCCACCCATTAGGTGGAAAATCCCATCTAGCTTCATTCCTTAAATTTATCTAATTGCTAATATTCCTTCTACCTTTAAGTTTCCAATTCTCAAAAAATCTTATATCCCATTGATCCTTAACAATGTCAATTTTTCCTATAGTAAATAGATTCTCCATTATAGATCTTTTCACTTTCTCAAAAACCACCTGAGAGGAAGAAGATTGGTTTCTAAAGACCCTATCATTTCTCTCCTTCCAAAGACCCCAAAATATGTGGGGTAAGGGAACATTCCACAAAGTTTTCATAGAATAATTCTTAGAAGGAAAAACTATAGATAAGAAGACATTTTGAATATCTAAAGGAAACACCAACTCTGAATTGAAGAGCTCCATGAATTCAGTCCAGACATTATCAACAAAAAGATAGTGCATAAATATATGATTAACTATCTCTTCCTCCTACATATACAGATAAAAAACATTAGGTAAATAGATCCCTCTAGTTTTTAAATTATCCATAGTAAGGATTTTGTTTTGGTGCATGGTCCAAAAGAAGATGTTGGTCTTGGGGGTAAGACCTTTAATCCAACCTTTGGCCTAGCTGGGAGTTTCCAGTTTAGAAAATTGTTGATTATATAAGTCTAGACACCTAAAAATCCACTTGTTAATTAAAACTATTTTTAGTTAACAAAAGTTCTAATGAAATCATCATTATTTAATTATTTAATTATTTAATTAATTTTTATTATTAGTATCCCTTCCTCTATTTTAATTAAGGATATTTAATTAAACAACCTTGTCCAAAAATGTTTAAATCAAATTTGAACATTATTCCCTCCTAAATTTATTAAATCATTTAAATAAATTGTTTCCAACCTAAACCCTCTTTAAATAATTTAATTATTTATTTAAATCCCTTAAAACCCTAGATATCTTATAGAAAATCATAAATTTATCCTCTCACCCCTAATCACTCCCTAGCCCTTCTCAAGGAGTGATTCCTAACCCTCTTAGCCTAAACCCTCTCCCTTTGACTTTGGGTCAACACACTCATTAATGAGCCATACAGACACATTAATGAACCCTTACACATTCATTAATGGCTCTTAAAACCTCTTAATGAAATCCTATGTCCCTTCTTCCATCTTGGTCCCCTAGGACACTTCCCTAGTATTTCTCACACATGCGTAAGCAACCCTTCATCCTTATCCTTTTGACCCTAAGGCTTAACCCTTGGTCGTAAACCCTCACCACCCTTCCTAACCTAAGCCTCTCCTTAGAATATATAAATAGCCTCCCTTCCAAGAGAAAAACACTAATTCACTCTTTCATATTAATCATCGTTATGATGAACATTTTCATCTGGGATCTTAATAGCATTCACTATTATTGTTTAGATTTACTTCATTTTCATATTTTCTAACTAACATATTAGATTAGACTAATGGATTAACTTAGTGTATTTCATTCTTTCGACATCATTTTTATCTCATATCACACCTATCTTTCAGTTAAAATTAAGTTTACATACTCATCAATTGCTTAAACTCTGCATCTCTTCATTTGCACCCTTGGAACCCTAAGGGAAAAATAGGTTCCCCATACCTATTTTTGCACCATTATTGGGTCTCCATGGATTTAAAATGATCCTAATCTTCCCTATTTATTAGTGGGGACATGCTCATTGTGCTTCGAGAGCACACCCACATCCCTCCTATATGAGCAAATCAAACGGTGACAAGATGCTCCCATTTCAACTCAATCGGAGGTGTCATGAAAATAGTTTTTCAATATGTTGATGTATGATTAGTTTAGACTAATTTTTTAATGTTTTATAATGATCCCAATAGGTTAGTTTCTCATTGCACACATTTTGGCATACCCAGTGGGACTAGAAACTCAGTTTTATGAAGATTTCTTATAGTTCTATGGGAATCCTCATACAAGTAAACACCCTAGCCTTTTTTTATCATATCATAACCTATGTATTCTTGTATGAGACTCTTTAATGACTCATATTGAGCCATCTTGCAAGTCATTTTTTGCTTTCTGCATCCTTCTTGGCCCTGTTTGCTCATACAAGGACCTCTATATACTCGTACAAGCCTTGATCTTGACTTGTACAAGTAAACACAATGAAATACCCTTCCCTATTTACTCATATGGGAAACAAGGGGCATGTTTAAGGCCTTAAACTTAGGTTTTTTTGAGTTTTCAGGCTCATTTGGGCTCCCTATTTGCCCCTAATCTTCAAAATTTGTAGTTTCTAACTTTGGTTTTTGTAGGGAATCCTTGAAAATAATTTTGATCATCAAAAAATAAAGGTCCTAAGACATCTTTATTCAAGCTTAAAATGAACTTTCTTTCAATCTTGAGTGGCTAAAAAATTGCATCTTTTCCTAAAGGTTCAAAAAATCAATCTAACTCATCCTAAAGTGAAAATTTTCAATCTTCATGCTTTGATTTGGGTTAAAATGAACTACATATAACCATATTAAGTGTTTAAAGGTTTCATGCAATCCTCAAAGGAAATCTATAAAAATTCATTCTTTGGGCCTAAAACTGAACCATAGAACTCAATCTTGAATGATCAAGGGAAAAAATAAGTAATCCAATCTTGAATGACTCTAGGGAATGAACCAAATCAAAATCAAACCATTTCATTTTATTCCTTAAGAAAATTCAATCTTTAGTGCACAAGGAGAAAATCAAAGAAAATTCAAATCAAAACCAAGTTCAATTTGGGATCCTAAAAGAAAAATCAATTTTGAATTCTCAAAATAAAAAATTTGCAAATATTTTCAAAAGATATTTTCTATTTTCAAGGAATGAACATTGCATCCTAAAAATATGTGCTTGAAATTATTAGCATAAAATACAATTAATTAGCTTGGAAATGAACTCTTTTTTATGTCTTTCTAGGATTTTTTCCAAATATCTACTAATCCTTGTTAGCATAAGTGACGTAAAACAAATTGAACTAGAACAAGTTCATTTGTTTTACTTCTAGTGAGGCATATCCAAAGAGAAAAGTTCTTTCTCTTTGGAGAACAACCACAAATCGGTACTTCCCTAATTGATATAAAACAAAGCACTGAGAAAACACTTGCTTCATCCCCTTAAGCTTAGGTGATGTGTGATGCTGGTAGCCTAAGGTAGGTGAATATCCCTACTATTTAGGCATGGTCAATTAGGATCTTAAGTGAGTCATGCATGTACAAACTGATTGGGAGGATATAATAGACCTTATCAGATACCTCTTAATCAAAGGCTTCCTGATCTACTCCTGAAGGTATCAAAATTTTTGTGCAAGGACCAATCCAAGTGGTTTCCTACATCACCTCAAGATTACTCACCATATGTATCCCTTTGGGGTACGAAGTTGTGGGGAAATATTATGATACTAGCCTTTCATTTGGTAGTTCTTGTTTGATGTACTTATGATTTGTGTCAAATCCATGAAAACATCTATCAAAACATTCACATTTCAAAAGCACTATCAGAATCCTTGTCATCATTTCTTGCATCCCGCAAAGTTTCCTTGTCCTTTTATAGGATTATTTTTACAAATACTTAGTCATATGTCTTTTTGAGTTTTGGTCCTTTTCTATTTGAGAAAGTCAAAATGGAAACCAAAAACTTGATCATAGTTATCCATAAACATCCTTGAAACCAAGATAGAGTCCTCAAAAAATAGATACCCAAAGCACTGATTAAAAATAATCCAATTGCCAAAACCTTTTTCAAGCTATGTCCAATTCAATCGAACATAAGAAATCCAAGTTGCCAAGATCTCACATCTATTACGAGAAAAATATTGTAGAAAGAGACCTGAAAGATCACCAACCTTCCCTAAAGGAAATCCAAGTAGAAACCAAGTATCAAGAGAATCTGGACAATGTGGTTAACAACGCAAGAGTGAAAAAATTTGTAGCCTAATTCTAGGTCATTCATCCCTTTTTCAACCTATAAAGTGAAGACTATTTGTCCTATCACATATATATCCATCTCTCTTTCATAATCTCACATCCTATCTTAGCATCCTTACATCCTAAATCACCCTTAGTTATATCCTTCTAGCATCATTCATCCTTATTTGGATCTTTATCATCTTCCTAGTTACATCCTTGCATCACAGATCATCTTCCTAGAGTGCATCATAAATCACTCTTGTAAGTTGCATTTAGGTCATCCTCTAGAATAGCATCATTTGGTCATCCTCCATCATCCTCAATCTAGAATCCAAAAGCACAAATCCTTGAACCAAATCTAGTTATCCAAAAAAACCCAAACTTAGTGTCATATCCTTTGAGTTTCCCAATCGCTATCCTAAAATCAAAAACATCTCAGCACTACCCTTTGACTAAATATTGTGTAGGGTATCTTGTACCTATCTTTGTAGGCCTCGTCATATTGAGCAAGAGACTGGCATACACTGGCAAGTATCCCATCTTTTGTAGATCAATAGTCTATCTTAGATTGATAATCCTATCCTCTTTGATCCTACATAAGGAATTAGCGACTCACTACTAACACTTATTAATCCTCCATCATCCTAAAAAAAAATTAGCATCCCACCATCCTTCAGTTGAGCCAAATCCTTGAATCATATCCTTAGGTTTTCATCAGCTTATCCTATCCACCATCCTTAAGTTTCTTTAGATATGCATCCACCATCCTTAATTTTTCATTAAGAAACATCTTGCATCCACCCATCATCAACATCTTCATCCTTAGATCTACATTTCATGTTTGTCAAGACATGAGCCAAAAAGAGAAGGAATATGGATCAAAACTTAGCCACTAGCTCACTTGATCCCAATGATCCTAATAGCGCGATGGTGACCTATGATCCACCACCCCCACATGTTGAGAATGTATAGGAATATCAAACCAAAACCCCCACTTCTTTCTCCATGGAATCATTCATGATCCATCCACGACATGCACAAATGGTAAGTGCAATCATCAACTAGAATCATTAGGATATATTGGCAAACTATGCACAAGAGGGTACTCATATCCTACCATGCCTTCAAAACTTCAGCCCCTCAAAACCCATCCATATGCCCACAAAATTCTATACTCCCATCATCCGAAAAATCCATGACCCTAGCCAGCAACTATCTCAAGTAGCCTCACCTATCCCCCATCTCTTACAAGCCAATTTCACACATCCCACAGTGCAAGCAACAACACAATCCACTCCTTTTTCTGTCATGGGGACACCACCATCATCTATAGCATCTCAAGACATGATTCAAGTGCAAAGCTTCACACAAACTCAATCTCCATGTCCCTATTGGAATTAGGAGAGATAGGGTACTAAGAGGGGAGGGGTGAGTCAGTGCCCACAAAAACTTTTACTTGTAAATCTTTCAGATCTATGATAGTAAACAATAATAACCTTGCAAAATAACTTGTATCTAATTGAATGTATCATTCATTCATTCAACTCATGAAAGTAAACAACATGAAATCAATAATATATCAATCACATAACACAAGTATTTTGGTAATGAAGAAACCCTTGTTAGAAGTTTAAAAATGCGGTGGGGATGACACCCACAAATTCTTCACTACTGCAGATAGAAAAGGTTTTCTTGTTAGGGCTACAAGTTTCGATCACTTCAGGTGATATTATCCTATTAGGAGTAACATATTAGATCAGCTAGATCTACCTAGTTATAGTATTTTAACAACACTAATGAAGTGTGGACTCATTTAAGAGATTTACATAAGACTATCAAGTCTACTCTGTTAAGAGATTTAGCCAAAAACTCTATTACAATTGTTAGAAAGAAATATGCAATTATCTGCTAATTGAAAACTCAATTGTCTAATATAGATCAATAAGTACTAATAAAATATCACCTCAACTATGATGAATCTCTACTCTGAATTGCTCGGTTAGCCTACTCTAATTCTGCTTAATCTGATCTCCTTTGTATACTATTCTGCTCTGTCAACTCATAGTCTTGAATTTAGGCAAGTGCTTCAAGTGCTCCTTAATTCATACATTAGTTCACATCACAAATGATGCAAACATACATTTATATAGAATATTTTATTCCTCTTTAACAAAATTAGGTTACAAATCTTAAACAAAAACCTAAGATCTAAAGTGTACAAAAATGACCTAGATCGAACTATTACATAAGATATACATTGTATTTAATGAATATCTTGACAATAAATATTCCTCGATCTTGGTAAAACATTTTCTAATCTATTGTAACCATTTTCATAGAAGAATGTGTCATTCCTAATTACTATGTCATTTCTTGTGATCATTGGCAACACTATATAAATTGCTCGACGCATACTGGTGCTCAGTGTTTACTGTCACTCAGTGTTGGTGTCTGTTGATGCTCAGTAAACTGTCTGATGCTTGGTGTATATGCTTAACTGACTAGTCTATTTTATTCTAGTTATTGACTAGCTCAATTTAAGTAACCGACTGATATCTTTGATAACCTTTTGATACTAATGACAACCTTTAATGCTCAATAGAGATAACAATCTCCCCCTTTGGCATTAGTATCAAAACTTGAATGTATATAGAAAAAAATTTCTACATATAAGTTATATCTCCATCATATACATATATACTTATCAAAATTTATATATACTCCCCCTCGATGCATGCTCCCAGTAATATGTAGTATATGTAGCATCTATGTACATATTTGATATATTGACATATACATTGATTTCCCCCTTTTTGATAGTAATGCCAAATACAAAAATTAAACTGTATACTCACATCTTGTCAAAAATTTTCTGATGGGTTTTCTTCATAGACTCCAAGAGGTTTTCCCATTCCTCTTTCAAGTTGGTGAGAGCAATGTGCTCAAGATCGACTTGTGCATGCATGTCAAAGATGTTATCCAACACAAAAAAATTTGGTGTTGCAACAAGTTGTTCTACTTTGACAATGTGTTTCTCAAAAATCTTTAGGTATGGGAGGAGTTCTATATGTAACTCTGTGACCTGATCTGTGATCTACTCTTCTTGTTTCTTGAGATTTTCTATTAACTGCTAGAGTTCCTAAACTCTATGAATATGCTTTGAAAAACCTTGTGTCTTGGTTATAGGTGCATTTGCACTGGTCTTGATTTCATCTTCCATACCTTTGATCTTTTCACTAATCTCAACAATGAAGGTTTCCACAGTGCATAGCTTCAATAAGAATTGACAAATTAACTGGGTTATAGATTTGATCTCAGTTATTACCTCAAATAATTTGACCTTGTTTATTGCCACTTCTTGGTTGATTCTGTCTACTAGTTTGTCTTGAATCTTGGATTCTTCCCTTTCTTCAATTTGTTTGTTAGCATCAATATCTAGGGCATTTATCTTCTTGGTAAGTATATCAAGTTGATCTATAATAGGAGAATCTTCATCAATGTTCACTTTAGGTACTACCTGTTGTAAGATATCCATAACATCTGTTAATATTTCTTTGCATTTAGTTTCTTGCTTCAAGTTTTCTTGTGTTTCTTTTCTTGTACATAGTTCCCCATATTTGCTCAATTCCTCAAGGCTAAGGGTCCTTGAGTCACACTCAGGTATTATAATTACTTCATCTAGAGTGACTGTCCCTTTTGCTTTCTTTTTCTTCTTCTTCTCTAGTGCAAGGGGTGACTTCTTCACAATGGTGACAAGAACCTTGTCTTTTTCCTTTGGAGTATCCTTCCCAGTTAACACACTCTCTTATTTCTTCTACTCCTCGGTAACCTATGTGTTGGTTGAATGAGTGGGAGCCTTAGATGTGGTGTTAGGTGGGATCACCTTAGTTTCCTTAGGCTCATCTTGTGCCTATTTTTCTATAGTAGCTACCTCTATTCTGTCAGACTTATTTGTCTCTATTGGTGTTTTGGTGTCTTGTTCCCCTATTGTATCTTTATGTTTCTTGGAGCTGAGCCATCAGGTTGTTCCTGTGAAATAATTTCTACTGCTCCTGCAAGTATAGAAAGCTTTCTCGGTAATGATGTAAATGCACATATAGTGACTTGTGCTTCATCGTGAGTGAATGCTGGTGCAATATTTACATCCTCATCATCCTTGTCATCAAGATCACCATTTGTGATGTCCTCAATGAGTACATCATCATTGGTTTTCTTCTTTATTAGGATCTCTACTTGATGTGGTGCATCTTGTAAAACATTTATGTCTTCCTTTTGTTTAGTGATATCAATTACCTCGATAATTGATATACCAAAGTCCTTTGACTTTTCTACTGTAGTATCATCAATGTAGATACCTTTTCCTTTGGAATTTTGTCTCTTTTTAGACAGATTTAAGAATGCATTTTGCTCAGCTTGTTCTTTGGCTTTAAGAATTGTTTTCCATAGGGAATTTCCTGTCTCATCTACATTTGCCACATTCTCATCCAGTATCATCATGGATCAATTCTTTACAGTAAATCTTGCTTGATAAGTAGCCATGTGTTCATTAACTTTTGCTAGGCTTAGATGTGGGGCTACCCAAACTAGAGATCTTTCTCTCTTTCTCTTCTCCATGTCTAGTGCATAAGCCCATTTTTTATTTATTCTATCATCCAACTCCTTGGGTAATGATAGTGCAAACTCTAATTGAACTCTTTTAAACTTTATCATCATTTGGATGACTGCCTCCTCAATCTTTGTTTGATCATCATTTGACATTTTGTCAAATCTACTAAGTTCTAGATCAACAAGGTCACCGTTCTCAAATATATTTTCAATGATTTCATCTATTGAACTTACCTTGTTGCTGACCACTTTGAATTGACTGATGTCATTTTCATTTTCATTATCCTCAAGGTCTTCTTTACCTCTTATCATTCTTCTCCTTTTCTTTGATGCCTCAGCTACAACCTTGGTATTTCTCTTGGCATATGTGTTTTTTTGGTGTAGCTTCTCTTGGTCTTGTGATTTTCACTAATCCTTTCTTTGGAGGTAGCGAGGTTGCAATTGATGATCTTGTCCTTGTACCTATTTGTATTGTAAACTACTTCTTTTGAATTTTGGTGGGAGGAACCAGAGTAGGGTCTTTCTCTTCTTCAGACTCAGTTTCCTCACTATCATAAGGTTTGTCAACCAATAGTAACTAACCTTTAGTTGTTTCTTTAACTAGTGACTCCTCAGATGAGTTAGAGACATCTCCAAATCTAGCAGTTAGGTCTTTCTTCATCTTATTTTCCTTCATAGACATTTTATTAATGGCCAAACCTGTCGTGATTCTAGACTTAGCTTCTTCATAGGTTCCAAACCTAGTGGCCTTGGGGTCTTTTGGTAGTTCTAGCAGTGCTTCAATAGATTTCAATCCAAAATCATAGTTCACATTTTATCCTAGGTTCAACTACTTTTATCATTGTATGATCTGTGTCTACTAGAAAACATATATCTATCTCAAATTTCTCAACTAATTCTTGTGGAATTATACTTCTTTGATTCATCTTGGCCTTAAATTATTTAAAGTACACATCAAAATCTTTATTCAAATCATCTCCTAACTTGTTCATCATCTCAGTAATCTGTATAGTTATTGGTTTATCTGATGTCCAATTTACTTTACCAATGCCAAGGAGATACTTTTTTAGATAGAAAAATAGACAAATAAGGAGTGAACCAAAATTACATGTGTTTGACTTCTTTGACCTTATAGTCTTCATGTTTTCCTATAATTGGTTTAGTAGTAGCTCTGCAAGATCAATCTGGTGATCTTTCTTCACAATTTTATGTGCCATGTCAACTGCGCTACAAGGCACGCTATTTAATCTGCTTTATTAAAATATCTTGTACTCGATCACGTGTGCTACAAATTTTACTATTGGGTCTTTAATTGTTGAAATCTTCCATGCTCGACCATCCCATGTAGCTCCTATGTTCATCTCAACATCAGCTTGTGAGGAGCTTCAAAAAACTTTTGTCTTGTCAATTGTAGGATATCCAGTAACCCTACTAATCATTTTCTTTGTGACCTCTACTGGTTTATCCAACTAGAATTTTCCATCATGAGACAAACTCAATACAATCCTGATATAGTCTATTTTAAATGATTGCAGATAGTGTATGGTGCATGATAACCTTGATTTCTCAATTTGGTCATATTCTAGCTTCAATTTTCCATCGGTGCCACACAACTGTTGATATGCCATAATAGTCTCAAAATCTCCTACTTCTCCAATCTTGTAATGAATGAATGACTGTACATCTTCTTTTAACAAAATCCTATCTGGTATGCTCGAAAAAGCACCCATTAAATCTATTTGTGATGAAATCTTAGGGTGTGGTTTGTACTTAGGTTCATCAAAATTCACTCTAACAATCAAATTTACTTCTTCCTCAACACTGTGTGATTTACTTGTAGATGATGTAGATGCCATAAATTGATTTAGGGTTTTGGTGGCAAATGTACTTACTTGGAGTCATCAAAGAGTGATGTTGGTTTGATCTACAGTAGCCTCGAATCCTCCTAAAAATCCTTTAACTCAAACTCTTTTCTGTGAAATCTTCACTCTTTGAGATCGCAATGTAAAAAAATGAACTCTTTTTCTTGTGTATTTATAGCCTTTTCGATATTCCCACTCAAACTTTTATGCATTAAATGCTTGACCTACCTTTTGGTTCATAACAGCTATCAGCTCGATAAAGACTATAGGATGTCAAGAGCTTGGTTAACACACAATTCCTTCATCGGTTGATACACGTGCTCGGTTAACCTTGAATAGTGATTACCAACGGGTAACCAACACTTAGTCTTGCTTTTACTGATTATGTAACTTTGCTAGCTCTTAACATATAAACCATAATGCATCTCTTTTCATGCATATTTGGTATGTGCTCATCATATATAAGGAACTATATGTAAAATCTGATCATTTTGAAATGTCAGTCCCATACATACCTATTTTACCTTAAGTGGAGGAACTGATGTCACCCAATCCAGTGGATGAGGTCTCACCAACAACATTACTTTACTCAGCATTCTCATTAGATGCCTTTCTCCACATAGTGTTCCTTATCTTCATGATATCTGCAATAGTGTTTCCACTCTCAAATACATGATTTTCTTCTCATGCTCAGTCTCTGCAATCCTTTCTTAAATGACCAACTTTATGATAATGCATACATGCCATTCCAGTACTTGTCTAGCTTCTTGATTGTCCAACCCATCTTTTCCTGTTACAATTTGCTACAATATGCCCATATCTACCACATGCAAAATAGTTAACCCATGTGTTATAATCCCAAACATGAGAATTACCTTGTCTCTTCGATTAATAAGGCTTGTGTTGTGTTTTCTACTTAGGAGTCCATACTTGCTTCATTTTTGCCTTACATTCTTGTGTAGTGTGTCCATGATTATTACAGGTATAGCATAACTTCTCCATAGCAGTATTGTTATCATTTTGTTTATCTCTACATTCATAAGCTTGATGACCATATTTTCCACAATAGTAACAGTATCCATCAAATTTAGGAATAACAAGAGGTTTACCTTGTGCTCTGCTTCTAAAAACAATGGAGGTGTGACTTGGTTTTCCACAGTGATAACATGTCAACACTTTAGGTCTTTGATTTTGATTGTTGTTGACCTGTTCAAATTTTTGTGATGATTCTCCTTCACTGGTATAGCCTAGACTAGCTTTACTCCCAAATCTTCTTTGATTAAACATAAAGTTATCAATCTTCTTGGAACTGTTCTCAGCCAATTTCTTCATTTCATTGTGTTTCTATTGAGTTTTCACTACATTTCTCAGCTTCTCATTCTCCTCTCTAAGTTTTGCAATGTCTTCTAGTCTCCTTGACAATTCTCCATTCACTCAGTTTACCTCTTGATTCACAGTCATCATTTGATTAGATACTTGGAAGTGATGATTGGTGAGTCTTTGTATTTCACCTTCTTTAGCTTGAAGTTGTTCAGTCATTTATCTTCAGTCTTCAATAGCCAGATTCCTTTCTTGTTCAGCCTGTCTAGCATTGTTCATTATCTCTACCATTCTCACCATCTAAGATTCCTGACTGATTTGAAGTGCTTTCACTTGTTCAGATAGATGCTGATTCTTTTCAGACAAATCAGAGATTATACTTTCAGATCTGTCATAAATTCTTCCAAAGATGGATCCAATATTATCAAACACATCATCAATAGGTTCTTCATGATAATCAATCTCATTTTGTATAATTGATAGGTTTTTCCTTTCAACTAGTAGTTTCCTCAGTCCTTCCTTAGCTTCCTTAAATTGTTCAACAAACATCTGCATCTGTATCTTCTAATTCTCAATAGTCTTATCTAGCTTATATCTCTCCATGACTTAGATCTTTACCCTTCAGTGGTTAAATTGTTCAATAAGAGAGCTGAGCTTTGATACCAATTATTGGAATTAGGAGAGATAGGGTACTGAGAGGGGAGGGGTGAATCAATGCCCACAAAAAATTTTACTTGTAAACCTTTCAGATCTATGACAATAAACAATAATAACCTTGCAAAATAACATGTATCTAATTGAATGTATCATTCATTCATTCAACTTGTGAAAGTAAACAACATGAAATCAACAATATATCAATCACATAACACAAGTATTTTGGTAACGCATAAACCCTTGTTAGAAGGTAAAAACTGTAGTGGGGATGACACCCACAAATTCTTCACTACTACAGATAGAAATGGTTTTCCTATTAGGGCTACAAGTTTTGATCACTTCTGGTGATCTTACCCTATTAGGAGTAACATATAAAATCAGCTAGATCTACCTAGTTATAGGATTTTAACAACACTAATGAAGTGTGCACTTGGTTAAGAGATTTACATAAGACTGTGAAGTCTACTCTGTTAAGAGATTTAGCCAAAAACTCTATTACAATTGTTAGAAAGAAATAGGCAATTATCTACTAATTGACAACTTAATTGTCTGATATAGATCAATAAGTACTAATAAAATATCACCTCAACTATGATGAATCTCTTCTTTGAACAACTCGGTTAGCCTACTCTAATTCTGCTTAATCTGATCTCCTTTGTATATTGTTCTACTATGTCAACTGATAGTCTTGAAGTTAGGCAAGTGCTTCAAGTGCTCCTTAATTCATACATTAGTTCACATCACAAATGATGCAAACATACATTTATATAGCATATTTTATGCCACTTTAACAAAATTAGGTTACAAATCTTAGACAAAAACCTAAGATCTATGGTGTACAAAAATGAACTAGATCGAACTATTACATAAGATATACATTGTATTTAATGAATATCTTGACAATAAATATTCCTCAATCTTGGTAAAATGTTTTTTGATCTATTGTAACCATTTGCATAGAAGAATGTGTCATTCTTGATTACTATGCCATTTCCTTTGATCATCGATAAACACTATATAAATTGCTTGGTGCATATTGGTGCTTGGTGTTTACTATCACTTGGTGTCAGTGTCTGCTAATGCTCAGTAAACTATCTGATGCTCAGTGTATATGCTTAACTAACTAGTTTGTTTGCTTCTAGTTACCGACTAGCTCAATTTAAGTAACTGACCAATATCTTTGACAACCTTTTAATACTAATGACAACCTTTAATGCTCAATAGAGATAACAGTCCCATGCAAATTGCCACACAAGAAATTCCTCTACCTTTCATGAGCCAAGCCTCCTCATCAAGATCATCCTTTCTAGGGGCAACACAATTGTTCCCCTCTTTCACTCAGCAATCTTCCACATTAGTACCATCCTTTTTGGGGGCAATGCAATCGTACCCCTCTTTCACTCAGCAAGAATCTACATCAAATGCATCCTTTTCAAGGGTAATGCAACTATTTTCCTCTTTCACCCAACAAGATTCCACATTAGCACCATCTTTCATGGGGGAAACACAAGTTCCTCCTCTCACTTCTCAACAAGATTTTATCCAAGCATTCATTCCACCCATCATCTAGCACACTCATTCAACATACATTCCTCCTCCACCCTATATCGCCAACACACAAGACCAACATGCTACTTTCACAATAGGAATTCCCTCCATAGGATCTCATAATCTCCCATCTGCATCCCAAACCCCTATCATCACATTTTCATTCCCAACATCCTCTGCATCACAACCTATAGCATAAATATGCTCTTATTAGGGCCTCACCTAAGCCCAAATGCACACCTTGGGAATACAAACCCAATCACACATATTGATGGAGGAGCATCTTGGGTCTTGAGCAATCTTGCATCACCAAAAATATTTCTTATTTCTTGTACTGGTTTGATTTTTGTTTTGTCGTCGATGTTTTTGTTGGTTTCTTGCCTTACAAAGTTAATTTAGTGATGTGGACCTAATCTTGAGCATTCTCCTAAGGGTGCACATCCTAATTCATTTGGATCTGGAAGTTATTGTAATTTTCCTCAAGCATCAATTTTCCACCAATTTCACTCATGAAATGTGTGGTATTTCACCTTGCATGGTTCCGTACAGGGAAATTGAAGCTTGTGCAGTTGTGGATTTTCTCTTGGATCATGTGTGGACCTAAATGCAACTTCACATCATATTTTTTTATTTCTTAATTTAGTTTTGGTTTCTCCTCCTAAGTGGACCTATAATGTAATTAAATGTTTGACTGGATGACTTGTGGCTTTGCTAGCTATATATATGAAGCTTAGGTTGTTTAGTTAGTATAGGATGGTGGTAGTAGAAGTAGAATAGAAGACAATATGTGAACTAAGACTTTTAATTTAGAATTCTCATTGTATAAGGATGAAACCTAGAAGGCCTCATAGTCGGGCATGTTGAAAGATTTAATATAATTGCACTAGTGTTGTTACCAGTTTCTTGTCTCATATCCATTTTGTTTCACTACTTTCATGTGGTTTTCATATTTCTTCCATGTGTAACTCTTCATAGGGCATGTTTGTGTGTTTAAGTAGTCTCAATTAATCCTAATTCTGCCTTCACCTTCCCTGCCCTTGCATCAAGTGGTATTAGAGTGAACTTCTTTCTTGTGGATTGGATCATGGAAAACCTTTTTTGATTGGTTGTAGGGTGGTAGATCTGAGATTTGACCTATAACTTGCAAAAGGTTATGATCTTGCTAGAACCTAATTGTTAAGATAGTTCATGGTAGAGGAAATAATAATGCTATCATGGATATGTTGAGGCAGATTGCAACTAGGCTTGAAGCTATAGAGACAACCTAGAGAAGAGGTGCACATCTTGAAGATGTTAGTGATGAAGAAGAAGTAGCACCTAATCCTAAACCTGAAGTTGAACAAGATGAGGAAAGACTCTTGAGAATTTTTTCTAAGGCTAACTCCAGACCTATGGTTGAAGTTGCTTTCTATAATGGAAGAATTGAGACCGATGCACTTTTGGATTGGATCTCTAAGATGGATAAATAATTTTAGTATGTAGGTACTCCTAATAATAAGAAGGTTAAGATATCAGTTACAAAGTTGAAAGGGCATACATCTCTTTGGTGGGATCATTTGTAAACTAAGAGATAGAAGAGAGGAAATGAAAAGATCAAGATGTGGATGAAAATGCTTGGAAAGATGAAGAAGAAGTTTCTTCCATCTGACTACCAAGTGAGTCTGATGAGAAAAATGCAAAATTTGAGACAAAAGGACATGAGTGTGAAACAATATACTAAGGAATTTTATAAATTGGATATCAGATCTGGACATGTGGATGATGAAGTTGAGAAGGTGGCTAGATACCTAAATGGACTGAGGACATTGATTCAAGATGAGATCAGCTATGTTAAAATAGATAGCATGGAAAAAGAATACCAATTTTCTTTGAAGGTAGAAGAGAGATTGACTAAAAGACATGAACAAAGACAAAGAGGAAGAGGTGGTAGATTTTAGAGAAGTAGAGGTTGATCTTATGGAGAAAGTAGTAGATCTGACAATGTAGTACAAGATAAAGGATGGAAAGATGGAACTGCTATTAGAAGAGGTAACTACTCTAGAGGTAGCTATACTGGTTACTCTAGGAATAAAAATAATGGTAAAAGAGAAGATAAATCTTGGTTTAAAGGTACTTGTTACAAATGTGGTGAAGAAGGACATAGAGCTTTTGAATGTACTAACTCTAGAAAGAATACTAGAGGTAATGGCTGAAATAATTTTTCTTGTGAAGAAGTTGAGGAAATATCTAATGAACCTAAACATGGTGAGAACTTTATGCTAAGAAGGATCTTGTGGAATGAAGAAGCTAATGAGGATGCTATTGTAAGGAAAATTTTGTTTAGAAGTAGATGTAAGATTGTTGATAAATGTTACAAGGTAATCATTGATAGTGGAATTTCTGATAATTTGGCATGCGAAGAGCTGGTTAAAAAAATGGAATTGTAGAGATTGAAACATCCTCAGCCTTACCATATTGCTTGGATCCAGAAGAAGCATAAACTACTTGTAAGTGAACAATGCCTTGTTAAATTCAAAATTGGGAATTATCATGATGAAGTCTTGTGTGATATTATGGGATTGTTGTCATATTCTTTTGGGTAGACCTTGCCAGTATGATAGGAAAGCTTTGCATGGTGGTAGATTGAATAAATATACTATTTGGATGGATGGAAAGAAACAAGTGTTATTTCCTTTAGTAGAGAATTTTGATGAAGGTCAATGTACTATAGTTAGAGTATGCTTGGTTGATGGTAGAAAGTTTGCAAGAGAAATGAATGAACAAAATATTTGTTTTGCTTTAATTCCAAGGAAAACTAAGAAGCAAGATGAGTTAGAACATGCACTTGAGGTTAAACCTTTGTTGACTAAATTTCATGACATCATTTCTAATAATGTACCTGGTGGATTACTGGATATGAGAAGTAGAAGTCATTGTATGGATTTGATACTTGGATCTAGTTTGCCTAATAAAGCACCACATAGGTTAACACCTAATGAAAAGACTAAGTTGAAAGAGGTTTGATTAGAGAAAGTTTGAGTCCTTGTGTAGTACCTACTATGTTAGCACCAAAAAAGAATGGAGAATGGAGAATGTGCATTGATTTTAGAGATATAAACAAGATAACTGTAAAGTACAGATTTCCTTTGCCTAGGATGGATAACATAATGGATAGTTTGAGTGGAGAAAAGTATTTCACAAAGATTTATTTGAAGAGTAGATATCATCATATTAGAATAAGAGAAGGGGATGAATGGAAAACTACTTTTAATACTAATGAGGGTTTGTATGAGTGGTTGGTTATGCCTTTTGGTTTGACTAATGCACATAGTACTTTCATGAGGCTAATGAATGAAGTTTTGAAAAGATTCTTAGGTAAGTTTATAATTGTATATCTTGATGACATTTTTATATTCAGTAAGAGTAAGGAAGAACACCTTGAACATATCAGACAAGTATTGCAAAGATTGAAGGAAGAAAAGTTGTTGATTAATTTGAAGAAATGTTCAGTTATTAAAGAAGACATTGTGTACCTTGGTTTTCTAATTTCAACTGATGGATTGAAGATGGACCCTGAGAAAGTGAGAGCTATACTTGATTGTCCTACACCAGAGAATGTTGGAGAGGTAAGATCATTTCATGGATTGGCCAATTTTTATAGGAAGTTCATTAGAAATTTAAGTTCTATTTGTAATGCTATGAATGAAACTATAAGGAGATAAAAGGGATTTCAAATGGACAAATGGAGCACAAAAGAATTTTGAAACATTGAAACAAAGAATTGCAGAGTTGCCTACACTTTCTTTGCTTGATTTTAGTAAAGTTTTTCAAGTTGAATGTGATGCTAGTGGAAGTGAAATTGGATCTATTTTGAGTCAAGAAGGAAGACCTGTAGCTTTCTTTAATGAGAAGTTGAATGATGTTAAGAGAAAATATTAAGTTTATGACTAGGAATTCTATGCTATTGTTCAAGCTTTGAATAAATGGAGACATTATTTGATGCTTAAAGATTTTGTGTTATATACTGACCATAAATCTTTGTAGTATTTGGGAAATCAAAATAAATTGAATCAGAGACATATGAATTGGATTGAGTTCTTGCATAATTTTTCCTTTTCATTGAAGCATAAAAGTGGATAGTTAAATAAGGTTGTCGATGCCTTGAGCCGAAGAAGTTTTCTAACAAAGATGAAAGTTGAGGTACTTGGTTTTGATAGTCTAAAATATTTGTATGAGACTGACTTTGATTTTGTAGAATATTGGAAAGCTTGTAAGGAATAAATAGTGGGTGACAAGTAGACTAATTATTTCATTCAAGAAGACATATTGTTTAAAGGAGTTTAGTTGTGCATGCCTAGAGTGATGCAGGGGCATCACTGATGCAACTTGAAGACCCTGTGATAAGAGATGAAGGATTGAAGAACAAGACATCAAATCATGTTAATTGGAGCATTCTAAAACAAATCATGCCATGTTTCCAAGGTCAAAGCATATTGGACGCAAAAAACTCTGTTAATGCCTATGGACAGTTCAATGTAATAAAATGATGTAAATGGCATGTAAAGCCATAATAGGATAGTTTGATTTAGTTTTATGTTTTTTTGTAGTCAATAAGGTCCTATGATCATTTAGAGGTCTTTGGAATAAGTCTAAAGGTCTGAAAAAGCATATAATGCTTAGTTTAAAATTTGAATTTTCAAATCCACCATTTTGGAGGGAAGTTAATAATTAGGTGTTATTTATGTTAAATAATCAATCCAACTACCATAGTTAGTTGGAAGAGGTCTATTTAAGATGTATTAACCTTGTGAAGGAGAGATCACATTGTTTTGTACGGCTGGAGGAAGACATTGTACGGACAGGCCTAGTTTTACTACAAAATCTAAGATTTCTTGCATTTTGGAGCCTCCATTACTGGTGTTTTGATTGAATATTCTTTTTTCCATGTGGGTAAGACTCTTATGAATTGATTTGAACCAGTTTCAAGCAATTTTCTATTACATTATAAAAGTTATTACTGCTGTCTCACGTTAAGGTACAGTTTTTCATTATTTTCTCAACAAGAATGAATGGTTTCACCCCATATGTACAAAACTGATCCATGGGGTTGAAACCAAAGCATCTAACATGTCTTATTAACCATAAAATTCAAGAATAAAGGAAGTTTTGTAGGATATCCTGAGAGATTTAACAAGTTGGTTGGTGAAAGCACTAATTTGGGTACCCAAGAAGGAGCCATGCTTAAGACAGCCACACATTTGGCTTAATAAGGTGTTATTTTTATTTTATATTCCTTCATGATATGTTGAATACATGGTGTACATTGAATTTGAAGTTCTGTAATTGAGTGCAAGGACTAGATTGAGTATACCCTAGTTGGAAGAGGGTTTTAAGGGCAAATTTGGGGTTTTTACATCATTTGAGTTCATTGGGTGAAATTGATTGCATAATTGTCTAATTGGAGGTTAATTATGACTGTACTATCAATTTGAGGAGTTTTGGTTGTGATCTTGATAGGGTTCCTTTGTTAAGGCACTTGAAATTCCTCTTAAAACTGTGACAGTCACCGAGATAAGGCACATTTCCCAAAGCACTTGATATTGGTTTTCTGATATGTTATAAAAAATCCAAAAGGGTATCTAGAAAGTTGATTTTTTTGTAGGTTTTTTTGGAACAAGTGGGAGATAGGTTCCAGTGTGTTGTGGTTATTTTGCCTTGGAATTGCTTCATAGCCTATTAGGAACCTTGTGGGTTAAACAAGCATTTGATTGAATTCCATCACCTTTTGTTGTCACTCTGCATCAGGTGGTATCAGAGCATCAGAAGGTCATTGGGAAGTTTTGTGTTACATCATCCTGGAGTCTTTTGCCATCACTAAGGTACTGGTCCCTTTGTAGAAACCTTGGAGTGTCCATTTTCCTCCTTGAGCGTACCAAAGTTGAAAGGTGCATTAGGGTGTCTTTAGATTTCTTGGTGAGGGAGAGAGTGTTTGAAACTTATTTTTCATAATGCCTCCTAAAAACCAGATGGCTAGGGAACTTGAGGAGCTAAAAGAAGAACTAGCAAAAGAAAGAAGAGAAAGAAGAGAAATAGAAGCATCAAAGGAGCGAGAAGAAAGACAAATGAGAAGGGAAAGGTTGCAGTTCATAGCAAGGATAGAGGCCCTGGAAAAAGAAAGACAAGATCCTAGGAGAGAATAGGTTGAAGGAATGAATAATGAAAGGAATCATGCTGAAGAAGAAATTGGTCAGGCAAGACAAGAGAATGAAGCATTGGATGATCCTGAAGAAAGGAGGTTTGTAAGGATCATTAAGGCAGTACATGGAAGTGGTACAAAGAATCATGTTGATTTGCCACTATACCAGGGAAGAATGGATAGTGAAGAGGTACTTGGATGGATTGACACCCTTGAAAATCATTTTGATCTTGAGGATGTTGAGCCTGACAAGAAGGTGAAAATTGCTAAAGCAAGGTTGAGAGGTACAGCATTAACATGGTGGACAAGTGTTCAAAGGGATAGAGAGGAAAGAGGTTTGAACAAAATTTTTGATTGGGATAGAATGAAAACAATGATTAGGAGTCAATTTCTACCCTCTGACTTAGCTATATAGATAAAAATGAAAAGAAACAATTTAAAGCAGAAGGACATGGATGTGATGACGTACACCGAGCAATTCCACACCCTAAGCATAAGGGGAGGAGTGGAGGATGAGGATGAAAAAGTTGCTAGATACATCAATGGTCTGAAATATAGTATCCAAGATGAGATTGGGTTAAATGTTCCAAGAACCCTTGGTGAGTGCTTTCAGCTTGCTGTCAGAGTAGAGGAAAAATTGAAAAGAAAGCATCAGAGGTAGGGAAATTAGAGAGGGGGTGGAGCAATGAGAGGAAGAGGTGGCAGAGGTCAAGTTGATACTACAAACAATTAAGACAAGGATAAAGGAAAAGAGGTTATCTCTGTGTCAAGGGGAGGTTTCAGAGGAGGAAGATCTGGAGGTGGAAGAGGAAATGGTATTTTCACGGGCACATACTTCACATATGGAAAAGTGGGGCACCAATCCTACAAGTGTCCTGACAAAGAAAAGAGGGTACACCTGGTCCAGGAAGAAGACAAGGAAGAAAAAAAGTCTTATAATGTAGATCCAATTGTGGAAGGTGAATGTTTGATGTTTAGAAGAGGATAGTCATCACAACAGCAGCCTAAGGAGATCAAACCATCAATATTCAGAACTAACTGCCTAAGTCATGGAAAGGTATGTAAACTAATAATTGATTTAGGTTCCTTTGATAATTTAGTATCCTATGAAATGGTCAATAAACTAGGTTTGAAGAAATATCCTATAGAAAGGCCCTACAAAGCATCTTGGGTTGGTGATGAGAGTATTGTTGTAAGGGAACAAGCAGTGGTAGATTTCTTAATAGGACCATACAAGGATTAGGTTGTTTGTGATGTTATACCAATGAACTGTTGCCACATTCTCCTTGGTAGGCCTTGGCAATCCTCAAGGAACACCATTCACTTTGGAGCATCCAATGTATACCTGGTTCATAAGGATGGATTCAAATTTAAGCTCACACCATTGCCTAGTGAAAAGGAAGAAAAGATAATTTGCTTTGATAAAAAGGAGTATCTTGATTTGAAAGGAAAGGAGTACAAAAGTTATGATGAGAAGAATAAACATGGAGATCATGGTGTGAAGGAACTCCCATAGAAACAGTCCTTTTTGATAATGAAAGAAGAATACATTCAAAACAATGTTCAGCAAACGGTCAATACACTGCCTGTGACAGTTTAGAAAATAGAGGATGGGGCAATCTCAGATAAGGGAGTGCACATTGGTATAGTGTGGTGTCTTAAAGTACTACCAATGAATGATGAAGTACATAGTGCAGAAAATAGCAAAGTACAGTGTCAGAGAACTCTAAAACAGCAGTATGGAATGACTATGACAAAGCTGATCAGTGACTGTCCTGAGACAGTGAGCAGAGATGTTACCTTTAAGGGTGACAAACACAAAATTGTTTTTACAAATAATGATTGTTTTGCAGGTGTTTCTAACATGCAGGGGCAAGATTTGAAATGGAAGACCAGAAGAGTACCAACTAGAAGAATGGGTGGTAGAAGGACAATCCCACTGAACTCTTGGGACAAGAATCATTTTCAAGGTGGGGTGTTTGATGCAGGGGCATCACTGATGCAACTTGAAGACCCTGTGATAAGAGATGAAGGATTGAAGACCAAGACATCAAATCATGTTAATTGGAGCATTCTAAAACAAATCATGCCATGTTTCCAAGGTCAAAGCATATTGGAGGCAAAAAGCTCTGTTAAGGCCTATGGGCAGTTCAATGTAATAAAATGATGTAAATGGCATGTAAAGCCATAATAGGATAGTTTGATTTAGTTTTATGTTTTGTTGTAGTCAATAAGGTCCTATGATCATTTTTCGGTCTTTGGAATAAGTATAAAGGTCTGAAAAAGCATATAATGCTTAGTTTAAAATTTGAATTTTCAAATCCACCATTTTGGAGGGAAGTTAATAATTAGGTGTTATCTATGTTAAATAATCAATCCAACTACCATAGTTAGTTGGAAGAGGTCTATTTAAGATGTATTAACCTTGTGAAGGGGAGATCACATTGTTTTGTACGGCTGGAGGAAGACATTGTACGAACAGGCCCAGTTTTACTACAAAATCTGAGATTTCTTGCATTTTGGAGCCTCCATTATTGGTGTTTTGATTGAATATTCTTTTTTCCATGTGGGTAAGACTCTTATGAATTGATTTGAACCAGTTTCAAGCAATTTTCTATTACATTATAAAAGTTATTACTGCTGTCTCACATTAAGGTACAGTTTTTCATTGTTTTCTCAACAAGAATGAATGGTTTCACCCCATATGTACAAAAATGATCCATGGGGTTGAAACCAAAGCATCTAAAATGTCTTATTAACCATAAAATTCAAGAATAAAGGAAGTTTTGTAGTATATCCTGAGAGATTTAACAAGTTGGTTGGTGAAAGCACTAATTTGGGTACCCAAGAAGGAGCCATGCTTAAGACAGCCACACATTTGGCTTAATAAGGTGTTATTTTTATTTTATATTCCTTCATGATATGTTGAATACATGGTGTACATTGAATTTGAAGTTCTGGAATTGAGTGCAAGGACTAGATTGAGTATACCCTAGTTGGAAGAGGGTTTTAAGGGTAAATTTGGGGTTTTTGCATCATTTGAGTTCATTGGGTGAAATTGATTGCATAATTGTCTGATTGGAGGTTAATTATGACTGTACTATCAATTTGAGGAGTTTTGGTTGTGATCTTGATAGGGTTCCTTTGTTAAGGCACTTGAAATTCCTCTTAAAACTGTGATAGTCACCGAGATAAGGCACATTTCCCAAAGCACTTGATATTGGTTTTTTGATATGTTATAAAACATCCAAAAGGGTATCTGGAAAGTTGATTTTTTTATAGGTTGTTTTGGAACAAGTGGGAGATAAAGGATAAAAATTGCTGTTGGAGGGCTAGAAAGGGGCAATTAGGCCTATTTGACAGTTTTGAGAAAATTGCTTGCTAAGAATTGTTTGAAGTGTTGAAACTTCTTGAAACCTATTGAATCCTCTTTCTTAACACATCTAACATCAAAATTGAGGATTGGAAGTCAGGTTCCAGTGTGTTGTGGTTATTTTGCCTTGGAATTGCTTCATAGCCTATTAGGAACCTTGTGGGTTAAACAAGCATTTGATTGAATTCCATCACCTTTTGTTGTCACTCTGCATCATAGAGGATCTATGAGAGAAAACATAATGAAAGAGAAACATAGTGGTAGACTTTCTAGACATTTTGGAATTGATAAGACTATGAAATTGATTTTAGAAAGATACTTTTGGCTATAGATTTATAGAGATTTAGAGATAATGGTTAGAGGTTGTAGAATTTTCCAAACAACAAAAGGAACTAGTCAAAATTTGGGATTGTATAGACCTTTTCCTGTACCTGATAGACCTTGGGAAGATGTGAGTATGGACTTTGTTCTTGGATTTCCTAGAACTCAGAGAGGTAATGATTCTATTTTGGTAGTAGTTAACAGATTTTCTAAGATGGCTCATTTCATACCTTGTAATAAGACATCTGATGCATTGCACGTAGCTTAATTATTTTTCAAGTGGTAAGATTGCATGGTTTACCTAAGTCTATTGTTTCAGATAGAGATACTAATTTTACTGGTTACTTTTGGACAACACTTTGGAAAAAGATGAATACTGAATTGAAGTTTAGTTCTACATTTCACCCTCAGACAAATGGATAGATTGAAGTTGTGAATAGAAGTTTGGGAAACTTTTTGAGATGTTTAGTTGGAGATAAGCCTACTAATTGGGATTTGGTTTTGGCACAAGCAGAGTTTGCATATAATAATTATATAAATAGAAGCACTAAGAGGACACCATTTGAGATTTTTATTGGATTTCATCCTAAGGGAGCCACAAAGTTGAGGGATTTACCTTTTGAGACCAGAAGAAGTGCTAAAACTGAAGATTTTGCAGTATACATGAGAACTTTTCATGATGAAGTTAAAAAGAACTTGGAGGACAGTAATTTGAAATATAAATAGAGAGAAGATAAGAGAAGGAAACATAAATGTTTTGAAGTTGGAGATGAGGTTATGATTAATTTGAAGAAGAATAGATTTCTAGTTGGTACCTACAACAAGCTGAAAATGAAGAAGTTTGACAGTGGAAATGCTTATGAAGTGGAATTACTAGAGGACATGGATATATCACATATATTCACCATTTATGGTATCTTTGAGTAATTTGAATCAAATTTTGAGATAGAAGATTATCTAAATTATCCTAAGAAGGATAGAGACAACATTGAGAATATCTTGAATAGTAGAGTAAGCAAGAGTACAAGAGGAAAAGACTACATGGAATATCTAGTTCAGTGGAAAGATAAGACAGCTAAAGATAGTTCATAGATTACACAAGATGAGTTGGATCTTTATGATTTAGGTTAGAATTTGAGAATTTCTTGATGTGAAAATTAGTTCTTTTTTTACCCTAGGTGTTTGATGTAGGAGCATCTTGGGTCTTGAGAAATCTTGCATCACCAAAAATATTTCATGTTTCCTATACCAGTCTGATGTTTTTTTTGCTGATGTTGCTATTGGTTTCTTGCCTTGTGAAGTTAATTCAGTGATGTGGACCTAATCTTTAGCATTCTCCTAAGGGCACAAGTCCTAATTTGTTTGGATCTAGAAGTTATCACAATTTTCCTTGGGTATCAATTTTCTCCCAGTTTCACTCATGAAACATGTGGTATTTTGCCTTGTGGTTCCATGCAGGGAAATTGAATCTTACATGGTTGGAGATCTATTCTTGGGTCATGTGTGGACTTAAATGCAACTTCACATCATGTTTTGTTATTTCTTGCTTTAGTTTTGGTTTCTCCTCCTAAGTGGACCTATAATGTAATTAAATGCCTAACTGGCTAACTTGTGGCTTTACTAGCTATATTTATGGAGCTTAGGTTGTTTAGTTAGTAGAGGATGGTGGTATTAGAAGTAGAATAGAAGAAAATATGTGAACTAAGACTCTAAATTCATAATTCTCATTGTATAAGGTTGAAACCTGGAAGGTCTCACAGTCGGGAATGTTGAAAGATTTAATATAATTGCACCAATGTTGTTACCAGTTGCTTGTCTCATATCCATTATGTTTTACTACTTTCATGTGGTTTTCATATTTCTTCTATGTGTAATTCTTTGTAGGGCATGTTTATGGGTTTAATCAGTCTCAATTAACCCTAATACTACCTTCACCTTCCCTACCCTTGCATCACATATCTATTCTCACAAACCCACAAGCCACTTTACCTCAAGTAGCACAAGAGACATCATTGCAACCTCTGCTAGCTTCATCTTTTCATGCATATACCAACTATCTATCCATACCACCCACTACTTCTCAAGCCATACCACCACTACAAAAATAGAGTTTTTCCCATCTTTCCAACTACCTCATGCAACCACCTCCTATCACTAACTTCCAAGAAGCCATTCCACCCCTAAGAAATGTAGGAATGCATCCCACCTACATTAGCCAAGCCTAAGGCCAAGTGCATCAAGGACCATCCTATCAGAAAGCTACCTCACTTCACTAACCTCCTCCACAACAACAATACCTCCTAGCACAACAACAAAAACATCTCATCATCCCCTAGCAATAAAAAGAAACACCATATCTTCCACAAAAATACACCCCCACACCTTAGCAGTAATATCCTCCCCAGCAACCTTCACTCCAAAATCCATTTTAGTCTGCCTATCTTGTTGGGAAATCCCCCTATCCTACTCTACAATATCCTCCATGAAACCATCCATACTCACCAACACCATTAGATCCTTTCCTAATGGGAGTACCCACTCCAACACCAATCAACACTGAATGGGAAGAAACAAAGAATGCTCTTAAGGAGCTTAGAGCCATAACAAAGAGTAAAGCTTTCAAATTTGAGGAGGTCTATCCCTATCCCTTTGATAGATCAATCATAGTAATTCCCTTTCCTAAGGACTTCGATCGAGACCCCTAAGTTTGAAAAATACTAAGGGAAAGGAGATCCAGTTAACCACGTTAAAGAATTTTACATGGCCTACCAAGAAGTGTCTTATAGTGAAAATTTCCTCAGGCACCTCTTCCCTAAGAGCTTGAGAGGGACTACTATTGAGTGGTTTTAAAAGATACCTTATGGAACAATCACAACCCTTTTTGAACTCTCTAAGAAGTTCGTCACTCAGTATGCCCATAATGTTTTAGAATGATCTATCCTTGTTAGACCTTTGCAACTTGAAAGAGAAAGGAGGTGAGAACCTAGCTAATTACCTACAATGATGGAAAAACCTCACCACAAGGTTATCAAATCAACTACCTGAGAAACATCTCACCAAGATTTTCATCGATAACCTGCATCCTAAACTATCCCATTTCATGAGAATGAACTACATTCAAACTTATCAATACATCAAAGGAAAAGGGATATACATCGAAAGCGGCCTCTTAGATGAAGGAATCATCCAGAACTAAAAAGACAATTCACATTGAAAACCCAATAATGAAAATCCTTACTACTGGAACAAGAAAAAGAATTATGTCAGTGATGGAGCCACAAACACTAAGCATGTCCAAATTATTGTAGACATTCCTACACCAACTCCTACATATCAACTACAACAACCACCAATGAATCAACAACCTATGCAACACTATCAACAATAATCAAACCAAGAAAATTAGGCTAATACCATATCTATTACTCCAATACAAAATAGGCCTCAAGTCCAAACCAATCAATGATGTACCTTCACCCCTCTCACTGAACCACTAGATATAATCTTCCATCAAATGGCTAAAGACAATCTAAGTAACTATTCTCAAAATCATGCATTTGATGATGCAACTCCCAAGCCAACATGGTACAAGGAAAAAGAATACTATGACTATCACCATGTTAAAGGACAAGCTACCCTTAAGTGCATGAAACTGAAGCACTATATCCAAGATCTCATTGATAGAAAGGAGATCCAAGTCGATACCAATCCTCCACCCCAGAACCAAGGCAAAGGAAAATAAGGAGACCATGCTGATCAAAAAGACTATACTACTGCCCCCATCAAATATGAAATTTTTTTTGGATGCATATCGCAAGTTGAACCCACCATTAATGCCATCCATGTCAAGGGAGCATATAGTTAGTGTACAGTCACCACATGCATAGGCCAGATATCTGTCATCGGTGATAATATAATGCTAGATCACAACACATAGTATAACCTTCTACAACACCTTGGGAATACACTTGCCAAAATCTCCATCCTTGACCTTCTCTGTACTTTACCCATCCATAAAGATATCCTTAACTAAGCCCTCTGAGAAGGACATGTCCTCAGAAACATTAATACCACCCATTTTGAGAATCTTGTGGGACACCTATCCACATCTTGTGCTCTTTCCTTCAAACCATCTAACATACCATCTATTGAGCCTGACCACAATCTCCCTCTCTGTATCGTCATCATGATTAGATACTTTTCCATCAAAATGGTCATGATAGATAATGGCTCGGCCCTTAATCTATGTACTTTAAAGTTCATCCAGCAAGTGGGATTTATAGAGGCCAACATATCACATGATGTCATATCCTATGATAACTTCGAGCATACCTCAGAAGGTACCATTCTTTTTCCAATCAATCTAGGCCCTACAATTCAAGATACCATTTTCCACATTGTTGATCTACACCTACCATATGACATCCTCCTCGGTTGACCATGGATTCATTCCATCAAATCCGTACCATCTACTTATCACCAGTGCCTCAAATTCATGCATTAAGGCACCGAATCACTATCCATGTAGACCCCCAACCCTTCACAAATTTCCATGTGGTCATTACACTTATTGTCCTAGAATTGACATTGGCACCTCTGTTACCAGCTCATCCCAAACCCATAGCGATCTAGAAACTATCCTAGCCTCCACCTTCTCTTCTGTTAAGATCAACAACCAGGGTTGTAGTGAGTATAGCCTAAATGATGCATTTTTAGTAGACGTCTTACCATTTGGTTTACATATACAAGGATGCCCAAGCCACCAAATCAAGCCTACTCCAGTAGAACTTGTAATCAAGTAGTTTGGACCATTAACATTTATCTCCCAAGGAATCATAAATAGTCAAGAGATGGACCTTGACATCAACAGGTGGCTATACAAAGATCCCCCACCTCCTAACACTAAGTTCCTTGGTTACTTCAAAGATAAATATCCTTCATCATACAAATCTGCTATAGAGAAATGGAATTATCGAAGTGGTGGCATAGGACCAAAAGAAGGTGGAAAAGATTTGATAGATGCCTCACAAAATCCAAAACATCAAGGACTTGGCTTTAATACCCCTCTCTTGTAAATGCAAGGATCTAATACCATAATTGGAGGCACTACTTCACCCAACATCACCCTCTTGAATATCAAGGACAACCTTGTAGAAATCAAAGACATCCCTAAAGAGGAAGAAAATAAATCCTACGATGACATCTTTGACAATGAAACCATCCTACAAAACTGTGTCCTCCATCAAATTTCCATTAACATCATTGAACTTCCCCTCATCCACCCCAAACTCATAGAATTTGATCAACAAAGCATAATGCATATTGATGAGTTCCAAAGCACAAAAGAGCTCCTAAGATTCATGGGAGCATCAGGCTAGTAATCAAATCAAGAACAAGAATCAGCTTATGTCTGCAATCCCAACTCTAAGGGATACTTTGGGGAAGAGGAACTCTTTAGCTGTAAAATTGAAAAGAAAAAAGAAAAAAATGAGTCCTTTTATGAAAACCCCTCTAGGACACATTCTAACTCTAAAAAAGAAAAAAATAAAGGGTGTATCTTTTGGTAGAAACCTCTCTAAGGTGCTAGAATATGAGGACTTGCCTCTTCCTCCCATCTAGGACTGTAGATTAGAGAAATCATCCATGATCATCGAAGAAACAAATCTAGTCAATTTGGGAACAAAAGAATGCCCAAGGATAACATATATGACAACATCCCTAACTGAAGCTAAAGAACTAGCCTTCACAACACTCCTCCAAGAAGTTACAATAAATTTTTCATGGTCATATGCACACATACTAGGGCTTGATTCTAATCTTGTCATCTACCATCTTGCAGTGGATCCCAATGCAAAACCAATTAAGAAAAAGTTTTAAAAAATACATCCAATGGTAACCTTATTGGTAAAGGCAAAACTAGAGAAGCTACTACAAGCCAAAATCTTTAGAGCTATAGACTATTTAGAGTGGATCTTAAACATGGTGTCAATCAATAAGCCTTGAGGAGATATTAGAATATGCGTAGACTTCAGAGACTTTAACAAAGAATGTCTAAAAGATGATTTCCCCTTACCCAACATCCATATGATAGTTGATCTTACAATGGCCCATGAGATGTGTTAAGGATTTTTCTTGTAGGGTCAAACTTGGCAAGTTATGGGCTTGATTCTTGGTTAAAAAGGATTCCAAGTTTGCAAGAAAAGCCTAATTAATGAGGATTGGATAAGATCCTCCTTCTACTTTGAGCTCCATAGGACTCAGGCGGGTATTGCCTATGATTAGGTTACTATATTTCAAGTAAGCTTTTGATTAGTGGATTTGGTCTTCAGTGTCATTCTATTGTGTCACTCAAATCTACTTCAATGAAAGATGATTCTATAAACAACTAAGAACAACCTATTACAGAATATGACAAAGGAAATTACAAATGTAACAACATAGACAATGGAATAAGGAAGTGAATCCTTCTTATTTTTGTGAGTACAACTGAAGGAAGGTTAACCTTTGGATTCTCTCTTCAAGGAATCAACAAACTAAACTATATCACCTAGATATAATCCTTTCACAGTATGCATGAACTTAGAAATAAAAATGAACTGGTAATGAAATTTTATGTTTGATGACTTAGAGATAACTGCATCACAAATAGCCAACCAGTGCCTATTCTTAGGCAAGGATTCAAGAGATGTAATCCACGGGTTATAAATCAAACAAAATACTACAAAATTCCTAACAGCCTGTATATAATCCAGACAGAATGCCTTACAAACTATCTTCTCACTTCCATATTGTTGCATCAAATCCTTCAATAATGTCTGCTCTCTGAAACTACTTATGAAATTTAATTCTCTCCTTGAGAGAAACTCACAAATAATTAAATAAACTACCTTGTAGTTGGTATGTTTTCAGATGCCTTACAAATAAAACATACAAGAGCATCAACAAAATGCAAAGAGACATAATAACAGAGAATAAGGACTACACTATATTTTATTAAAATATTCTTGTTTCAATACATTAAGGATAGAAAACTCAAAGCATAGACAAGGTTGGGAAATTTGTTTTGCAGAAATACATTCAGAAAACCATCCGTAAGCTTGTTGTAAAATCTTCTGAGTGAGAGGGCAGAACTAGTCTGAAACCCTCAAGCAGAATAGAAGAAGAAATAGGAACAGGAACCCTTTACACTGAGAAAAGAAGAGAATAAATAGACTAAGAGAGAAACCCTAAAATCTGCACTTGACCAACTCCTATCCACTCTGCAATCTGATCTCATTTGTCTTCTCTCCTTTGAAATCTGATCTTCTTGGGCACCTCCAAAATCTGATTTAATTTGTCCTTTTTTGCATAAAATCTGCTCATCTACTGGAAATCTGATTTTTTTGTCCTTTACTCCTCCCTGAAATATGATTTAATCCTCTGTACCCACTTGTCCTTTCATCTACTAAAAATGTAATTCATTCTCTCTATCGGATATGCCAAAATCAATCAAGTTTAGAATAAAAAAGTCTCCCCAAAATCTGATCGTGGATGAAAAAGCATTTACTACTCTGAGCAACTTGATCTGATCTGATTCTAACCACCATCATTGCATCTGTCATCTTCTGGCATTTTCAGAAACATATTATACTGCCATATTTGGACAAAAAATGGATTTTCCAAGCATTTTCTCGTGAGCAGCTCTATCATGAAAAATTTCTAAATTTCTTTAATGTTTCAACTATGTTATGCTTTTTAAATCTTTTATAACTTTAAAATCTGCACATGCCACTAGAACTTTCCACTTGTCACCATTTCATTGGATGCTCAGAAAAACTCACTTTTAACCCCAGTCCATCTGGAGATCTGGAGACTACATTAATCTCTAAGTCTCTAAAGCATTTCCTTGACCATGGATTCTTTTAGAGACTTAGAGAATTCCCTTTAGTCTCTAGGTCTTTGAATCTTCATCTGGAGACTTGGAGACTAAGTCTCTAAGTCTCTGAATCATTTCCTTTCTTTATGATTTCCTTATGAGATTTGGAGAATGCCTTTAGTCTCTAGGTCTCTGAATGAACATCTGGAGACTTGGAGACTAAGTCTCTAAGTCTATGAATCATTTGGAGACTTGGAGACTACTCGATCATGAGACTTGGAGACTAAGTCTTACTCTTTAGGTCTCTAAATGAATTTTTTGACCATGTTTTGCCTTGGAGAATTGGAGACTACCTTTAGTCTCTAGGTCTCTGAATGAACATTTGGAGACTTGGAGACTAAGTCTTTAAGTCTCTGAATCATTTGGAGACTTGGAGACTTCTTCATCTATAGACTTGGAGACTAAGTCTCTAAGTCTTTGAATCATTTGGAGACTTGGAGACTTGAAGACTAAGTCTCTAAGTCTCTAAATCATTTGGAGACTTGGAGACTAAGTCTCTAAGTCTCTAAATCAATTCCTCTCCTTATGAGACTTCTTGACAAGTGTCCCTTTCTACAAAAAAATTTTTGGGCCTGTTGGCACAAAAACTAAGGTGGATGCACAAGCCTAGGCAAGCATAGCTTCTAGCACTTTGATTTACTTCATATGTTTAGAGCATTCTGTATAAACACTTCAAATTTTGAAATTGGGAGCAATGTGGGATAAATGTTATGAAATTTTTATGGGTAGTTTTGATAGTGCTGCACTCAGTCACCTGTATCTCATGAACCAAGATGAATTTTGAAAATCACTCCAGTGAGAATTTAGATAACTACATTTTCAACAACATAGCAGAAAATGAGCTTGATCCAATAGTTAAATAAAAAGTTATGCCCCCGGCAATATGACTGTTTTTTCTTTTCTACAAATCCTTGTTTGCAAAATTCATTGTATGGGCTATTTCTTATTTCATTGTGTAGGATTCTTATGTGCAAAATGTACCTCCATTGTTTGTTGTGTAAGTCCTCAATACACATTGACCCTTTATCAAAAGTGAGCACACTCTCCATTTTATTGCGGGTAACATTGAGGAAAAATAGAAGCATTTTCAAAACATATGGATACCATCATTCCTTCCAACCATATCAAAATAGAAACACCAGGATATGAATCTTGCCCTATAGAAAATTTTCAATTGGTCACTCCAAATTTGTGCCAAATTTGAGAGTACAAACAAGATGTTACCACTCATGGATGGTTTCTAAGGGTATAATCAAATCCAAATAGAAGAGGAAGACCAACACAAAATAATTTTCACAACACCATGGGGTACCTTCTACTACAATATGATGCCATTTGGGCTAAAGAATGCAGGGGATACATATCAAAGAGCAATGACAACCATCTTCTATGATATGATATATAATATCCTTGAAGAATATGTGGATGATATCCTTAAAAAATCTGAGACACGACTAGACCACCTCGACATCCTCAAGCATGTATTCAATCACCTTCATTATTATGGCCTAAAGATAAATCCAAAGAAGTGTGTCTTTAGTATTACATCTGGAAATTTTCTAGGCTTCATTATATCACAACATAGCATATGGATTGACCCTTAAAAGGTCAAAGCCATCATGGAAATGCCTCCTCCCAGAACACTCAAACAACTCAAAATTTTGCAAGGTAAACTGCAATCAGTGTGTCATTTCATATCATAACTGATAGACAAGTGCCAACCCTTCATGCATTTACTTCTCAAAGACACCAATTTTAAATGGGATCCCATCAACCAAAGAAGCTTTGAGAAGCTAAAACAATATTTGGATAGTTCTCCCATCCTTGTACCACCTGTCGCAGGACACTAGCTGATCTTATACATTTTTTGCAACTACTACAAAACTATAGGCACTACTAGCACAACTTGATGACAATATAAATGAAAGAGCCATCTATTATATCAATTGAACTCTTGACAAATATGAGCTCAACTACTCACCAATGGAGAAAGCATGCCTCACAATAGTTTTAACCACTCAAAAACTCTAGTATTATATGCTTAGCCACACCATCAAGCTCATCTCAAAGGTGGACCCGCTTAAGTATCTTCTATCAAGAACAACACTGACATGCAAAATGTAAAAGTGGGTCATGCTACTAAGTGAGTTCAATATCCAGTACATAGATATAAAATAAATCAAAGGTCAAGTTATTTCTGATCAACTAGCAGAAGCATCCCTGGTAGATGCACATCCACTAATCATGGAATTTACTAACAAACATCTATGCATGATTAAAGAATAACCAGTATGGAAGCTTTACATTGATGGCTCCTACACATCACATGGATCAAGGGCAGGAATCCTCTTTGTCACTCCTTAAGGTGACTACATCCCCAAATCATTCAAATTGGGATTCCCATGCACCAATAATATTATATAATATGAGGCACTCATCTTAGGCCTCAAAATAGCTATTCAGTGGAACATCATAGAACTAAAAGTGTTTGGATATTCATAGCTAATAATCAAGAAAGTCCTGGATGAATATCAAACAAAGGATGACAAGATTCTACCCTATAAGGAACTAGTGGATAGATTAAAAGATAAATTTCTAAGCCTACAGTTCACGTAGATACTAAGGCTACAAAATAAAGTAGCCAATACAATGGAAACCATCAGATCCTTACTAGAGATCCATCATGACTCATCATAGTATGAATTCTTAGTTGAACAGCTACACACCCCTTCTTATGAGAATGCCAATTCAGAAATGGTGTGCATCTTGGTTGGTCCTCAGTCCCCTTGGTACCACAACATTCACACATATCTTAAAAATGGTATCATATCTCCCCATCTCACAAACACCCAATACCAAAACCTAATTTGTATATCATCCCTCTACACTCTTATAGCTAACACCCTTTATCATTGCGGATAACACAACATCCTCTCTAGGTGTTTATATTCGAATGAGGTTGTCATGGCTTTACAAGAGGTACACACTATAATTTGTGGTGTTCGCACAAGTGGCATGGTCCTAGAAAAGAATTTTCTTAGGGTCAGGTATTACTATCCAACAATGGAGCATGATACTTTTGAATTTGTCAAGAAATTCTTACCATGTCAGCAGCATGCCAATCTTATCCATGCTCCAGCTCAAGACTTGTAGCCTATTACACCATCATGGCCCTTCTCATGTTGGGGCTTCGACCTCATTGGGTTAATCACTCCCCTTTCCTTAGATGGACACAAATATATCATAAAAACCATATAATATTTTAAAAAGTGGGTTGAAGAAATTTATCTCATCCTCACTACTGGCATTCAAATATCCAAGTTCATCCTATACCACATCATCTATTGCTTAGGCATCCCTTCCACCATCTTCATAGAACTTTACACACCCTTTGAAAAACTAGCATATGGATGATCTATGTGTCAGACTCAATATCCATCATCGTTTCTCCAGCCCATACATCCCTCAAGAAAATGGCCAAGCTGAGGCAACCAATAAAACCATCCTGAAAATCCTCAAAAAGGTTGTTAATGATTCTAGTTGTGACTAACACCTACAAATAAATCTCACCCTCTAGGCCTATCACACTTCTTATCTCACTCCCACAAGCACCACCCCATAATCCCTTGTGTGGTGTCAAATCTATCTTACCAATCAAAGTCGAGCTACCTTGATTGCATGTATCCATGAAGAATTATACCATAGATGAAGACTATCATGTGGCACACCTCACACAGATGGACCTGTTAGATAAAAAGAGTTAGCAAGCATATGATCACCTAGTTGTCTACCAAAATAAACTTAACATGAGCTATAACAAGAAGGTCCATCCAAGACAATTCCAAGTGGGTGACATGGTCCTCAAAGAAAATTATAAAGTGCAAGCACTTTGAGAGAAAAAAGGCAAGTTTGAAACTACTTGGTTGGGTCCCTATGGCATCACAACACGCTTTGGCTCCATAGCCTATTAGCTATCAATACCAAAAGGTGAGCCCCCGAATGATCCTATTAACATCATACATTTGAAGCAGTTCTATGCCTGAACCATATCCTAAAATCCAAAAAATTCATAACAATTGGAAAATTCAAAAAATCCATAAAAATTGGAAAAATCTAGAAAAATAGAAAAAAATCAAAAAAGAAAAAAAACAAAGAAAAATAATTGTCCAATGGTGAAAACTTGGAAATTCAAGTGCCTTGGAAAAGTATGTTGGTGAAAACTTGGAAACAAATTCCATACATAGTGGATTGGGTCATTATCTATCAAACTCCCATCCCCCCATCCCAATCCCCATCCCTATCCCATTGAAAACTTGGAAATTCAAGTGCCTTGGACAAGTATGTTGGTGAAAACTTGGAAACAAATTCCATACATAGTGGATTGGGTCATTATCTATCAAACTCTCATCCCCCCTATTAGGGAATTTTCTTGTAGGATCAAACTTGGCAAGTTACATACTTGATTTTCAATTAAAAGGTCACCAAGTTTGCAAGAAAAGCCTAATTGATGAGGATTGGAAAAGATCCTCCTTCTACTTCGAGCTCCATAGGACTCATGCGGGTATTGCCTATGAATAGGTTACTATATTTCAAGTAAGCTTTTGATTAGTGGATTTGGTCTTCACTATCATGCTATTGTGTTACTCAAATCTACTTCAATGAAAGATGATTCTGTAAATAGCTGAGAACAACCTGTTACAAAATATGACAAAGGAAATTACAAATGTAATAGCATAGACAATGGAATAAGGAAGTGAATCCTTCTTCTTTTTGTGAGTACAACTCAAGGAAGGTTAACCTCTGGATTCTCTCTTCAAAGAATCAACAAACTTAACTATATCACCTAGATATAATCCTTTCATAGTATGCATGAATTTAGAAATAGAAAAGAACTAGTAATGAAATTTAGTGTTTGATGTCTAAGAGATAACTGCATCATAAACAACCAACCAATGCCTATTCTTGGGCAAGGAGTCAAAAGATATAATCCACAAGTTATAAATCAAACAAAATACTATAGAATGCCTAACAGACTATATGCAATCCAGAAAAAATGCCTTACAAACTATCCTCTCACTTCCAAATTGTTGCATCAAATCCTTCAATAATGTCTACTCTCTGAAACTACTTATGAAATTTAATTCTCCTTGAGAGAAACTCATAAATAATTAAACAAACTACCTTGTAGTTGGTATGTTTTTAGATGCCTTACAAATAAAACATACAAGAGCATCAAAAAAATGCAAAGAGATATAACAATAGAGAATAGGGACTGCACTATATTTTATTGAAATATTCTTGCTTCAATACATTAATAACAGAAAACTCAAAGCATAAACAAGGTTGAGAAATTTGTTTTGCAGAAATGCATTCAAAAAACCATCTGGAAGCCTTCTGTAAAATCTTCTAAGTGAGAGGGTAGAACTAGTCTAAAACCCTCAAGTAGAATAGAAGAAGAAACAGGGACAGGAACCCTTTTCACTGAGAAAAGAAGAGAATAAATAGATTGAGAGAGAAACCCTAAAATCTACACTTGACCAACACCTGTCCACTTTGCAATCTGATCTCATTTGTCTTCTTTCTCCTCTGAAAATCTGATCTTCTTGGGCACCTCAAACAAAATCTCATTTACTTTGTCCTTTATTCTGTCACTTCATGTCTGATCTTACCTTATTCATCTGCTTGCAAATCTTATTCATTCCCTTTGTCAGTTCAGCAAAATCAATCAAGTTAGAATAAAAAAGTGTCCCCAAAATCTGATCACAAATTTAAAATCTCTTACTACTCTCAACAACTTGATATGATCTAATTCTAACCACCATCATTGCATCCACCATCTTCTAACATTTCCGAAAACATATTATACTGCCATATTTGGACAAAAAATAGATTTCCCAAGCATTTTCCCATGAGCAGCTCTGTCATGAAAAATTTTGAAATTATTTCAAATGTTTCAACTATGTTATGCCTTTTAAATATTTTCAAACCTTTAAAATTTGCACACGCCACTAGAACTTGCCACTTGTCACCATTTCATTGGATTCTTCGACAAACTCACTTTTAGCCCTAGTCAATCTAGAGATCTGGAGACTACATTAATCTCAAAGTCTTTGAAGCATTTCCTTGACCATGATTTCATTTAGAGATTTAGAGAATGTCTTTAGTCTCTAGGTCTCTGAATCGTCATCTAGAGACTTGGAGACCAAGTCTCTAAGTCTCTAAACCATTTGGAGACTTGGAGACTAAGTCTCTAAGTATCTGAATGAATTATTTCCTTTGTGAGACTTCTTCATCTACAGACTTGGAGACCAAGTCTCTAATTCTCTAAACCATTTGGAGATTTGGAGACTAAGTCTCTAAGTAAGAAAGGAATGAATTATTTCCTTTGTGAGACTTCTTCATCTAGAGACTTGGAGACCAAGTCTCTAAGTCTCTGAATCATTTAGAGACTTGGAAATTTCCTCATTTAGAGACTTGGAGACCTCCTCATCTAGAGACTTGGAGACTAAGTATCTAAGTCTTTGAATCATTTGGAGACCTGGAGATTTCCTCATCTAGAGACTTTGAGACCCCTTGACAAGTGTCCCTTTCTACAAAATTTCTTCTGGGCCCATTGGCATGGAAAATGAGGTGGATGCACAAGCCTGGGAAAGTATAGCTAATTCAAGTACTTTGATTTACTTTATATGTTTGGAGAGTTTCTTATAAACACCATATATTCACAATCTGGGGTGAATGTGGGATAATTGTCATGAAAGTTTTATGGGCATTTTTGACAGTGCTGCACTCAGTCGCCTGTATCTCACAAACCAGGATGAATTTTTAAAATCACTCTGATGAGAATCTAGAGAACTAAATTTTTGAAAACATATCTGAAAATGAGCTCGATCCAACAGTTCAATAAAAAGTTATGTGCCCTGCTATATGACTATTTTTTCTTTTCTGCAAATCCGTGTTTGCAAAATCCATTGATTCATCTTTTTCTAAGCAATGGTCTAGCATCCTCCCTTCTTTAAAACATTCCTCCATCACATGCTAGCTTCCCTTTACATGCTCAAAATGTGCCTTCTCAAAATTTTTTTTTAGGAATACTCATTTTGTCTTAGAGAAAACATTCAATTAGTCACTCCAAATTTGAGCCAAATTTGAGAGTACCAACAGTGGCTCTGACTGTGGACGCGTGCCCCATGCGGGCATGTAGAGAACTTTTAGAATCTCATGGTTGAAGCAGACCACTCATAAAATCAAATCAGACTTTCTCTTCTTGTCTTTTCACCTTTCCCTCCCTAACACCTCTCTCAAAAAATGGGAACCTCCACTAAAAGCAAACACACAACTGAAAGCAAAGCAACTGTACATACATGGAAATTATTTACAAAAGGCCCAAAGCCTCAACGTGGATTCAGCCCTTACCTCTATCATACATTTGGTTTTCATCTCCATAGATCAAAGGCAAACTAAAATTATTGCTTGCATGTGTTTGATTGAACATACCATCACTTTCCTTCAGCACATCAAACAAAAGATAATCAATAGACTCACCATCCCTTGGTAAAATAGAGTCACTAAAATACTGTGAATGCTAATCATTGTATGATATCAAAACATCACACCCTTCCTTATTGTTGACTTGCTGAAAGAGAAAACATTCTGGCTCCTTTTCATGGATGAAATCAAACTCCTCATGAACACTAGTTTACACCAAAACATATACTTCATTCACAATACTGATTTGCAAACTAGGATGGAACTCTTTCACAAAAACATTTGATTGCATAAGACTTGATATAGCTTGCTGATTAGAGCCTTTACAAGCATCCTCTAAATCTGAAAATGGATCATCAAATAACAATTCATTTGTCATTGGAAAATCTGAAAACACACATGTAGTTTTCTCACTCTCCTCAAGGGAGTAATCAGTATTCTGATGTATACAAGAATCATCCACATGAAACTCATCAAAATCGAAATCCACAGTAGCATATGAGTTATCATATTCATCATACCTAACATAATCATATTTTTCCTACTCATATGCATTTCCATCTTGCACATTGTTTGTCTCGGAAGTAGGAAAAGGAAAATCAACATAGGTTTCATATTGTGCATCTACTTGCATGTCTTCATTATCAAAGCATATATCAATTGGGCATTGCAAAATAGGGTCTACATTTGGTGCATACCTCTGAAAATTAGCAGCTAGTAGTTCTAATATTTCTTCACTACTCAATGAACCTTGGACTTCACTTTCATTGGCTTTAACCTCTTCTTTGCTATTGCAAATATCTTGTTCATTGGGAACAAAGATTGAAGTCTCTTGGCTCACACTATTTTGAGCAAAAGAGTCATCATAGTCACTCTCATCTACATAATAATTGCTTTCTTGTTGATCACAAGACTCTTCCCTAAACTGAGAACAAAGGTCTGTCCTGCCATGCTGATAATAAAACACATCTTTGAATCCAACATAAACACCCGAGACTAGCTTTTCTTCTATGACATCTTGACATTCATCTACTTCACTATCAGCATCATAGTCAGCATTTTCATCATAGCTAGAGTCAACATCACTAATATTTTCAGATTTACATTCTTCAAACTCATTTATCCATTTTTTGACAAGTTCAATGCCTTCCTTTTTATACTTTGTAGATCATTCTACTAACTTAGGCATATAAAATTCTAAGAATAAATGAAAATATGCAGACTCTTGGATTTCCATCCCTTCCAACAACTTATCATATGCATTGGCAAACCTTTCATAAAATAAATATATGGATTCTTCACTTATTTCTCCTACATGTCTTTTAAAAAATAATATAGCTTGGTCTTGTATTTTATGACTTAACAATGCAATATCCTTTTGAATTTCTTGAAGATATGGTGGACAACTCTCTAATATAGACATCATATTCTGATCTATTGGATCTAGAATCTCCATTGCACTATTTATCAACAACACATCTTCTTATTCACAAAGAATTTTATCTGATTATGCAATCACTTCACATAAAATCATACCATACTTCTGAATCTGATGATTGAAACAGGTAAAACCAGAAGTATGACCAAAGACTTCTAATCTATATTCCTTCTTTCAGTGACTTGTTCACTTGGCAAGGAAATAATTTATTTCATAAAACTTTGAGGAATACCTGGGAAAATATTTTGTTGTTGTCCTTCTGAACCTCCTTTTGATTTTGTCACTCACCACTGAATCTTTTTGAGCATCTCCTGGATCCTTTCTACAAGTGTTCCCAACTGATCATAAGTTTTCCTTCATCTAAGTACACACTTGTGCAAAGATCTTTTAGAGTCACCACCCACCACTGTGAGAATGTATAGAACTTTAATAGAACAAGGACAAGTTGGGTTTCAACAAAGACAACAGACTTTTAGCAAGTCAATAGGATGTGACATACTTCTTACCAGGAAGATACTCAAAAACTCTTTTAATAACAACAACAACTAGGCTAGTAAATATGGTATGAAGGACATTCAGATTTACAAAGATTTATAACTCTATCCTCAGATGGATATGGCAGATGACTGGATTAATGAATAAGCTGGTCAGGAGTCTAGCTCTACTCATACCCACATTATTCTATCTTCACTTTAACATATCCCTAGCAGAGTCACCGATTTGTTAGGGATTTTTCTTGTAGGATTAAACTTCACAAGTTATGGACTTGATTCTGAGTTAAGAGGTCTCCAAGTTTGCAAGAAAAGCCTAATTGATGAGGATTGGAAAAGATCCTCCTTCTGCTTCGAGCTCCACAGGACTCAGGTGAGTATTGCCTATGAATAGGTTACTATATTTCAAGTAAGCTTTTGATTAGTAGATTTGGTCTTCACTGTCATGCCATTGTGTTACTCAAATCTACTTCAATGAAAGATGATTCTATAAATAGCTGAGAACAACCTGTTACAGAATATGACAAAGGAAATTACAAATGTAACAGCATAGATAATGGAATAAGGAAGTGAATCCTTCTTATTTTTGTGAGTACAACTCAAGGAAGGTTAACCTCTGGATTCTCTCTTCAAGGAATCAACAAACTGAACTATATCACCCAGATATAATCCTTTCATAGTATGCATGAATTTAGAAATAGAAAAGAATTGGTAATGAAATTTAGTGTTTGATGTCTAAGAGATAATTGCATCACAAATAGCCAACCAGTGCCTATTCTTGGGCAAGGAGTCAAAATATATAATCCACAGGTTATAAATCAAACGAAATACTACAGAATGCCTAATAGACTGTATGCAATCCAGATAGAGTGCCTTACAAACTATCCTCTCACTTCCAAATTGTTGCATCAAATCCTTCAATAATGTCTGCTCTCTAAAACTACTTATGAAATTTAATTCTCTCCTTGAGAGAAACTCACAAATAGTTAAACAAACTACCTTGTAGTTGGTATGTTTTTAGATGCCTTACAAATAAAACATACAAGAGCATCAACAAAATGCAAAGAGACATAACAACAGAGAATAGGGACTGTATTGTATTTTATTGAAATATTCTTGCTTCAATACATTAATAATAGAAAACTCAAAGCATAGACAAGGTTGGGAAATTTGTTTTGTAGAAATACATTTAGAAAACCATCTGGAAGCCTGCTATAAAATCTTCTGAGTGAGAGGGCAGAACCAGTCTGAAACCCTCAAGTAGAACATAAGAAGAAACAGGGATAGGAACCTTTTTCACTAAGAAAAGAAGAGAATAAATAGACTAAGAGAGAAACCCTAAAATTTGCACTTGACCAACACCTATCCAGTCTACAATTTGATCTCATTTGTCTTCTTTCTCCTCTGAAAATCTGATCTTCTCGGGCACCTCAAACAAAATCTAATTTACTTTGTCCTTTATTCTGTCACTTCATGTCTGATCTTACCTTATTCATTTGCTTGCAAATCTGCTTCATTCCCTCTATTAGTTCTGCAAAATCAATCAAGTTAGAATAAAAAAGTCTCTCCAAAATATGATCACGGATATAAAAACTCTTACTCCTCTTTGCAACTTGATCTAATATGATTCTAACCACCATCATTACATCCATCATCTTCTGGTGTTTCTAAAAACATATTATATTGCCATATTTGGACAAAAAATAGATTTCCCAAGCATTTTCCCATGAGCAGCTCTATCATGAAAAATTTTGAAATTATTTCAAATGTTTCAACTATGTTATGCCTTTTAAATCTTTTCAAACCTTTAAAATCTGCACATGCCACCAGAACTTACCACTTGTCACCATTTCATTGGATGCTTGGACAAACTCACTTTTAACCCTAGTCAATCTAGAGATCTAGAGACTACATTAATCTCAAAGTCTCTAAAGCATTTCCTTAACCATGGTTTCATTTAGAGACTTAGAGGATGCCTTTAGTCTCTAGGTCTCTGAATCGTCATCTAGAGACTTGGAGACCAAGTCTCTAAGTCTCTAAACCATTTGGAGACTTGGAGACTGTCTCTAAGTCTCTGAATGAATTATTTCCTTTGTGAGACTTATTCATCTAGAGACTTGGAGACCAAGTCTCTAAGTCTCTAAACCATTTGGAGACTAAGTCTCTAAGTAAGAAAGGGATGAATTATTTCGTTTGTGAGACTTCTTCATCTAGAGACTTGGAGACCAAATCTCTAAGTCTCTGAATCATTTGGAGACTTGGAGATTTCCTCATTTAGAGACTTGGAGACCTCTTCATCTAGAGACTTAGAGACTAAGTCTATAAGTCTCTGAATCATTTGGAGACTTGGAGATTTCCTCATCTAGAGAATTGAAGACCTCTTGACAAGTGTCCCTTTCTGCAAAATTTCTTTTGGGCCCCCTGGCACATAAATTGAGGTGGATGCACAAGCCTAGGGAAGCATAGCTTCCAGCACTTTGATTTACTTCATAAGTTTGGAGAGTTCCCTATAAACACCATATTTTCACAATCTGGGGTGAATGTGGGATAATTGTCATGAAAGTTTTATGGGCAGTTTTGACAGTGCTGCACTCAATTGTCTGTATCTCGCGAACTGGGATAAATTTTTAAAATCACTCCAGTGAGAATCTAGAGAACTAGATTTTTGACAACATATCTGAAAATGAGCTTGATCCAATGGTTCAATAAAAATTTATCCTCCTGCAATATGATAATTTTTTCTTTTTTGCAAATCCGTGTTTGCAAAATCCATTGATTCATCTTTTCTGAGCAATGGTCTAGCATCCTCCCTTCTTTAAAACTATATCATCTTAAAATGGAATCACTTCCATGTTAAGAGAATTTAGCCCTCTGAGTAGGTGGTTTGGGGTCATGTTAATTGTCTTGATCGGATCTTTTCATGTATTTGGCTTTCTCCCTGCTTTCCACTTCTTCTCCGCGCTTGATTCCTTCATTCTAGGTGAAATTAGGGTTAAGTTCCGGAGGACTTTTCATAATTTTCCCTATTCCATGGCTCTATTTTCTAGGTAGGGTTCAGAAATGAGACCTCCTAGTCCTTCATCATATCAATCAGGGGATTTTCTGTATGTTTCAGACATTGGGTCCTGTTCTAACATCAAATCCTGCATCTCTAGCATCACCTAGAACCTTTGCTCCAAATTATGGCATATTTAGGGTCTACGGTCAATGCCAACCTTGACGTTGACTACGTTAGGGTCAACATCAACCCTAACCTCTTCCTACCGAGATTTCAAAATTTCAAATGTTGGCAGTTTGGCTTTCGAGAAAATTATTTCTCTGCCTCCAAGTCGGCTGTTTCGGGCTCTCAAATGGTAAATCCTTTAATTTGCATTTAATCAAGGTATATTTTCTAAAGGGTAGGACCTAATTGGGATTTAATTCTCCAAGGTGGCCCTTCTAGAGGAATGTATCCTAGATAACTATAAAAGGAGGCCTTCCTCCCTCATTTACACATCACATCTCAAGTTTTCATGTTCAAGCATCCAAGTGTTCAAGCATTCATCCTCAAGGATATCCATTGTTAGCTATTGAAGGATTCAATCTCTTTGGAGCCCCCTTGAAGATCCATCATTCTCCATCCATTCAAGCTTTTTCATATGCAAAGATCAAATTAAGATTGGTGTTGAAGATCAAAATACCATTGATTAGAGACATCTTGCCATCCATTGAAGCATTCTTACTTGTGGATTTGAGGATTCAAATCCTCTTCACGGACTTCAACATAAGCAAGGTGATTTGTTTCAATTACTTTGTTTATGCACTATATATTTCAATTCAATTTCAAGGTTAATTCTTAAATTGGGGTTTGACTAAGGCAAACCCCCCATACAACCAAAAACCCCCATTTTCTTGCAGCTACAGGTGTGAAATCTCATATCTAAGAGTGAATTTGGATACCCTTTTCGGAAATCTTTCAGGATCTGTGAATAGAATTGGAATCAGACTTTAGAATAAAAATGTGGTCTTTGACCTTTTAAAAGGTCAAAGTTGACTTGTGTGAATTTGGAGAAAATATTTCTAGGTTTTGTCCACCTTGACATTTCTAGTGTAGAACAGGTGGAAAAATCTCTAGAATGTTCATATAGACACCTGAATTCAGCATTTTCTAGATCTGACCTAATTCAAGGTTAGTACATGCACTTCAATTATTTCAATATCAAACATAATACATTCTACCTAGGGGAAACATTAGATTTGTTCTTTCTTCCATATTTTCCATCAAATTGATATGATTCTACATTAGCCTCTTAGGTTGATCGAATTGGATCTCCTTGGTGGGAATTTGGGTTTGAGAATAGATCCCTTTTCCTCCCCTAAAAATTTTAAATAAGGTTGAATCCATTTTAACCTTATATATTTTGGTGAACCCGATATACTTACTCTCTTTCTTTTTTGGAATTGGATGCCCTATTGTGTTAGATTCCTATTTATATTGTCTTATTAGTATTAGATTTTTCCTTTGTGGTAGATCTTGCATGATAACTAGATTTAATATTCATATTTTATGTGTTCTTAGTTTAGTTCATTTGCATTATATTGGTTTATGAGCTTTACTACCACTAGTCCTACTTATAATATTCTGGTTAGGTGAAGTCATAGACTTATGGGTGCCTTTGATCCTGAATCTTCTTCTCCTTTCCTTAGGAACCCTGATGATAACTTGCTTCTTCATGATTCTAATCCTCCTATGGAGAAAAAATCTTCTCACTCATCTCATGATGAGGATGATGCTTTAAGGGTTCCTCTTGAACAAATTGAAAAACTTTCCACTGAACTTGATAAAATGGGTAATTGGCTCCTCCAAGAAAACCCTAATCAAGATTCTATTCAAGCTATAGAGGCCCTTAAGAAAATTCTCCATGATAGTGATCAAGGTGTTAATCTCTTGCGTGGTATTATTCATCTTGTGCATTCCAATGTTAAACCTTTAGCTCAAGAAGCTCAAGATTTAGGGTTAACTCCTCCTATCACTAGTGTTGAACCTCCTTCTAATCCTTTACCTAGTATTCCTATCTATACTCCTTCTTTGGTGACTATGATGGTTCCCTTTGTTCCTATGAGTTTTCCTCCTATGTCCCTTCCTACATCACAACTTTCATATCATAATGTTCCTTCTACTTATTCCAATCCGCTTCCAACTGTAGTTCCTAGTGTTCCTCTAGTTGTGTCCTCTATTCCTGTAGCTTCTTACACTTTACCAAGTGTGTCTAATGTTGCTACTCTTCCTATTTCCTCTAATGATTCAAAAATCATTAGTTTGGCTCAAACTGTGTCATCCTTACAACAACAAATTGCTTCCTTATCTCAAAACAAGTTTAGTATTCCTACATGTGACATGGGAAGTCCTTTTTCCTTGGATATTATTTGAACTCCTATTCCTCAGCAAGTTGATATGCCTCATCTTGAGAATTATAATGGAAAAGGAGATCCTATTCATCATGTTAAAACATTCCAAATCCTTTGTAGTGACTATGCTCATGACCATGGGATTTTAGCCAAGCTATTTTCTTGAACATTCTGTGACAAGGCCTTATAATGGTATTGTTCTTTGCCTCCTTATTCTATTGATTCCTTTCCCAAACTTGCTAATGCCTTTATTCAACAATTTCAAAATAATATTGGCTCGAAAGTGTCTTTGACAGATTTAATGCATTGTAAACAAGGTGTTAAAGAAAAGTTGACTGAATTTATTGGTAGATTTAAGCATTTGCATGCTCAAATTTCCTATCCTGTTCCTCATATTGATATTCAACGTATGTTTATTTAAAATTTGCAAAAGGATATTAGAGATAAGATTTTGCTTACTGAATTTACCTCTTTTCAACAACTTTGTGTAGTGCTTCATCATTATCAATTACAAGTGAGTCAATTTGAGAGAAACACTCCAATGGCTCCTATTCTAGTTGATAAGAGTGATGTTGCTCCTAATCCAAACAAGTTTCAAAAAATCAACAACTATGTCAAGATAAACAAAAAAATGAATGCATTCGCTGATCAAGTTGTTGCATCTCACAATGTCACTGCTGCATCCACTGCTTTTTGACTAAATCGTATGTTTACACCTCTTTCAAAATATTTACATACTATTATGAATAGGTTGTTAGCTACTAACATGATTACTTTACCTCCTATTCGACCTATTTTACCTATTACAATGGCATCTAAATCTTTTGATCAGAATACTTTTTGTCAATATCATCATTAGAATGGTCATGATACTGAGAAATTTTTTTCTTTAAAACATAAGGTTCAAGATCTCATTGATGATAAGGCTTTATCTATTGATAATCTGGATAGTAGTGGGAATCAATCTATTTCTCCTCCTAATCAGAACCTTCAAATCTATACAAACCCTTTACCTTCGCATGATACTAATACTATTGCTCAACCATCTGCTATGGAAATTGTGTATGATTCAAAGATGGATGATCTTAATCATGTTGTTAATCAAGTGGAGCATGTTCATCACTCTATATCTCCACCTCAACCTCAACCTCAACTTCAACCTCAAACTCAACTTAAAGCTCAAATCAATGTCAAACCTAAACCTAAAATGAAAACTCAACCTAAACAACAATTCAAGAATAAAAGACCTCGAGAAATTTTTATTACCTTTGATGATTCTGAGATTATTAAAGCTCCCGATGGTCCCCTTTACATTGCTGCTAGGATTGCTCAGATACCTACTCATGGTTGTCTTATTGATTCTACTTCCTTAGTTAATGTTATCACTGAAGAAAATGTTTTTATGAAAAGTTTACAACGTGACTTCTATGATACATCGGATGTGTGGATTGAAACTTGCAATGGTTTTCTTTATCCATCATTTGGTTCTATTACTTTACCAGTTGAACTTTGTGGAAAAGTTGTGAATACTACCTTTGTTGTGGTTCCTACTTCTGATCAATTTCAAGTTAAGCTAGGATTGCCTTGGTTGACTACCATGCATGCTATTTCTTCACCGATTCATAAGTGTATTAATTTTATTCATGTTGAGGATGTAAATATGATTAATCATAGTTTATAGCAACCTTCCAGGCCTAGAGATTGTGCTACTCTTGATTTCTTTTGGCCTTCATTACTTAATTCATGTCCTTCGTGACTTGATAATCTTTTTTGATCATATCAAGCTTATAAGCATCATTAGATTCTTCAATTAAGAATACCTTCTATGGATCTTAATCATGGTCTTTTACCTACACCTTCAATACCTCCTTTAACTATGGCTTCTAGTTCTCTTAATCAAGTTCCTCCTACCGAACCTATCAAAGATCCTATGATTGTTTCTCCTATGACTAAAACATCTATTGATCTTCTTAAAGAGCCTGTGAAGGATCATGTAATTGTTCCTCCTAGTTCTCAACCTATTTCCAACAAATCAAAATGTAACTGATCTACTAATGAACACCGTAAAAAGCATCGTGCTCATGCTAAAGCTAAAAGATCTCTACTTTCTTTGGATAAAACTATACATAATGTATTAGAAGATGTTGTTCCTAATAATGATGTTCACATGCATGATTATGATGATTCTATTCATATCTTAGATCCTATTTTGATTAATTTAGATGAAGAAGATACTCTTGATGATGCTAACGATCTTAATGATGAATATGAGACTATTAACATTGACATTGATTTGCCACATATGCTTTCATCTCAATTAACTCTTACACCTAGTGTCGAACAGAGTGATTCTCAAGAGGATTCTTGTTTGGAATTGGCTATCATTCCTACTGCATTGGATATAGGCCCTCTTGCAAGTTACCCACCTTCCCTAAATGATATACAATGAGATGGGGAGAGTAGGTGACATGCTTGATCAGCTTGTCCTTCATGGTAGCTTTGTTGTGTATTTTCCTGTTGTACTGTGCTTCTCCCATAATGTGTTTGCTAAATGTTTTTAAGGTTCTTTTATATGATTCTTGTTACTGAGTTGGTGCAAGATGATTAAAGAATCGAAACTATTGTTCCATTCTTCTATATGTAACTCTATTCTTCTATATGTTGTTCAATGTTTTGTTGTAAATGTGCTATTGTTCATAAATGTTTCCTTGTGTAATCTTCTTGGATTCAAGATATGGTAGCACTAAATATTTTTGGTCTCCATGTCATGGTCTGAAAGGATTCTTCTTCGTATATCTTATGTGATCTTTCCTCCTTTTTTATTGTAGTTCTACTTTCTTTGGGGAATGATGTCAATTCATTTGCAATAATATCATATATATATTATCTTATGATCATACTGACCCCAAGGAAGGTAGATCCCTTCCATGTTCTATGCATGTTTCTATGATATTTCCCTTGATTTGTCTTCATCTGGGGGCATCTCGATGTGGAAACGTAATCAGTGGAGTTGTTTATGTTTCCGTTAAAGCCATTGCTCTTGTTAAGTGTCAGCAATGACTTTAACATGGGGGCATACACTCTACTCACTTATTGCACACATGCACACTATGCTAGATCTTTTAAAGGTAACACACATAAGTTGCTAAATCCTGAGGAAGATATGCACTCTAAATTTACTTTTTAAAACATTTTTCCTTTCTTTTTGGATTAAGAACTAATCCTTAAAGTATGGATTTATATTAGGATCTTTTGATCCCTCCAATTTCAAACGCACATATATTTTGATCCCTTAAGGTTGGAGGTGTCCTTAAGATTGGATCCCCTTTTCAATTTTATTCTTATGAAATAGAATATTCCTAGGAATAAATCTTTGATGGGTTTACTAGTGAGTAGCCACATTCACTAGGTGGTTCAATTCCATCTTTCCAGTTGCACCACTTTCTTGTGTGATTCACAATGGGACATAGGTTTTCATTGGGCGAGGTAATCACACTCTTGCTTTCTCTCTAGAGATGTTTCTCTTATCTATGATCTAAGCGTCGATGAAGACTTGAGTCCCTAGCAGCTTGGGATTTCTCTTTGTCCCTTAGATTACAATAAGATTATCTTGTTATTTTTATCTCCTTTACCAAGAGTTTGCATCAAGTCCATACTCTTGCTAAAGTGGGGGCTTAATGTATTGTCTTAAAATGGAAGCACTTCCATGTTAAGAGCATTTAGCCCTCTGAGTAGGTGGTTTGGGGTCATGTTAAGCACCTTGATCAGATCTTTTCATGTATTTGGCTTTCTCCCCACTTTCCACTTCTTCTCCGCGCTTGATTCCTTCATTCTAGGTGAAATTAGGGTTAAGCTCCTGAGGACTTGTCCTAATTTTACCTATTCCATGGCTCTATTTTCTAGGTAGGGTTTAGAAATGAGACCTCCTAGTCCTTCATCATATCAATTAGGGTATTTTCTATCTGTTCTGGACACTGGGTCCTGTTCTGACATTAAATCCTGCATCTCTGGCATTGCCTGGAACCTCTACTCTAGATTCTGGCATAGTTAGGGTTTGAGGTCAATGTTGACCTCGACCCTAACTAGGTTAGGGTTGAGCTCAACCCTGACTAGGTCAAGGTTGACCTTGACCTTGACCTCTTCCTGCCAGGATTTCAAAATTTCAAATGTTGGTAGTTTGGCTTTCAGGAAAATTATTTCTCTGCCTCCAGGTCGGCTGTTTCGGGCTTTGAAATGGTAAATCCTTTAATTTGCATTTAATCAAGGTATATTTTCTAAAGGGTAGGACCTAATTGGGATTTAATTCTCCAAGGTGGCCCTTCTAGAGGAATGTATCCTAGATCACTATAAAAGGAGGCCTTCCTCTCTTATTTACACATCGCATCTCAAGTTTTCATGTTCAAGCATCCAAGTGTTCAAGCATTCATCCTCAAGGAGATCCATTGTTAGCTATTGAAGGAGTCAATCTCTTTGGATCCCCCTTGAAGATCCATCATTCTCCATCCATTCAAGCCTTTTCATATGCAAAGATCAAATCAAGATTGGTGTTGAAGATCAAAATACCATTAATTAGAGACATCTTGCCATCCATTGAAGCATTCTTACTTGTGGATTTGAGGATTCGAATCCTATTCAAGGACTTCAACATAAGCAAGGTGATTTGTTTCAATTACTTTGTTTATGCACTATACATTTCAATTCAATTTCAAGGTTAATTCCTAAATTGGGGTTTGACTAAGGCAAATCCCCCATACAACCAAAAACCCCTATTTTCTTGTAGGTACAGGTGTGAAATCTCAGATTTGAGAGCAAATTTGGATACCCTTTTCAACAATCTTTCAAGATCTGCGAACAAAATCAGAATCAAACTTCAGAATAAAAATGTGGTCTTTGACCTTTTAAAAGGTCAAAAACAACCTATGTGAATTTGGAGAAAATACTTCTGGGTTTTGTCCACTTCGACATTTCCAGTCCAGAACAAGTGGCAAAATCTTCAGAAAGTTCATACAAATGCCTGAATTCAGCATTTTCTAGATCTTCCCTAATTCAAGGTTAGTACATGCACTTCAATTATTTCAATATCAAACATAATACATTCTACCTAGGGGAAACATTAGATTTGTTCTTTCTTCCATATTTTCCATCAAATTGATTTGATTCTACATTAGCCTCTTAGGTTGATCAAATTGGATCTCCTTGGTGGGAATTTGGGTTTGAGAATAGATCCCTCTTCCCCCCCTAAACATTTTAAATAAGGTTGAATCCATTTTAACCTTATATAAAAACATTCCTCCATTAGATGCTAGCTTCCCTTTACATGCTCAAAATGTTCCTTCTCACAAAATTGTTTTAGGAATACTCATTTTGTCTTAGAGAAAACATTCAATTGGTCACTCCAAATTTGAGAGTACCAACACCCCCATCACAATCCCCATCCCTATCTCACTCCTCTTTATCCAATCCACATCCCCCTCCATCCCATCAATTCCCAAGTGTTCTATCCTCAAACCTATCCAATGCAGGAATCAAGTTCCTATCCCCAATCCCTGAGCTTCTATAAATATCCATTGTACATATCTCCCCATCCTTTGTACTATATTATTTCATCTTGTTGTACATATCCTTTTCGGTCCTACAACAAATTTGATCATTTGAAATTGTCCTATCCAGCCTCATACTTTAACAATATCTTTTTTTGACTATCCTTATCACCTGATTATCCTTGATTCATCATTTTCCAAAAACAACACAATATTCTCCTCATCAAACAAGTCCTTTTAAGATGTATCCTACCACATGTCCAACCTAATCTCCCATCATCAATCAAACCACGTCCTTGTAGGATGTATCCTTCTTCATGTCTGACCTAATCTCCCATCATCAATCAAATTGGGTACGTGTAGGATGTATCCTTCCTCATGTTCTAACCTAATCTTCCCCCATCAATCAAATCAATCTCTCTCCTTGGAAAAGGATTTCTTTTGGAGTTATCACTTTGATCTTAGATTTTGTTGTTTGTATCTTTTTTATCTTTTACGGGTTCTCGATGTTCTCTGCTCAAAGTCACCATGATCCTTTATATCGTGGTGCGCTACAAATGAGGACACTCTAAGGCATGTCTTTTTTATTATCTTTCTTCTTGTGCATCAGTCATCTGTTTTTGGTTTCTCCAGCATAGTTTCCACCATGCCTCCTCTTGGATTCATGTGTAATGTTGGGGCAACCCTTTGCATGCTTTTTTTTGTGTTAGTCCTATGCACCACTGGTGACAAGACCTTGAGTTCCCCATAACCTTGGCAGGTCTCTAGCATTGCTATATCAAAATAGGTTGCGCTCTCCACATTTTCACAATGAGCTCCCCAAATCCCCCTCATTCTGCATCATATAGAATAATCTCGCATCTTGCATCCTTCATATAGCTTCATCCTCCATCCAACATCATCCTGCATCCTGCATTTAGAATCATATTGTATTCATGCATCTTTTCTCTTGGAAGGATGTTTGTTTATCCCCCCTTTTAGTCTTTCTTCCTCCATTTCCTTCCTCTTTGTGTCCTTTTTGAGAAAATTCCCTATAGTTTCTTCTTTGCATTATTTTCTCAAGCGAGCACCACCCCTTATCTTCTATTTCTAGCTTGGGGCATCTTATTTTCTTGTCTTTCACGCCATGCCACTTGCGGCATCACATCAAAGAGGGGAAAAATGTAGACACCTAAAAATCCCCTTGTTAATTAAAATTATTTTTAGTTAACAAAAGTCCTAATGACATCATTATTAATTAATTAATTTTTAAAGTTATTATCCCTTTCTCTATTTTAATTAAATATATTTAATTAAACAACCTTGTCCAAAAATATTTAAATCAAATTTGAACATTATTCCCTCCTAATTAAATTTATTAAATCATTTAAATAAATTGTTTCCAACCCAAACCCTCTTTAAATAAGTTAATTATTTATTTAAATCCCTTAAAACCCTAGATATCTTCTTGCAGACACCTAAAATTGTCCATTCGCATTCTAATATTAATTTTTATTAATATTTACCCTTAACATTATAGTTGATTTTTATTAATTAACTATATTGTTATATTCCTCTATTTATTTAATTTAATTTAATTAAATTAAATAAATTCATTTTCCTTTTGCATTCTAATATTAATTTTCATTAATATTCACCTTTAACATTATAGTTGATTTCAATTAATTAACTATATTGCTATATTCCTCTATTTATTTAATTAAATTAATTTTCCCTTTGTATTTAAATTTTATTTAAATACTATAATATATTAAATTTAATTTAATATATTATCCCTCCATTTCTCTTTATAAAATGAATTTTATTTATTTTATTCCTCCACTAGCCTAAAATTCTTCTAAACCATGATTAAATTAAATTTATTTTAATTTAATTCATTTTCTCTTTTCCTATGCTTACCTTTTTCTAATATTCTTCTAATCTTGATTTAAAAGGTGGATTACCTCTAAACATGTGCACAATCACCTTTTCCAAAGTGGCCACCTCTCTATCATTTTTTCTCAGCCAATCATTTTCAAATCTCTTTTTCCCTCTTCATCTTTTTGCCTCTTAATCCTATCCACTCATTCCATTTTGCCTCTTCATCTTTTCCAAACCCTGCCTAACCTTTAATCCTAGCCACTCATTCTTTTGCCTCTTAATCCCCACTGTCCAATCCTTTTGCGATTTCTATAAAAGAAGACCTCTCTCTCATTTGTAGGCTACTAAGAGTATTGTAAGCACAATCATTCTAAGCATTTTAAGCATTTTAATAATCTAGCATTGTAGTATTTCAATTTCTTTAGCATAGTTTATTTGCATTTTCATTATTAGTTTAGATTTCAATTCTTGCATCATAGATTAATTTTGATTTCATAGCATAGTTTTGATCATGCATTCTCATTCATAGTTAGTTTGCATTTGATTCCTTATTCAAAAAATTTGAAATATATTGCATCATTTTTCTTATGCATTATCTTCTTCATAGATCTTGCACTTGCATATCATTGTGAGATTTGGGGCAAGTTTCTCATACTTGTCTCCAAAACCCTCATATTTCATTTTATAGTTTTGCATTTAGATTGCATTTAATTTGTGTTGGGAGAGCATACCCACAAATAATCTTGAAGAGCAAATCAAACAAGGTTATTGGGTGCCCTTGTTTTAGCTCATTGAAACTTTGTAGTGAGAATTACTTATTTTGTTGCATTTACTAACATCTAATGTGATTGTTTGGTGTTTTGATATTTTGTATTTGCAACAAATAGGTGTATATTTTCATTGCATACATTTTGGCACACCTGGTGGGACCCACTTTCCTATTAGATCTACATTTTTTAAGATTTTTATGCTAATGCTTGTGTAGGTTGAGTTGAAGAGAAAAGTCTAGGGTGTTTTGAAAGATTTGATCGTATCTTTCAAACAGTTGAGATTTTTGGTTTGAATTATTTTTTAAAGGTGGGAGATCATCATAGTATGTCTTAGTCTAAAGCTCAGATTTTTCTAATCATTTTTTCATGAGTTATAATTTTTTATGATTTTCAATAAAAATTCATTTCTGATCACAAATATCTATATTTTTTGGAAATTTTTAAATTTTCAGAAAGGTCTAAGAATTCTACACAGGGTATATTTGTTGTATTTTTTATTTTGATGCACGAATAGGGCTCGAAAATTCAATCTTTAAAAACTGATCTGTTTTGATAAATCAGGTCCCTAGGGCACAAATTAAGGAATTTTTCCAAAAAATTTATATTTCTAGAAAGATCTCTATTTTTTAGCAGGGGTTTATGTTTTGTATTTCTACTTTTGTAGCCGAAATCATTGCAAAAAAATCAGATCTTGTTGACTAGGTCAAATACAAAAAAATAAAATTTTGTGATGAGTTTGCACTAAATTTGCACATTGTTCAATGCATGGTTGAATTTTCTTACAAGTTTATGATATTTTCCATCTTCTAATAGTATTTTTTGTAGAACTTTTGACCAAGATTAAACATTTTGAGACTACTAATCAATTTGTTTTGTAGGACGTTGTTTCAAGAGCTTGAAAAAAATTGAGACTACTAATTCATTGGTTTTGTAGGTTGCCTTAGAAGTTCAAGAAAACCTTGTGTCTACCTTAAGTTGATTTTTATAGGAACCTAGTTTAATTAGTAAGGTTTATTTCTTGTGATTTCATTGGTAGTAGGAGAGTATGCTCTTTCCTCTTTAAGGGGAAATCATAAATCCAGACCTACTTAATTTGGTCATTAGAAAGGAATCTTGGGTAAATGAACATGTGCTTGATGTATTTGGGACAAACTATGGAGTAGGAGAGTATGCTATTTTCCTTATGGAAAATTAGAAATCTTGACCTCCATTAGCTATCCATCTTACTTTTCTTGCATTTACCTTTAGAGGGCTTGCCAAGAGAGCAATCTTTTGGGAACAACCCAAGTGGGGAAAAAGAAAACCTGGCTACTCCACCCCACTATAATAAAAATATTCCTTCAATCCAAAGAGAGAGGAGACTTGGCTATTTTCTATTCCTAATTCTTCTTCATGTGTAGGGCCTAGTTGCCTCAATCTTGCTAACCAAGACTACATTTGATTGGGCACTTGTAGGGCCATCAATGGTCTCAATCTTGTTTACTACAAGGGGAATACATTCATCTATTATAGGGCTAAGAGGTCTTAATATTTCTTGTGAGACTATACTTTTTGGATGCTTGTAGAGATATAGGCCTTAATTCTAATTGTGGAACTATAGGGGATATTCATGAACAAAGGACCTTACTAGACACCTAAGGACTTAGAGGCCAACCATTTTAGCCGTGTGATTTCCTTTGTGCAAGGATTGATCCAAGTGGACTTACCCAGATCACCCCAAGATACTCACCATATGTGTTCCCTTGGATGCTAAATCTTGAAAATGGCAATATGGAAAGACATGTGCCATGAGCATTGTTCTCTTCCAATTGATCCATAAATTGCATAGTCCTAGGAAAGGCCATTCAACCACTTAATTATGGGGATAAGAACATCAAGTTTTGGGAAAAGGTTGGAACACCTCCCTTTTGACCTTAGGTAGAATGTGTTTGAAGTCTCTTCAATTGTACTAGACCCGTGAAAATATTTTGGACATACACATTGCACTATTATTTTATATCATTTGGACTTGTCACAATTTCATGTATCCCTCAAGGTTGCTTTGTACCTTGTGGGATTGTTTTCAGAGTTTTGTTTATTGCCTTGCTTGAGTATGAAAATTAATTCTTGCCTTTGAACAATTTGGTTAACCAAGTCATCACTTCTATAGACTATGTCCCATATCTCCAAGCACAAGAAAGCCAAGATCCCACTACCTTTGGCCTATAGAGAAAGGAAAGAAACCAATCAAAAAGCTAGGAAGTATCAACACATTGTCAAATCTATTCAACAAGAGCTCCAAGATCAAGAGAAAGTTGACAAGATTGTCTTCAATAACAAGCTCTCTAACTACTTGCGTAAGCATGGCATAAACTGAGACTTTGTCAACTTTGAGACCTATGATTAAACCTTCCTCTTTCATACATCCTTCATCATCTTAATCTTTCATAATTCATCCCCCTCTTCCTAGAGCATGACATCATTTCCTTGGACCTAAATCAATCCTTTGTCTTCATTATCCTTTGATCCATCTTCATCATCAAACCTAGGTGGAAATATTTATCAAAGTGTTTTAGAGATCCTAATCTTTAATAAAAATCAAACTTTGTCACTTGAGAACATCAATCTATCTTAAGTGGCATAATCTAATCAATCCTATCCGCTTCTTTTCTTGTGATCATTAGTCTATCTACAAGTAAAATGAAGATTTTATCATTGCTTTTCATAGGATCTCTTGTTCACTAAGGTTGTCTTAAACCTTTGAACCAAATCAAACCATTTGAGGCCCTACCCTCTCCAATCAATCATCAATCCTTCATCAAATATAATTAATCAAACCTTTGAGGCCCAACCCTCTCAATTAAAACAAGGTCAAGACCATGCTCCTAAACTCATATCGCTTCATCCTTTTCTTTCTAATCGTATGGTTGTAACTCGCTCACAAGCTAAGATGAAAAGTTGATGTTTTCCAGATAATGAGAATCCCTTTTCCTCTATACCTCTTGGAGATTTTGGGATGCTAAATATAACTAATCGAGTAGAGATTGAAAATGAATATGTTGAACAAGATGAGCAATCTAAAATATTGCCAAATCTACAAGTTGATGACTTTCTCAAAGATCCACATAATGCAGAGATGATTGAGAAAGTGATTCAAGCCAAGAAAATAGAAATATTTATGAACCTTGTCCATGATGGGGTCACAATTCCTGAGACTTTTGATGAATCACTATTGTATAACAATATTACTAAAGAAGGTGTCTCCATGGTAACTACTATAGTAGCTCATACTACACCATCTCAAGACAAAGACAAGGTTGTTTCTAGTGGGCCTTCTACATCAATACCCATACCAACAACACAACCAAGATTTCAATTAACACCTGAATAAATCTATAAAATTATCAATGCTATACCTAATACCATTTCACACACTAGCACTCATACAATGACAAATACATCTACTCCTTTTGACACTAGTGTCTTGAATGTGGGTCAAACATCATTATCAGGAATATCAATTCCCCAATCTTCAATTAACTATGTTTCATCATTCTTTGGTGTTCCTTCTAGGGTCCTAAAAACATCTACCCTAGCACCATCGCAAGCTTATCATCATGTACCTCCTCCCACACTTGGACTTACATCAACTGGGTTTTTGACATCAAAATTTGGAGGAGGACAAATTTTTGGTTCACACCTTACAAATCACAATGCTCCTAACTTGACAAATCAAATCAATGAACTTAAAAGCCTTATCCAAAACATACAAAGAGGAGGTAAAAATAAATTTTTATTTGAGTAAATATGCCCTTATCCATTTGATAAATCAATTAATATGATGCCTTTCCCTACAAACTTTGAGATCCCTAAATTTGATAAATATAAGGGAAGGACATGTCCTATCCAACATCTCAAAGAATTCTATGTTTCTTACCAGGAGGTCTCCCATAATGAAGATTATCTTAAGAGACTCTTTATAAGGAGCCTTGGAGGTTCAACACTCGAATGGTTTATCAATCCACCTCTTGGATCTATATCATCTTTCCCTGATCTTGCAGAGAATTTTTTTGCACAATACTCATATAATATCAAACATCAAGCATCCTTAAGTGACTTATGCAACACTAAGAAAAAGAATGGGGAAACTTTTGCTAGCTTCCTACAAAGGTGGAGACACCTAGCTAATAGAATGCCTTGGAAAATGCCAGATAATCATCTTATTGACATCTTTACTAGAAATATGTTACCTGAAATTTCCTTCTAAATGAAAATGGCTGCTCCTGATACTTTTGAAATGCTTGTTAGGAAAGGAAAAATAATTGAAGATGGTCTCTTGCAAAAGGGAGCCATTAAATACTATACTCCCTCTACTAACAATGACAAACCAAAATTTTGGACTAAGAATAAAGGGGTGGTCAATGATGGAGTGACTGATGCTAAACATGTTCAAAATGTTCAAGCATCTAACCAAGGTAATTTTAATCAAGGCAATGGAAATAATCAAAATCATAATCAGTGAAATCAAAACACCTTTCAACAACAATCTCACAATCAGGGCTATCTATTCCCCCACAATAATAATAGCAACAATAATAATTTTGCTTCACATCCCCAATGATAATTCACTTCTCTTGCAGAACCCCTGGATGTTATTTTTTGAAAGCTTTTTGATCAAAATATGATGATATATCCTAATACCTAACCATATGATGACAATCAACCCAAACCTGCTTGGTATAAGGATAACAAATATTGTGATTATCATCACATCAAAGGTCATGATATCAAGAAATGTATGAAATTCAAACACTATATCCAAGACCTTATTGATGATGGTTGTAAGAATTTGCAAATAGAAAATATTGAACCAAGGATCTAGAGGTTGAAGAAAAGCACAAGAGAGAAAATATGAATCCAATGATGGATTGAGTAGATCCAATGAATTTCTCAATGCTCAATGAGTGAAATTATTACATAATAGGCCTCCTTATATAGGAAAGGCAATAAGAGAGAATGATAAGGAGATGATAAGCTATCACCTATGCTAGGTGTAATCACATGTCCACCAAATGTGGATCATCCTCCAATATGCAATAAAGTATGTGTATTGGAGTAGGATGATAATGTGATAAGAGCATGAAAGGTGGATCTCACACACAATGAGGTATGTGAAGACAACTATCACACCAAAAGTGGAATTTCTCCTACACCATGTGCTTAATAGATGTACACACTCCTAGGTGTCTCAATCACAAATTACTATGCAATGCATTAACCTAAGTAAGATTAAGTAAAGTGTAATTAGGAATAATTAATTACACCAACAATGGTAAAATTGAGGTTGAAGGTCATACACCTTCATCTTCCAATGAACAACTTAAGATCTACAATCAACCATTCCCTAATCATAATCAGAACAATGCCTCATCTTCCAAAAATGTGCCTTATGACTACACCACCAATAACATTCAAGGCTCTAAAATCTAGGATAATGATTGTTGTGGCTTTGACTCTCTTTCTAGCCACATAGAAGAATATGACAACCATGTGTGCACTCTCAAGCTTAAAGCTACTAATTGCAATTTTGCCACTAGAAGAGGAAGAATTATTGCTTAGGCAGTTGATCCACCCGCTACACAATCCACATCTACTAGGCCTGCTTCACACTATGACCTCCTGGCATAACTAGGGAAGACTCCCGCATAGATTGTTAGAATAACTAAGAGGGGGGGAATCAGTTATCTAGTCCCAATTCAAAATGTATATCCAAAAATAATTCACTTAAACTTCTGCAGCTCGGTAACATAAAATACTATTATGTTCATGCTTTTACCGATTACCAATTAATAACTTATGGTAATTACCGATCAAATCCAATATGCAACATGTAAAGTATGACAATAAACAATAATCACAATCAACACATAACACAAGAGATTTAATGTGGAAACCCTATTAAGGGAAAAACCACTTGGGACCAGAAACCCAAAAATGTTCACTCTTACGAAGTGAGGTCGGTGAAGACCCAACCCTGTTAAATGTTACAAAACACATTGTAAGGTGTGACCTTGTTAGAGGATTTAACACTAGCCATTATCATCCAACCAGCATTCACTATGGGGTTGATAGGATAACAAATGTACACTCTATGAATGACATTACAAGACTTTCTAGTCCACTCTATTAAGAGATTTATCTATTTACAATGGTTAAAAATGTAATAGTAGATGATCTGATTACAATACAACTTCAATTGCCTATGTTCAGATCTATATTATGCTCATTCAAATCCTCTAATCAATAACATTCAACAATTTATTGTCTCTCAATTATAGCTCTTTGAACACTCGGTAATCTCTATAGTTTGGTTCTCATTAACTAGTCTGATCAGGCATGCATGAAACAATATTCACATGATATCTCTACAGTCTCCTTCTAGCATTAGTTTAATAATGAAAGCCTAGTCTCTTAAATAGACATGTAAACTATTTTCTTCTCATCCATAAGATTTTGCCGCTTATTCTCCTTCATTGATTTTTCTTCTTAAACCTTCCTCAGATGATGTGTTAGTAACATGTTTTGTTTTAGTCCTTTAGATCTTCTTCAAATTTTGTTACCCATTGCTCTTCGTAACAAACATTATCTCCAACTCTGATTATGAGGTACTTTACAACTCATTAATCATGTCGGCTAACTAATCATTCATTCCTTTTCTCCTACTTAGTAAACAAAGGAATGCATCAGTGAACACAAGCTCGGTTTATACTGTGCTTAGTATACACTACACTACTCAGTGTATACTAAAATGCTTCATTAACCGACCACACTACTTTGTAACAAATTGCTTCTATCTTCATAATAGATTAATGCAACATAATCAAGTCAACAATATGAAGTCATAGACTCATCAATAAGCTACCAAAAGTATTCCTTATCCTCATCTATTCTTATCATTTTCCTCAATGTAGATAACTCTATTCTTCATATTTCTCTTCTCTTCTACAGATGTTTAGATATATGCAACTCCATGACAAGTACTGTCAAAACTAGTTGACATCAATGACAACATAAAACTGATTTAATTATCTTACATAACAATTTAGTGCTTGGTAAGTGACTATCAGTCACTTTAAGTTCTTCAATCAGGTTCTCAAGCAGTTGTAGTTCATCAATCTCTCCCTTTGGCATTGATGGCAACTCAAGCAATATGAAGTATACCATACACACACCAAACATATATTATACAACTCTATAAACAAATGTTGTAGCTCGGTATAAGCTCTCCCTAGCTTAATATGTTTAATCACTATGTTACTCGATAGCATTGCAAATGCAAACCTTCTTCTATAGATATGATCTTTGTAGCTCTTTGATTCGTTCTTTTGTTCTCAGTAATTGATCTTCAACATTCTGTGTATCTCTCTCCCTTTATTTTAGATCTCCTATTAGCTTTCTCTCTCTTTGTCTCTAATTCATATTGAGATCTCTCTCCCTTTGACAAAAATGCCAAAGAAATACATAAACAAACAACTTTGTAGTAGCTAGGTAACTCTCTATTGTCTGGTGCATTCTTTGTATCTTGGTATACTGATTATGCCATTTGATTCTCAAATCTTTCACAACCTTAGATAGAATCCAAAGTGTGAACTATGTTGCATCAACATGAATGATCTTCTGATAAGATTAGGATGATGCAACCTCCAGATCACCTTAGTGACCAATAGGCAAGGGACAGACCCCAAGTCTAGTCCTCAAGTATTCAAATGTATCTTTTGGTAGAGGCTTTGTAAATATATCTGCAAGCTACTCTTTAGATGTGACAAATTCTAGCTTCACTTGCTTCTCCTATACTTGTTCTCTTAAGTAGTGATACTTAATAGGTATTTGATTTGTTTTTTAGTGCATCACTAGATTCTTTGAAATATTAATAGCACTGGTGTTGTCACAATATATAATCACAGGCTCAGTAATTACCTCATTCATACCTTCCAACACTTTCTTGATGTATGCAATATTTGAATAGTTTGTAGCAGAAGCAACATACTCTGCTTTAGTTGTAGATTGGGAAATGCAAGACTATTTCTTACTTGTTCATGTAACAAGTCGTTCACCAAAGAAAAATGCTCCTCCAGTGGTACTCTTTCTATCATCCACATTTCCATCCTAATCAGCATCGGTATAGACCTTAAGTTCAAACTTGCCTTCCTTAGGATACCATAGTCCATAATCTTTAGTTTTATTTAGGTATCTTAAGATTCTCTTTGTACAAACCATGTGTGACTCTCTAGGGTTTGCAAAAAATCTAGCAACTATCTCCACAACATGTGATATATCAGGTCTACTGTAAACTACATACATTAACTTACCAATCATGGATTGGTACATTGTTTGGTTTACCTCAGTAGTTCCATCTTCTTTAGTCAGTTTACATCTAGTAGCCATTAGTGTTCCCACAGGTTTATCATCTTCCATGCCAAATGTCTTCAATACTTCCTTTATATATTTAGATTGTGTGATGAATATACCATCATTCTGTTGAATCACTTGTAATCCTAGAAAGAACTTAATCTCTCCAAACATACACATTTCAAATTCACTTCTAATTTCATTAGAAAATGATTTATAGATGTGATGTTGTCCTCCAAATATTATGTCATCCACAAATATCTCAGCAATCAAAATAGTATCATCAAACTCACCTTTCATATACAAATTTTTATTCTCACTAGTTCTAACAAATCCAATACTCAGTAAATAGTTATGTAGCCTTTCATACCAGGCTCTTAGTGCTTGCTTCAAACCATATAAAGCCTTATGTAATCTACATACCATATCTTTCTTGTCTGGATTTGTTCTATGTAAACTTCTTCATCAAGTATCCCATTTAGAAAAGCTGATTTAACATCCATTTGGTAAACTTTGAACTTCTTTTGTGCAGTATATGCAAGTAAAATTATGACTCCTAATCTAGCAATAGGTGCAAAGGTTTCACCATAATCTATGCCTTCCTCCTATGCGTATCCCTTGCATACCATTCTAGCTTTGTTCCCTGTTACTTCTCCATTCTCATTAAGTTTGTTTCTAAATATCCACTTAGTATCGATAACATTCTTGTCTTTAGGTCTGGGTATTAAAGTCCATGTTTTGTTTTTCTCTATTTTCTCTATTTCCTCTTTCATTGCATTCACCCATTCATCATTTTCCAATGAAACTTTTACATTCTTCAGTTCATATTCACAAACTAGACATGTACCTTGTCTTTCTTTAATCCTAGTCATCATGCTAGCTTGTTTGTCTCCAATTATTTGTGTCTCAGGATGATGCCTTTTGACAAATCTTGCTAGTACATGATCTCTTCTCTTTTGTTCATCCTGTGTAGGTTCATTTTCGTGCTCAATAGGTTCTTCCTACTCATCGGTTTCTCTTCCCTGTTCTTTGGTATTGTTTTCCTGTTGATCGGTTGTCACTATCTGCATCATCGGTAGGTACTCTAGTTGTTCAATGTAAGTGAATCTACCATAGTCTTCCAGTTCCTTTCTGCTTTATTCTACATTCTTATCATCAAACTCATCAACCTGAACATTAGTACTTTCAATCATTTTATTAGTTACTTTGTTAAGACACTTGTATGCTTTTCTTTTAGTGGAATATCCCAAAAATATCCCTTCATCACATTTTGAGTCAAACTTTCCATTTCTTTCATCTTTCAGAATAAAGCATTTACTTCCAAAAATTTTGAAATAACTTACAGTGGGTTTGTGTCCAAACCATAACTCATAGGGTGTCTTATTAGTGTCCTTCAGTTGTACTCGGTTCAAAACATAAACATCTTTGCTAACTGCTTCTCTCCAATATGTCTAAGAAACATTTTTCTCTATCATCAATGTCCTTGCATAGTCAACTATTGACCTATTCCTCCTTTTAGCTATTCCATTTTGTTTTGGTGTTCGTAGTGCAGAGACCTATCTTTTTATACCATGCTCATTAAAAAAGTTAGTAAATTCATCTGAAATAAATTCACCTCCTCTATCAGATCTTAAGAATTTCAACTCTTTATCAGTCTCTTTCTCAAATTTTTCTTTATACCACTTGAACATCTTGAATGCCTTAGATTTTTCTTTTAAGAACATGATAGTCATTAATCTAGTGTAATCATCAACAAAAAGAATGAAATATATGTCTCCATAGTAACTCTGACTTCTCATAGGACCACATAGGTCGGTATGAACCAACTTAAGTATCTTCTTTGTTGAATAATCTTTACTTTTGAAACTAGATTTAGTCATTTTACCTTTCTAACATTCATGACACATAACATGATCAGGCTTTGATAAGTTAGATAGACCTCTAACCTTTTTCTTTTTACTAATCTTAATCATGTTATCAAAATTCACATGACATAACCTTTTATGCCACAACCAAGCATCCTCATTTTACATCTTTAAGCAAGAGGACTCACCATTATCAAGATAAAACAAGTTACCTTTTGATTTTGCTCTAGTTCCAACAAGTCTTCCTCCATCATCAAATATTTTCACTTTCTTACTCTCAAAAGAAACTTAGTGACCAGAATTATTCAGTTGTGCCACACTTAGCAAATTATAGTTTAGTCCTTCTACCCAATAAGCATTTTAACATTTTATTCTATCATTTATCATTAGGGATCCTTTTCCTCTAACCATGCAGTGTGTATCATTACCCATTTTCACAAATCCTCTATTGTATTGCTCAAGATGATTAAATTTTTCTTCATCACCAGTCATGTGATGTGTACAGCCACTATCTATGATCCATGTATCATTTTTATTTACTTTTGAAATTAGTTTTGTTTCTACATACCTCTCTTCTTTCCATGAATCATCCTTCATAGCAACAAATACAACTTCTACATCATCATCAGAATCAGTGTTAGTATCATCTTCCTCAACAATGTAACATACCTTCTTACTTTTATCATTATTGTCTCAGTTGCCTCTGTTGTAGTGTCAGTAACTTCTATTTCCTCTTCTCCCATAGCTTCCTTCACCAGATCAATTTTTATTTATGTCATCTTCCTTCCTATTTGGACATCTTGTAGTAATATGACCAACTTCATTGTAGTTAAAACATGCTAAAGGTAACTTAACCTTATATGTACCTTTACCTTTAGGTAATATTCTCACCATAAGAGCTTCAAGTTCATCAATCTCATTATCAGTATTACTATCATCATCATCATGTTTACTACTAGACTTACCAATCTTAAGAGAATTCATGAAAGAAGACTCAACAGTCGGTACAACACTATTATCATAGTTATTCAACTCAAATGTAGTTAGCTTACCAATCAGATTGTAAAGAGTGAGAGTATTACCATGCGCAGATATCATTTCATGGATTGCAGATATTCTGATTGCATAAACTAGTAATAAGGTTCTAATAATTTTGCATACCACAGTGTCTTCATCAATAACACCATCAGATCCTCTTATAGAAGTAACAAATTCCTTTATTCTATTTGTATACTGCACTATGTTTTCACCATCCTTCATCTTCATATCACCTAATCGTCCTTTTAAGCTTTCAGGTCTGGCTCTTTTGACATTAGCATCACCACTATAAACTTGAGCAAGTCTATCTTGCATATGTTTAGCAGTAGTACAATCCTTGATATCTTCAAATTTGACATCTGTCAGGGCAGCATCAATCTCCATCATAGTAACATTATGCTCATGCCTATCTCTTAGTTGATCAAGGGTCAAGGGAATAGTGGGCAATGCAAGGTATCCATTCTCCATTAGTGTGAGGGTAGAATTCCCAATTCCAGATACATGCAGCTTCATTTGGCTTTGCCACATTATGAAGTTATCCTTGTTTAGCTTTGGCACTTCCCTCTTATACATTTTGTGACCTTTATGCTGAAGTCCTTAAAACTTTGTTCCAAGCAACCAATATGCTCTGATACCAATTGTTAGAATAACTAAGAGGGGGGGTGAATCAGTTATCCATAGTCCCAATTCAAAATGTATATCCAAAAATAATTTACTTAAACTTCTACATCTCAATAGCATAAAATACTATTCTGTCTATGATTTTACCGATTACCAGTTAATAACTTATGGTAATTACCGATCAAATCCAATATGAAACATGTAAAGTACAACAATAAACAATAATCACAATCAACACGTAACACAAGAGATTTAACGTGGAAACCCTGTTAAGGGAAAAACCACCTGGGACCGACAACCCAAAAATGTTCACTCTTTTGAAGTGAGGTCGGTGAAGACCCAACCCTATTAAAGGTTACAAAACACACTGTAAGGTGTGACCTTGTTAGAGGATTTAACACTAACTGTTATCATCCAACCAGCATTCACTATGGGGTTGATAGGATAACAAATGTATACTATATGAATGACATTACAAAAATTTCTAGTCCACTCTATTAAGAGATTTATTTATTTACAATGGTTAAAATGTAACAGTAGATGATCTGATTATAATACAACTTCAATTGTAGATGTTTAGATCTATATTATGCTCATTCAAATCCTCTAATCAATATGTCAATTCTATATCAACAACATTCAACAACTTACTGTCTCTTGGTTATAGCTCTCTGAACACTCGGTAATATCTGTAGTTTGGTTCTCATTAACTATTTTGATCAGGCATACATGAAACAATATTCATGTGATATATTTTTAGTCTCCTTCTTTTGAAATTAGTTTCATAATGAAACCCTAGTCTCTTAAATAGACATGTAAACCATTTTCTTCTCATCCATGAGATTTTGCTGCTTATTCTCCTTCATTGATTTGCCACCTAAACCTTCCTCAGCTCATGTGTTAGTAACACATTTTGTTTCAGTCCTTTAGATCTTCTTTGAATTTTGTTAGCCCTTGATCTTCGTAACAAACATTATCTCCAACTCTGATTACAAGGTACTTTACAGCTCATCAATCCTGTCAGCTAAACTAATCATTTAGTTCTTTTCTCTTGCTCAATAAGCAAAGGAATGTGTCGGTGAACACAAGCTCATTTTATACTGTGCTTGGTATAAACTACATTGCTCTATGTATACTAAAATGCTTCATTAACCGACCACACTACTTTGTAAAAAATTTCTTCTATCTTGATAACAGATTAATGCAACATAATCAAGTCAAGAATATGAAGTTATAGACTCATCAATAAGTTACCAAAAGTATTCCTTATCCTTATCTATTCTTATCATCTTCCTCAATGTAGATAACTTTGTTCTTCATCTTTCTCTTCTCTTCTACAGATGTTTAGATATATGCAACTCCATGATAAGTACTGTCAAAACTAGTTGACATCAATGACAACATAAAACTAATTTAATTATCTTACATAACAATTTAGTGCTCGATAAGTGACCATCAGTCACTTGAAATTCTTCAGTCAAGTTCTCAATCAGTTTTAGTTCATCATAGATATCAATACTTGAGTTGCTTCATACATCACCTATACATAAAGAAGTCCTTGAAAAATCCCTTACTGAATCTTGAGTCCCTAAAAACATCAATCCCTCCCAGTTCCAAGCTATGATTGGGAATCTAGCCGCACAATCACATCTTGTTTTTATAGATAAAGACTTTCATGGTTTTGACCCTTATCATAATAAGCCTCTTCACATTGAAGTCATCATTCACTCCACAAAAATAAAAAGAGTCTTGATAGACAATGGATCTGGGTTGAATCTTTGCACTATGAGAATGATAAGAAACATAGGACTTTCAAAAGATCTCATTGATATAACAAAACACATTACTATAAAGGCTTATGATGATAGAGAAAGGGAATCCAAAGGATTGATCACACTTTCTTTATAGGTGGGCCCTACTATAATTTAGACTTCTTGTCATGTTCTTGATCTAGATCTCCCTTACAATATACTTTTGGGAAGACCTTGGATACACGCTATTTCAGGTTTACCATCTACATACCATCAATGTTTGAAATTTCCACATCATGGACATGAGATCACTATCCCTAGAGATCAAGAGCCATTTTAGTATTGTAAGAATTTGGAAGAAAATAAATCTTATTATTGTCCTCTAAATGAAATAAAGGCTTCCACTAAACCTCCTCTTGAAAAATCTCCCATTAAAGAAACAAATAAGGTATCTGATAAAGGAAAAGGTAAAGTCACCAAGGAGAAGATTTATGAATTAGAAAAGAAAGTAAAATTTATAGATCAAGGAATGGGAGAGTATAAATTTGAGAGTTCCTTATGCATTGGAAAACTTCCATTCTCCCCAAGGTCCTTTGGTAAACCTAAACAACTTTTTCCTAAAGGCAATATGGAAACTGACATGAAAAAAGACTACTTTTGAACACTGGGGATCCCTTGCAAATGAACACATGGAGAATGATGTATTATCTTGGCTTTTCAATGATGATGGAGAGAAACTAGTGGACATTCCTAAGGAAAAATACCCAAAGGTCACTCCTATTATTGAAAGCATGGGATATCATGAAACTGGCCTGGGAGCAAATGAAAATGGGAGAAAGCTAATTATTAAAGCAACTGGCTATCCTCGAGGCCGAGGATTGGGCTCCCTAGAAACCAAGGTGTGTTTGCACTACTACATTTGACCTCATTTTTCTACCAAAATTTTTGACCATCAATTAAAAAGGTTTAGGTTGGCCGGATTATAAAAGGAAAACTTGCTTTTTTTTTTAATCCATGCCCGTGTTGGTCAAAATTTTGACCAATACAATGTAGGTCAAAATTTTGACCAACATGACAATAACTTTAAAACAAAAAAAGATTTCGTATCATTTCATTATTTGGTTTTAACTTGGAGTGTGCCAAGCAGCTAGAGCCTGTGATTGTTTGAACTATTATTTAGGAGGACCTCCTACCTACGAGGGTTGCCACTATGATTTGGTGTAAAAGGAGGACCGCCTATAAGGATTTCCTTACTCTTCATTTGTCTGGCATTGTTTTATGTATCTACGCTATTGGTACATGTTGGTTACCTACTTAGGGTCATGAGAAATGTGCTAGGACATCATGTATTGGGTATTTGTTGGCACATTTTTTATCACTATTTATATACATTTGATTTAGAGATGAACTTGCAGAGATGAACTTGCAAAACCTTAAATTAATGTTCAAACAATTTGATGAAGAAATAAAAATAGTTTTTTTCTGAGCATTTGTTATTGATATAGTGTGGCATAGATTGGAGACTGAAATAGAAAAAGTCATGAATTGATAGATTTCTTAGCCCTCATTCCATTTCATGGGATCTCGTTCTATTTCACAGGATCTTGTTCAATTTGGTGAAATTAGGAGTAAGAAAATGTCATTTCATGACAACTAATTTAGAAAAATCAGAGATTGGGGATTTGAATGGATTTTACTCCCTAACTTGGATTTCCATGGTTGGATCCCCATGACCTCTGAGAATTTATAAGGTTAGGGTATGTATATATAGATTCCTAAGTGAAAAGTATGGATCAGAAGATTTAAGGATCCTATGAACGTGCCCTAGGTTGAATATCTCTATGTATTCAACCAGTTTTTCAAAGATTTGTAGGGAAGGGGTTGAGGTGAAGCCATAGAACTGGGTAGATGATTATTTTAGATTTGGAGTAAGTAAGAGAAGGCATTCCAAATCAATTCCCAAGACCTAGGTACCCATTCTTGTTCCTTACCAAACTGTTCCATGCCTAGTTTGGCCAACTCAGTCTGTGAGGTTTGTGTAAGTTCACAAGTGCTGGAGTAGGTTGAAGAGTTGACATTTGGATGATAGATTTAAATTTTAGAAAGGTATCTAGAACCCTAATTTATTTTTCAAGTTCTTTGGAAGAATTTTGATTCACTGCCCTAAATCAATTTCAAAGTATTACTAGAAAATCAGACCTTTGAGTACATCTTTGTGTTGTGAAATGGATATCCATAACCTATTTAAAGTTTTCATTTTGATGCAATTAGAGTTGCATTGGCAAAGGTTTTTGAATTGGCTCCATCCATGCTAATTGTGTTGTTTTTAAAAGCCTTTCAAACCATTTATTTTTTGTATCATACATAAATCTTCCAACTTCTAAACTTTAGTGAATGTAAATACCCTATTTCAAAACTCCCATTTTGGGCATTAGAAAGGAATTTGACTTTATGCCAGCCACTTGCAATTGCTTGAAATTTTTGAATGCTTTTCAAAAAAATCCATTTTATGTATTCTTGTGATCATTGCAATCTCCATGAACTCATCTCTTTATGACACTCTATTGAATAGTTTGTGTGCACTACAAATGTCCACAAATGCACAGAGCACTAACATTTGTGTTTACACCTCTATGCTACATGTCAAATCTTTCTTACTACCCCTTTCTCTACTCATAAATAGCCAAGGAGTTAGACTCCTAGCATCGTGGACCCTCTGTCTACTCACTGGTCTTACTCACCTAGAGCCCATGAATTTTCCATCATTCTTATTTGTTGTTTAGCACATGGCACCGTGTGATGGTTTTATGCATTAAACCCATTTTTGGCATATGTGGCATTGTAGAGATCCTTCTTTACATATGTGCTTCCTGACTTAATTAAATTTGTGTGATATGAGTATATATCATGACTTAAAAGAATTCATACTTTATGTGCTACATATATTCAAGTATGCTCCATGTCTTGGGTGAATTCATGTATATTCATGGATATAATTCACATCTTCAGAGAATTTATATGTTTCTCTATGTTTGAGTTGTGTTAGCATGATTACTTCATAGACATGCATGCCTTATGTTTGAAGTGTTTTCACAAGTATTCTTAGTATGAAATATTTATAGCTATTTTAGAAGACAACTGAAACTTGTCTTATCCTTCACCAAGTCTTTACTATCAAATCATAATAAGGGAAAAAACATATATGGTAATATCAAGTGATGGGAAGAGTACTATAAGTAGGTCTAGATATGATAATTTAATAGTTTCTTGAGGAAAAGTAAATTTGGGAGGGGAAGACTGTCATAAGCTATAATCGAGATAACATTAGGATGGGTTATAATCACTTTACTCATTGATTCATGGATAACATATCACTATTTTTTACCATTGAGAATCCTTTATATAGAATATGTGGTCTCTAAGGCACCATTTGTATTCAATTTATATATTCTAAGGAGAGTAGAAATGAAGATTGTTAGGAATAGTACCAAGAGATAACTAAGAGGGGGGGGTGAATCAGTTATCTACAAGTTTCAATTATTTATCCAATTAAGTATACTTAAACATAAAGCATAAACACAATGAAAGAACACTTGAACACAACACCAATATTTTGTTTACGGTGAAACCCAAATAGGTAAAAATCTCAGTGGGAATTAACACCCACTAATAATCTACACTAGTGTATTATGATCCTTGTTAGAAGATCATTAACCCTGTTAGGAGTTATTTTACAATGTGTTTAGTATAGTAGACCTTGTCAAGGGTTGTACCCTATTAGGATTCTTTTACAATTAACCCTAATAGGGGTGAGGACACACTGTCCGAGAGCACACTGCTCAAATGGGTGAAGGCTACAACCTTTTGAATAACAGATACACACTATATCTTGATCTTGGTGAACTTTTCTTTGACCTACTATTTGGATTAGTTCCAATGTATAGCAAAAATACTTTACTTGGTCACATAGACCTTCTTCTGATGGCTCAATACTTCACACACTCTGCTCTGCTCTTCACAATCAACTATGAACCATACTCTAGCAATCACAAATGACTACCTATAAATATCTTTCCTCTAAATGATATAATCAAGTTATCCTATTAGAACCACCTTGAAATAATATTAGAGAAGCCATAATAAACTCCAATAATAATTCTTTCAGCTCTACTAAGCACACAACACATTCTGGGACCTCTCCAATAATGATAATTGTAGACGCATGCTACACATTGTCGACTCTACCAAAATAACTGAATCTTTCTCCTCAAGCTAAATTACATCACGTGCTCTTAAAAAAACATTACTAACTCTTATCCAAGCACTAATCTAAGGGTGCATACCAAAATGATAGGCGCAACTCTTGTACTAATAAAATCTCTATCGACTCTTCTGAATAAGCACAGGAAACTACTACTAGTAAATAGCGACTGCATAACTTCACTTCTACTAATCATCAGACTTTGCATCCATGAATATAACATCACTAGCATGTCTCAATCACATATCCAAACATGCAAGGCTCTATGATAACATTACAGACAATCACACATAGAACACTTCTTATTGCTCTGTCAAGAACACTGCTGACACAAGCTTCTCTATAACTGTCTGTACTAATAGTTAACCTCTATGTCCATAATATCATGTTCATAACATGTTTATGCTACATATACTTAAATCTTACTACATAATTCTTCCATGCATGCTACTTACCATATTTGTCATCAATGAAAAACATACAGTCAGCAATGGCTTGCTGGCAAATCTCCAACAATCTCCCCCTTTGGCATTGATGGAAACATAGGGAATGAAAAACACCACCAACCCTAATGAAAAATTATTTTATAACATTCTCCATTTCCTCATCAAAAACTCTCCCAAGGATGAATCCTCAATCTGCTACAATATTCTTAAATATTCTCCATTTCCTCAACTGAACTGCTTTCATGATTGAATGTTACTCCCCCTAAGTATAATCTACCTTCTTTTATTTTTGTTTTTCATGATTGTATACTACTCCCCCTTTGACATCAATGGAAAAGGGCATCAATCAGTTTAAGCATCAGTACTACTCCTGAAGTAGAGTAGTCAACCATCCATAAGTCCCTGAGGACTGATGCTCTTTCTTCTTATTTCTAAGCAGAATCAGGGAAGGGAATTACTCCCAATTTCTCCCTGAGATAATCAAAAGTATCCTTTTGCAAAGGCATTGTGAATATTTCTACCAACTAATATTTAGTACTCACATAGTCCAACTTGACCTTTTTCACTGCCACTTTCTCTCTTAGGAAGTGATACTTGATCTCAATGTGCTTTGTTTTTGCATGCATCATAGGGTTCTTTGACATGTTGATAGTGTTGGTGTTATCACAATGAATAACAATAGGATAATCAATCTGAATTCCAAAATCCTTTATCATTTTCTTAATCCAAACAATTTTAGAACAATTTATGGTTGCTACAACATACTTTGCTTCTACTATTGACTAAGAGATACAATTTTTCTTCTTTCTTGTCCATGTGACAAGTCTGTCACCATGAAACACTACTCCACCTGATGTACTCTTTCTATCATCAACGCATCCTGCCCAATCAGTATTAGTATACACATGATGCTCAACATTTTTTGAATTAGGATATCATAGACCATAATCTATAGTGCCCTACAAATATCTAAATATTATCTTTACTACTATGAGGTGACTTTGTTTAGGCTCTGTTGCAAATCTTCCAACTATGCCAACTACATTGGAAATATCAGGTCTAGTTTGAGTAAGATATATGAGTTTACCAATCATTGACTTGTATAATCTTGTATCTACTATAGGAGAATCATTTTCTTTTGTAAGCTTTCATCCTATTATCATAGGTGTTCCTATTGGCTTGCAATTATCCATCTTGAATTTCTTTAGTATCTCTTTCACATACTTGGATTGATTAATAAAAATACCTTTCTCTATCTACTACACATTTAGTCCCAAAAATTATTTGATAGGACCAGTCATGCTCATCTCAAACTCACTCTGCATTTCTTTAGAAAATTCTACACTTAGTTTGTCATTACCCCCAAAGATAATGTCATCAAAAAATATAGCCACAAGTTTTAGTCCTTCTACTGTCTCTCTTATGAATAGATTATAATCTACTACTCCTTTCTTGAATCCAATCTTGGTTAGATATCCATCAAGTCTCTCATACCATGCTCTAGGAGCTTGATTAAGTCCATAGAGGGATTTCTTCAATCTACATACCATATCAAGTTTGTCTATAGGGTGAATCCTTATGGCTATTCAATGTACACTTTTTCTTTTAGATCTCCATTCAAGAATACTGACTTAACATCCATCTGATAAACTTTGAAGTTTTTGAATGTTTCAAAAGCTAAAAATAATTTAATAGCTTCTAACCTGCTCACTATTGCTAAAGTGTTTGAATAATCAATAACTTCTCTTTGCACATATCCCTTACATACTAATCTTGCTTTATTCCTCACTATTGTACCATCTTCATTCATCTTGTTTCTAAATATCCACCTTGTTCCAATCACATTCTTATCACTAGGTCTTGGGACCAATTCCAAAGTGTCATTCTTGATAATCTAATCTAATTCTTCTTTCATTGCATCATGCCAATCTAAATCATTGCATGTATCTTCAACACTTAAGGGTTCAATCTGAGATAGTAAACATACTACCTCATTGTTTGCAGAACTCTTAGCTTTTGATCTTGTTGTGACTTTGCTACTCTGATCTCCAATGATGTGATCCTTAGAGTGATATCTATATGTATACTTTGGAAGCTTAGGTGATGTTGAATCATCTTCCTTCTGAGTTTCTTCTTCACTTATTTCAGGATCATTGAATAATACATCAATACTGTCAAACATCTCTACAACAACTGTCTCACTAGTGGAAGGTGTGGGTTCTTCTTCAATCATAGGTGAGTAATCATGATATCTTTCTTGAACCATGAACTTTTCATCAATCTTAACATGAGCACTTTTAATGATCTTCTGTAATCTCAAGTTAAAACATCTATAAGCTTTACTTTTAGTAGAGTGACCAAGAAAAATACCTTCATCACTTCTTGCATCAAAATTTCCTATTGCTTCATCCCTCTTGATGTAGCACTTGCTTCCAAAGATTCTAAAGTATTTTACTATGGGAATATTACCAAACCATAGCTCATAAGGTGTCTTATCTGCGCCAGGCCTCAAGTGTATTCTATTGTTGGTATAGACTATTGTATTGACTGCATCTCTCCAATAGGTATGTGCAACTTTTCCTTCAATCATGATGGTGCGTGATGTATCAAGGATGATCCTATTCCTTCTCTTTACAATCCCATTTTGATGAGGGGTTCTAGGTGCACTTAACTATCTCTTTATGCCATGTTCTTTGTAGTACTCATAGAATATGTCAGATGTGAATTCTCCTCCTCTATTTGATCTTAGAGATTTTATCTTTAGTCTAGATTCATTCTCAACCTTAGCTTTGAATATTTTGAACTTCTCAAATTCTTTTGACTTATCTTTCAAGAACACAACCCACATCATTCTAGAATAATCATCTAAAAACAAAATGAAATAACTTTCACCAAAGTATGATCTTGTTTGAGTTGGGCCACATAGGTCTGTATAAATCAGATCCAACTTGTTTTCTGCAAAATTATGCTTGCTCCTGAATGAATTCCTTACATGCTTTCCCATTACACATTCCCTATAGATAGTATCAAGTGGCTTTTCTATGCTAGGTAGGTCTCTAACTACCTTAACATTACTGATCTTTACTATGTTATAAAAATTAATATGACATATTCTTTTGTGCCACAACCAACTATCATCTACTTTAGCAACAAAACAACTTGCTTCTGGATTAAGCTGAAAAACATCACCTTTAGTCTTTGATCCTGATGCAATCATTTATTCTTCTTTGTTGTTAATGATGCACTTGTTTCCATTGAATTCCAACCTGTAACCTTTTTCAAGTAACTACCCAACACTTAGTAGGTTATGTTTTAAACCATCAATATAAAGAACATCATCAATGTTGTTATTTCCATCCAAGGTGATGGCTCCTCTACCAGTGATGGGTTTGGGAGTGTTATCTCCAAACCTAACCATGCCTCCTTTGTATCTTTCCAAATGAACAAATCTATCTTTGTCTCTTGTCATGTGATGTGAGCAACCACTATCAATGATCCAATCTGTCCTGATGTCAGCTTGTGAAATCACTACTAACTCTTATGAATTCTTTTCATCTTCAAGAGCAATGAATCCAATTTCCTCTTTTGCTGATTCTTCATTTGATACTTCATCTCCAGCATAGTAGCATTACTTTGTATACTTAGGCTTGTAGTTTTTCTTGTACTTCTGAACTCTTGTAGGACACTTAGATGCAAAGTGACCAATCTTGTTACATGAAAAGCATTTAAATGGAAATTGACCTTCATATTTTCCTTTTCCTTTCTTTTAGAAATCATAGCAATGAAACCATATAGTGTTTTCTCTTCATCCTCATCATCAAAATTACTAGAAGTGTTTATAGATTTCTTACCATGGATCGAAGCTTTGAAGGCTATCTCACTTTTAGGCCCTGTCTTCAAACTTGATATCTCAAATGCAACAATCTTGCTGATTAAGGTTTCTCTTTTAAAGTTTTCTAAAAATTGCATAGTCTCATCAAGGATGTTTATCTTTCTTTCATATTCAAGTTTCAATGTAGTCATCGGTTTATCCATGATGTCTTCTTCTAAGATTTCTCCACCATTATATCTAATTCTAGCAACTGCTTCATTGATCCTTTGGTTGTAGGCTCTTATGTTCTCCTTGGATAGCATCTCCAAGGTATTATACTTTTTCTTCCATGTCTTTCTGCATGCATTATTTTCTTATTTATCTCCTTCAAACATGTCTTCTAGGTGCTTCCATATCTTATGGGCTATGTCTACTTTCTTTATCTCTGAAAACTCACTATCAAATAGGGCGCTGATAAGGGCTTCTTTTGCTATTGCATTCTAATGGAACCAATCCTTCTGCTAGCTAATAACATCATCCTTTGCAAGATCTGCTAAAGAGGGGATCTAAACTTCTTTGATAACCACTTCAAAAACTTCAAAAGTAATGCATTGTAAATGTGTCATCATCTTATTCTTCCAGTCAAGATAATTATCTCCATCAAACTTAGGACTGTCTTTTCTAAAGAATTCCATTTGATCAACCTCAAGCTATTAAAATTTCTCTCTGAGGCACTTGGCTCTGATACCAATTGTTAGGAATAGTCCCAAGAGATAATTGAAGGGGGGGGGGGGTGAATAAGTTATCTACAAGTTTCAATTCTTTATCCAATTAAGTATACTTAAACATAAATCATAAACACAATGAAAGAACACTTGAATGCAACACCAATATTTTGGTTGCAAGAAAACCCAAATAGTTAAAAACCCCAGTGGGAATTGACACCCACTAATAATATGCAATAGTGTATTATGATCATTGTTAGAAGATCCTTAACCCTATTAGGATTTTATTTAAAATGTGTTTAGTATAGTATACCTGGTAAAGGGTCAAACCCTATTAGGAGTCTTTTACAATTAACCCTATTTGGCATGAGGACACACTATCCGAGAGCACACTGCTTAAATGGGTGAATGCTAAAACCTTCTGAATAACAGATACATACTATATCTAGATCTTGATGAACTATACTTTGACCTATTGTTTGGATTAGTTCCAATTTATAGCACAAATACTTGATCACATAGACCTTATTCTGATGGCTCAATACTTTGCACACTCTTCTCTACTCTTCACAATCAAGTATGAACCACACTCTAGAAATAAAAAATGACTGCCTATAAATATCTTTCCTCTAAATGATATAATCAAGTCAGCCTATTAGAAACACCTTGAAATAATATTAGAGAAGCCATAATAAATTCCAATAATAATTTTGTCAGCTCTACTAAGCACACAACACATTCTGGTATCTAATAATGATAATTCTAGATGCACACTACACACTGTCGGCTCTACCAAAATAACTGAGTCTTTCTTCTCAAGTTGAATTACATCATGCACTCTTAACCAAACAATACTAACTCTTCTCCAAGAACTAATCTAAGGGCACATACCAAAATGATAGGCGCAACTCTTGTACTAATAAAATCTCTACCAGCTCTTCAGAATAAGCACAAGAAACTGCTACTGGTGAATAGCGACTACATAACTTCACTTCTACTAATCATCAGACTCTACGTCCATGAATGTAACATCACTAACATGTCTCAATCATATATCCATATGTGCAAAGCTCTATGATAATTGTATGGACAATCACACATAGAACACTATCTGTTACTCTGTCAGGAACACTGCTGACACAAGCTGCTATATTACTATCTGTATGAACATTTAACCTCTATGTCCATGACATAATGCTACATATACTTAAAACTTACTACATAAGTCTTCCATGCATGCTACTTACCATATGTTTTCATCAATGAGAAATATATAGTTAGTACTCGCTTGTTGGAAAATATCCAACAAAGATAAGATCCAAGATCATGCAACTACTCACATACTTCACAATATACTGAAGATTTTTATCTCTACAAAACTATCTATAGTATAAAGTTTAAGCTTTAACCATAGAGTCTAGACACTTCAAAATAATAGCGAAGTTATTCAAAAACCAAAAATTATTAACTGCCACACTTAATTTTTCTGATGTCTATGATCTTCCATTACATTTGCTTTCCAAAATATGTGGTTTCTTCTCAACTCCACCTGGCATGCATCTATGTTACTTGAATTTTTAGAAACTTAACATACATCAATGGTGGCCCTCATAAATTTTTGCTATGGGATTCCTACATATTGAAAATAATCCATAATTCTCTACTTAAGCTACACATAGACAACTTAAATAGTATGTACCTTAAATGTAACAGTATAAATATTTCTATATCCTTGAATCAACCATATATATTGCATTAGCTTAAGAATTATAAGTGCTAAACTTTGAACAATAGTTTTACGTTTGCACTTTAACTCGATATTATCTTTCTTGTTGATTACCACTCACCCACTATAGATTATAGGTCTCTGCATAACTTTCATATTCTATAGCTACTTCACAAATTTGATTAATAAGACATAAATAAACTTGGACTCCATGCTAGTGTTATTTTATTATAAACAAAAACAACTAGTGGTAGTTTGTAAATGGCATAGATAAACAAGGATTGTGTATGAAGGAAATATTGCACTATATAATTCCTTATAGAAGGCTAGCACCACAACTAGTGATCTAAGATCTGAATTTGATCAAATTATCTACATCTTTTTTAATCACTAAATTGGAAATTTTATTGGGGTCCTCAACCTTGAAATGTAATTTTGTTTTTTCATTAGAATATTTGAAAATCTAGACCAAGCCAACCCTACACCCGCATTCAATATTATTGTGAAGACACTACATCTTCCTACATACCAAAAAGCCAAGCTGAAAGACCTTAACTAGAAAAATGGAAGAAACCATCTAAACTCTGCCACTCTAAACCTAGCCACATCTTTAGAGAAGCAAAAATAAATTATCCCAATAAAAGGAAACTGAGGCCAATAGTAGAATCTTTTGACCGATTCTAAGGTTTTATCTAGGCCATAATGCCTTGCCAAGCTACCACAATGATTTTCCTTAATGTTATTTTCCCTCATAGACCCTCTTGGAACACAAAGCAATCCACCCTTAAAAAGAATTCCATTTTGTATCAAAAAATTAGAAAATTCAGTGTGGTACCTAGCTATCAAAGGATTCATTTTCCTCTTTTGGCCATTCAAAAACACATTTTCTACCACCTTTAATAGTATTGATGATAGGAGAACAAATGCCACTAAAGTTTCTTATGAACTTCCTATAAAAACTACATAATCCATGAAACATTTTTACCTCAGTGGCTGATGTAGGTGATGGCCAATTGAGAATGGCTTCTACCTTAGAAGGATCCATCTTCAAACTCCCTTTTGAGATCACAAAACCCAAGAAGACAAGCTCCTCCTAAAAGAATGAACACTTTTCCAAGTTCACCTCCAAGCCTTCTTCATGGAGCCTCCTTAAGACCCGATCACAAATACTAGTGTGCCATAGTCTCCCATCTATAACTAGTGAGATGCACATAACTCATGTACCTCATGCTAATATGCTTGGATACCTTGTATACACTATTTTTCATTAGAATAGACATTATCCAAATAGTTAGTATTTATATAAAGTGTTGTAACACATAGGTGGTCCTCCTTTTACACCAATTAATAATAGTGACAACCCTCACAAGTGGTTGAATAATGTCTATTCTAATCCAAGTACACTAGCATGAGGTACATGAGTTATGTTCATCTCACTAGATATAGATGGGCATTAATTATCAATTGAATGATACATTCCCATAAAAATGTGAACTTCTATTAATCTAAAAACTCTCATGTTAAACAACTACAAAATAAAGTCAACATAGTTCCTTTAACACAACCAAAGTTAAAATTAAATTATTCGAAAAAGGGTTTTTGTTTTGAGTTAATTGGTTTATGTAAATCTATTTTAGCAACCGTTATCTTGATAAAATCTCTATTTGGTTTTAGCACCCATGTTAGTTTTGAAGTAAACAGTGGTATAATATCATTCAAGTTTTCTAAATTGTGGTAAATTTTTGTGTTATACCCATATGGATCAATGGCAAGGTTTTAGTCTCTATAACCTATGTGGGTAGTTCTTGTTTATATCCCTATTTCATATTCAGTTTTGAAAGTATTGAAAGTATTGAAGTTGACTAATTCTAGATCAGGTATAGTTAAATTGTCCTTGTTGCCCTAGAATGACATCTTTGTTCAAACCATTGATTGCAAACATTTTTTAAGTACTTGAATCTACAATAGAACAATAGTGGTGAATGTATGATTATTATAATCATATGATTATATGTTATAATATTTATGTAATAAATGTAGTAATGATGGTGCGGTGCATTATTGATATAGGCATGATGGCTCTTGTCAATGTGCCAAACTATCAATGTGGTGGTGGGCAGTGTGTGTTGAAGACTTCACGGATACAAAATAACCCTGGATGACAATTTTGGTGCTTCGCAAATATAAAAAAGGTTGCTAATGTGTATATATTTAATGTTTCTAATGTAAATAATATTCATTATATTATAAGAACTAATGTAGATTGGGCATCATAGGGAAATAATGGTTTCAGATACTTTAGTTGGGTCAATGAAAACTCATCTACATCTATCTGCCCATTTCCACTTATCTGCGATGAAGGATTTCAGTGCAAAATGTGTCAGGCTAGGGAAAATTCCAAAATTATATTTTTACGATGCCTTCTCTATATTGTAATCACATATTTTTATTATGACCATATGTAGAGATAAACTCAGGAATTAGTCAGTTTAGTATTTTTATATTGTAACTAATATTTTAATATGGATATGACGTAACTTCTCTTTTCCTCAAGTGTGCATATAGTATGGTTTACATTTTTTTTTAGAGTAATTCTTCAGGTTTATGGCTCAGGTGAGCCCTAGTCTCCTATCAATCACATGATTTAATGTATAGTGTTTTCTTGGTTATTCCATTTGTTCCTTGACCTTTGAAGGCCATTGTCTAATTTCAACTATACCTAATGATCCATCAATAGTTGTCTCAATAGGATTCATGTTGCAATGCCCAAGTTGTGAGATGGGAAAGAGAGGCCCCTTGTATTCCTCAAGTTGTTTTGGATGCCAGGGCACATGCTGCTAAGGAGGCCATGAAGCTGGAGAAGGATATTGAGAATGAAAATGGTGGGGCTGGAGTTTACTCTACAAGCTTGAAGAAGTAGTATATTTTGGCAAATGAAGAGTGGAAAGAAGATGATATTCCTAAAATCATGGATAGACACAATGTTGTAGACTTTATTAATCCAGATATCTTGTAGAGGCTTGAAGAACTAGAGAGGGAAGAAGGGCTTTGGATGGTAGCTAAGGGTGATGAGGATGATGATATGGGGGAAGATGAGATGGGCTTGTGAACATCTACTGAATATAAGGTCCTTGAGAGATCAATCAATTAGGATGAGTGGATGAGGATGATAAGATGGGGGAAGTTGAGTTAAATCCTAATGAAAAGGAAGCTCTAGCTGCAATTAGGAAGAAGAAGATGCTTTCGTTGAACAAAGATTGAAGAAGAGTACTGCAAAGAGTAGGCCTATCGTACCAAGGAAGTTTGACAAGAACAAGGAATATGGCTCAAACAGAATGGGAAGACATCTTTCTAGCCTAGGATTGGATCCTTCAATAATTAGCTTGATAATAAATGAAGTAGATGAGAGTTGAGAAAATAGATTCCCAAGAAAAATCTTGTAAATGAACTGTGTGTACCCCAATTCTTGTGCCTTCTACGCGTACCTAAATGATATATTTGAAACAACAAGGGTAAATTTAGCCTTACCCTTATTGTTTCAAATATATCATTTATTTACGCATAGAGGGCACATGAATTGGGGTACATATAGTTCATTTATGGGATTTTTCTTGGGAAACTATTTTCTCATCTGTCATCTACATTATTATGAAGCTAATTGCTGAAGGATCCAGGCCCAGGCTAGAAAGATGTCTTCCCAAACACATAAAAAAATACACATAAACATGATAGTTGAGAAACATAAATGTAGATTCACAATAGCTGAGAAACATAATTGTAGGCATCATGGTCACAATTTTTTGGAGACAATGTAATTGAGTTGTATACCTAGATGATGGAGAGCGATTTATACTCCTCTAATTCCAAGTTGACACTGTAGGATCCAAAGACCATAGATAAGGAATAAATTTAGAGAGTGGAGGAGGTTCATAATGACCAAAATAATATAGGACAAACCTCAAGTTAAATGAGGCAACTGCAAACATTTTAATAAAATTCTATTAAAATATTTTCAATTGCCTCATTTAACTTGAGGTTTGTCTTGTATTATTTTTGTTGTTATGGCCCTCCTCCACTCTCTAAATTTATTCCTTATCTATGGTATTGGGATCCCACCGTGTCAACTTGGAACTGAAGGAGTAGAAGTTTCTCTTCATCGTCTGGGTATACCACTCAATTATGTTGTCTCCAAAAAAATGTGACCATGATGCCTACAATTATGTTTCTCAGCTATCATGTCCCAGGACCCCTTATGATCCTTTATGACCATTTATGACCTCTAAGAATGCATCTTAGAGGTCTTAAAATGTCGTAAAGGGTCATAAGAGGCTCCTAGGAGGGGCTAGATGAGCTTCCACCTTCACGTGGTTGGCCCTGTTAAGTAGATAATGTTAATTAAACTATTCTTGAAACAAAGAGAAGCTCAATAATTTAAGGTCTCAATCCACAGACAAATTAAATTAGACTTACTATCTAGATTGAGTACCAGTGTAGAGATGATGATTCAATAACCTATGTTTATAAAACCTTCACAAATATCCTTTATTTGGCCTCCACTCATACCTCTTCTCAGAATCTAGAAACTTTGGATACTGTTTCTCATCCATGCATGAAATGTGCTAGTGATTGTATAAAATTACTTAAAAATAGTAAAGGGTGTTGGGAATAGCCTTTGGATAACAAAGGTATTCCATTCTGGTGTGGGAGGTGTATTCAAATACGACATCCTAGTTGAGTTAGCCAGGCCTTATCAATGCAAGATCAATGATATTAGGTCTCAATATTTTCTCTAATAGCATACTTGCAAGCCCGTTGACAAATCTTTGTAATATCGGCTCCACTCAATCCTTGGGTATAACGGGCCAATGCCATTAGGTCCACATCCTTTTAGATGGATGATTTTCTCAAGAAAGACTTGAAAATTTGATAACATGAGGACTCATCAGGTTAAGGACTCTGTCTGCAGCACCACCAACATCTCCAACAAGCAGATGGATTGCTAGAGCCCAAAGTAGTTTGGAAAATAGAACAAGCAAGGACCCGCTGGTATGTATTAAATAGAATATAATTTTTAGCATATTATTATCATTCTATTTCTTTGTTATAAACATGCCAAAGACTATGTTAGGCTGATAAAATATGGGGATTCTCTTTACCACTGTAAATCTTTGAAGGTTGTTGCACTTGGATGGATGTGTACCATTGTTAAGAGAATTGGAACGAGTTTGGCTTACCTTGAATTGGACCAAGTTTGGCTTACAAAAATTTCCTAGCTCGTGCCAAAAAACCCAATTCTAGTGCTTGTACTACATGACTGGTGCCAAAATAGGGCTCTCCCAATCACTGACTATGACCCACTGGCAACAAGCAACATAACAAGTGTGGACACCTGAAGATAAATATCTGATAGGGGAAAAGTACCTGCAACAATAGAGGCAATAGTTGTAGATACAGATGAGGATCTCCTAGAAATCCCTAATATAATAAATACGATGAAGAAAAAACTAAAAAGAGTAATGCAAAAATTATTACTATTTTGGAATATGCAAATCCAATTGAGGAGATGCTGAAGAGGATAGATAAATTGATGGCACGAGCATGTCATTTTGAAGTAAGCAGTAATGAATCTTTAGCTATAACAAAAGCTCAATAAAGGTTTATATTTTATACTCTTTTATGTCATGAACTAAAATATGTATGTGTTCTTGTTACAAGATTTTTTTCTTACTCAATTACCTGGTCATGGACATCGTAGTGAGGCCAGTAGTAGCATCATGCAAAATAGTAATAATTTATGCATTGACTCTTTTTAGTTTTTTCTTCACCGTATTTATTATATTAGGGATTTCTGGGATATCCTCATTTGTATCTACAACTATTGCCTCTGTTGTTGCAGGTGCTTTTCCCCTATCCTGAACATCAAATTGTGATAAAAATATTAATAAAACTATCATTATAACTCCATGAACATTGTTTTAAGTAATTATCTATGAATGTTGTCTATTAATATTGAATTATATGTCATGTTAATGAATATTTTTATGTGTTAATGAATTCTTGATTAGTGTTGCATATTAATGAATGTTATATCATATTAATGGATGTTATGTGATTGTATTGATTGAATGTTATAGTTCATAAATGGATGAATTAAGTGTGTAATTAGATATTAATGGGGAATTTAGATTGATGTTAGGGGGAGGGGGGGTGAGGCCAAATGAGCTTCCACCTTCACGTGGTTGGCCTTGTTAAGTAGAGAATATTAAAGTATTCTCGAAACCAAGTGAAGCTCAAACTAACATACCTTCATCATTTAATCAATTTCATTCATTCTAGGTCTTTGCACATAAGTGCATTTTGAATGTGTCATTGTCAGGAAACTATCAAATAAAAAACTAGAAGGGCCAATAGTCAACTTCTCATTTTCATTGTCTGGCATGATTCAACTTCATTTTGTGTAAGTATTCTCATATCGGATGTGTCAACCTCTCTTGGCCTAATGTGGATTATTTCATTGGTTTGTTTTTTTGAGTAGGTGAAGTGTTAAATCAGTTCCTATCTTCTATTCTTAATTTGTTCAAACTCTAGGAGGGCCTGAGAGATATACTCAACATAGAATTGACTGCTAGTCTGGGCAATTGAACACACCAAGTCTTTGGATTTGAGAGAAAGAGTTGGGTAATGTTGTTTCTGGAGACCTATGTAATTGTCCTCGATGGCCTCTTTTTCTTTTAATAGGTTATTTTTATATATATGTAGTGTCCAAGTTTTTTTTTTAGTACAGATTGTTTTTGTGTATATGCTAGTGCTATGGAACCTAAATAAACAATTATAAATGTAATAGATAATGTCTTTGATGAAGGAATTGATGTAACAGATGTAAACAAAAATCCATGCTTAATGTCATTTTTTGCAAAATGAGTTTGTCTATTAGCATATCAGATTTTGTTACACCCTTCATGACTGTAATGTTTAAGTTAAGTATTGATACAATTTTCTAAAGTAGCAAGTTCTATTGTCATTGTCTTTTTTCTAGTGGTTCTGAGGAGATCAAGAATTATCAAGGAAAGATATTGAAGTGGAAAGGAAAAGTTTCTGAGAGGTTACAAATATTGAGTCATCGATTAGGTATAGTTTTTTTTAAGTAATCTCTACAAAAATGGTTAATTTTTCCTGAATTTTTAAAATAAGTCATAATTATTCAGTATCATATTCTTAGCTACAAGTTACAGGTCTTCATACCATAAATTTTAGAGTTCAACTCTTACATGGACAAAGTTGTACGTTATATTGAACCATCTGTTATCTTTTTTGACTCTTTAGTTGTCAGAAATATTAAATTCGCGTCCTAGTTGTCATTATGTTTGGGACATAAAGCTTTATTTAACTAAATTAATTCTTTTAATATTGAGATAAAAAATCTACAAATAAATCCTATACTTGAGACTGCATAGAAAACTATCATATGAAGAAATACTGAAATGGTGGTATCAAAGTTCCTTACAAGAAATCCACGTATCAAAATCTAGTTGTAGGATTGAAGAAAAAGATAAGATAAAAAAGTTCATAGGCCCATACAAGACACCCACCAAAATATAGACCATCAATTTATAGAACCCTTGCAATATATCCCAAGGAAAGACATGTAGTGAAAACCAAATAGATAGAAAAAAGAACATAACCATATGTTGCCTCACCTGTTTGAGGTAAGCCAAACTCAGTCCAATTCTCTTAATAATGGTACATATCTGTCCAAGTGTAGAAAACTTCAAAAATTTGCAATGGCAAAGAGAATCCCCATATTTTATCGGCCTAACATAGTCTTTGGCCACTTTGGCAATGAGATTGCAAGCAATATTGATCTAGCCACGTGCCAACTTATAGTGATCTTTATCATATAAAATATTTAGTAGATCTCCATAAAATGGATGCACATCATCTTGGCGGGGGAAATCATCTTGGAATATCTCCATAAAATGGATGCACACCATACCTATCAGTTGAACTAGACTTTCTTTGTTGTAGAATTGATTTAGTATAGAATATTTTCTAATAGGATTTTTTTTTAAAAGAAAGGTTTTTGTAGCATTATATACCACTTGAGAAAAAGTTTCCATAGCTAATTTTCCATAGCTGGTGTCAAATTGAATAGCATTGGCTATTTATCAATGGAAGGTCCCTGCTAGAACAGACACATTTGTCACTTCATTAAGATGACAATTGTGTACTAAGTTTCCTAACTGTATAAGTCATCGTCATCTTTATTATCTACTATAGTAAATACATCTAAAGCAGTAGCAGAAGCAGCAACAGGTCTATCTAGAAATCAAAATTCAAAACCAAAGCCTCAAGATTGTTGTAGTATTTGTGCAAAGGCTTGATACTTCTGAATATCAGCATCACTGACACTTTTTGGGCATATTTCATTGACTCCTCAAAATGAGCAGCCTTTATTTCAGCTACCTCATCACTATCATACTCATCCATTACCTCAGGGTTCTCACTTCTTTTTTGTAGCTATCAGTTGAACTAGACTTTCTTTGTTGTAGAATTGATTTAGTATAGAATATTTTCTAGCGGGATTTTTTTTAAAAAAACAAGGTTTTTGTAGCATTAAATTGAAATAATAAGATACAAGTTGAGAAAAATTGAATCAAAAAATGTAAAAGTCTAACAAACCAGTTCAAAAAAACCATTAAGAAATTCATAACCAAATCTAGTTTGCAAAAGCCGCCACAATTGAAACCCACCTTCTCAATATTTTCTCTAATAGCATACTTGCAAGCCCGCTGACAAATCTCTATAATATCGACTCCATTGAATCCTTGGGTATAACGAGCCAATGCCATTAGGTATAATGAAAACTATTTTCTTGGTTGCCATACCATCCATCTCCATCAACAACTAGTTAAGGACTCTGTCCATAGCACCACCAGCATCCCCAACACTTCTTCCACGCTGCAAACATGAAAACCAATTATGCATCACTAGTCAGAGCCTATCTCTCAAATAGTTTTTAAAAAATGAAAAAACCCACAGTTTCACGTAGAGAAAAGCATATCGATTGCTAGAGCCCATTGAAAAATCTCTGTAATATCTCATCAATAAATATAATGGATGGGGCATTCTTCTCAGCCTCCTCAAAAGACTTTTGGAGATTTCTTTCAATTTCTCTAGCCAACTTTGACATGATCTCAGGTCCATTGATACAGAAAAAGAAGGTACCAGTTTCATTTGCCACTACCCTAGCAATTAAAGTTTCCCAAAACCAAGAGGCCTATAGAGAAGAATACCCTTTGGGGGCTTCACACCAATAGATTTGAAGATTTGTGGGCATCTAAGAGGAAGCTCTACCAATTCACAGATCATGTAGAGTAGAGTAGATGGATTTCTAGAGCCCAAAGTAGTTTGGAAAATAGAATGAGCAAGGACCCACTGGTAACAAGCAACAGAATGAGTGTGGACACCTGAAGATAAATATCTAGACTAATCACTGATCAAGATGCCATTGGTGATTAGTTTGGATATTTATCTTCAATTATTTTAAAACACTCTACATTTCATCAAAATTTTGACATACTCACCATGGTCGATGTTTTGACTCACCTTCATCGAAAGCATGGGCTAGTTTGGTCTAAAAAGAGACCATTCTATGTCGAAATGTGGCATCATGGGTTTGGCATCCTAGTCGGAGCCTCTAAATATTTTGACCAATATTGATCTAAAGTGTGAAAAAATGTGGTCAAAATATGACCATCACAAGTTTGGCATCCTGGTCGGAGCTACCAAATATTTTGACCAATATTAATCTTTATTGGTCGAATGACCAACCAATATACCAATACTTGCTAATATTATTTTTGACCAAGATTACCTTCGATTTTAACCAATATTGGCATCGATCATTCTATGGTTGTAGTAATGGGTCAATATTTTAACACCAATAATAGTGATGAACTAGTTGGTCGACTATTTGACCAAGCTGGGTAGAAAATTTGACCAATAGTGCATCGAAAAATGGTGCAAAATGTACTAGTGTTGGCTAAGGAATTTTGTTCAGTTGGAACTAACTCAGATAATGATGAAGAGTTCTATGAAGTCCCTTTCCAATATATCAAATATGATCTCATTGACTTTAACCATGTCCTAGCAATCACTGCCATAGACCTTTCATCCCTCATCCTTCCCCTCAAACACCCTGAACCCATCAATTGGGACCAACAAGATTCACCACCTAATTTAGACATATATAATTCAGATGAGGTAGTACTCATACTATTCAAACTTAAGAATCTCCAAGATCATGAGCACAACATATTCTACAATAAAAAAGCCTACTTCGGTAGCTAAGTCAATTCTCTTAGTGAAAAAAGTGAAAATGAAAATAAAAATAAAAAAGAAAATAAAACACCCTCTAGTGAAAACCTCCCCGAGGCATCTTTGGGTGAAGAAAAAGAGAAAATAAAGGACACATCCTCTAGTGAAAACCTTTCTAAGGCACTAGAGGAGGGATAATTTGACTTTCCATTCATGTCAGAAAAATCCTCTATCCTAATTGAAGATACAATAGAGGTCAATCTTGGAACTACAGATAATCCTAAGATCACATACATAGCAGCATCACTCAATGAGAAAGAAAGGAAAGATATGACTGAGTTTCTTCGCAAGACACAAATGAATTTTGCATGGTCCTATAAAAATATGCCCGGTTTGGATCATGATCTTGTAGTATATCATCTTGCAGTGGATCCTACAATAAAGCATGTCAAGAAAAAATTAAGAAAGATGCATCCTCAAATTGCCTTGCTTGTTAAAACAAAATTACAGAAAATGCTAGATGCTAAATTTATCTGACCTATAGATTATCTAGAATGGGTCTCTAAAATTGTACCAGTGGGTAAGCCTTCTAGCAGTATAAGAATTTGTACTGACTTTAGAGATCTCAACTTGGCATGTCCAAAAGATGATTTTCCACTACCTAAAATTGATATTATAGTGGATTTGACTATCGAACATGAGATGCTATCTCTTATGGATGGTTTCTTTGGAGATAATCAAATTAGGATAGCAACTGAGGATCAACACAAGAAAACTTTTACTACACCATGGGGTACATTTTTCTATCAAGTAATGCCTTTCAGTCTTAAGAATGCAAGAACTACCTATCAAAGAGCTATGAAAATGATCTTTCATGATATCCTTCATGTCATTATGGAAGATTGTGTAGATGATTTTCTTGGGAAATTTCAAAAACAAGAATCACATGTAGCCATCCTTTCCAAAATATTTGAAAGATTGGAAAAGTACAAGGTCTAGTTAAATCCTAAAAAATGTGTCTTTGGTGTTCAGTCAGGTAAATTGTTGGGGTACATTGTGTCTTGATGAGGGATTGAGGTAGATCCTAAGAAGGTGAAAGCCATCTTAGATATGCCACCCCCATAGACATTGAAGCAACTTCATATTTTTCAAGGCCAACTTCAGCCTATTCATAGACTCATCTCTCAATTGGCAAATAAGGTGCATCCTTTTTCACATATCCTGCATAAAAATAATAAGTTCTTATGGGATTGTCTTTGTCAAAAGGCATTTGAGCAATTGAAACAATATCTAGCTAACCCACCAGTGTTGGTCCCACTTGTTCCAGGCCAAAATTTAATTCTTTACATATCTGATACATCAATTACATGTGGTGCCCTTCTAGCATAACTAGATGATAATGAAAAAGAGTGTGCTATTTATTACCTTAGCAGAACACTTGTTGGTTATGAATTGAACTATACTGCTATTGAGATAGCATGTTTGGTTGTGTTATTTTTCACACAAAAAATACATCATTACATGCTTAATAATAAGATACAACTTATTGCTAAGGTTGATCCTCTTAAGTACCTCTTGTCAAAAGCTTCTCTCACTATACGAACAACAAAATGGGTTGTGATCTTGAGTGAGTTTGACATTATTTATGTAAATCACAAAGCTATCAAAGGCCAAGTAATCATAGATTAGTTAGCATAAGCTCCTATTCAAGGTGATCATCCTATTGTTACAAATTTCCCAGATTAATCAATCATGACTATCACCTCAAGCATATAATAGAAACTTTATTTTGATGGATCTTATACACAAAAAGGCTCAGAAGGAGGATTCTTGTTTGTGACATTACAAGGAGATCTCATTCCTAAGTATTATAAGCTTACATTTCCTTGCAAAAACAAAATTGTAGAATATGAAGCTCTGGTAGCTAGACTTCGTCAAGCTATTTGTTGGAAGATCTCTAACTTTCTTATATTCAGTGATTCTCAATTGGTTGTTAAACAAGTTAATGATGAATTTCAAACAAAGGATGGAAAGCTCCTTCCTTATCACCACATGGTTGAGGATATAAAGACACACTTCATATAAATAACTTTTCAACATATCCCAAGATCTAATAACAAAGAAGCTGATGCAATGGCTACCATTGCCTCTTTGATAGATATACCAAAAAATAGTCAAAGGTGTGAGTTTCTTGTTGAGAATCTTATGGTCCCTACCTATGACCAGTCAAAGTATAAGATGGTATGTGAAATTGTTGGTCCTAATTCCCCCTAGTACCAAGACATTTATTCCTACCTTCATGATGAGATCATCCCACTTACCTTGTCCACTAATCAATGAAAAATCTTCATCCGTCAAACTTCTCGTTACACTATCCTAGGTGACACCCTTTTCTGAAAACACTTCGATGGAACTCTTCTTAGATGTCTAAATTTAGAGGAAGCACAAACAAACTTAGAAGAAGTACATCAAGGAATCTATAGGGTTCATTCCAATGGACTCACTTTAGCTAAAAATTTACTACATACTGGATACTATTGGCCAACTATGGAACAAGATGCATACCACTTTGTTAAAAAATGTGTTCCTTATCAACATCATGGTGATTTGATACATGCTCTTGCCTAAGAGCTCCATCCCACCATCACACCCTGACCCTTTTCATGGTGGGGTTTTGACCTTGTAGAACAAATATACCCTAATTCTTCCAATGGCCATAAATATATCCTTTCTGCTACTAAATACTTCACTAAATGGGTTGAAGCCATACCCCTCACTTATACTACTGGCAAGAAGATTTCCATGTTCATCTTGAACTATATCATTTGTTGCTATGGCATTCTGCAAGACATTCATACTGATAATGGAGCCCCTTTCAAAAATCAGGATGTCACTGAGCTTTGCATAAAATTTGGCATAACCCAACATTGTTCCAGTAAGTATTTCCCACAAGGTAATGGTCAAGCAGAGGCTACTAACAAAACTATCCTAAACATCCTCAAAAATATAGTTGATGATGCTGGCCATGATTGGCACCTTCAGCTAAATTCCACTCTTTGGGCCTACTGTACCTCCATATGTACCTCCACTAGTGCCACCCCATTTTCCCTTGTTTTTGGTTTTGAGGTTGTACTTGTTAGGAATGGGAACATTGAGAGGGGCGGTGAATCAGTGTTCACTGTATTTTATCTTTTTCACTTTAATCTTTAAAATGAAACTAAATGCTTAAGTACTAAAATGAACATCCACATAAACATGAAACATGAAATCAATGCATGACACCAATATGGTTACGGGGAAACCCAAATAGGTAAAAACCCTGGTGGGAATTGATACCCACTAATATTATGTACTAGTGTTTTGTGATCCTTGTTAGAAGATCCTTAACCCTGTTAGGAGTTTCTTTACATTGTATTAAGTACAATAGGCCTTGTCAAGGGTCAGAACCTTTTAGGAGTCTTTTACAATAGTCCCTATTAGGGGAGTGGATGCACTATCCTAGAGCTCACTTCTCAAGTGGTGAAGGCTACAACCTTATGATCTTAGATACACACTATATCTATTGGATAAACTATCACTGTGACACTACTTGTCAGATCAGTTCCTTTGATGCACTAGTGCTTTGAACTCTTGAAAATATCTAATACATCTTATAGACTCTTCACATACTTCTTCTCTTCTTATCAAAACTTTATATCAACTTCCATACTAATTATAATGGGCGCATCTCATATTTATATGCGCATACAAAACAAACAACTAGGTCGACCCTTTAACCAATTACATACAATGCTTCCAATTGAATTGTCTCAAGTGTGTTTACAAAAAAATATATATACATGTCAATAACCTAATTAAAATAGGTGCATAGCCTTTAGATCATTATAATATAACTGAAAATCAAAATGCTAATAGTCGGCTTCTTGCTATGTTCTTCTCTGGCACACACTGGCTATGTAACTTCAACTGTCTATATCTTTCTCATACTTACATATCTGATCATGCACTCATAGACTAAGAATGAATATAGTCTAACCAACTTATCTTCTAGGGTGCATACCATAATTCAGTCATACGCACATGCGCTGATGTTCTGAGCTTCAGGTACTTTGTACACTGTCTAGTCTTTAACACTTAGCTGATTTATGATCTTCTCATTAGGTGTGCTGACTCCAAACTTCTATATTAATTTTTTTCCATAATGAAAACACTATACCAAGTCATAAACACCAATATAGCCAAATTTCCAATAGTACTTCCCATAGAAATTGAGCTCCCCTCCCTTAGAATCTCCCTAAAGAATCTGATAACTGATAAGGAGTATCGAGTTGCTCACTTACAAGAATTACAACTCCTAGATGAATGCCACCTTAATGCCCTGAACCACCTTCATGTGTATCAAAATCACCTTCTTTTGTAGTTTAATAAGAAGATCAAGCCCCGAGAATTTGAAGTTGGTGATCCAGTCCTAAAACATAACATGAGAAATCTCAAGAATTGTGAGAAGAAAGGAAAATTTGAGCCAAACTGGTTAGGGCCTATTGTGGTTACATCAAAATTTGGCTCGAGAGCATATTAGATAGCTACGCCAAAGGGAGATCTACTCCCTGATCCTGTGAACATTATGCATTTGAAGAGGTTCTACACATGAGATTTAGCAGGTACCTGTGTCCAACAATTTATGATCGTGAAAAAAATCCTAAAAATTATAAAAAGTCCTGAAAAAATCCTAAAAATTATAAAATGTCTTGAAAAAATCATCATCCTAGTGAAAACCTAGAAAACAGGAACCTTGATGACAAAAAATAAAAAATAATTGAAAAAGGAAAAGATGCAATAAAATTCATCCTATGGTGAAAACCTAGAAACAGGCACCTTGGATAAGTACCATGGTGAAAACCGCTTGTTGGCGCCATGTGTAGTTCACCTAGATCCATCATCTATCAGGATACTTTCTCTTGTCCATTATTTCATTTCCCTCCTATGTTTGTGTGGGAGGCTAACCAAGTTCACCTTCCATCTCACTCACTTTGCACACACTCACCTATGTAGTTGACCCAATTCTCTTGAGCTCCATTGTGATCAGTAACACTCTTTCAAATTCACTGATCACATACGCCCTATCACAAACATATGGAGACTAATTACCCTTGTTGTCATTTGATCTATTGGTTTTTCCTTGACACTTATAAATAGCCTTGAATCAATCATCATTGGCCCTTCAGGATACATCTTTCTAAAGAAGACTCATCCAATCCTAAATCTAATTATTAGCTTTGTTCTGGGCAAGAACTATGGACTGAATGGTCGCTTGGTCATGAGGCCTTCCTTTTTGTTTTATCTTTTTGTGTTTAATCACACCTACTCTAGATGACCTAGATCTTCATATCTTGATTTGTTTAGATAGGATTTGGGGTTGATTCACAACTTTTTATGGTATGATGTGTCTTTTTGTTTGAGTGTCTAGTCTACGCATTTGAATCATGTTATCCTTGTTTATCTAGCATGTGGTACATGATTCCTATCAACATCAAAATAGGATATGCTCTCCCATGTTGACACAATGATAATCTACATTTAGGTTCATTGTACATTGGATACCTTCTTTTATTCACTTCCTCTACCCTCACCCTTCCTTTCGAGAAAATTGTCAAATTTTATTTTTTGTTCAATTTTCTCAAGGAGGCACATCCTCTTCCCATCATCACTTAGGCGCAACTCTTGGGGCATCTTGTTTTCTTCTTCTTTGACACAACGCCGATTTTGACACCACATCAAAGAGGGGCAAAAAGTAGACACCTAAAATTATCCATTCGTGTTCTAATATTAATTTTTATTAATATTTACCCTTAACATTATAGTTGATTTTTATTAATTAACTATATTGTTATATTCCTCTATTTATTTAATTAAACTTAATTTAATTAAATAAATTCATTTTCCTTTTGCATTCTAATATTAATTTTTATTAATATTCACCCTTAACATTATAGTTGATTTTAATTAATTAACTATAATGTTATATTCCTCTATTTATTTAATTAAATTAATTTTAATTAAATAAATTTATTTTCCCTTTGTATTTAAATTTTATTTAAATACTATAATATATTAAATTTAATTTAATATATTATCCCTCCATTCCCTTTATAAAATAAATTTTATTTATTTTATTCCTCCACTAGCCTAAAATTCTTCTAAACCATGATTAAATTAAATTTATTTTAATTTAATTATTTTCCCTTTTCCTATGCTTACCTTTTTCTAATATTCTTCTAATCTTGATTTAAAAGGTGGATTACCTCTAAACATGTGCACAATCACCTTTTCCAAGGTGGCCACCTCTCCATCTTTTTTTCTCCACCAATCATTTTCAAATCTCTTTTTCCCTCTCAAATAAAGTTTGACTTTTTTTCACTTCATCTTTTTGCCTCTTAATCCTATCCACTTATTTCTTTTTCCTCTTAATCCTTTCCACTCATTCCATTTTTCCTCTTCATCTTTTCCAAACCCTACCTAACCTTTAATCCTAGCCACTCATTCTTTTGCCTCTTAATCCCCATCGTCCAATCCTTTTGCAATTTCTATAAAAGAAGACCTCTCTCTCATTTGTAGGCTACTAAGAGTATTGTAAGCACAATCATTCTAAGCATTTTAAGCATCTAGCATTGTAGCATTTCAATTTCTTTAGCATAGTTTATTTGCATTTTCATTATTAGTTTAGATTTCAATTCTTGCATCATAGATTAATTTTGATTTCATAGCATAGTTTTGATCTTGCATTCTCATTCATAGTTAGTTTGCATTTGATTCCTTATTCAAAAAATTTGAAATATATTGCATCATTTTTCTTGTGCACTATCTTCTTCATAGATCTTGCACTTGCATATCATTGTGAGATTTGGGGCAAGTTTCTCACACTTAACTTCCAAAACCTCATATCTCATTTTATAGTTTTGCATTTAGATTGCATTTAATTTGTGTTGGGAGAGCATACCCACAAATAATCTTGAAGAGAAAATCAAACAAGGTTATTGGGTGCCCTTGTTTTAGCTCATTGAAGTTGTAGTGAGAATTACTTATTTTGTTGCATTTACTAACATCTAATGTGATTGTTTTTTCTTTTGGTGTTTTGTATTTGTAGAAAATAGGTGTATATTTACATTGCATACACTTCTAGAAAAACCTAAACCTATACTCTCATCCCTAATCACTCCCTAACCCTTCTCAAGGGGTGATTCCTAACCCTCTTAGCCTAAACCCTCTCTTGTTGACTTTGGGTCAACACCCTCATTAATGAGCCTTACAAACTCATTAATGAACCCTTACACCTTCATTAATGGTTCTTATAGCCTCTTAATGAAATCCTATGTCCCTTCTTCCACCTTGGTCCCCTAACACACTTCCCTATTATTTCTCACACATCTGTAAGCAACCCTTCATCCTTATCCCTTTGACCCTAAGGCTTAACCCTTGGTCCTAAAGTCTAACCAGCCTTTCTAACCCAAGCCTCTCCATAAAATCTATAAATAGCCTCCCTTCCAAGAGAAAAACACCAATTCACTCTTTCATATTAAGCATCATTTTAATGAGATTTTTTTTCTAGTGCAGAATACAACATCCTTGAAGTCTCCAAGGTTGTTACTCACTTTGTGCATTTAAATGAGGCTAAAAATGTAAAATTTTCCAATAGATATGGGAAGCTATTTGATGATACAACTTCCATGGAAAAGGATAGAGAGAAGAGATTTATGAGGATCAAGGTCTTGAAGGAAGAACTAAAGGACATAAAAATAAAATTAGAAGAAGCATCAAAGGTTACTCCCTCTCCAGTCACTGAGATTGAAACTCTAGCACCTCCAGTGACAGAGGATCCTGGTGTGTCAACTGAGAATTATGAAAAGGATAAGAATGACGTTGCACTTGGTGGCTTGGAAAATATTATGCAACATAGGTATGAAGTAATAAAAGAAAAAATGGATTCAATCCTGTTGGCACTTCAAATTTTTTAGTACATAAATCCTGTAAAAATTTTATAAATTTGAAGTGTGTATAGATGTTCGTGGAATTGAGAAATTTTTGCTGTGAAAAAACCACAAAAAGTCCTGCAAAATTGTCAATTTTACCTCAATATCCAGCTAGCCCTAGTTTAAAATTCAAATTTGAGGAAAGCCCTAAATATTTGCCACTTTCAAAAAAACCCTAGGTTGCTCTTTTTATGTCTATTTGAGCATTACGTTTCTGAGTCACTTAAGTTCCTAAAAAAAGCATGTGTTTATTTGTATCACCATGCGGGGGTCATATCTTTATTTTTTTCCCTAAGTCTGAAGGCCCAGTGATATTAATATTTTCCAAGTCCTTAATAATTTATCATTATAATGTTTCAATATTCTTTTGGGCTCTGAATCTTAGAAAGGATTAGACGGTGGTCTTATGATCTCATAGAATCTTAAAACCCTATGCGAACATAAGATAGTCATTGATCTTACAAGTGAAGCATAGTGCGGTTGTCAAGTGGGGCCGATGATAGGTATACACATGTGTTGAGTGTTCATTGGTTATAGCTTTGCTGACATGGAAAATGACGTTAAATATTTTCTCACACTGAGAAATTATTATTTTGTATTTACCCATCGGTTGTGTTGATGTGGAAATTCTTGATTGGCCAATATCAGTGGGACCATTGTCAAAAGAATATGCAGAGCTATCAGTAATGAGGGATAAATCTAATGGTTGTCTTATGTTCTCATGGAATCTTTCTAGGCCATGCGAACATAAGATAGTCGTTGATCTTACAATGCTCTCAGGTGACAAAGAGGAAGTGGGTCCATTGCCAGCTGTGTGCATGTGGCCACTAATGGTTGGTTGAAAAGTCCTACTGATGTGGCAGTTGTCAGTAAGTGTGGATGCTGAAGGGAAATTTTTTTTAACCAGTCCACCTATTAAGGGTTTTTGATGTGTATACTCAACTGAGCTTAAGGCTTAAAGTAAAGGAGGACTTGATCCTCATTGATTGGTCCTTTTACTTGTCAGATTTGAAGTGGGTATAAAGAGTCAAGGACATTAAGTTGTCACAAAGGGTTTTAGTTCACAAGAAAAAGAGGAACCAACAAAATGGTGACTCTACTGGGGAGATGAACATAGAAAATTCCTAAAATCTTTTAAGAATCTCTAGCTATTTTGTATTGTAGATCTAGTACAGTGTGTTTTCCTTTCTGTCTAGGTCCCCATGGTTTTTCCTGTACTGTTTAAGATTTTCTTTAGATTCTCAAGGTTTGTCTATCATAAATTTTCCATTAAAATGGGTGGAGACTCAAAGGGTTAGAACCAGTGTGTATTTACAAGTTGCAAACCATGGATAAAAGAAAAAACACAAGAGCTTTTATCAGGAGATACCTAGAAGTTGACCTAGAAGAGTTACCTAGGTTAGGAAAGAAAAATTGGCTTATAAAAGGTGGAGAGTCTACTAGTGCACTTTTAAGAGAACATAATAATGAAGAAAGTGGAGTATTACACACATCTTCTAATGAAAATGAGTGAATATAGAAAATATCTAAATCCAATAGTGATCTCTCTAGAGATAATTTCTATGATACCCCAGAGGTATTATATCAAGACAAGGTTATACCACTTGCAAATCAGAATGTAAAGGTAGGAAATAAGGGTTATGTGCCAAGTCTAAATCAAGAATAAATTATTCCTAAAAGGAAACAAATGGAGCCAAGATGGATCCATTTTCCATATAAAAAATTACCAATATGGATGTATCATCAAGCTCTAATGATGTTATGATTGACCCAACTGATTTGGGTACACTAAGATTGCAACTAGCAGAGAAAGATGCAATATATAGGAGGTTACAAAAAGAAAGAGAGGCTAGGACTATAAATGCACTAATGGAAAGAGAGACTCTACTCAGAAAAGTCAATGAATTGAAGGAAAGAAAAAAATATTTTCTTCTTCTCCTAAGGCTTTGTAGCCTAATCTCTTCGGTTACCTTGCTACCCTAAGAAGTGAGAAAGAACATCTATTACAGGTCCATGAGTTTGAATAGGAGGTCCCTATGATTAGACAAGTAAAAAGTTATGTGTCTCTACCCAAAGAGAAAAATTTAAGTGAAAGTACCAAGCTTGTTTCTCTTGATAACAATAAGGGTAAGCAAAACATGGTTGGAATCAAAATAAATGAACCTATGGTTAGACCAAAAATGTCACCACCTATTTCAAATTTTGATATAGAGATGGAAAAGAGAGAAGGAGAAAAGAATCCCTAATGCATTTGAAAAGTGTTTTAAATAGAAATATGGTGATAGACCTAATTCTAGTTTCATGTTAAAATAATTTAACACAAGAAAGAATCAAAATGAGTCTGCAGCTGAGTTTAACATGAGATTTTAAAAGGGTATGCATAAATTGTTTCAAGTTATGAGGTTCAATAACAATGTCTATTTGATATAGGGGAATTCTATTAGAATAAATAAGAGGGGGGTGAATCAATTATCCACTGTCCCAAGTCAAAATGTATAATCTAAAAACAAATTACTTAAACTTCTGCTACTCGGTAACTTAAAATACTATACTGTTTATGCTTTTACCGATTACCAGTCTATAACATATAATGATTACCGATCAAATCCAATATGCAACATGTAAGTATGACATCAAACAAATATCATAATCAACACATAACACAAGATATTTAACATGGAAACCCTATGAAGGGAAAAACCACCTAGGATCGATAACCCAAAAATATTCACTCTTTTGAAGTGAGGTCGGTGAAGACCCAACCCTATTAAAGGTTACAAACACATTGTTAGGTGTGACCTTGTTAGAGTATTTTAGACCAACTATTATCATCCAACCAACATTCACTATGGGGTTGATAGGATAACAATGTTCATTCTATGAATGATACATAAAAGACTTTCCTAGTCACTTGGTTAAGAGATTTGACTATATACAATGGTTAAAATGTAGCTGTAGGTGATCTGCCTTAATACAAATTCAATTGTAGATGTACAAATCAATGTTAGGCTCATTCAAATCCTCTAATCATTATACCAATTTTGTTTCAATCAATATTCAGTAACTTACTGTCACTTGGTAATAGCTTCCTGATAGTTGGTAAACTCTATAGTTCAGTTCTCCTTAACTAGTTTGATCAGGCATGCAAGAAAACTTGTTCATGTGATAATTATGCAGTCTCCTTCTTTCAACATATTTTTCATTATGAAACTCTAGTCTCTTAAATAGACAAGTAAACCATTTTCTTCTCCTCCATTAGATTTTTTTTCTTAATCACCTTCGTTGATTTTTCCACTTAAACCTTCCTCAACTGATGTGTCAATAACACATTTAATTTTCATCCTTTAGATCTTTCTTGAATTTTGTTAGCCATCGATCTTTGTAAAAAACTTTATCTCCAACCTTGAATTCATACATTTTCCAGCTCATCAATCCTTATTGGCTAAACTAATCATTTAGTTCCTTTTCTCTATTTAGTTAACAAAGAAATGTGTTGGTGAACACAAGCTTGGTTTATAATGTGCTCAATATACACTACACTTCGTCAGTGTATACTGAAATGCTTCATCAACCGACAACACTGACTTGTGTCTTTCGGCTCTTTTCCTCATCATAGATGAATGCAACATAATCAAGTCAATATCATAAGGTCATAAAATCATCAACAAGTTACTCAATGTATTCCTTATCCTCATCTATCATATACATCTTCATCATGTAGATATATCTATTCTCCATCTCTTTCACTCCTTTTCTATAGATGTTTCAGTACAATAACTTACAAGATAAGTTTTGTCAAACTAGTTGACATCAATGATAACATAATACTGATTTAATCATCTTACATATCTAATCAACAACTCAGTGATCTTAAATCACATATCTTCAATTAGGTTCTAAATCAATTGTAGTTCATCAATCTCTCCTTTTGGCATTGATGGCAACTCAAGTAATATGAAATATACCATACACATACCAAACAAGTATTCTACAACTTTGTGAACAAATGTTGTACAAGCTCTCCCTAGCTTAATATGTTTAATTACTACGTTACTAAACAACATTACAAAATGCAACTTTTCCATTCTGTAGATATGCTCTTTTCAGCTCTCAGGTTCCTACTTCTATTCTTAGTAACTGATCTTCAATGCTCTCCCTTTCTTCTAGATTATCTCTCCCTTAGATAGATGTTTCAGTGTTCTCATCAGTGCATATTATTTCATATTGTTTATCTCTCCCTTAGATAGATGTTTCAGTGTTCTCATTGGTGCATATTAATTCATATTGTTTATCTCTCCCTTTAACAACAATTCCAAAGAAACAAATAAACACACTTCTCTATAGTAGCCATGTAACTCTCTGTTGTCTGGTGTATTCTTTGTATCTCTGTATACTGATATGCCAATCTATTCTAGTTCTTCAAACTTTTCACAATCTTAGACATGATCTAAAGTGTAAACTATGTTGCATGAACATGAATGATCTTCTAATAAGATTAGGCTGATGCAACATCTAGATCACATTAGTGACCGGTAGATAAGGGACGGACCCCAAGTCTAGTCCTTAAGTATTCAAATGTATCCTTCGGTAGAGGCTTTGTAAATATGTTTGCAAGTTGTTCTTTTGATGTAACAAATTCTAGCTTCATTTGCTTCTCTTGTACTTGTTCTCTTAAGTAGTTATACTTAATAAATATATGCTTTGTCTTAGAGTACATCACTAGATTCTTTGAAATGTTTATTGCACTAGTTTTGTCACAATATATAATCACCGGCTCAGTGATTACCTCATTCATAACTTCCAACACTTGCTTAATACATGCATTGTTTGAACAATTTGTAGCAGCTGCAACACACTCTGCTTCATTTGTAGACTAAGAAATGCAAGCCTGCTTCTTACTTTTCCATGTAACAAGTCTTTCACCAAAGAAAAATTCTCCTCCAGTGGTACTTTTTCTGTCAACCACATTTCCAGCCCAATCAATGTCGGTATAGACCTTCAGTTCAAATTTTCCTTCCTTAGGATACCATAATCCATAGTCTTTAGTCTTTTTTAGGTATCTTAGGATTCTTTTCATAGCAACCATGTGTGATTCCATAGGGTTTGTAGAAAATCTTGCAACAATTCCCACAACATGTGCTATATCTGGTCTACTATGAACTACATACATTAACTTACCAATCATAGATCGGTATAGTGTTTGGTTTACCTCTGTAGTTTCATCTTCCTTAGTTTACATCCAGTAGCCATCAGTGTTCCCATAGGTCTAGCATCTTCCATGCCAAATGTTCTCAGTACTTCCTTGATATATTTAGATTGTGTGATGAATATCCCATCACTTTGTTGAATCACTTGTAGTCCTAGAAAGAACTTAATCTCTCCAAACATAGATATTTCAAACTCTTTTCTCATCTCATCAGCAAAATATTTACATATGTGATCTTGACCTCCAAAAATAATATCATCCACAAATATTTCAGCAATCAAGATAGTGTTGGATATAATTATCTGAAGGACATTGTTGGATTAGCTATGTGTTGTCTTTGATGTCACACAAATGTCATATCAATTATCATTCTCAGTATCTACCGAGCTCAGTCAGTCAGCTAAGTGGTTCTCAGTATCTACCAAGCTCAGTCGGTCAGCTAGGCAGTTTTTAGTGTCTACCGAGTTCTCTCAGGTGTCTAAAGGAAACATGACAAGATAACAATGTTAACCGAGCCTCCTCAATTATTGAAGGAAATTATTGGTTACCGAGCTCTCTCGGTCTCCAAAGGTTGTTGCAAAATTTGCTGTGGTTACTGAGTTCTCTCGGTCACCGAAGGAAATATTTTTAGGATTAATATTTACTGAGCAAGGTCAGCCCTTTCAAAGAATTTTGTTACTACAATTTGTTTATCCCAGCTGACTGTTATAATAATTATTAGTGCCGACTTGTCAATCTAAATGATTATGAAATGGCATATATATATAGAAGGTCAAATGGTGGATAAAAGATATACAGCATGCAGAAATCATTTTTGAAGAAAGGTGTGTGCAAATTTTGAAGGATGGTCAGATATCCTTGAGGAGTAGCAAAGATTTAATTGATCAGTAAGGATCTAGTGAAATATAATAGAGATCTATATTCAACAATTCAGTTGCAGGTTATTTCATTGTTACTCTCTAGCAATTGTAGCAGTGATATCAAAATCTCTCAATCAAGTTGGTTTAACAACCATTTTGTAAATCCTCTAACAAGGTAACAGTTCTATTGAATTGTTTCAAGACCTCTTACAAGGCCACTCCTAGCAGGGTGATTAAATCCTCTAACAAGGTCACACCTAATAGTGTGTTTTGTAACCTTTTACCGGGTTGGCTTCTAATCGGGCATCACTTCAGAAGAGTGAAAAATAGTAACTAGTTACATTGGTGGTTTTTCCCATATTGGGTTTCCACGGTAAATCTGGTGTCTCTTGTGTTCATGTTATTTTCTTTATTCATGTATGTTAATCAGTGATGAATGCTTAAGAATAAGTTTAATTATTACACACTTCAAGGATCAAGTTCTCAGCATTTCTCTATATATTTACCGAGTGGAACAGTAAATAATTTGTTAAGATATTTAAGGGATCAGTGGTAATATTTTTTTGGTTAACTGATTCACCCCCCCCCCCCCCCCTCTCAGTTACTGCATCTATATTTCCAACAATTGGTATCAGAGCTTTTGGTGCTTGCAGGAAGGGTTTCAAAGACCTAAGCTAAAGATCAGGATGTCTTACAAAAGAGAAATTCCAAGGCTTAACAAAAATAAATTTTCAGCATGGCAAGGTCTCATGAGATTACATCTGGCTTCCATTGGTGATTCAGGATGCAAATATATTGATCAAGAATATACAATTCCTACTGGCACATTGACTGTTGAAGACATTGCAGAGAAGAAGAACCATAACACTATGATGATAGACATTGCATCAGCTCTTAGCTATGAAGAATTTGATGAAATCAAAGACTGCACAACTGCTCATGAAATGTGGAACAAGCTGAAGAAAATCTATGACGGTGATGACAATGTGAAGAGAGCCAAAGCAGAGAGCCTAAGAGGATAGTTTGATCAAATGAAAATGAAAGAAGAAGAAAACATTGCAAAATATGTTGAAAGGATCAAGACAAGTGTTAGTGCAATCAGAGCTTCTGGAGGAAAAATTGATGATGAAATAGTTATAAGTAAGGTTCTTAGAACATTACTCCCTATTTATGCAATAAGAGTTTCTACTATTCAAGAAAGAAGATGTGAAGAAAATCACAATATAACTTTGGATGCCTTAGTTGGAAGATTGATAGCCTTTGAACTGGATAACTATGACAACTATGTTCCAAATTCTAAAAATATTGAATCAACTTTTGAGGCCAAACTTTCACTCAAGAAAGGGAAGAAAATCCAATCAAAAAGTGAAGAAGAATCAAAGGAAAGTTATGATAGTGATCTTGAAGTTATTGAAGCATTACTTGCAAAGAAGTATTCAAGAGGCAGAGGAAAATACAGAGGTAAAACTCCCTTAATCTATTTTTCATGTGAAGAAATTGGTCATATTGCAGCTAGGTGTCCAAACAAGCAAAGAAAAGATGAGAAGAAAAATTACAAGTACAATGGCAAGAAAAATTTCAAATCATTCAAGGATAAAGGTAAGAAAACATGTTTCTTAGCTAAAGATTCGGATGATAGTGAAGAAGAAATTGTTTTCATTGCTGTAAAAGATGAATCTGATAATGATGAAGATGAGATGGCACTTATCTCTCATATAAGCAAGAATGATACATGGATTATAGATAGTGGATGCTCACATCATATGACTAGTGACAGGACCAAGTTTGAACACTTTGAAAACTTTGATGGTGGTAATGTAAGGTTTGGAAACAATGAACCCTATTGTATAAAAGGAAGGGATGAATTTCATTAACCAAAGAACATATATGTGATAATGTATATTGGGTCGAAGGACTAAAGCATAATCTTCTAAGTGTAGCATAGCTAATCAACATTGGATTCAAGGTCGAATTCATGAATCACAAATCAAGACTGCTGGATGACAAAGGAAAACTGATAGGATCAGACAAACAAACTAAAGGTAACCTGTTTTATCTTGATCTTGGTGATTACTCATGTTTTATTGCTCAAATTGAAGAAAGTTGGTTATGGCACAAAAGGTTATGTCATGTAAATTTTGACAACATGATGAAAATAAGAAAATTCAAGAAAGTAAGAGGTATTCCTACTTTGAAGAAACCTGATGTTGGTTTATGCAAGAATTGTCAAATTGGTAAAATGGGAAAGTCTAGTTTCAAAAGTAAAAACTATCAGTCTGAAGATATTTTGGAAATTGTGCATACTGATTTATGTGGACCTATTGGAATTGAGAGCTATACTGGAGAAAAATTCTTTATTCTCTTTGTTGATGATTATTCCAGAATGATGACTGTTATGTATTTAAGAGAAAAGTCTGAAGCATTTGAGAAGTTCAAATGGTATTTAGCAAGAGTACAAAAGGAAATAGGAAAAAGAATAAAATGCTTGAGATTAGATAGAGGTGGTGAATTCATCTCCCATGAATTCAATAATTTTTGCATTGAAAGAGGAATCAAAAGATAGGTATTAGCCCCAGAACTCCTAAGCAAAATGGAATAGCTAAAAGAAGGAATAGATCTATCATGGACTGTGCAAGGACTCTAATGATTGAAAAGAACATTGCTATGAAATACTAGAAGGAAGCTATCAGCACTGGAGTTCATACCTTAAACTGAGTACAGCTGAGAAAAGACACATTCAAGACTCCATATGAGCTATGGTATGGCTACAAACCAAATGTAAGTTACCTAAAAGTATTTGGTAGTAAATGTTACATCTTGAAAGAATCTAGAAAAGGAAAATTTGATGTAAAAAGTGATGAAGGAATATTTTTGGGATATTCTTGCAAAACTAAGGCATATAGATGTCTAAATTTGTCTACTCACAAAATCATAGAAAGTGCACATGTGAGAATTGATGAGTTTGCAGAAAAGATTGAAGAAGAAAGCAAAAAGGAACCAGAGGACTATAGAAAATTTGTTTACATCGAACCTGATACATTGCCAGACACATGTAAGGAGACTACATCTACCAAGCCCAGTACAGTAATTGAGTCACAAGAAGAAGTTCAGACCGAGTCACAAAGTATCGAGTCTGAGTCTGAAGCTATCAAGCAAGCATCTACAGAGCCCGAGCAATCTAAACTTGAAGATGAAGAAGATGACAATATAACTCATTTAGGAAGAAAGGAACCTGTATTAGCCAAGTACATCAGAAAGCATCATAAACTAGATCATATTATTAGAAACAAATCAGATGGTACTATGACAAGAAGTAAACTAAAAGGTACATGTTTATTTGCTGATTTTGAACCTAAAAATGTCAAAGATGCATTAGAAAATGAAAGTTGGATTGAGGCTATGAATGAAGAAATAGAGAAAATAGAGAAAAATAAGATATGGACTCTTGTACCTAGGCCTAAAGATAAAAATATAATTGGGACAAAATGGGTATTCAGAAATAAGTTGAATGAAGATGGTCAAGTATTAAGAAACAAAGCAAGATTGGTATGTAAAGGATATTCTCAAGAAGAAGGAATAGATTATGGAGAGACTTTTGCTCATGTTGCAAGATTAGAAGGTGTGAGGACTTTACTTGCATATGCAACACATAAAGGATTTAAGGAATATCAGATGGATATCAAATCTGCTTTTCTCAATGGTATTCTTGAGGAAGAAGTCTACATTGAGCAACCTAAAGGTTTTATTGATCCAAACAAAAGGGATCTGGTCTGCAAATTACACAAAGCATTGTATGGTCTGAAACAAGCTCCTAGAGCATGGTATGAAAGATTACATAATTATCTTACTCAGATTAATTTCAAAAGGGCTAATGACAATAGCAATTTATACATCAAAGAAGGATCAGATAACAAAATTGTTTTGGCAAAAATATTTGTGGATGATACTGTGTTTATAGGAAATGATGATCAGTGCAAAGAATTTTTAGAGCTTATGAACAAAGAATTTGAAATGTCTATGTTTGGTCAGATAAAATTCTTTGTTGGACTTCAGATTCAGCAGAACAAAAATGGTATCTACATTACTCAGTCTAAATATATCAGGGAAATACTTAAGAAATTTGGTATGGAAGATTCAAAACCAGTTGGTACACTCATGTGTACTGGACTAAAGCTTACCAAAGATGATGATTCAAAAGAAGTAGATCAGACCTTATACAGATCAATGATTGGAAAATTATAGTATGTAGTACACAAAAGGCCTGATATTGCCTTAGCAATTGGAATAGTGGCAAGATTCTCGGCTAAACCCAGAGAAAATCACATGATGGCAATCAAAAGAATCTTGAGGTATTTAAGGGGAACTGAAGATTATGGCTTGTGGTATAAATTTGGAGGCAATCTAGATTTAAAAGTGTTTACTGATGTTGATTGGGCAGGAAACATTGATGACAGAAAGAGTACAAGTGGTGGTGCATTCTTTCTTGGCAAGAGGTTAGTATCTTGGACTAGTAAAAAGCAAAACTGCACATCCCAATCCATAGCAGAAGCAGAATATGTTGCTGCAGTAGTAAACTGCTCTAATATTATATGGTTTAAACAAATTTTGGAAGACATGAAGGTTGAGATCAAAGAACCAGTTGTTATGTTTTGTGATAATACAAGTGCAATAAATATTTCAAAGAATCTAGTAATGCATTCCAAAACTAAGCACATTGCAATTAAATATCACTTTGTCAAAGAATTGGTGCAGGACAAGGAAATCAGATTGGAATATATTCATACAAAAGAACAAATTGCAGATATCTTCACCAAGCCACTACCTAAGGATGCATTCTTGTATCTAAGAGGCAAGTTAGGGGTCACTACCCTGTCCGAGGTTCACTAAATAAAGTTTTAGTGATGCATCAACTAGAACATGTTGAAGATTAATCAGTTGATGCAGCATAGTCAAGGAATCATTGCATATGAATCAGTACATAAGGTACATTGATATTTACCAAAACTGTGTAAGTTGTCTTCGGCATGTGTTGTCAAAGAGGGAGAGTTTTCTGTCATTTCAAGAAATTTTTAAGAAGAATAAATTGAGAAGTTAAGAGGGAGAGTTCTCAGTTAGAGAAAGATCAAAGAAAGAAGTTTGAAGATGATGGGAATCAGAATGAAGCTAACGATATATTTCTTACTCTTGGCTTATCTGTAAAATTTCATTGTTCTATGACATGTTGTGTTGCCATCAATGCCAAAGAGGGAGATTGTTGGATACAATTGTCTGAAGGACATTGTTGGATTAGCTATGTGTTGTCTTTGATGTCACACAAATGTCATATCAATTATCATTCTCAGTATCTACCGAGCTCAGTCAATCAGCTAAGTGGTTCTCAGTATCTACCGAGCTCAGTCGGTCAGCTAGGCAGTTTTTAGTGTCTACCAAGTTCTCTCGGGTGTCTAAAGGAAACATGACAGGATAATAGTGTTAACCGAGCCTCCTCAATTATCATAGGAAATTAGTGGTTACCAAGTTCTCTCGGTCTCCAAAGGTTGTTGCAGAATTTGCTGTGGTTACCGAGTTCTCCCAGTCACCGAAGGAAATCTTTTCAAGATTAATGTTTACCGAGCAAGGTTGGCCCTTTCAAAGAATTTTGTTACTATAGTTTGTTTATCCCAGCTGACTGTTATAATAATTATTAGTGTTGACTTGTCAATCTAAATGATTATGAAATGGCATATATATATAGAAGGTCAAATGGTGGATAAAAGATATACAGCATGTAGAAATCATTTTTGAAGAAAGGTGTGTGCGAATTTTGAAGGATGGTCAGATATCCTTGAGGAGTAGCAAATATTTAATTGATTAGTAAGGATCTAGTGAAATAGAACAGAGATCTATATTCAGTAATTTAGTTGCAAGTTATTTCATTGTTACTCTCTAGCAATTGTAGCAGTGATATCAAAATCTCTTAATTGAGTTGGTTTAACAACCATTTTGTAAATCCTCTAACAAGGTAACAGTTCTATTGAATTGTTTCAAGACCTCTTACAAGCCACTCCTAGCAGGGTGATTAAATCTTCTAACAAGGTCACACCTAACAGTGTGTTTTGTAACCTTTTACCGGGTTGGCTTCTAACCGGGCATCACTTCAGAAGAGTGAAAAATAGTAACTAGTTACATTGGTGGTTTTTCCCATATTGGGTTTCCATGGTAAATCTGGTGTCTCTTGTGTTCATGTTATTTTATTTATTCATGTATGTTAATCAGTGATGAATGCTTAAGAACAAGTTTAATTATTACACACTTCAAGGATCAAGTTTTCAGCATTTCTCTGTATATTTACCGAGTGGAACAATAAATAATTTGTTAAGATATTTAAGGGATCAATGGTAATATTTTTGTGGTTAACTAATTCACCCCCCCCCCTCTCAGTTACTACATCTATATTTCCAACAGATAGTATCATCAGAATTACCTTTCACGTATAGATTGATGTTCTCACTAATTCTAACAAATCCAATACTTAACAAATAAGTATGCAGCCTCTCATACCAGGCTCTTGGTGATTAGTTCAAACAATATAAAGCTTTATGTAATCTACATACCATGTCTTTTTTGTCTGGATCAATGAATCCTTCTAGTTATTCTATGTAGACCTCTTCTTCAAGTATTCCATTCAAAAATGCTGACTTAACATCCATTTGATAAAATTTGAATTTCTTATGTGCAGTATATGCAAGTAACATTCTAACTCCTTCTAATCTAGCAACAGGTGAAAATGTTTCACCATAATCAATTCCTTCCTCCCGTGCTTATCCCTTCTATACTAATCTAGCTTTATTTCTTGTTACCTCACCATTTTCATTTAGTTTGTTCTTGAATATCCACTTAGTACCGATAACATTCTTGTCCTTAGGTCTAGGTACTAAGGTCTAGGTTTTTTTCTTCTCTATCTATTATATTTCCTCTTTCATTGCATTAACCCATTCATCATTTGTTAATGCAACTTTTACATTCTTCGGTTCATATTCACAAACTAGACATGTACCTTGTCTTGTCTTACTCCTTGTTTGCATGCCAGCGTGTCTGTCTCTAATAATTTGTGTCTCAAGATGATGTCTCCTAAAAAATCTTGCTAGTACTCAGTCTCTTCTTTCTTGTTCATCCTAGGTAGGTTCACTTGCTTGCTTGGTAGGTCCATCCTACTCATCGATTTCTCTTTCATGTTCCTCAGTATTGTTTTTCTGCTGACTGGTTATCACAGTCCGTAGCTTCAGTAGATACTCTAGTTGTTCAATGTAAGTGAATCTACCATAGTCTTCTGGCTCCTTTGTGCTTTCCTCTCCAATCTTATCATCAAACTCATCAACTCGAACATTAGTACTTTCAATCATTTTATTAGTAACTTTACTCAGACACTTATATGCTTTTCTTTTATTGGAATATCCTAGAAATATCCCTTCATCACCTTTTGAGTCAAACTTCCCATTTCTTTCATCTTTTAGAATAAAACATTTTCTTCCAAAAATCTTGAAATAACTTACAGTGGGTTTGTGTCCAAACCATAACTCATAGGGTGTCTTGTTAGTGTCCTTCTTCAGTTGTACTCAGTTTAGAACATAAATAGTTGTACTGATAGCTTCTCTCTAGTATGTCTAAGAAACATTCTTTTGTAGCATTAGTGTCCTTGCATAGTCAACTATTGACCTATTCATCCTTTCAGCAATGCCATTCTATTGAGGTGTCCTCAGTGTAGAGACCTATCTTTTAATACCATGCTCATTATAGAAATTAGTAATCAGAGATAAATTCACCTCCTCTATCAGATCTTAGGCATTTAAATTCCTTACCAGTCTATTTTTCTAATTTTTCTTTATACCACTTGAACATCTTAAATGCTTCAGATTTTTTTTTAAGAACATGACAATCATCAATCTAGTATAGTCATTAACAAAAAGAATAAAGTATCTATCACCACAATAACTCTCAGTTCTCATAGGACCACATAGGTCGGTATGAACCAACTCAAGTATCTTCTTTGTTGAATAATCTTTTATTTTGAAAATAGATTTGGTCATTTTACCTTTCTGACATTCATGACACATAACATGATCAGGTTTTGACAAGTTAGGTAGACCTCTAACTCTTTTCCTTTTGTTGATCTTAATCATGTTATCAAAATTCACATGGCATCACATTTTATGCCACAACCAAGCATCTTCATTTTTCATCATCAAGCAAGAAGACTCATCTTTATCAAGATAAAATAGATTACCTCTTGTTTGTGCTCCAATTCCAACTAGTCTTCCTCCATCATCAAAAAATTTCACTTTCTTTCTCTCAAAAGTAACTCAGTGACTTGAATTATTCAATTGTGCGACACTTAGAAAATTATAGTTCAGTCCATCTACCCAATAAGAATTTTCATATTTTATTCTATCATTTATCATCAGGGATCCTTTACCTCTTACCATACAGGGTGTATCATTACCCATCTTAATATCTCCTCCATTGTATTCTTCAAGATGATCAAATTTCTCTTCATCACCAGTCATGTGATGTGTACAACCACTATCTATGATCCATGTATCATTTTTGTTAACTTTAGAGATCAGTATTGTTTCTACATGTTTTTCTTCTTCCTCAAAGTCATCTTTCATAGAAACAAATACAACTTCTACATCATCATCAAAGTCAAATTCAGATTCATTTTCTTTAGCTATGTAACATACCTTTTTACCTTTGTCATTACTATCTCGATTGTCTCTGTTGTTGTCAATAGCTCCTATTGATTCTTCTCCCATAGCTTCCTTCAAATCGATCTTTGGTTCTTTCATCATCTTTCTTATGTGGACATCTAGCAGCAATGTGGCTAGCCTCTTTACAATTAAAGCATGCTAAAGGTTACTTACCTCTATAACTTCCTTTTCCTTTAGGTAACCTTCTAGCCATAAGAGCTTCAAGTTCATCAAGCTCATCATCAGTATTGCTATCACTATCATCATTCTTATTATTCCTACTACTAGACTTACCAATCTTCAGAGAAGTCATGAAAGTAGATTCAATAGATGGAAAAACACTATTGTCAAAGTTATTCAGTTCAAAGGTTGTAAGTTTACCAATCAGATTGTCAAGAGTAAGGATGTTACCAATTGCAAACCTTGTTTCATGAATTGTAGATATTCTGAGGAATTTTCTTACCACTGTCTCTTCATCAATAACACCATCACATTCTCTAATGGAATGTACTACCTCTTTTAGTCTATTTGTGTATTGCATAATATTTTCACCTTCCTTCATCTTCATATCATCGAATCTACCCCTTAAGCTTTCAGCTCTGGCTCTTTTAACATTCACATCACCACTGTAAACTTGAGAAAGTTTATCCCACATACCTTCGATAGTAGTGAAACTTTTAATATCTTCAAATTCAGCATCGATATAGGTAGCAACAATCTCCATCATAGTAATATTATGTTCATGTCTATCTCTTAGTTGATCAAGAGTCAAGGGACCAGTAGTTGGTTCAATGTAGCCATTCTCCATCAGATCTAGTGTCCCAATTCCAAATATGTGTAACTTCATTTGGATTTGCCATACTATGAAGTTATCTTTGTTCAGCTTTGGCACTTCCCTCTTATACATTTTGAGATCTTTGTGCTGAAGTCCTTAAAAATTTGTTCCAAGAAACCACAGATTTGATACCAATTTTTAGAATAAAGGAGAGGGGGGTGAATCAGTTATCCACTGTCCCAAGTCAAAATGTATAATCCAAAAACAAATTACTTAAACTTCTGCTACTTGGTAACTTAAAATACTATACTATTCATACTTTTACTAATTACGAGTCTATAACATATAATGATTACCAATCAAATCCAACATGCAACATGTAAGTATGACATCAAACAAATATCACAATCAACACATAACATAAGAGACTTAACGTGGAAACCCTGTGAAGGGAAAAACCACATGGGACCATCAACCAAAAAATATTCACTCTTCTAAAGTGAGGTCGGTGAAGACCCAACCCTATTAAAGGTTACAAACACACTATTAGGTGTGACCTTGTTAGAGGATTTTAGACCAACCATTATCATCCAACCAGAATTCACTATGGGGTTGACAGGATAACAATGTTCATTCTATGAATGATACATAAAAGACTTTCCTATTCCACTTGGTTAAGAGATTTGACTATATACAATGGTTAAAATGTAATAGTAGGTGATCTACCTTAATACAACTTCAATTGCAGATGTACATATCAATGTTAGGCTCATTCAAATCCTTTGATCATTATAACAATTATGTTTCAATCAATATTCAGTAACTTACTGTCACTTGGTAATAGCTTCCTGACGCTTGGTAAACTCTGTAGTTTGGTTCTCCTTAACCAGTTTGATCAGGCATGCATGAAAACTTTTCCACATGATAATTCTATAGTCTCCTTCTTCTGACATATTTTTCATTATGAAACTCTAGTCTCTAAAATAGACAAGTAAACTATTTTCTTCTCCTCCATTAGATTTTTCTGCTTAATCACCTTCGTTGATTTTGCTGCTTAAACCTTCCTTGACTGATGTGTCAATAACATGTTTAATTTTCATCCTTTAGATTTTTCTTGAATTTTGTTAGCCATCGATCTTTGTAACAAACTTTATCTCCAACCTTGAATTCATACATTTTCCATCTCATCAATCCTTATCGGCTAAACTAATCATTTAGTTCCTTTTCTCTATTCGGTTAAAAAAGAAATGTGTCAGTGAACACAAGCTTGGTTTATATTGTACTCGATATACACTACACTTTGTCGATGTATACTGAAATGCTTCATCAACCAACAACATTGCCTTGTGTCTTTCAGTTCTTTTCCTCATCATAGATGAATGCAACATAATCAAGTCAATATCATAAGGTCATAGACTCATCAAAAAGTTACTCAATGTATTCCTTATCCTCATCTGTCATATACATCTTCCTCATGTAGATATATCTGTTCATCTCTTTCACTCCTTTTCTATAGATGTTTCGGTACAATAACTTACAAGATAAGTGTTGTCAAACTAGTTGACATTAATGACAACATGATACTAATTTAATCATCTTACATATCTAATCAAAAACTTAGTGATCTTGAATCATAGATCTTCAATTGGGTTCTAAATCAGTTGTATTTCATCACATTCTTGGTCCTGGGTGAATCTACATGGGTGGTTTGTTATTTGGCTAGTGTTACTCAGTTGCAGCCTTAATCGATGGTCTCAGTTATTGAAGGAAGCTTAGTCATTGGAAGAACTCGGTGAAACTTCTTGCACTTGGTGAAAGTGTTACTCGATGATGATTCTGGTGCTTGGTTGACACTGATGCTTGGAAATGCTTGGCATGCTTAGTGTTTTCATTGTTGCTCGGTATTTTCTCTGATGCTTGGTGGATTGTCTTACCGACTAGAGTTCTTGAAGATTTTCTTGGCCAACTTGGTGCATTTATTGTTGGTAGTTTTTGTTGGATTCTCCTATGTGGATCTAGAGGCTGACATGTTGAATTAAATGTTTGTAAAGGCAATTTATGAGTCGACTTGTATTGAATTTAATATTTTTTTGTAGGAGTTAATTGTTTCATCCAACCGAATTTTAGCTGATGGTTAGTATTTATAGAGATGGTTGGGTAGTTGTTTAAGATAGAAGTCTGGGTGGTAGACATAAGGGAAGTTGTGGAGAATATCTTACATGATCTCATAGATCATATTGATTCTAACAGTTTTTAATAGTAAAGCTAGTGGTTGAGGCTTGGAGACAAGGAGATTTCTTGGAGGCTTGCGAGCTCAAGTTTAGATCTTCCTTAGAGTTTCCATCAATTGTTGATATTTTTTAGAACTGAACTAGCTAGAGTTTTATGGGATCTTGTTGATCTTGTAGATTACTTCTGATTGTAATTGGCCCTAACCCGAAAGGCCTTATAGGTGGTCATGTAAAGAAAATTTGAGTTAAATCAATTATTTTGTTGAGTTTTCCCTTATGTAATTATGAAGCTACCAGGTTGGATTATCCTTATTTGGATCCCCAGGCCTTGGACCTATGTCAGGTGGTATTAGATCTAAGGTTGATCTTGCAAGGGCTGATCTTGTGAAATTAACCTTGTTTGTGAAGAGATCGTATGATCTGAGTTGTAGATCTGTGGCACTAAACTTGTGGAATCTTTCCCTAGTTGTTTGTGCAAGGTTGCAGGTTGCAATCTGACTTGCATACAACTTGGAGATTGTCACAAGGTGGTCGATGTAGGGTATGTTGTAGAGGGTTTCTCTTATCTTAAGGATACCACTGAGAAGATTGGACCCTAGAGTAATTTTGGACCTCTGTGATACCGTGGAATCTAGGATTATAGAGAAGGTGAAATATGATTTCAGATTTGTGATGGAGCTGATGAATAATGACATGGTCACTGAGATCATGAGAGTTATGATAGTTGTACCTTAGAATATTGGTACTAAGGATGGTTATGAAGAAGCTCCTAAAGAATTTGAAGATGCTAGATCTAGTGGTGATGACTGGAGAGATAGATCTAGTGAAGACAAAATTGGTTGGTTACATAGATCTAGAATTCGGTTAAGTAACAATTACCAAATGGAAGTTTCTACTTTCTTTGGTACCTTGAAACCCAAGAACTTGATTCATTGGATTGGTGAACTTGAAGATTTATTTGAGCTAGAAGAAATTGAAGATCCTCTTTGGCTAAGATTGGCACAGACTAAGTTGAAAGGACATGTTTCTCTTTAGTGGAAAGAATTACAAAGAGATAGAGAAGATGAAGGTGAAATGAAGACCAATCAGTGGAGGTTGATGGTGACTAAATTGAAAGGTAAGTTCATACCGATTGACTATGAGCTTGACTTTTTTAAGAAGTTGTAGAATCTAAAGTAGAAGGATTTGTCTATTGAAGATTATATCGAGGAGTTCTACAAACTTACTATTTGGTCTAGACACAAAGAACTTGGTAAGGAAAAGGTAGCTTGGTATGTGAATGGTCTAAGATTCAATATTCAAGATGAGCTTGGTATGCTAAAGATTGATTATGTTAAATATGTTTATTAGTATGATTTGAAGGAAAAAGATAAGTTGAAGAGGAAACAACATAGTAACTCCCAAGGGAAGGACAAGATTGAGCACTCAGTGAAGGATAAACCAACTAATGTAGAAGATGAATAGAAATCTATAAAACTGAAGAAGATAGGTAGAGTTATCTTTAATGGTACTTTCTATAACTATGGTGAAGAAGGACATAATTTGTTTGAGTGTACATAGAAGAAGATTGGTGACCAACAGACTGCTTTGGTGAATGAGAATGAACTTGAATCTGAAAACTTGCTAGCTCAGTGAACATTTCTTAGTACAAAGGTGGATCCTTGTCAAAGGACTAACTTGTTCAAGACTCGATGCAAGTCTAGAGATAAACTCTACAATGTTATTGTTGATAGTGGTAGTACTAATAACCTTGTTGTTGAAGACATGGTTCAGAAACTTGGGTTGAATAGAATGAAGCATCCTTGTCCTTATAGGATTGGCTGGTTGCAAGATGATCATGCTTTGGAAGTTAGAGAACAATGCTTTATTGATGTTCAAATTGGCTAGTACAAGGATCTTGTGTTATGTGATATTCATGTGAGGATGAATAGTTGTGATATATTTCTTAGTAGACCTTGTTAATATGATTACAGATCTATGTATGACTATGTCAGGAATGTTTTTACTATTGAGAAGGATGACATGAAGTTTTCCTTAATGCCTTTGCTGGATACAATGCTCAATAGGAGAAGCCTGAGCATTGGTAGCCAAGTTGAGTTGGTGGATCTTGAAGGTATGGAGGATCAGTGTGAAGAATAGACCTATGTGTTTTCTAAAAAAGACTTGAAGAGATAGAGGAAGTTGAAGTGGAAGAGTATGCAAAGTGAAAAGATGGACTTGTATGTGAAGAACCAGTTCAGGGTTTATGTGCTGAATCTTGGAAGATGTTCTTCCAGAATATGAGAACACCTTTTCAAGCCTAGGGCATCTGATGTATGGGCATTCTTGGTCCTCGGTGAATCTACATGGGTGATTTGTTATTTGGACAATGTTACTTGGTTGCAACCTTAATCAATGGTCTCGGTTATTGAAGGAAGCTCGGTCATTGAAGGAACTCAGTGAAAATTCTTGTGCTTGGTGAAAGTGTTACTTGATGATGCTTGTGGTGCTTGGTGGACACTGATGCTCAGTGATTCTTGGCATGCTCGGTTGTTTCACTATTACTCAGTGGATGGTCTTACTGACTAGAGTTCTTGAATATTTTCTTGGCCAACTTGGTGAATTTATTATTGGTAGTTTTTGTTGGATTCTCCTATGTGGATCTAGAGGTTGACATGTTGAATTAAATGTTTGTAAAGGTAATTTATGAGATGACTTGTATTGCATTTAATATTTGTTTGTAGGAGTTAATTGTTTCATCCAACTAACTTTTGGCTGATGATTAGTATCTATAGAGATGGTTGGGTAGTTGTTTAAGACAAAAGTCTGGGTGGTAGACATAAGGGAAGTTGTGGAAAAGATCCTATGTGATCTCATAGATCAGATTGATTTTGATATTTTTTAATAGAAGAGCTAGTTGTTGAGGCTTGGAGATAAGGATATTACTTGGAAGCTTGCGAGCTCAAGTTTAGATCTATCTTAGAGTTTCCATTAGTTGGTGATAGTTTTCCAAACTGAACTAGATAGAGTTGTATGGGATCTTGTTGATCTTGCATATTAATTTTGATTGTAATTAGACCTAACTTAGAAGGCCTTACAGCTGGGCATGTTAATGAAAATTTGAGTTAAATCAATTATTGTGTTGAGTTTTCTGCTATGTAATTTTGAAGCTGCTAGGTTGGACTATCCTTAATTGGATCCCTTAGCCTTGGACCTACGTCACTATCTGACAACATATTTCAATGCATTTGATGGTATTTTTGGATACCTACTAAGAGATAAAGAACCAAAAACTCTTAGGGATCCTTTAGGATTGTTGTGAACATTGAAAACAATATGAAGATATCTGGTAAACTAGGTGGGAAAAGAGATGACCCAAAGTTGTTTGGAAACAAGAACTATAAGAGGAATAATGAAAGGACTATTGGAAATAAGAGGAAAGAAGAAGACAAGTTTGATAAGGTGTTGAATACACTGAAAGACTTGAAAATACCAAGCAATACAAATGAAAATATTTTTTCTATAGAAGAGCCCCATTTCAACAATAACTTCAATAGGCAAAATAGACTACAAAATTTCCCTTATAACACCCAATGGAAGGATGGCAAACCTATTGCTCCATCTAAAAAAGGAAATAGTGACAAGGTCATCCCTGATCCATTACAAAAGACTTTTTTGAATGTTGTAGAAGATACACCATGGTATATGGCATTTTAGTCACCTCATTCTACAGAACATTGTGCGGTTACACAATCTATAGCTGCTTACCAAGATAGTGATATTGAGGAATTAGATCAGGAAGAAAAAAATGATGACATTGGTTGTAATCTCACTGATTCATATTTGGACATGAAGATGCTTCAGACATTGATGAGGAAATTTATGTGTGTCTGAAGAGACATAATAGAGCATTATTCCATCAAGAGGTCTTTTTTGATGATGAGAATGTTGATGAAAGGACATGCAACATGACATCTTCCTCTAAGGGAGTGAATTTAAAGAGGCCCTCAAAGGAATCAATTGCTAGAATCACTGCATAAATGGTAGCACAAGTGCAAACTAGAAGCATGAAAATAAATGATAACACTTGCAAGGTTGTTGGTATGTTCATTAAGAATACCAATTCCAAGGAACCCATTGGAAATAAGCCAAAAGGTGACTATGTAGTGAAAGTAAAAAATGTAAAAGAAAAGAAATGGGAACCAAAGGGGGTTGGAATTGTAAAGATGTCTACTATCCAAAAATAGTGAAAACCAAGAGGAAGTTGAGAAGCCGGTTAATACAATGGCCAAAAATGATATACAAAAAGTGATGACAATACCTGATGCATCTGAAAAGAAGAGGGATACTAAAGGTATGAAAATTGAAATTCCTTCTTCTACTCCTATTGATATGTTGTCAATGTTGTCTCAAATTACTGTTAAGGTTCCCTTATCAGAATTATTAAGAGTCCTTGAGCATAAGGATAGAGCTTTAGCATGGGTTGATAATGTTCATGACAATAATGTTTCTTGTAACACAAGTAAGCCCCAAGTTGAGGCCAAGAAAGAAATGGAATTCCATGGAGTGGTATCTCAAATACCACCTATGTATTTGGATAGCTCTGTAAATGGATGCCTTGAAAAAATAGATCCATTTTTCCTAAGTATCATAATAAATGGAATGATAGTAAAGAATTACATGATTGATTCAGGAGCATCAAACACTATTATGCATTTTAAAATCATGGAGAGGTTGGGTCTCAAGGTTGACACTATTCAGGGAAGGTGTTGTGCAATGGATCAAAGAGAAGTACCTATTATTGGAACTATTAATGCACTTCCTTATAAATTGGCATCTTATCCTGACAAAGAATAGACTCAGTGTCTTGGTAGTAGACATTCCACATCATTATGGGATTCTATTATCTAGGAAATGGATTGTTTCTATGGGTGGAAGTTTGTAGTGTGACTTGTCCTATGCAACTTTCAAAATTGGTGATCAATATGTTAAAGTTGAAAAGGAGCCAAGAGTTACCCACATGATTGAGAAAAATATTAATAATGAGATTACATGTTTTTTGGATACTGACATCAATGCTTTAAGTGAAGAAGTCACTCTACTTGAGAAAAACCCTATCTTATCTCTTATTACTGTGGAAGAAAATGCAAGATCTCAGAAGGGTGAGTTATGGGTTACATACTTTGAAGGTGAAAATTGTAAGGATGGTTCAAGAGAAGGTATTCTACTCATTTAACCTAATGGAAACACTTACAAATTATCTTTCACATTAAGTTTCCTTTGCACAAATAACATAGAAGAATATGAAGCATTGTTGATAGGATTAAGATTAGCATACAAATATGGGATCAAATGCATAAAGGCAGTTGGTGATTCTGAATTGGTAGTGTCTCAAGTGATATCAATTTATGCTTCTAAGAATAAAATATTGAAACAATATAGGAATGTTGTTTGGGATATGATTGAAATTTTTTATGCATTCAATATTGTATGGAAGGATAGAAGAAACAACAAAATGGTTGAATTGTGAGCTAATACTGCAATAAATCCTGGTGATATAACCTTTGCAAGAATATCTAAGGTTGAAATTCAAACCAAACCAAGCATACTATACAATGTTGAGAGCTAACAGGTCTTTGAGGATGACCAAGATATCCTAAGGTTTATGAATTGTGAGGATAAGTACTGTGGTCAAGAATTGGACTATTCAGCCCTAGTATAAACTACTAAAGGAAAATAAGTTGTCCTTGGAAATGAAATTATGTAGCTCAAAACTAATAAGGTTCCCAAGGGACTTTTTGTTTTGGAAACTATTTTTGATAGTCAAGATAGGGTCCAAATGGATACTAAAAAGACAGATCGGATGGACCTAGAAGAGATTAATCTTGGTACAAAAGAAACACCTAAAAGGGTATACATTGGAAAGGAAATGTCTCCAAAGGTGAGACAGGCTATGATTGGACTATTAAGAAAATTTAGGCATGTTTTTGCATGGTCCTATGATGATTTGAAGGTTTATAGAGAGGATTTATTTCAGGATATCATTCCTTTGAAAAAAGATGCTAAACCTTTTAGGGAAAAAATAGAGACCAATCAATCCTACCCTGACACCTAAGATACAAGAGGAACTAATGAAGCTAAGAGATGTTGGAATCACAGAGCCTATCAAAAATTCTTCTTGGGTATCAAATTTAGTTCTTGTTAGGAAGAAAAATGGAGATATTAGATTATGTGTATACTTCATAAATTTGAGCATCTCTTCTTTAAAACACAACTATTGCTTGCTTAATATGGAGGAAATGTTACAAAGAGTAACCGGTTCTGATCTAATGTCCATGATGGATTGTTTCTCTGGTTATAATCAAGTGATTGTAATGGAATTAGAACAATTCAAAATTGCCTTTACAACACCTTGGGGAATATATGTGTATGTGAGAATGCCCTTTGGCTTGACAAATGATGGTGCTACTTTTTAAAGAGAAATGGATGTTGCATTTTATGATTTCATAAATGATTTTCTTGTGGTATATCAAGATGACTTGACTGCATATTCTAAAAGGGAGGAAGATCATTACTTACACTTGGAGAAAATATTTGTAAGAGCCCTAGATTATGGTATTTATCTGAACCCTAGGAAGTGTGCATTTGGTATAACTGAGGGAAAACTATTGGACCATCTAGTTTGAAAATAAGTAATAAGAATTGATCTAGAAAGAGTAGTTTCCATTGATAAGATTCAAAGACCAAAAAATGTGAAAGGAATCCAATCTCTTTTTGGCCAGGTAAACTTCTTGAGAAGATTTGTTAAAAAAATTGCTGAGATTAGTAGACCTATATCAAAAATGTTTAAAAAAGTGATTTGAGATCAAGTGGGATGGTGAGCCTGATGAAGCTTTCAAGACTATCAAATAGGCAATCAAATATGCACTTGTGCTTAAGGCACCACACTATAACATTCAAATGCATATTTTCTCTTTTTCTTCTTTTCATATTATTGTTACAGTCCTATTGCAAATAAATACTGAGGATTTTGAACAACCTATTGCATGATTATTTAGTAAGTCATTACAAGTTGCTGAATAAAAACATGACATTAGTGAAAAGAAAGCTTATGCACTTGTAAAGGATGTTAAGGATTTCAGATGCTATCTCATGGGGGAAACAATGATTTCCTTTGTACCAAATACTACAGTTAAGGAAATATTTTCATAACAAGAATTATCTAGGTGGAGATGTAGATGGATAAATAGGATCTAGGAATTTAACATTGATATTCAGATCACCAAATTAGTTAGAGGTCAAGGATTGGAAAAATTAATGGCTCAATCTAATCTTGACACAAATCAGATCAATTAGATGGAAATTGATTACACTTGTGATATGGATGATTGTGTCTGTTATCAAGATATTATTTATTATTTAACAAACATGAAGTGTCCATTAGGACTAGATGATAACAAGAAAAGAGCCCTAAAGTTAAAAGAAATTAAATATGTGATTATTAGATCCAAATTATGGAGAATAAATATGGATTGCATTTTGTTGAAGTGTGTAAATGAGGATCAGGCTGATAACTTGTTGAGATAATTGCATGAAGGGATCTATGGTGGACACTACATGGGTAAAAATACTACTCAAAAGGTTTTGAGAGAAGGGTTTTGGTGGTCTAAAATATTCAAAGATGCAGAAAGGATGGTAAGAAATTGTAATAATTATCAAAGATTCTCAAGCAAGTTGAAATTTTTAAGAAATGTACCATTGAGACTAGTTGAAGTGCAAGCCCCTTTCCAATAGTGGGAAATGGATTTTATGGGAGAAATACCAAACAAGTCAAGTGGAGGACATTCTTGGATCCTATTTTCCACTTATTACTCTAAAAAATGGGTAGAGGCTATTCCCACAAGGAATAAAACCAGAAAAGTGGTGACTAATTTCTTATTGAGCCATATTGTTACTAGGTTTGGTTGCCCTGAAAGAATTATGTGTGACAATGCAATGTGCTTCAGATCAAATGAATACAAGGAATTATGCGAAAGTTTGGGAATTCATATGTCATACTCATCCCCATATCATCCAAAAGGAAATGGACAAGCAAAATCAACAAATAAAATCCTGATAAAGATTCTCAAAAAGATCCTTGAGAAGAATAAGAAAGCATGGAATTCAAAATTGTCATTGGTTGTATGGGCTGATAGAGTGACTGCTAAGAAGTAAATTGGATGTGCACCTTTTGATTTTGTGTATGGGATACATGCAAGGATGCCTCAAAATAACTTGTTACAAATGTACAAGTTTGTCCAATTGTATGATGAAGACTTAGAGGATGAAATGTAGTTAAGAATTGAAGATCTAATTAAATTGGATGAAAATAGTGTAATACCTAAAAAATGGGCTATAGGTTCATTAACCTCCTACATCTTCAATTCGATGGAAATCGACATCAAAGTCCTAACCTAAGGCACATCTAGACATCAAGTTATCAAAACCCTAATTGATTTTATCCTAATTCTACATCGGGGAATATTCCTTGAATGTTCATAATTTATCATAATCATCTTTAATTTAATATTATTTGGCGATAAATATTATTATTTATCCTAAAGTCAATTAATTGAATATTTTGAATATTTAATTAATTAGATTTAATACTGCCACTTAATTATTTAATTAAATTTAATTAAATTTATTCCTAAATTGTATTATTTAATTTTGACAATAAATTGAAATATCTTATGACTAATTGATTAAATTCTTATTTAATTAATTAAAGTTAGTTGTCAATTTTTAATAATATAGTTTTTGAATAAAGTTTGATTTAATAATTGATTAACCCATAAATCAATTGTTTTAATTAAAAAATCAATTAAGTTGAAGATAAATCACTTTATTTATTTAATTAATTCATAATTATCTATGCACATTTGAAAGAGAAGTTAAACTTTAAATCAAAAAATCAATTCAAGTTGTTATCTTTTTGAAACTCAACATCTATTTTGAGTTGAAAGCTGATCTAAACTCCTGATTTGAGTTAAAAATCTATCTTTGCATGATTTGTATGATTTTGTGAGTTAATCTAATTTTGATTTCTTGTTGACTCAAAAATCAACCTGAGTTCATCAAGAGTGATTTATGGCTTTTCTCTTGCATCCTCAAAGCCCTAGATTTCTATAAACTCTGTTAGAAATAGGAAATACTGAGAGGGGGGGTGAATCAGTATTTCACAAACTTTTACTTTTGCCCACTTATGGATATAACAAATTACTTTAGTGCATACAAAGATTATCAAGCTGATTAAAAAACATAGTAGTAAATAGAAAGAACTCATAACACATGATATGTTCTTGAGGAAACCTAGCCAAGGGAAAACCCCAATGGGGATGGTACCCACAAAGATCACTAATCAAAAGTATCATGTTAGGGATATTGGACCCTATTAAGAGTTAGTTTACAATATATAGTAGATCTGTCCTGGTTAAAGGACTTTAGGCCTTGTTAGAAGCCTTAACCCTGTTAGGAGTTAGATTACAAAACCTGATCACTAGTTGAGCTCACTGCCCAAACAGGTAATACAAAATGTTTCTAACTATAGTATGGTACTGCTTACAACTTCACATCAATAACCTTTGCTACTATCACAATATACAACTTTCGCAAGTTATCCTTTTCTTTCTTTTCACAAAAACACCTCATTATCATTACATTTCAAGTATGCCTAGTATATGAGTTATTAGAGCTAATAACTTTATATGGTCGGCTTCCAAAATATTTATCCAAGAGTAAACATCTAGGATGTCATCCCTTCATAATGTTAAGTCATTATTTTGACAAGCAAAAATAATCCCTTAACTCTTTCGCTAATACTGTCTCCAAAACTGTTCTGTCTGCAAAAACTGTCTTCAGTAAACTTTGAATAACTTCGTTTGTACTACTCCAAACTTTATGCACAATGAGATCGGGTATCCTCATAATCTATAGAAGCTTTAGTTAACTGCACAAACAAAAATATTGCTCCAGTGGACGTCGCCAACTAAATCTTCATCAGGTGCTCTGTCAGGATCACTGTATCCATACTTAGACAATTTCTTCCTTCAACTTTCCATACTTGCATTCTAGATTCTGCTCTCTCAGTAGAGATCATATGTTTCCATAATGACAACATCTATGCATCCACATTAGCCAAATTGCCAACAATCTCACCCTTTGTCATTGGTGGCAACATATGGGAAAATTGGCTAAGTGTGCAAACAAAACTTCAAAACACTTACACAAAATTGTGGCCAAATGTTATACATCACATATACAATATTGTACTCCATAGAATAGCTCTCCCTATGAGTATCCTTCCTCAACATATTATCAATTTTTTTCTATCTCTCCCCCTTTGACAAAAATGACAAAGATAGGGTGTACAAAAATTTCAATAAAAACTTGATACCTTGTTATCAGCTATTGCAAAGCTGGTAGGCTTGCAACATAGTCACCAAACTCTGACTTCCATGATTCAAAATCTTTCTCCCATATCTTCCTGATGGATTCAACAACATTGAGTAGAGTACTCAATCTGTATGCTACTGTCTGACAAGCTTGCAGGGTATTAAAGCTAAACTTTTGAAAAGATGTCTTTGCTGAAAGACACTACTCAATTTGGTCTTCAACAATTGAGGTCTTGATTGAGACATGCTCTCTCAAGATGTTAATCTTGATCATCTTTCTATTCTTCTCCTCTACTAACATTTTGATTTCATCATTTAACTTCCTTATGTTCTCCTCCACATAACTTATCTTTACATTTGGGCTTGTCAAGGTGTTTGTTTCAGCTGTAATTGCATCTATCTTCTCTCTGATCTTCTTATCTTCTTCAGCTGTTAGGATTTCTGATTTTGTGCATTGTATATACAAACTCTTTCTAGTCTCAAAATGTTTCCTCAAATTCTTTATGCATACATCCAAATTACCCATATCATTTCGAATATTTACACTTAATTTTTTTTGCATTTCTGCATTAAAGGCTTCCTGAACTTTTATTCTAGCAATATCCTTTAAGTTAGAAAATTCAGAGTCAAAAGAGTTTATTACCATTTTAGCTTTCTCAAGTGGATCTGATTCAAATACCTTAGTGTTGATCACACTCTCAAGTTTCTCTGTCAAAACTCTAAATTTTCCTTCAAGGTCCTTCACCTTCTTATTCTTTCTAATAATTTTACTAAGAGATGTGATGAGCTCAAGCTAATCATCATCTTCAACCTCTTTTCCAAGGTCTTCAAAAATTGAACCAATTTGTCTCTTCTTACTGTCAGGTGCACTAGGGGTAGTGACCTCTATCAAAATTTGTTTACCTTTAACTTACATACCATATCTCCTTCTTGTGTCAAAGGAAAACCTTTAGGCTACTCAATATAGACTTCTTCTTCCAATTCACCATTCAAAAATCCCAATTGTTAGAAAGTAAAGATCCCCAAGATAATTGAGAGGTGGGGGGTGAATCAGTTATCTGATAATTTAACCATTCAACTACTTTAAACAATATAATTAATTTACTAATCAACCATAGAAAGATAACCATACACAATTGCACAATAACAGAAGATATGTTGACTAGGGAACCTCTTGAAAAGAGTAAACGCTGGTGGGAATGATGCCCACAAAATGATGCACTAATATGAAAGTTCCTTGTTAGAGGATGAACCCTGTTAGGAGTCTTATGAAATACATTCAGTACATATAAATTCCTGTTAGGAGATTTTGAATCCCTGTTAAAAGATTCTAACCCGGTTAAGAGTTTATGGAAGACAGAAGGACCCACTGCCCAAACAGCTTCAAGGCAAGATCTCTGAACCCACTGTCCAAAAGATCTTAGAATTATTCAACAAAATAATATGAAATATATTACCTCCTTCACACTATGCCAAAACCGCACTCTCTGCTACACAAGATCACAATTCTAGATCTTTGTACTCATAAGTCTTTCTTCATCACTGAATTAGCTCTTTTCTTCACTTCATGCATATATTCGCATCTCAACCTTCACAATACATGTTGCAACAAGGAAAAAATTCCTTCTTATATACCAAACTCAAATAATTACAAATGAGTCGGTCCTCAATTACAAAATAATAATTTCTACATGCTACACACAAAATTCACATAAAACTGTCAGCTCTACTAGAACTGATTCTGATACAGCTGGTGCTTCCACTGCCTTTGTATCCTTTTCTAATTTTGTAACCTTCTCTTTCTCTTCTAAAGCCAAATTGTCAACAATGTTTCCTAGATCATGAAATACTGCATCATCTAACTCTAGTGTCACTTTGGTTCCTTCAATGTCCATTGATTCTTTGCCAATATTGATATGTGAAGAAGATGGGACTTCTTCAATACCAACTTCCTCTGCATGCGGTTCCTTTGATTGCTTCTACTGAGGATCTGATTCAACATGCTTTCCTGCAACTATATCTACAAGAACTTGCATTACTGCTTGCTCAGTCTCTTTCTGTACTTCCTCCTTTTTGCCTCCCATTATAAGAATTGTTCTTCTCTTAGTTCTCAATAAAGTTCCAAGAGGCTTCAAGATTCTCTTCAAATGATCTTCATCCTCAACTTCACAGAACTGTCTGATTACATGTTCTCTCATCTTTATGTCCTCTTCTTGTGCTCTCTATTTTATATTCACAAGTCTGTTATACAAATCTTCTAGGATCTTACCATGAATAGTGCTAAGTTTCTTATCTGTCAAAATCATATGTGTAATCATTGCATTTTCAAAATTCAATCTATCAAATGATCCATATAGATCATAGAATTTATTTATCTTAGTGAAGTCTCCATGCTGCAATATATCTTCATTAACTCTTTCAATTCTTGGTTTCCAATTTTTCTTCTTGATTGAAACTTCATCATCATCTTTAATTACTGCTACTTTTCTAGGTACAGGTGCTACAATCACTTTCTGTCTCTTGCCAGGTCCTGTTGCACTCACTTTTATTCTTTTGCTAGGAATAGGAGAAAAGGATTTTTCTCCTTCATCTTTTTCAGGTACTTCAACTTTTACCTTTACTGCAATAGGATCAACAGGGTCTGCACTAGATGCCACAAGTGGAACTACAAGATTTTCACTTTGCTTCAAGGCTTCTGCAGTCTTCTTAGCTATGTCAAACTCATGACTTGACATACCTGATTCTTTCAGTATTTTCTTCATAGTAGATTCAACTCTCCTACTATATTGCTTCTTTTCTTTCCAACTTATTGCAAAGTTGAAATTCTATTCATAGGTTCCAAACCTATTTGCATGACCATCCAACTCACACTTTAACAGTCTATTCACATATCCTACTGTTTCTACTTCAAATATTTCATAGCCAAGAGGGTCTATGAATTCCATTCTAGGTTGAACTGCTTCAATGTAGGTGAAATCAGTGTCTACCATAAAACAAATGTCATCTTTATGCTTTTCAACTAAGGATTGAGGAATCCTTGATCTGTTCTTAACAATATTCTGAAAAGTCTTCACTACAAGCTTCACACTGTCATTGACTTTATCAATTAGGTGCTTCATGTAGACTGAGTTTATTCTTTCCATTGTGTTCACATTGTCAGTCCAGTCAACTGTGTAAGGAAATCTTTGCAAAATATGGAAAAACATATAGGTTATCAGAGATGAAAACCTAAATTGTGTGTACTTAGCCTTCTTAATCTTTTCTAAATTCTCAAATAATTGAATTTTCAGAATTTCACATAGGTCTACTTCTTTCTTCTCAATACACATAAGATAAGCTACATGAACCATTCCTATAGCCATGTCATCTTCCCTTGAACTACCATAGAATTTAGTTGTTAGGATCTTGCAAAGGTACCTAACATCATCTTTCTTAATCTTACTTATCGCAATTCCTCTACCATTATAACTAGATCCAGTGTTGTCTAAGACAATATTTCTTATGTTCTTTTCATGTAGTGGAATCTCTCCAACTTTTGATAATCCAGTAACATCATGAATTAGGTCGGCAGTTATATCAATAACTCTATCCTCCATCTAGAATTTCCCATTGTGGATTCTACTTAAAATGATCTTGGTACATTCCTCATCATTAAATTCATACTTCATGGAATAATTGATAATTTCATTGTTCTCTACATGCTCACAAGTTGGTTTAATTGACATGTCTTGATTATACAATTTCCTATAATCATCACTAAAATCTACATCTCCCAAAGTTTCAAACTTGCAACCTAAATATCCTTTAACATTCTCAATGTGTAATACTCCATCTGGTACGGATGATAGTGCTAGTCTGTCATCAATTTCAGCTGGTTCTACTGGTTCTTTCTTAATCTTAGGTCTATTCTTATCCTTAACATTATGAACCATAGAAATATCCATCTTATCAACTGATTAAAGATCAAAAAATACCTCAACTTTGCAAATCTAGGGTTTCGGTATGATCGGCGCTACAAATTGCTTCCAAACTTCTTCAAATCATCCTCAACTTACTTTTTCTTCTTTCAAATCTCTTTTCAATCACTTTTTAATCATGATAAATTTGATTTCAACCTTATAACACTTCACATTAACTCAATCTTACATCGCATTCATTCATTTTGCCGCTAAAACCTCAAAAAGCTAATTCTACAAACCTGCAACCATAAAACCTTTTTGCGACCTCGCAAAACACAATATTTTCTTTTGCGCACTTAACCATAGCATTAGTACAACATAAAAAACCTATATCTAACTATGCAAAACTTAACTCATTCAAATTCCTAATCTACACTAATTCTAAGTCTTAAACTACAGAAACTTACATAATTTAAGTACTTAAAGAAGGGCCAGGTAAAGATTCATCCTTACCATTAGTTACATTACCTTCCTGACTACTTTCAGTGCTGAATATACCTCCCTGATCTATGCCTTTATCAAATTTTACTTCATCTTTATTGCTACAGCAACCTTTCTCTTTGTTTCCTGCATTTTCATTCCTTCTTTCATTGTTCCTAGGGTTAGGGTTATGATGATAACCTCCATTGTTCATTCTGCAAACTCTTGCTGAGTGTCCAAACTTGTTGCATATCTAAAAAATGATTCCATTGTTTCCAAATCTCTGTCCTTATTGGTTAATCTACGAACTACAATTTCTAGCAATATGTCCTACTTTGTTGCATCTAAAACATACTACCACTTTTCTTTTAATCATTTCTTCAATAGATCTCTTATCTGCATTGTTAGTATTCCCAATCATTCTATTATCATAATTATTCAAAATTACTTTAGGTCTTCTACATTCATTAGCTCTATGTCCAAAACCATGAAAATTATAACAATGTCCATTAAGAGGTTTAAATTTCTTACCTATGCAATCTGTCTTCATGTGCCCAATAGTATTACAAGAAAAACATCTACCTTTGAATTCTCTTTGCATACCTTTAGATGATTCTTCCTATTTTGATTCTTCTTGCTTTGATTCTTCTTTCTCTCTAGGTGGTTCTTCTTTAGGTGGATCTTCCAATGTGTTCTCATCTAGCTTCATTTCCTCCATACTTTCAGATGTCTTCAGATCTAGCTTCTTACTTTCATGATTTGTTCTAAACATACTAAATCCAAATCTAGTCTTATCAAAGAATGGTTCTCCAAAAGAAATTTGTTTTTCAGTCCTATCACTATTTGAATATAGCCTTTCAACTTGTTGTTTAGATTGAGTTAATTCACCATTCACAATTTTATTATACTTCTCAAGTTCCACATACTGCACTTTTACTTTTTCAGATTTGGATGTTACCTTTTCAAGTCTTGATCTTAGATCTTCATTCTCAATTTTCAATTTTTCATTATCAGATCTCAAATTTCCATCTTTCATACTAAGCTTCAGATTTACTATCTTTAGCTCATGCTTAAGGATCTCATTTTATTTTTCTAATTCATCACAATCTTCAACAAGAATATCAGATTTTAGATCTTCAATCTTACCTTTTAATTTGTCAATAGCATTCTTTGCATCTTGATACTTTCTTCTTAAGGAGTTTCTTTCATCAATAAGAAAATCAATCTGTTCAAGAGCTTCTTCAAGATTCTTCTGAAGTTGATCCATATCCATAGAGATCTTACTCAATCTGCTAAGCTTTCCTTGAATGTTCCTTCTCCAAGTAACTGTGCTCTGATACCAATTGTTAGAAATAGGAAATACTGAGAGGGGGGGTGAATCATTATTTCACAAACTTTTACTTTTGCCCACTTATGGATATAATAGATTACTTTAGTGCATACAAAGATTATCAAGCTGATTAACAAACATAGTAGTAAATAGAAAGAACTCATAACACATGATATGTTCTCGAGGAAACCCTGGCCAAGGGAAAACCCCGGTGGGGATGGTACCCACAAAGATCACTAATCAAAAGTATCTTGTTAGGGATACTGGACCCTGTTAAGAGTCAGTTTACATTATATAGTAGATCTATCTTGGTTAAAGGACTTTAGGCCTTCTTAGAAGCCTTAACCCTGTTAGGAGTTAGATTACAAAACCTGATCACCAGCTGAGCTCACTACCCAAATAGGTAATACAAAATGTTTCTGACTATAGTATGGTACTGCTTACAACTTCGCATCAATAGCATTTTTTGCTATCACAATATACAACTTTCACAAGTTATCCTTTTCTTTCTTTTCACAAAAACACCTCATTATCATTACATTTCAAGTATGCCTAATATATGAGTTATTAGAGCTAATAACTTTATATGTGTTGCCTCACTTTTCACCCCATAACCATGTTGTTAAAAGTGAAAGATTTTGAAGCCATAGTCATCTCTGGTCTGATTTGTGTCTAGGTCTAAGTCTTTCATAGGTAGGTTATCCTTGTCAGGTTTCCCTTTCTGTTGCCCTCTCATCTCTAGGCTAGGTGGGTTGGTTTAAAGTATTGTCATGATGGGTAGGTGATAGTTCCCAACCCGGCAAGGATATCATGCTCTCATTGATGAGCTTTTCTAGATCAAAGTTGACTGTAAAGATATGTTCACTAGGCATATACAAGGGATCTAACAGAAGTTTTTCTCACATGATTGATGCAATCATAAGTCTGGCAATTGAAATTTCAGAGATTCATTTCATGGGGTAGTATGTGTAATTTGGATGACATTTGGTTATTAAAACTCTGAAAATTTGGAAGATCTCAAGGTATGATTTTAGATGGTCACTAACTGAAGATGATCAAAGCATCTTTTTCAATGAACTATCACTTGCAACTATGAAGTCTTGATTTCATGTGAGTTCAGAAAATGGATTGGTCGCATGACCGCATGAATAAAATAACAGCCTTGCGATCATGCGACAAAGCAAAAAGGAAACACAGTAGGTGAAAGAAGCTAATGAAATGATAGGAAAGACTAATAAAGAGTGTTTTACTGGGACCCACATATGCCAATAGTGTAGTCCATGTGTTGGCATTAAGCAGTATTGCCACTAGTGACAACACTTATTTGCATTCTGGATGTAAACCGAGCAGAAAGTGAAAACCGAGCAGACAGTGCAAACCGAGCAGACAGTGCAAACCGAGCAGACAGTGTAAACCGAGCAGACAGTGAAAACCGAGCAGACAGTGCAAACCGAGCAGACAGTGCAAACCGAGCAGACAGTGGAAACCGAGCAAGTTAGTACAAACCGATCAGGACAATGTAAACCGAGTAACATCTTGTCTACCGAGTCACCAATGCTTACCGAGTTCAATTCCTACCGAGTGATCAGTATGAACCGTGCCTTCACTTCTACCGAGTGCATGACGATGCCGAGTAATGCAGTGGACACCGAGTATCAGAAAGTCACCGAGTCAGTTTGAAGGAACCGAGTAACCATATTTGGGCTGACTTAGTAGCACTTATGTTTATTTGTCAAGCTGACTGTGTAATTGTAATTGTAATTAATTGTTTGAGACTTGTATATAAACTATATTGTAAAAAGATGAAAAATAATCAAGTAGAATATATGTGAAAGAAAAAGAAAGGCAGAGATAAGCGAATTGCAGAAGGCTTCAGAAGTATAAGGTTCAGCAAAGACAAATTCATCACAGAAGGTGATTAGTACATCAGAGAATCTCAATCAGCAATCCAGTTGCAAAGCAGAGATCTACTGTTTCATTCTAACAGGTGAATCAGTACTAATCCTTTAACCGGGTAGACTTAACAGTCTTTGTAAAAATCTCTTTACCGAGTGCATACTTCACTGTATGTTTGTAAATCCTTTAACAAGGTGGATTTAGCAATCCTTATTGCTCCTAACAGGGAAGATCATCAGAAGTGATCAAATTGTAAGCCTTAACCGGCCAACTTTATTCTGCAGTATTAAAGCTTTGTGGGTTTCATCCCCACCCCAGTTTTACTTTCTTTTGGAAGGTTTCTGGGTAACCAAATCTTTGTGTCATTATTGTGAATGCTTTTAAGTTTCATGCTTTCTGTATGCAAAGGTTAAAAAGTAAAATACATGTTAAAATTAGAAGAAAATTTGGAGTTACTGATTCACCCCTCCCCTCTCAGTAACTTGGTTAATTCCTAAATATTTCCAACACCATGTGCACCAATGATAGAGCAGTCGCATGATCGCATGAATTAAAAAAATGCCATGCGATCATACAACAACATAGGCTAGGCAGGGGAAGATTCTTCATCCGATGGTGGGTGCATGTTCTGAAGGGATCTTGGAGGTCTATGCGAAGAAGTGACGACCGTTGATCTTCCAATGGTGAGCCCAGTAAGTTTCTCACAGTTGCTAGGTCGGAGAAGGAATAAAGTACATTTGGCGGTTAGGGAAGATGACTGCGTGGTTTTGCGACTAATGATAAATAGTTAAGAGACAATGTAAGCTAGGAAAGTAAAGTTTTAGTTATTAAATATTATATCAGTTCATTTTGAGTGGTCGCATGGTCGTAAGAGTTTAAAATATGCTATGCGATCATGCGAAGACACGTGGTGGTGGGTCCGGAAAGAGTTTGCTTACTATACCAAATCAATGGTTACCGCTTTGTCACTAAGTCATGGAAGATTCTCTGAGGCAAAGTGGGATTGTGACACATGTCTAGTGCATATCAAATGAAAGGTGGAAAATAGGAGACTTACTACTTCACTGTTACGGGTTCCGTACCTGTTATGTATGACTTTCGCAAAGAATGTTTGAAAGTTATACAATCTATCATTTGTGGTATCAATAATGGATTTTTCAGAGATCAATGGGCTTCTCAGTGAGATAAATTGAAGATGATTTCAGTGTTGAAGGTAATCAAAACTTTATCAATCCGATTGAAGCGGCATTAAAAAGTTGTTTATTATAAAATGTTAGATGCCTCTGTGCATATAAAAATAGGATGAATTGTCATTACAGGAAAGAAAAGGATTGCAATCAGTGCCATTTATCTTTATTAAGGATGACTTCTTATGAAATAAAAATAGAAAGGAAGTCTAATGCAGTGGGGTGATCAAATATTCATGAATGGTGAATAGGGCATTTTAATTAAGTGTGTCAATCAGTTTTGTTATATCAAATTTTCCTTCAAAGCACAGAATAGAGATGTTGGTAATGATAATTCTTGCAAGGATAGAAGCTGGAAACTGTTCGTGTGACGTCTTCAGGTTTCTGTTGATTTGATAGAAGGCTGTTCATTTCACCTTCTCAAGTCAAATTAGATGAAATGAAAAAGTCTTTTTAGTTCCTCCTTGTTGTGATGGTGAAACATTAGTCTTCATTCTTTTCAAATTATGGAAGCTAAAACACTTGGCATTCTCATGAAAGTTGTATATTGTAATCTCTATATAAACTATTGAAAAATTAAATACAAGTGTCGGAAAAATTATTGGTGTAAGAGACTTGATGTTGTAGAGTCAATTGAAGAGTGTTTTATGTCAATGATTTTCTATTCCATTTAGTTAGAAGTTGTTGCTTCTATGTTTCTTTCTTTAAATCTGAATTATAGAAGAAAAGGAAAGATGTTTCATTCTTTTGTCATGAGGATATGAATAAACCACAGTAGGATGTGCTTTGGGGTGTTTGAAGAAGGATTCATTAGAATTCTTTAATCATTTCATTTATATTTCTGCTAGAAATTGTTGTAGATTGGTTAAACATTGAGTGTATGGATTCATAGTATGTGTGAGTTTTGCAACTTGGTTCATAGATAGAAAGCTTTTCTTGCCTGAATTAAGTTCTAGTTAGACTTAATTTGGTTTGCCTCTTCTGCTCTCGGGTTAAGAGCATACCCCACATTATTTTTAGGAACAAAACATAATTCCTTGAATACCATTCACATAGGGAGCTATACCTACCAATTCAGAGAAAAGCCGATAATCAAAAAATGGCTTTTCAACTGTTGTAACCAGATATTGTTCATCATTTGGGCATTAAGAGTTATTTCCACAAGAAACAAGAAAGGAAAAATCTATTTACTAATAGATTTTTGGTGACTCTACTGGGGACACAAATAGTCATTTGATCAGTAAGCTACATCATCCTGGAGTGAATAAGATTCCTCAGGAGTACCAAAGAATAGGGTGGATGAGATTCTACATTTGATACATTAGCAGAGCTTGGTTTTCCCATCCTAGAAGTTCCTAGAAAGAAAGGAGAAAGGAAAAGTTGGAGTAGGCCTTCTTCTCCTGTTAGAAATCAAAGCACTTCACAAAACACTTGTCAAGTGTTAACACTTCACAATACCACTACTCCCCCAGTTGTTAATTTTCCACCATACTGTGCTAGGACTGTCATGGCTGCTCCATGGGCTGTTGTAGTAGGACCATTAGCACTAGCAGCTTATCATCCACTCCCTGCTGGATCAAGAAAAAATTTCCCTAAGTTTTCAGGAGATGGGAAAGTCACCACTAATGAACATATTAAAGCCTTCTTTGCTGCTACTCATATTTTAGGGGTGGCACATGAGGACATTGCTGTGAGATTATTTGTTGAGACTTTAACAGACAGTGCAGCAGATTGGTTTTATCATCTGGATGATGGTTATATCACCAATTGGAATGTGATGAGAACAACATTTGAGGATCATTTTAAGACATCAGAAGATGAGCATCTTTTATTGACACAATTGACATCCATCAAAAAGAAACCTCAAATGAGCATGAGGGATTTTGTAGCTGCCTTTAATAAGATTGTTAGTAGAATCTCTGTTGTAGATAGACCTACTACTGGCAATCTCAAAACATTTTTCATAAGTGCAATGCCTCCAGATATCAATTATGATTTGAGAAAGGCATGTCCCACAGATTTAGCGGATGCACAAAAGAAGGCCATTGAATGTGAAGATGACTTAATCTCGGCATGAAAATGGAAAAGAGAATTACAAAATAAAGGAAGTTCTAGTAGTACTACGTCATTTGATGAAATGATTCAAAAATTGTCCAATGAATTGGTCATTGTGAAAAGGCAACTACCAGGATTCAATAGTTCTAATCAGCGTAATTTTCAGAATATGTTGGGAAGAAGCGTGGACAATAGATTTTCACAACTTACAGGTCCTCAACCTAGGTTGCAGATTGAAGCCACACCAAAAAAGGGAAACATGTGCATGTTTCATTTGACTACAGATCACACTAATGAGAATTGCCCAGAAATTTCCTGTATGATGCAGTTATTGACCACCAATGAACTAAATATAGTAGCTCCTGTTGTAGAAGAGGATACATACTCAATTGGCGACTTTGGAAATTTATTTGTGGAGTATGAATCTGATTCTGAATCTAAAGGTGAATGCTATGCTACTATAGATGGAAACTCATATACGATGCTCACCAGGAATCAGAAATTAAAGAACTAGTCTTCCAACAATCCTCATAAAAGTGATCCTAGTCCTGCGAGAATTAGTGCTGATACTGATCAGAAGGCATCAAGCTCTCAGATAGGTAAAGATAAACTATCTTTTGATATTGTTCAATTCTGTGAAGAATCAAAAATTCAAATTTATTTTCTGGATTATTTAAAATTGCATCCTTCAGAATTTAAAAGATTAGTAGAACAGTGTAAAGGAAGTATTTCAGAATTAAATAATAGTGCTATTGTGGTAGAAGGGGATGAAACGTTGACAGTTGGTTTGTTTAAAGAAGAAGAATCTATTGTGTTAGCAACCTCTCCTGGGAAAAAACCTCCCCCCTTTTATATTTCATTGTATGTTAATGGATGCAAATTGAGCAATTGTATAATAGATTCAAGTGCATCAGATAATGTCATGCCTTATTCCATAGCCAAAGCTTTGAGTCTCACTCTTACTAAGGTGCATGGGAAATGTTATTCAATGGATGCCAAACAAGTTCCCTTAGTTGGTTAGATCAAGGATGCGTAGGTAGCTTTGGCATCTCATCCTGAAAAGAAACTCTTGTTGACTATCTTGGTGGCTGACATTCTGGCAAGCTATGGGCTCCTCTTAAGCAAAAGTTTTTGTAGAGACTTAGGAGGAGAAATAAAGTTAGATTGGTCTCAGGCTGTCATACCAATAGGGAATAATAAAATCAAGTTGGAGCCTGAGGAAAAGGCAAAGTATACAGTCATGAAATCAGACGATCCTAAAGCTCAAATACTTTATCAAGAACTAGAGTTTGGTAATTATATGTTGTTTGCTAAAGAATCTCAAAATGAGAATAAGGATGAAGATGCTAATGAAAAGAAATTAGGTGAAGAAAAGGACTTATCAGACTTGTGGATTCTTGAATTTGATGGAAGTTGTTCTTCATCAAGATCCAGTGTAGGTATTGTATTGATTCCTCCTCAAGGAGAACCTGAACCTATGACATTCAAATTAGAATTTGGGAATACCAATAATACCACTGAATATGAAGCCTTGCTACTGGGAATAGCAGCAGCAAAAGAAAAGGGAGTTAAAGTGTTGAAAGCTTGAGGTGATGTAGAGCTCATAGTGAGACAGGTTAGAGGACAATATTTGGCAAAGAATCATAGGTTGAAAAATTATATAAATAAGGTTTGGGATCAGATAGAAGGTCTAGACACCTTTTCCATAGAAGCAATACCAAGAGAAATGAATACCAAAGCTGATTCTTTGGCAGTCTCTGCATCTTTATTGTTGCCTCACCTGGAATTCAAAGACAAGAAGTATCAAATTGAAGTTGTCTATCGAGCTTCTGTCCCAGATAATATAGATTCATGGTAGGTTTTTGAAGATGACAAGAGCTTGCAAATGTTTTTAGAAAGTGGTAAAATTATTTCTGAACACCAGCATGAAAATGATGAAGAAAGTTCCAACCATGGATGAAATAAAAAGCAAATTGATGAAGTTCAAGTACCAAGTGATATCATCCCTCCTTATTTTATATCCTTGGAAAATTTGTTCAATAGGCATGACACCTATATGAAACAGAAAAGAGAAAGGAAAGGGCCTAATACTAGTGAGTATGAAGGGGTGAATATTGGTGATGATGATAATCCCAAAATGATTAACATTAGCAAATGTTGTTCGCCTAAGGAGAAGGAAGCTACCAAGCTGCTCTTTCTAGAATACAGAGATGTTTTCGCTTGGAGCTATGAAGATTTGAAAAGCTATGGAGATGGAAAAATAAAACATCAAATTCCTTTGAAGCCTGATGCAATGCCTTTCTGATAGAAGCAAAGAAATTATAATCCTAAAGTTGCAGATGCCATATTTCAAGAGGTGGATAAAATGCCAAAGGCTCAGATTATCTATCCTATCCATCACTCCACATGGATAGCTAATATAGTGCCAGTGTGAAAGAAGAATGGAGAAATCAGAATCTGTGTTGATTTTCACAACTTGAATTAGGTGTCTCTCAAGGATAACTTTGCACTTCCTAATATGGATTATTTGCTGCAGACAGTAGCTAGATCCGAAATGATGTCCATGCTTAATCTCTGATTATAATCAGGTTGAACTAGAAGAAAAAGATCAGCACAAGATGACATTTACTACTCCATGGGGTACGTTCACATACCGTCAGATTCCTTTTTGACTCATCAATGCCGGTGCCACCTTTCAGAGATGTATGAGTAAAATGTTTTCTGATTTGAAAGATCGGATCATAGTGATATACTTAGATGATCTTACTGTGTTTTCGAAGAGAAGAAAGGATCACATAGAATATTTGAGAAAAGTATTACAGAGATGTTGAGATGATGGGATTTCCCTCAATCCAAAAAAGTCTGTATTCTATGTAACAGAAGGAAAACTCCTTGGCCACATAGTCTCTCAAGAAGGAATCAGAATTGATCCGGAGCATGTTGAAGCCATTAGAAGATTAAGTTTGCCAGTGAACAAAATGGGAGTTAAATCATTCTTTGGACAAGTTAATTTCCTTAGGTGTTTTGTACCAGACTTTGTTGAAATGACCAAATGCATAATAGATATGATGAAAGGTGATTCAAATTTTAAGTGGAGTGAAGTAGGTAAGCAGGCTTTTTAGAATATTAAAAATGCCATTGCTAATGCTCCAGTATTATGTCATTCGGATTATAGTAGAGATTTCATTATTTATTGCTATGCATCTGAACATACTCTATCAGCCATACTTATGCAGAAAAATGATGAAGGAATACAAGCTCCAATAGCTTTTATGAGTGTTCCTCTGAAAAATCATGAGTTAAGGTATTCACAGATCAAAAAACATGCATTTGCAGTAGTCAAGGCACTGAAGAACTTTTGATTTTACATCTTGCATTCGCATTCTATAGTTTATGTCTTAGACGTAGTAGTAAAAAGTGTTTTGACGCAGCAAGAGGTGGGGTGCAACACCAGAGGATCATGGATAGCAAAGACGCAGGAGTATGATATAGAAATTTGACCCACCAAGCTGGTAAAGGGGAATGCTCTGTGCAGAGCAATTGTGGAAGATAAGGCTGTAGGAGAGTTGGAAGAATCTGAAGAAAAACAATTGGTTCTAGCTATGGGTCTTCGAGATACATGGTTTGAAGACATTGCCTACTTTCTAACATATGGAGAGTGTCCAGAGGGCCTAACGGCAAGACAAAAAAGAGATCTCAGGTTAAGGGTAGCTAAATTTGTGATTTGGGATGGCAAACTATTCAAAAAGGCAATAGATGACACTTTTCTCAGGTGTGTGGATAAGCAGCAGCAGGAAAAATTATTGAAGACATTCCATGATGAGGCCTGTGGAGGACACTTTTCATCTTCAGTTATAGCCTTCAAAGTATTGAGACAGTGTTATTATTGGCCTGGTATGTTCAGAGATGCATATGCCTAGGTAGCCAAGTGTGAGAAATGCAGAATGTTCACTGGACGTCCTCAATTAGCTACTCTTTCATTGAAGCCTGTCATCATTGAAGAGCCTTTCCAACAGTGGGGCCTTGATTTCATTGGGCCAATCAATCCAGTATCCAGCGCTGGTCACCAGTATATAATAACCACCATTGACTATTTCACCAAGTGGGTGGAAGCTAAGGCAACGAAGAAAACAACTTCTGAAGTGGTATGTGAATTCCTCAAAGAAAACATACTGGTTAGGTTTGGTGTTCCACTTAAATTAGTAATGGACAATGCAGCCTATTTTTCTTCAGTTGAGATTACTAGTTTCTATTTTGAATATGGAATCAGTATTAGCCATTCATCAGATTATTTCCCACAGGGAAATGACCAGGCCGAATCCAGTAACAAAAATTTGGTGAATATTGTCAAGAAATTAGTGTCAGATAATCAGAAGAACTAGCATAAGAAGATTCATGAGGTGTTGTGGGCAGATAGGGTAACACCGAAAAGAGCAATTGGTATATCACCTTTCGAGCTAGTTTATGGAACTAAAGCAAATCTTCCTTTACCTTTGGAATTGGCCAAAAACAAACTCAGAATAGTTATTAAAGATGATATCTACAAGGATGGATTAGAAAAGATGATTCTTTATCTGAGCAAGCTGGAAGAGGAGAGAGCAGAAATAGTTGATCATATCACCCAACACCAGATGCGGGTGAAAGAGATATTTGATAGGAAGGTAAGACCATGAAAATTCATGATAGGTGATAGTGTGCTACTATGGGATAAACGTAGTGCTCCAAAGGGAATGCATAAGAAGTTTGATAGCCTGTGGAAAGGACCATTCATGATTCATCAAGCATTTGGAAACAATTCTTTCAAACTGGCTTATCAAGATGGCAAGGTACTACCACTGACCTTTAATGGTCAGGATTTGAAACTTTACCAAGTGACAAATTGAAAATAGGTGACCCCTGTAATGTACATAGTTTCTTTTGTTCCTTTGTGTTCTCTAGGTTAGTTGCTTTGCCTTGTTTCCTTTTCTTTTGTTCTTGCTTCAGTTTTTGTTGTGTTGCCACCCTCTTTGTTTTCTAGCCTGAGAAACCAGAGATTCAAGATTCCTTTCTCAAACATGGGAATGTTTAAGTCCCAAGTCAGAGCCAGTTGTTGCCTCACTTTTCATCCCATAACTATGTTGTTAAAAGTGGAAGATTTTGAAGCCATAGTCATGTCTATTCTGATTTGTGTCTAGGTCTAAGTCTTTCATAGGTAGGTTATCCTTGTCAGGTTTCCCTTTCTCTTTCCCTCTCATCTCTAGGCCGGGTGGGTTGGTTTAAAGTATTGTCATGATGGGTAGGTGATAGTTCCCAACCCGGCAAGGATATCATGCTCTCATTGATGATCTTTTCCAGATCAAAGTTGACTATAAAGATATGTTCACCAGGCATATACAAGGGATCTAATGGAAGTTTTTCTCACATGATTGATGCAATCATAAGTCTAACAATTGAAATTTCAGAGATTCATTTCATGGGGCAGTATGTGTAATTTGGAAGACATTTGGTTATTAAAACTCTGCAAATTTGGAAGATCTCAAGGTATGATTTTAGATGGTCACTGACTGAAGATGATCAAAGCATCTTTTTCAATGAACTATCACTTGCAACTATGAAGTCTTGATTTCATGTGAGTTTAGAAAATGGATTGGTTGCATGATTGCATGAATAAAATAACAGCCTTGCGATCATGCGACAAAGCAAAAAGGAAACACGGCAGGTGAAAGAAGCCAATGAAATGATAGGAAAGACTAACAAAGAGTGTTTTGTTGGGACCCACATACATCAACAGTGCAGTCCACGTGCACTAATGATAGAGCGGTCACATGATCGCATGAATTAAAAAAATGCCATGCAATCATGCGACAACATAGGCTAGGCAGGGGAAGATTCTTCATCCAATGGTGGGTGCATGTTCTGAAGGGATCTTGGAGGTCCATGTGAAGAAGCGATGGCCATTGATCTTCCAATGGTGAGCCTGGTAAGTTTCTCACAGTTGCTAGGTCGGAGAAGGAATAAAGTACATTCAGCAGTTAGGGAAGATGACCGCGTGGTTTAGCGACTAAAGATAAATAGTTAAGAGACAACGTAAGCTGGGAAAGTAAAGTTTTAGTTATTAAATATTATATCAGTTCATTTTGAGTGGTTGCATGATCAGAAGAGTTTAAAACATGCTATGCGATCATGTGAGATGAAGACACGTGGTGGTGGGTCCGGAAAGAGTTTGCTTGCGATACCAAATCAATGGTTACCGCTTTTTCACTAAGTCATGGAAGATTCTCTAAGGCAAAGTGGGATTGTGACACATGTCCAGTACATATCAAATGAAAGGTAGAAAATGGGAGACTTGCTACTTCACTGTTACGGGTTCCGCACCTGTTATGTATGATTTCCGCAAAGAACATTTGAAAGTGATACAATCTATCATTTGTGGTATCAATAATGGATTTTTCAGAGATCAATGGGCTTCTCAGTGAGATAAATTGAAGATGATTTCAGTGTTGAAGGTAATCAAAACTTTATCAATCCGATTGAAGCGGCATTAAAAAGTTGTTTATTATAAAATGTTAGATGCCTCTGTGCATATAAAAATAGGATGAATTGTCATTACGGGAAAGAAAAGGATTGCAATCAGTGCCATTTATCTTTATTAAGGATGACTTCTTATGAAATAAAAATAGAGAAGAAGTCTAATGCAGTGGGGTGATCGGATATTCATGAATGGTGAATAGGGCATTTTAATTAAGTGTGTCAATCAGTTTTGTTATATCAAAGTTTCCTTTAAAGCACAAAACAGAGATGTCGGTAATGATAATTATTGCAAGGATAGAAGCTGGAAACTATTCGTGTGACATCTTCAGGTTTATGTTGATTTGATAGAAGGCTATTCATTTCACCTTGTCAAGTCAAATTAGATGAAATGAAAAAGTCTTTTCAGTTCCTCCTTGTTGTGATGGTGAAACATTAGTCTTCATTATTTTCAAATTCTGGAAGCTGAAACACTTGGCATTCTCATGAAAGTTGTCTATTGTAATCTCTATATAAACTATTGAAAAAGTAAATACAAGGGTCGGAAAAATTGTTGGTGTAAGAGACTTGATGTTGCAGAGTCAATTTAAGAGTGTTTTATCTCAATGATTTTCTATTCCATCTAGTTAGAAGTTGTTGCTTCTATGTTTCTTTCTTTAAATCCAAATTACAGAAGAAAAGGAAAGATGTTTCATTCTTTTGTCATGAGGATATGAATAAACCATAGTAGGATGTGCTTTGGGGTGTTCGAAGAAGGATTTATTAGAAGTCTTTAATCATTTCATTTATATTTCTACTAGAAATTGTTGTAGATTGGTTAAACACTGAGTGTATGGATTCATAGTATGTGTGAGTTCTACAACTTGGTTCATAGATAGAAAGCTTTTCTTGCCTGAATTAAGTTCTGGTTAGACTTAATTTGGTTTGCCTCTTCTGCTCTCAAGTTAAGAGCATACCCCCAATTATTTTTAGGAACAAAACATAATTCCTTGAATACCATTCACATAGGGAGTTGTACCTACCAATTCAAAGAAAATCCGGTAATCAAAAAATGGCTTTTCAACTGTTGTAACCAGATATTGTTCATCATTTAGGCATTAAGAGTTATTTCCACAAGAAACAAGAAAGGACAAATCTATTTACTAAAAATATGGTTAGCTTCCAAAATATTTATCTGAGAGTAAACATCTAGGATGTTGTCCCTTCATAATGTTAAGTCATTATTTTGACAAGCAAAAATAATCCCTTAACTCTTTTGCCAATACTATCTCCAAAACTGTTCTATCTGCAAAAACTGTCTTCGGTAAACTTTGAATAACTTCGTCTGTACTACTCCAAACTTTATGTGCACTGAGATGGGGTATCCTCATACTCTGTAGAAGCTTTAGTTAACTGTACAAACAAAAATATTGCTCCAGTGGATGTCACCAACTAAATTTTCATCAGGTGCTCTGTCATGATCACTGTATCCATACTTAGACAATTTCTTCCTTCAACTTGCCATACTTGCATTCCAAATTCTGTGCTCTCAGTAGAGATCATATGTTTCCATAATGATAACATCTATGCATCCACATTAGCCAAATTGCCAACAAAATCAAGGCTCAACTCTTCACAATTGACCCACCTTGAATTTGCGCAACTACTCTGGTGAATTTACAATTGAAGGATTAAGCACTTGCGACAAGAAATTTGTGAGATCTTTCATTGTTGGTCATAGTTTTTCATAGTTTTCATATCATAGCTTTGTGTTCATAGTTTTCATATCATTCTTAGATTAATCTTCATATCATTCATTTCTAGATTATATTCATATCAGTTTTTCAATCTTAATTGCTAAGTGCATCACCTAGATCCAATGAGTTCTAAGTGCTTCATTCATTCTCATGAGAGATGGGTTTGTGTGAACCACTACTCATGAATCATGGGTCAATGAGTTTGACTCAAAAAACTACACAGTTGAATCCTGATAGCAATATCACAATTTGACTTGTTGTGGAAAAATATCTCCTACTTATCAATTGATGAGCTTAAGGGGCTTTCTAATGAATGGTTCATAAGGTACAACACTTGGTGAAGGTTTTACAAATGAGGATGCAAGTAGAGTGGGTTTAACCATGGAGGAAACTTCGTAGTTAAGCACACTCAATCTGGAGTAGTACTAGGATGGGTGACCTCCCGGGAAGTCCCGGTGCTTCACCTCTATGAGCATCACCTAGATCCAATGAGTGTTGAGTGCTTCATTCATTCTCATGAGAGATGGGTTCATGTGAACCACTACTCATGAATCATGGGTCAATGAGTTTGACTCAAAAAACTACACAGTTGAATCCTGATAGCAATATCACAATCTTAATTGCATAAAAAATCCCAAAAAATAGATTAAATCTACATTCATTTCATATCGATCTTCTACATTCAAATCCTTCATTTAGGTGTTGCATTTTCACTGATCTCAGTCTAATCTGAGAATACATACTCACATCTACTAGAAAACAGTAAATCACCTAGTTAGCTTAGTTTCAATTACTTGCAAGATTTCAATTTTTGCTAACCTTTAATGTTTCACTAAAGTGTTGTGTCCACAGCTAGGCACAATTTTCACACACACATTTCTGGGGCCCACCGTGGGGCCCTAAAATGGGTTTCCATTTCACTTATATCATTTCTATCTCTTTTCTATCATTTTCTAGTCAAGCTTGTGATTTTATTCTTTGTCTGTACAATTTTTGTATGACTTTTGTCAGAAACTCATGTGAGGACCTTCTGGATGTCATACAACTTTTAGCATTTTCAAGGCTCATTTCAGCAATTGTAGATCATCATTTGAGAGATACATTGTCATGTGGGAAGACACCCACTATCGTACGAGTTTTCAGACTGTCATCTGGGAGGTAACCCACTATCGTACGAGTTTCAATACTAGGATTCAACTATTGTTTCAAATTTTTAGGCAGTTTTTCAGATTTGATTTTCAAATTTGGACTAACAGCTAACCCTAACAATTGAGATCTTTTGTTTTTGATTGATATTTGGTAGGTCTGATTTGAAAAGCACAAGAAAAATTTCTAAAATAGGTAAAAATATACTAAGCGTGTTGCGAAGAATTTAGGTATCCTTCTCAAACTAATAACACTTTGATTTGGATTAAAATGAACTCTCACATGTCAAGCTTGTGTGACTTTTCCTTCTTTCATATCACAGACTTCATTTTGGGCTATAAAATGAACATAGATTTGCTTTCGACATATCTGTTACACATAGTAAATAGGCCCTATGAACACTATTTGTGGATGATCTCAAGAGAGTGGGCTTCTTTCTCTTGTTTATGCATGCAAAGCTCTTCTTGATGAAGGATCCCCTTGTAGGTAGGGAGGATACTGATATTGTCTTACATTCTACTAGATTTGTAGTCCTCAGCTTTTGATTGATACATTCTCTCTCTGGAGAGGTTGATAGACCATGAGTTGTTGACATCACAAATCTTGGCAAGATAGTTTTAGTCTTAGCATGTCAGATTAATCTATCTACATTGTTTTGGTGAAGTGAAGAGGTTAGGGGATTATGCTCTACTTCCTTTTTGGATAGTATCAAAAACCCAAATCCTTGAATTCGATCTAGTCCCCCTTGTGGTATCTTTTGTGAGTCTCCTTTAGAGAGGGTTAACCACAGTGGACATTCCCTTAATTGGGTCAACCACATGGATGGAACCTCAAGAGGTAATAGCCATTTTTGCCATGGTAGCAAAAGCCACTATATAAATGTCCTTATGGATGAAATCTTCATAGGTGTGGTCTCTTGTTGGGCTGTCAAATCTCCCTAGCAGCTCCTAATCGATTAAATTCTTAGATTGTGTCAAAACTCCGGTGGGCCTGGATTGGAGTTCACCCTCTTGAGATCTCAAAAGTTGTAGAGTCAAACCATTACTACAAACCCTAGCAAGGCCAAATTTTTCATTTTCTAAGAATATGTGCATTATTAAAAAACTTTTTAGAACATACACAATTACCACATTTAGTCACTTTTTTGTTAATGCACAGGGTTGCTTTGTCCCCTGATCATTGTTTTTAGATGTGCTTGAAATCACTTGCCTATTGTTCTGCATGCTTGTTTATCTATTTGGTTATTGGAAATGAATGATCCTGGAATAATCTTCAAACCTAGATAGAAAAATTTGCAAACAATCTGAAATTGAAAATCTAAAAATTGCAAAATTTGAAGCAAAATACCTTTCTGGAGTCAAAAGTCATCCCACAGGGTCAGAAAGTCGTATGATTTTTGACTATTTTCATTTCAAAACCCCTATATTTTCGTATGAGAGCCTATACATTGTCATACAAGAGTTGTCAGAAAACACCAACAAAAAGCCAAAATCTACTATCAACTATCAAGCGAGCTTTGCATTTGTCATATGAGTTTTGTCAATTGTCATTTCAGAGACTACCCACTATCGCATGAGCCTGCAGAAAGTCATTTGAGAATTTTTTTAAAATTGCCAAAAAGTTGTCAAAATTGTCAGAGATCCAGCTTTTACAGCCTACTTCTAGAATCTGACAAAAAAATCACTATGTCAGGAACATAGGAGAAACTAGAAAGAATTTGATCATTTTCCTAAAGTGGCCTCTTGAGTCAAATCTAGCCTTCTAATTTATCAATTTGAGTCTTTTTCATCTTATGTCAAAACCTTGTCATAATCATCAATCTTTAATCAATCTTCAAAATGGCTAAGTGTTGCGAACTCATGTCCGCTATCTTTTGGGTGTCTACCCATACTACTAGGGCACAATATCCTTCATTTACATCCAATCTAATCTTTAATCAATCCAATCTTGACAAGGTTGCATCATTCGATCTTCTTGAATCAAGTCATTCTTTAGTTATCTTCATCTTTCTCTCTTGCATCACCCAAGGTTAATGGTGGAAACTAGAGCTTCCTCACACAAGAAATCCAGAGAAGAACCTACTACCTTACCTTTGTCTACCCATGTGGGTCCAACCTTCAAGAAAATCTACAAATCAGGTCTTTATGAAGATGATGGTCTTGGCAATCTTTGATTGAAAACTAGTTACGTACCCCCCTCTCCATCAACTCACAGAGGTAATCAGCAAACCCCACATCAATCTATCCTAGGGAGCCCTAAAACTCCTAACATGTATCAAGGAGGGACAAACCATAGGTCTCAAGGAGCTCACTCTCAACATGGTGTGGATCAAGAACCTACACCTTCTGAAATTGCCCAATATCAAAACAATGATAACTTCAAAACAATGATGAAGCATTTCTTGAAAGAAGATAGAGAGGCATACTTTCTAGAGTTAGCTCATCAAGGAGCTAAACTTCCTCCAAAATTTAATGTTGAAGATATCATTACGCATGAGGAAGAAACCCCTATCATGGCTATGATGAAACAAATGCATGCCATGCAAGTCAAACTTAACAAACTTGAGAAAGAAAAGGAACCTAAGGAGTTCTCCATGGAGGCCCTATGCCCTTTTCCATTTGATAAAGACTTGTACATGCCACCATTCCCTAAAAGAGTGAAAATGCCTAAATATGATAAGTATGATGGAAACTCTAATCCTCAAGATCATGTTAGAGAATTATGTACTCAATCTATGGAGTTTATGCAAAAACCAACCTACTTAATGTGTCTTTTCCCTCGATCTCTAGGAGGAGCAGCCATTCATTGGTTCTCTAGGATGCCTCCAACTATCAAAACTTTTTAGGAGTTAATCAAACTATTCTATCAACAATACTCCTACAATATCCAACATCCTGTCACCATGATCGACATCTACAATCTAAAACAATATCCAGGAGAACCATTCCTGACATTTCTCAAGAGATGGAGGAAGAAATTTTCTCTATATGCTAGACATATTCTAGAAACTAAGAAACTGGAAATCTTCATCAATAATATTGTTCCAAAAATCAACTACCCTTTACAAATGCAAAATCATACATCTTTTGATAAGATGGTAGATAATGTGATCATAATTGAGAAAGTACTTGTGAAAAAAGGAGACATCACAGTTCAAAAGGACAAGTATGAATCTAGATCTAATTCTAAGGACAAGAAAAAAAATTGGAATAAGAATAAAGGCATTGTCACTGACGACATTATTGATGCTCTATGTGCCCCATCCAAGGTACCTACTTTCAACCTCACTATTTGCACCCAAGCCATCAAAGCTTCTGAATCAAAAACAACAAAGTCCAACAAAAAGTCATCTGAATATAAACCTTGGGCTTTAGATCCTCAACGCAAGTTTACTCCTCTTGCTGAGTCCTTGGAAGCTGCTATGAAAACTCCATTAGCAAACAACATCATTTCTTTGCTTGAGATCCGACAATTTGATCCCGAACCTAAACTGAAATGGTGGAAAGAGAATGACTTCTGTGACTTCCATCGTAGTAAGGGTCATAAAACCAATAACTACTTACGCTTGAAACATACCATACAAGATGAAATTGATAATGGATAAATCATGATTGACAATCATAAAAACAATAATGATCATATAGCATTCACTGAACCATTTACAAAACATGGTAAAGAAGATTCATCTTCTCAACCTAATATGGGTGCTAAAGTCAATTATGCCTACTCTGGAAATAATGTTGTTATTAATATGGTTGAACCATGCCTATCTGAGCATTGCAATGTCATCACAATTGTAAGAAAAGATAGAGAAAATAAATTAGCTAATGCAATTACTAGATCACAAGCTCAAGCGCATCTGTAAGGACAAATCCCAGATTCATCAAATGTCCCTAAGATGCCTTTCAATCTCTCTTCTACTTATAAATAGAAGGCTACATCTAAATCTTCAAATCCTAAAGACACGAGGCCTACATCCTACAGTATTGCTCAATAACTCCAGCATACCAATGCAAAAATCTCCATGTTTGAGTTGCTTCAGATATCTCCAGCTCATAGAGCCATTCTAGACAAAGATTTGCTCAGATCCAATGTTCTTGACAACATTGATTTAGATAGGTTCCAGAATATGGTTGGTCATCTTACATCTCCACAATATATTTCCTTTTCAAAGGAAGATGATAACTTCTTGAGTCATCCACATAATCAGCCCTTGCATATTGAAGTCTTGATCCAAAACCGTCATGTCAAATGTTTGTTGATAGATGGGGGTACTAGTCTAAATATTTGTTCTTTCAGCTTGATCACACAATTGGGATTTTCAGAAATGGCCATTTATCCTAGAAAGAAGATAACTATCAAAGCATATGATGAGCAAGAAAGATCTTCCAAAGGCACCATTGTCTTACCTATCAGAATAGGTCTAGTCTTCAAAGATACTACATGTCAAGTTCTTGATCTACCTTTGGCTTACAACATCCTTCTAGGGAGACCCTGGATACATGAAATGAAAGCCATTCCTTCTACGTACCATCAGTGTTTGAAATTCCCTTATGAAGGAGTAGAAGTAACCATTCCATATGATGTATCTACAACTTGCAATGCATTGAAAGAAAGTGTAGATAAACTTGTTCCTAATGACAGAGAATCTTCCACTAAGAAAATAGAAGTATCATCCACATCCAAGATGGAAGACATTGCAAAGGAGGTCACAATCAAAGAAAATGGTATGGGAGAATATACTATAGAGTTAGTCTTATCTTTGACATCTCTCCCTATCTCACCTAAGTCTTATGGGAAAACTCTAAAATAATCCAAACTGGAATCTAAAGAACCTCTTGAGGCATATAAAGGAAATTTTGTTGCAGAACAAGTGTCCAAACAAGAGTTTAAAGAGGATGAAGTTGTGCTTGCATGGCTATACAAGGATGAAATTGAATCCCAAATTGTTCAAACATGTGACTCTAAAACACCAAAGATCCCTTATAAGTCATATGGCCCAAGGGACAAATTGATCACAAAAATGGGATATATAGGAAAAGGACATCTAGGACTATAGGGTAAAGGTCTTCTATCATGTCTTGACCATCGTGGCCAAACAAACAAGAATACAATAGGTCTAGGATATAAGAAGAAGCCTTTCTATCTTAGAAAGAACTCCCCACATGTTTTAGAATAGATTGAACCAAAGGAGGAAATAATATAATAGTCTAATAGTGATGATTCAGACACCACGAAGGAGCTCATTCCTTATGAGCATTTTCCTAAAGAAATAAAAGACCTCCTTGAAGTTGAAGATGATCCAATAAAAAGAATCAATGTAGTAGAAACACAAGAACCTACTATGGAACAAGAGATGGTTGCACCACAAGAACCAACTAATCTCGAAGGCAATCAAATAGACAAAGAGGAAGGTGGTAGTTATTCTGAAATAGATTCCCATGAGTATGAATTCAAATCAGAATCTAAGGGCAACCCTTCTTGGGGAATCCATCCTGACTTCACTCATGTTCTTAAATTTCCTAGGGGCATAGATGAAGAATCTAATGACTATGAATGGGGAGTCATTCTAGAGGAAGATGAAATTATCACAAAGAAACATATTGATGTTGTTCACCAATATGCACCTGAACCCAATGTAACTCTAGAGAGAAATAATGAGCTTAACAAGTCTGATCCACTGATGGCTGAAGTGGACTCCCACAATGACATTGAGCCTATTCATGAATTGAATTTCTTAAGTTTTAATATCACCTTCAAACTTGAGTGTCGGGTTAGGATCAATGATGACAGGTCCATATCCATAAACACTATCTCCCAATCCTTTCCCACTTTGACTACCCAACATCCCAAAATTCTTGACCAAACTTCCACGAATCCAAGCCATGGTATTTATACCTTCCCAAATGACTATGTCCTTGCCTGCTACCTAAATGTAGTTGAGCCTATGAGGACTTCCATCAGTGAACTGAGTGTTAGCATGACAAATTTAGACATCAAGTATCTTAGTCAAAATAATAAGAGTAAAAATAAAAATAAAAAGAGTTTTGAGGGTGAAAACCTCTCTAAGACACCTAAGGATGGGATATTTGATGTCCTTCTAAGTCATTTAGAGGACAGATCTCTAGTTCTAAATGAGCCCACTCAATCTATCAACTTGGGAATAGTAAAGGAACAACAGTTGATCCATGTAGCACAATCCTTATCAGAAGAAGAAAATAAAAAATTCACTACATTCCTAACAGAGAAAAAGATGAACTTTGCATAAAAATATTTAGATATGCCAGGGTTGGATCTTGATCTTATAAAGCACCATCTATCTATAGCTCTAGGGGTCAAACCTGTTAAGTGAAAATTGAGAAAGATGCATCCACATGCTGCACTCTTGGTCAAAGATGAATTAGAGAAACTAATAAAAGCCAGATTCATCTGTGTTATTGAGTATGCTGAATGGATCTCAAATATTGTACCTATTTCTAAACCAGATAAATCAATCAGAGTGTGCACAGACTTTAGAGATATGAATAAAGCATGCCCAAAGGATGATTTTCCACTACCTAACATTGATATGATAGTTGACATGACTGCGGGTTTCAAGATGTATTCCTTAATGGATGGTTTCTTTGGATATAATAAAATCAAAATTGCTCCAGAGGATCAAGAGAAAATTGCTTTCACATGTGTGTGGGGTACCTTCTATTGGAATGTCATGCCATTTGGGCTTAAAAAGGTTGGGGCTACATATCAATGAGCGATGACATCTATTTTTCATGACATGATGCATCAAAATATGGAGGATTATGTTGATGATACCCTAGAAAAATCTATGATAAGAGCTGAACATCTAAATGATTTGAGAAAAATACTAGACAAAATGGAAAAATTTAGTCTCAGACTGAATCCTAAGAAGTGTGCTTTTGGCATCACTTTTGGAAAGCTCTTATGATACATAGTTTCAAAGAAGGGCATTGAAGTTGATCTAGCTAAAGTCAAGGCTATAATGGATATGCAACCCCCTAGGAATATCAGTCAAATGAGAATATTACAAGGGAGAGTGCAATCTATCAGGTGTTTCATATCTCAACTAGCTGACATATCACAGCCTTTTACAAAAACTTTACATAAAGGTGTGACTTTTACATGGAATGAAGAATGTGAGAGGAACTTTAGCAATATCAAGAAATATCTATCAAATCCTCTTATTTTGATGTCTCCTATTCAGGGAAGTCATTGATCCTGTATGTCTCCACCATAGATACATCATTAGGGGCATTGGTAGCACAACATGATGAGAATAAGAAGGAAAGAGCTATATACTATATCAATAGAACTTTGGTTGTGTATGAAAAGAACTATTCAATGATTGAGAAATCTTGTCTAGTTTTGATCTTTGCATCACAGAAGTTGAGACATTATATGTTAGCTCATACCACTCATTTGGTAGCTAAAATTGATCCCCTAAAGTACCTACTAAGTAAAGCTGCCTGTTGGTTCCCAAAAATGGATTTTATGTGATAATAGGCAACCAATACATCTACAAATTTTTGGGATGGGTTAGATCCAAATATTGAGCTCTAGAGATGATTGGACCAACTATAGGGACAAGACTACCCTCTGCACTTCTAGCTCTGCAAGACCAAGGAGGGTGCTCCTAATCCAGTAACACAATACTTAAATCAATAATCACTGAATGGATTTAAATGTAATAGATAAATGATAAGATAAATCTAAACGATAACCATTCATTTATAGATCTTTCAATATCACTAGGTAGTAAACTACCTTGCAAATCACTGTATTTCAAAGAATTTTGACAATTTTAATAAAAAATAGAAATATCAATAGAACCTTTTCAAACGCTGATCTCTATAAGAAAACTCCACTGCTGGCCAATGTCTTATTCATTGGGCAACACCTCCACTGCAAGACTATAATACATGAAACAATATACTGAAATTTGAATTATCTTTTCCTTTTCAAAATACTAATCACCCTGTGGTGGATTTTACCAAAGGTTCTGTTAGCTAGTTTTCTTCCAAAGGTAAACAACTAGACCATAACCTGATCTCTCCCTTTTCATGCTCTTTTCATGGAAAGATAAATGCTAATTAACAAGGATGGAATCCTTCTTCACTTCGAGCTCCATAGATGCAGGTGGGTGTACCTAATCCCTACTTATTCCAACTAATACAAAACATTCTACAAATACTCAACAAGCAGGTTAATTGGTGGATTCAATCAGAACAAACATGTCTTGTGATGGGATTCATAACTAAGATGAATCTATGATATGGGAAGCCTACCCACATGCTACAAACTTCTTTCAAGCTCATCAACAGAAAGGGAAAGTTGATTGATTAAATTGATGCTTGCTTGGCAAATGACTTCTAACAGTAAAGATCAGTGCCTTCAATCCGGGCATGGAGTCAAAACTAGTAAATAAAAACCCAAACTGCAAACCATGTTTCATTGATTAATATCCCTGCATTAATGCCTTACATTAACACATTTTTATCACTCAATATGAAGAATCATACAAATTCATAGTACTGATTAATTTCCAATCTACATTTATTTATTTTACAATCCTTCCTTGAAGGATACCCAAATATAAACAGATACATTCTCCCTTGGAGAAGACAAACTCAATATCCCTTGAATACTGAACTCGTACCAAAATTGAAACTCAATACAATGAAGACAACTCCCTGAAAACCATACATGCCTTACATGTGTTTTGATTTGTAATCAAATTTATAGACACTTGCATTGAACCTATGATAGAAAAAAAAACACACAGAAACCATTATGCTAGACAATCATGAACCAAAATTGGAACTCTATTCTAGAATTCTTCCAAAATTTGAAACCCTTCAAACTGAAAAGAAAGGACTATATGAAGAGAAAGGGGAAAATGCTAGCAAGAAATAAGAGATGCCACTTGTCGTATTCTTCATCTGATGAATCATTGGTCTGAATTGAAATGAACCATCCACTCTATTCTCCTGAGAACACCTCTTTTCATCTCCTCAAACTGACTTATGAGTCACCGAATGCAACAAATGAGATATTTTCAAAATATCTTCCTAGCCCTCCTATTTCATTCAACTAAAAATAACTCAAAACCAACATGACTTGCATAAAATCTAACCTTAAAAATGGATTCCTTGTTCTCTCACCTTTCCGGCGGTATATAACACTTGTTATTTGGGGGAAAAATAAAGCCCCCAGCTATTAAACAATCTCCCAACTCTGCCATTTTGATATTTGAATTTTATCATATAGTTCAAACTATATGAATTTACATTTTTAACTTTAATTTTTGAATGTCTTTGAAGATGCACAGGAATTCTCTTTTGAATTTTTAATTATTTTATGAATCCATAGCTACAGGACCCACTTGCCAAGTGGCAACACATGATCGGTCCAACCTTGCACCTTGTGCCACCTCAGCTCCAACTGCCATGTGTCACCTTGTCGCATGATTGCATGGGCCAAAAATGGCCCATGAGATCATGTGACCACCATTAGATGGTGGTACAAATCCCAAGGTCACCATTCCTGCACAGATCATAATTTGATAAAAAATAACCTTACCAGCGCATAGGGCCCATTGCTCTGTCACCAACAACCAAGCGCCAAATCACCAACAACCAGCTGCCTTGAACCACATGCACACAAAAAGTCTTCATTCCTTTCCATTTGCATTGTTAAGTGAGTGATACTATATAAAAAGATTATAAAAGGCCCATACTGGACGAATGTGGGATCATCTTTCCTCTAGTGTGTTGGGCGTTCCTTTTATTGGCCTTGGTCTTTGATCTTCATTTCAATGCGGTGGTCTTTGTTATTTCAAAAAATTAAGCCTTTGATATGCAAAGTCTTCTTCTTATATTTCCCATTGATAGAAATAGAGGCCCCTTGCTATGCGTGAATTCCTCCTTTATTTGCTAACGTTGGTTTTCTATTTTGCGCTGCCTTGTTATTACGCTGGGCATTCTTCTTTATGCATTGGTTTTCTCTTCAAATTCATGGTGCTGGGAGTCCTTTTGTGTTTTAGCTACATTCTTTTGGAACACCGAGTCTCCTTTTTTATGCTTTATGCTGATCTTCTATTGCAAATGCAGGTCTCTTTGTATTATAACGCAGGTCCCTCTGTTTTAACATTGGGCATTCCTCTTTATGCGTTGGTTTGTGTTTAACTGGTCTTCGAAAGGAATTGACTCTAGCTGTATAGGTTTTTATTATCCCTTTTAGAGGATAAATTATGATTTGCTTCGATCTTTTCGAAGAAAACAGTGCTCATTTCTATACACAAACCAACTGCAACCATAAACGCAGGGTCCTCAATCTTGGGGAGGAATGATTTGGCACTTAATAGACTAAAGGCAAGCAAGAGCACATAACCCAATACTTCCATTGAGGTGATGGGAGACATGGTACAATAGGCATAAAGCATCCTCTGGCAAAGTGTGAGTTGTCTATTCATACCCAGGAAAGGGGAGAGTCTGCTTGTTAATACTTCTAGCAATCTTGTGGCCCATCTCTTTTCCCAAGTAGTGTTAGCTTCATAGCTACAACTAGCAACCTCCAACACCTCCTCTATAAATGTAGTGAAGGATATGACTCATTTTGGAACCCACTGTCTCTCATAATAGCCTGAGCAAATGTTACAAGAGTAGAACATACTCCAAATGCACTTCTCATAGCTTCATCTTGCAAGACTTTTTCCTTGATACTAAGACATTTGTCTTAACTGTAATGTTGATTTGCAAGTGGGACTCCATATAACCCCTTTTAATAAATTGTAAAGAAATTATCCCAAGTAGACAGATTAGAATACTTCAATCAGCTTTCATTGAACACTGAATTTAACTGATTTCCAAATGGGTCATCCTGAAGTGTTCCATAAAACACCTGTGGAAATTGAATAAATCCACAATCTCTTTCAAAAGGACAGTCCAAATAAAATCGCATGGCATTTTGTATAACTTTTGGGTTGCAGACCTGCATATCACAATCCAAATTGAGAATGAAAGGAGCGTTGGTCATCAATCCCGAAATCCTTGCCATGACATTCATTGCTCGAGCTTTATAATGGTGATTGAACAAAGGTCTTTTCTCTCTTGCAATGTATATTGAGTGTGGCAGAACAAGACCTTCCGTTTCTTGGTCCACTTTGTTTTCATGAATGACCTTTGCTATAGTAGAGTGGTTTTTAGCATCTAAAATTTTTCCCATAAAATCATTAACACCATTCTCAGGAACAAATTTTAATGTAACATGCCCGGTCTCCAATGCATCAGCAATCCTTTTCTTCATACTAACCTTGTTGCACTGGCCTCAAAAGAGTACATGCTATCTTTGAAGCGATAACCATTTGTAAGCAAAGTCGGGTCCAAGATGGGCCCGGCTAAAAAAAATTTGAATTCAAACACCCAAGCTTGAAATCGCTCCAGATGCCTTCCGCAACATCTCATGATCAAAAATCAATCATACCCAGATCCTCAAAGTTTCAGAAAAATCAAATTTGCAAAGCACCAAAATCAAGAGAAACAAGCCTGGAAACTGGGTTCAAAAATTGCCACAATGACTTGATCAGACCTTGCCCTCTAACAGGCATATACTTTGACCCATAAACTATCATTCCGCAAAATGACATCTCATGACTATACCCGGATCAAAAGATATTAATGTGAAAACTTGCCCAATTCAAATTGTTCCTGCAACAAACTTGTCAGAAAATGATTTTTAATTGCCATAATTGATATTAAAAGGCAGACAAATGGATTGGCAGGGAGCTAAAATTGGGACTAGGGTTAGCACTCTAGCTTTGCAAGACAATGCAAAAAGAAATTCATCAAAAAAGTCAATCTGTCAAAAGTTATTCACTGGCAAAGTAGGGCATTTGGATTTTTAGGAAAACACACTTTGCAGAACTTAACACATTTTGCGAAAATTGCAAATGGAATGAGCCTGGAAACTTGGTCAAACAGATTGGTCATGGTTCTGTATTTGGCACGGTGGGAGTAAAACATGACTACAACATGACTCAATCATTAGATTTCTCATTAGATCACATAGGTGTCCTTTTCACACTATCAAAATAACCCTTAAAACTTCTGAATTTATGGGTTTCAGCAAAACAGTGAAAGTTGCAAATGGATTTGGCTTTGAAAAGCACTGAAACGGATTCACCAGGGGCTAAAAATAGACAAGCCAGAAGAGGAACATGCCTACAATATAGATCCATCATTAATTCTTCTTAGCCAATCATCAGGTATCAGATATAGCTTCACAAACAAGGCCTCTGAGAAACAAATGAACAAGTGGACAAGGCAGATTTAAGAAAACACCCTGGAAGGGGATGAATAAACGGGGTCAAAACTTATCACAGGGACCTGAAACCTAACACGTAGAGAGTATGCAATGTGTATAACAAGACACCAGGCTCATATTTTCATGACACTCATCAGATTTCATATTATTCAACCTCAAAGTGACCCTTCCCGATGAAATCTACACTTGCAATTTTATGATTTTGAGACCCTCTAGGAATGAATTGATGAAAACCCATTTCAACATGCCACTTTAGGACTCAGAATAAACCACTAAAACATATGAAAGGTAATGGACAACAAAATTTTATGAAACCACCTGGAAAACACCCAGTTCCCGCATGCATCCTGAAAGCAAAAGTAATACAAATGCATGCTAATATGTCCCATTCCTCAAAAATCTTAAGGGTACCAACAGTGGCTCCGACTGTGGATGCTTGATCGCAAGATCATGGAAAGAATATCAGAATCTTCTAGAAGAGTAGACCACCCTAAAAACTAACTTTCTTCTTATTACTCCAAATCTTTCTCAAAACTCAAAACTCCAAGGTTCATACAAAACTGGCTCTTTATTCAAAAGCAAACTACACTACACAAAGAGAAACAACTGTACAAGTATTTACAAAACTTTCAACTTAAATCAATGCTTACCCCGGTCAAATACATGATTTTCATTTCCATCCCACTTAGGCAAGCTGTAAGTATCATTCGCATCTGCTTGATTAACAATACTCACATTCTTCATCAGTTCAACATACAAAACATGATCAGCAAACTCACCATTATCCGGCAAAGGAAAGCTATCAGGATGCCATAAGTACTGATCATTTCGTGATGTAAAAACATCACCCTCTTCATTGTCACTGCCATGTTGAAAATTGAAACATTCCAACTCCACATCATGGCTGGAAACACCAACATTTCGATCATTAGTTTGCAAAATAGAATACAACATTTCTATCTCATCACTTTGCAAACTGAGGTAGAACCTCTCAACACAAATCTCTGACTACATAAAACTAGAACTATCTTGCTGCTCACAAACAACATCAGCAACATTTAGGAAGGAACAAGCTCTGTCAATGAGCAACTCATTAGTCATTTGCAAATCTGGGAATACACTTTCAGATTTACCATATTCTTTAGCATCAAGATGTAAACCAGAACCGCAGCTAGCAAGCTCTTTCAAATCTAAAAACTCACTAGTACATTCATCCTTGTACTCATCAAATATAACATTATCAACATTATCACAATGAAATGCACTTGAATCTTGTTGACTTAAAATAGGAGAAGAGACATCAAGATATGTTTCACTCATCATGTCATCATCTGAATCACTTTCATCAAAATTTATATTTATCAGGCATGGAATTCTATAAACAAACTTAGTACCATACCTCTGAAAATCAGCATCGAAAAGACTCAAAATCTGCTCACAACTTAGGAAGCACTGAGCATTACATTCCATCTCTTCATTCTGACTATTGATGCTGCAAATCTCTTCTCCATCTGAAGTTGGGATTGAATTTATTTGTCTCACATTACCTTGTGTGAAGTAACTACTGCAGGAACTAACATCTACATTATATCCATGTTCTTCATGTTCACACAAAACATCATTAAACTGAAACAAATAGCCATTAACATCATGCTAAGAAAAGGGGAAATCTACAAGCTCAAGGAACTCACTATCAACTGAAGATTTATCTTCCATTCCCTGACACTCATAAACTTCATCATCAGCACAATAACTAGCATTAAAACCATTATTGGATTCAACATCCTCATCATAACTAGATTCAGGACAACTAGAATCAGCATCTACAAATGTATCCATCCATTCTTTAATATTTTCTAATGTCTCATCTCTTAAGGATGCACTCCAACTAACCAATTTAGGCATTGACAGTTCTAGGAACATCTCAACATACTGGGATTCATGAAAATCTAAACCCACAGGAAGCTCACTACATGCAATAAGAAACTTCTTATAATAAGACAGTGTAGGTTCTTCATTTCTTTCTCCTATTGCACATCTTAACATCAATACACAATTATGCTGAATCTTTTGATTTATCAAATGAAGTTCATCTTTATAGCTCTCTAAATCTGACTGAGAATTTTTAGATCTAGAAGCATTCTCTTGATCTATTATAGCTGGGAACTCCATTTTAGCACACTGACAGAAAAATAGAGCTTATTCTCATGATAGTATTTCTATCCAAACTCATGCAACCAGTGACTTCACAGACCACTGCATATTTCTGATACTCTTTACAATAACTAAAAACTTCAAATTCAGAAATATAACTCCAACTTTTTAAAATTATTTTCCCTTTTCTTAGTGACTTGTTCACCTATTAAGGGACCATTTTTGCTTGGTAATAAATAGGATCACCTAGAAGTGTTGTTGTTGTTTGTAAAATTCTGATCTAAAGTCTCCTTCAAATCACCTTCCAAAACTTCATAGAGCCACCACCTCTTTTCAAAGGACAGAATCTGAATCAGCTGAGAGATTTTCTCAAATCTGAACCATCTTCAAAACCAGTAAAGACAACACAACCGTAATAGAATACTGACTATTTGTTAGGACCACAAATATATTAATACCTTCATTACAATTCACTAATCAAATAGAGATGCCAGAGTCGCCACTCACATTCAGTGAGAAAATATAACAATTTTTGAAAAAAATAGACTCTATAACCAAACTGGACCAGACCCTGGGATGATTCAACAAAGCAAGGAATTGGACATCTTAACTTGCTGATCTTTATTTCTTCCCCAACATAGTCACCATTTTGTTAGCTATTTTTCTTGCAAAGGTAAACAACTAGACCATAACCCGATCTTTCCCTTTTGATGCTCTTTTCCTGGCAAGAGAAATGCTAATTAACAAGGATGGAATCCTTCTTCACTTCGGGCTCCATAGACCCAGGCAGGTGTACCTAATCCCTACTTACTCCAACTGATACAAAACATTCTACAAATACTCAACAAGTAGGTTAATTGGTGGATTCAATCAAAACAAACATGTCTTGTGATGGGATTCATAACTGAGATGAATCTATGATATGGGAAGCCTACCCACAAGCTACAAACTTCTTTCAAGCTCATCAATAGAAAGGGAAATTTGATTGATTAAATTGATGCTTGCTTGGTAAATGACTTCTAACAGTAAAGATCAGTGCCTTCAATCTGGGCATGGAGTCAAAACCAGTAAATAAAAACCCAAACTGCAAACCATGTTTCATTGATTAATATCCCTGCATTAATGTCTTACATTAACACATTTCTATCACTTAATATGAAGAATCATACAAATTCATAGTACTGATTAATTTCCAATCTGCATTTAAGGATTTTACAATCCTTCCTTGAAGGATACCCAAATACAAACAGATACATTCTCCCTTGGAGAAGACAAACTCAATATCCCTTGAATACTGAACTCATACCAAAATTGAAACTCAGTACAATGAAGACAACTCCCTGAAAACCGTACATGCCTTACATGTGTTTTGATTTGCAATCAAATTTATAGACACTTGCATTGAATCTATGATAGAAAATAAAACACATAGAAACCATTATGCTAGACAATCATGAACCAAAATTGGAACTCTATTCTAGAATTCTTCCAAAATTCAGAACCCTTCAAACTGAAAAGAAAGGACTATATGAAGAGAAAGGGGAAAATGCCAGCAAGAAATAAGAGATGCCACTTGTCGGATTCTTCATCTGATGAATCATTTCTCTGAACTAAAATGAACCATCCACTCTATTCTCCTGAGAACACCTCTTTTCATCTCCTCAAACTGACTTATGAGTCATCGAATGCAACAAATGAGATATTTTCAAAATATCTTCCTAGCCCCCCTATTTTTTTCAACTACAAATAACTCAAAACCAACATGACTTGCATCAAATTTGACTTCAGAAATGGATTCCTCATTCTCTCAACTTTTCGGAGGTATATAACACTTGCTATCTAGGCGAAAAATAAAGCCCCCAGCTATTAAACAATCTCCTAGCTCTGCCATTTTGATATTTGAATTTTATCATATAGTTCAAACTATATGAATTTACATTTATAACTTTAATTTTTGAATGTCTTTGAAGATGCACGGGAATTCTCTTTTGAATTTTTAATTATTTTATGAATCCATAGCTGCAGGACCCACTTGCCAAGTGGCAACACGTGATCGGTCCAACCTTGCACCTTGTGCCACCTTAGATCCAACTGCCATGTGTCACCTTGTCACATGATCACATGGGGCAGAAATGGTCCATGAGATCATGTGACCACCATTAGATGGTGGCACAAATCCCAAGGTCACCATTCATGCATAGATCACAATTTGATCAAAAATAACCTTACCAGCGCATAGGGCCCATTGCTCTGTCACCAACAACCAAGTGCCAAATCATCAACAGCCAACTACCTTGAACCACGTGCACACAACAAGTCTTCATTCCTTTCCATTTGCATTGTTAAGTGAGTGATACTATATAAAAAGATTATAAAAGGCCCATACTGGACGAATGTGGGATCATCTTTCCTCTAGTGTGCTGGGCGTTCCTTTTATTGGCACTGGTCTTTGATCTTCATTTCAATGTGCTAGTCTTTGTTATTTCAAAATGTTGAGCCTTTGATTTGCAAAGTCTTCTTCTTATATTGCCCACTGATAGAAATAGAGCCCCCTTGCTATGCATGAATTCCTCCTTTATTTGCTAACGCTAGTTTTCTATTTTGCGCTACCTTGTTATTACGCTGGGCATTCTTCTTTATGCGCTAGTTTTCTCTTCAAATTCATGGCACTGGGAGTCCTTTTATGTTTTAGCTGCATTCTTTTGGAATGCTGAGTCTCCTTTTTTGTGCTTTACGTTGATCTTCTATTGCAAGAACAAGTCTCTTTGTATTCTAAGGTAGGTCCCTCTATTTTAACATTGGGCATTCCTCTTTATGTGCTGGTCTGTGTTTAACTAGTCTTCAAAAACAACTAACGCTGGCCGTATAGGTTTTTATTATCCCTTTTAGATGATAAATTATGATTTGCTTTGATCTTTTTGAAGAAAACAGTGCTCATTTCTATACATAAACCAACTGCAACCATAAGCGGAGGGTCCTCAATCTTGGGGAGAAATGATTTGGTACTTAACAGACTAAAGGTAGGCAAGAGTACATAACCCAATATTTCCATTGAGGTGATGGGAGACATGGTACAGAAGGCATAAAGCATCCTCTGGTGAAGTGTGAGTTGTCTATTCATACCCAAGAAAGGGGAGAGTCTGCTTGTCAATACTTCTAGCAATCCTGTGGCCCATCTCTTTTCCCAAGTAGTGTTAGCTTCATAGCTACAACTAGCAACCTCCAATGCCTCCTCTATAAAGGCAATGAAGGGTATGACTCATTTTGGAACCCACTGTCTCTCATAATGGCCTGAGCAGATGTTACAAGAGCAGACCATACTCCAAATGCACTTCTCATAGCTTCATCTTGCAAGACTTTTTCCTTGATACTAAGACATTTGTCTTGACTGTAATGTTGATCTGCAGGTGGGACTCCATATAACCCTTTTTAATAAATTGTAAAGAAATTATCCCAAGTAGATAGATTAGAATACTTCAATCAGCTTTCATTGAACACTGAATTTAACTGATTTCCAAATGGGTCATCGTGAAGTGTTCCATAAAACACCTGTGGAAATTGAATAAATCCACAATCTCTTTCAGAAGGACAGTCCAAATAAAATCGCATGGCATTTTGTATAACTTTTGGGTTGCAGACCTACATATCACAATCCAAATTGAGAATGAAAGGAGCATTGGTCATCAGTCCCGAAATCCTTGCCATGACATTCATTGCTCCAGCTTTATAATGGTGATTGAACAAAGGTCTTTTCTCTCTTGCAATGTATATTGAGTGTGGTAGAACAAGACCTTCCGTTTCTTGGTCCACTTTGTTTTCATGAATGACCTTTGCTATAGTAGAGTGGTTTTTAGCATCTAAACTTTTGCCCATAAAATCATTAACACCATTCTCAGGAACAAATTTTAATGTAACATGCCCGGTCTCCAATGCATCAACAATCCTTTTCTTCATACTAACCTTGTTGCACTGGCCTCAAAAGAGTACATGCTATCTTTGAAGCGGTAACCATTTGTAAGCAAAGTCGGGTCCAAGATGGGCCCATCTAAAAAAATGTTGAATTCAAACACCCAAGCTTGAAATCACTCTAGACGCCTTCCGCAACATCTCATGATGAAAAATTAATCATACCCAGATCCTCAAAGTCTCAAAAAAATTAAATTTGCAAAGCACCAAAATCAAGAGAAACAGTCCTGGAAATTGGCTTAAAAAATTGCCACAATGACTTGATCGAACCTTGCCCTCTGACAGACATATACTTTGACCCATAAACTATCATTCCCCAAAATGAAATCTCATGACTATACCTGGATCAAAAGATATTAATTTGCAAACTTGCCCAGTTCAAATTGTTCCTACAACAAACTTGTCAGAAAATGATTTTTTATCGCCATAATTGATTTTAAAAAGGAGACAAATGGATTGGCGGGGAGCTAAAATTGGGACTAGGGTTAGTACTCCAGCTTTGCAAGACAATGCAAAAAGAAATTCATCAAAAGAGTCAATCGGTCAAAATTTATTCACTGGCAAAGTAGGGCATTTGGATTTTTAGGAAAATGCACTTTGCAAAACTTAACACATTTTGCAAAAATTGCAAATGGAATGAGCCTGGAAACTAGGTCAAACAGATTGGTCATGGTTCTGTATTTGGCACGGTGGGATTAAAATATGACTACAACATGACTTAATCATTAGATTGGCCATCGGATCACACAGGTGTCCTTTTCACATTGTCAAAATAACCCTTAAAACTTCTAAATTTCTGGGTTTCAGCAAAACAGTGAAAATTGCAAATGGATTTGGCTTTGAAAAGTACTGAAACGGATTCACCAGGGGCTAAAAATAGATAGGCCAGAAGAGGAACATTCCTACAATATAGATCCATCATTAATTCTTCTTGACCAATCACCGGGTATCAGATATAGCTTCACAAATAGGGCCTCTGAGAAACAAATGAACAAGTGCACAAGGCAGATTTAAGAAAACACCCCAAAAGGGGATGAATAAATGGGGTCAAAACTTATCACGGGGACCTAAAACCTGACACATAGAGAGTATGCAATGCGTACAACAAGACACCAGGCTCAGGTTTTCATGACACTCATCAAATTTCATATTATTCAACCTCAAAGTGACCCTTCCCGGTGAAATCTACACTTGCAATTTTATGATTTTGAGACCCTCTAGGAATGAACTGATGAAAACCCATTTCAACATGCCACTTTAGGACTCGGAATAAACCACCCAGAAAACACCTAGTTCCCGCATGCATCCTGAAAGCAAAAATAATACAAATGCATGCTAATGTGTCCCATTCCTCAAAAATCTTAAGGGTACCAACAGGTTCCTAGATTCACACTACTTACTGATGCATCCTTAAGCAAAAATTCAAAAAATTTATGTCATATTCAAGGCTTATTTAATCTAATCCTAGATCAGAGCTAAGAAATATAAACATACACACAGAGATTATCTATGCAATGAATTGGAACAATTCATAACTCAAACAGAGATACTCAAGGAGAGATATAAATCTTGGATTTTATTCAAATGCTATATTAATCACGCTTACATAATGCTTTACAGTATAACCTTCTGAAAATAACTTTGAACCAAAAAATATTGTTCTTCTATAGAAATATGCCTAAAAATAGTCTCTGATATCCTAGACTCAAGAAACTTATCAGCCAAATTGATCAAGTTCTCAGTCCTTTACAATTGATCCTAGTAATCCTTTTATAGAAAACAAGGATTGCAAACAAGCTTCGGATCTTTTAGAAAAGACAAGAAAGGAACTTTCACATAGGACAAAAAATGAAAATAGAAACTTTCTTGTTACAAATCCTCAAAATGGATTGTTAAGATGAGCGCTAAAATCTTGTAACAACTCCCAAGGGCAGTTCAACTTCTGCCAAGTGTTATATCCCTATCTATGATAACTATTTGATGTCTTTATCCTTGTTAGCTTTGATTTTGAGGGTTTGGAATATTTCCAATTGCTACTTTTTTACTGGATGCTTCTCTTTATGAACCTTCTAAAAGATACATTGATCCCTCAATCATACAAATCTTTTCACTTTACAACTTGTAACTGCCCTGCAGAAAATTGATAATTCATTCTGTCACTTCTAGTTTACCAACTCAAAAAACCCTAGAAAACCCTAATAGAAGATTCAAATTTGAAAAAAAATGGTTACAAGACAATTTTAAAATGTGATCTTTGATTCTATTTCTTCCCGGCAGATCGAGTGGCTCACAATTACTTCACAATAGTTAACAAAACCTTTTAAAATGTCTTCAACCACCTCATTAATCCCTCGACCAATGAAAATCCTGCATTTCAACAATGAATCAACATGTTGGACCCACTTTTTACAAGCTCTAGATAGGATGGTTGGTGCATGATCTCATAGCTCTGACAGACCCTATGAGTGATGGAATATGGATGAAGTGACTGAGGGGGGGGGGGGGTGAATCAGTCAACCATAAAAACTTTGACAATTAATTCTTTGCAGATCCTTTAAGATATCTTAACAATGTTGTCTGTTTTAGTACTCGGTAAGAAGATTGCAGTAACTTTGAAGATGCAGAAAGTATTAGCAATAATATCTTTAGATATTTATCAGTGCATGTAAATGATTGAGAAAGCAATTAAGAACACAAGAGACACAAGTTTTAACGTGGAAACCCAATATGGGAAAAACCACCAATGTATCTAGATACTGATTTTCACTTTTCTGAAGTGATGCCCGGTTAGAAGCCAACCCGGTAAAAGGTTACAAAACACACTGTTAGGTGTGACCTTGTTAGAGGATTTAAAACACCCTGCTAGGAGTGGCCTGGTAAGAGGTCTTGAAAACAATTCAATGGAATTGTCACCTTGTTAGAGGATTTATATTATGGCTGTTAAACCAACTCGGTTAAGAGATTTAGAATTCACTGTTACAATGATAAGAAGGTAACAATGAAAAAGTGACCTGTATAATAATGCAACTGTCTTGCTGATTACAGATCTCTGTTCTGCATAAGTCTGATCCTCTCTGATCGAATAAATCTCTGCTGCTCCTCAAGGATATCTGAACATCCTTCACAAATTTGCATATATCTTTCCTTTTCTTCTTCTGTAAATCTTCTGCTCTATATTCTCCTTACTTTTCACATTTTACCTATTATTTATATGATTTTGGATTAGTCAGATCGTCATTTATTAGAATAACAGTCGGCTGAATTAAGTAAACTCTATTTGCAAAAATCCTTCAAAGGCCGACAGTGCTCGGTGACCATATCTTTTATAATTTTCCAGAGACCGAGGGAACTCGGTAAACACCAACAATGCTTCTCCTTTGATAACCGACTGAACTCAGTAAATACTAACTTTCTTCGATGACCGACTGAACTCGGTAAGCACTAAACTTTCTTCGGCAACCGAGTGAACTCGGTAAACACTAGACTTTCTTCGGCAACCGAGTGAACTCGGTAAACATTAAACTTTCTTCGGCAACCGAGTGAACTCGGTAAACATTAAACTTTCTTCGGCAACCGAGTGAACTCGGTAAACATTAAACTTTCTTCGGCAACCGAGTGAACTGGGTAAACATTAATATCCCTGACAGGCAGACCGACTGAGCTCGGTATAAGCAGATTGCTGTGGATTATGACATAGTGTGACATCAAAGACAATACATAATTGAGTAGCAATTTCCTTCAGACAACTGTTTCCAACAATCTCCCTCTTTGGCATTGATGGCAACACAATATGTCATAACACAAGAAATTTGAAAGAGTTAGCTCGGTTTAGATTCAAATCTCCCTCTGTCAGTAAACTTCCTGTATCCTGAAAATTCTTTCTTCTGACTATAAATTTCTTGAAAGCAATAGTAAAGACATAGCAAACACTCCCTCTTTAACAACATATGCCAAAGATAATTCACATATTACCGGTGAAAATTAATGTACCTCAAGTACTGATTCATATGCAATGATTCCTTTAATATGCTGCATCAACAAGTTGATTTTCAATCATGTTCTGGTTGATGCATCACTAAAACTGTATTTAGTGAGCCTCGGATAGGGGAATAACCCCTAACTTACCTCTTAGATACATAAATGCATCCTTAGGTAATGGTTTGGTAAAAATATCTGCAATCTATTCTTTTGTATGAATATATTCTAATCTGATTTCCTTGTCCTGCACCAATTCTCTGACAAAGTGATATTTAATGGCAATGTGCTTGGTTTTGGAATGCATCACTGGATTCTTAGAAATGTTTATTGCACTGGTATTGTCACAAAATATAACAACTGGTTCTTTGATTTCGACCTTCATACCTTCTAATAGCTGTTTAAACCAAACAATATTTGAACAGTTTACTGCAGCAGCAACATATTCTGCTTCAGCTGTGGATTGAGATGTGCAATTCTGCTTTTTACTAGTCCAGGATACCAGTCTTTTTCCAAGAAAAAATGCTCCACCACTTGTGCTTTTTCTGTCATCAATGTTTCCTGCCCAATCAGCATCAGTAAACACTTTCAAGTCTAGATTGCCTCCAAATTTATACCACAAACCATACTCTTCAGTTCCTCTTAAGTATCTTAAGATTCTTTTGATTGCCATCATGTGATTTTCCTTAGGTTTAGCTGAGAATCTAGCTACTATACCGACTGCTAAGGCAATATCAGGTCTAGTATGTACCACATACTACAATTTTCCAATCATAGATCGGTATAGGGTCTGATCAACTTCTTTTGAATCATCATTTTTGGTAAGTTTCAGTCCAGTACACATGGGTGTACCAACTAGTTTTGAATCTTCCATTCCAAACTTCTTAAGTATCTCCTTAATGTATTTTGATTGAGTAATGTATATACCATTTTTGCTTTGCTGAATTTGAAGACCAACAAAGAATTTTATTAAACCAAACATAGACATTTCAAATTCTCTATTCATTTGTTCTGAAAATTCTTTGCACTGATCCTCATTCCCTGTAAATATAGTATCATCCACAAATATTTCTGCCAGTACAATTTTGTCATTCGGTCCTTCTTTGATATACAGATTGCTGTTATCATTAGCTCTTTTGAAATTAATCTGGATTAAATAGTTATGGAGTCTTTCATACCATGCTCTAGGAGCTTTTTTTAAACCATATAATGCTTTGTGTAACCTGCAGACCATGTCCCTTTTGTCTGGATCAACAAAACCTTCAGGTTGTTTAATGTAGACTTCTTCATCAAGAATTCCATTGAGAAATGCAGATTTTATGTCCATCTGATATACCTTAAATCCTTTGTGTGCTGCATAAGCAAGTAGAGTTCTTACACCTTCTAATCTTGCAACAGGAGCAAAAGTTTCTCCATAATCTATACCTTCTTCTTGAGAGTAACCTTTACATACCAGTCTAGCCTTGTTTCTAGATACTTGACCATCTTCATTTAGTTTATTTCTGAATACCCATTTTGTTCCAATTACATTCTTGTCTTTAGGTCTAGGTACAAGAGTCCAAGTTTTGTTTTTTTGTATTTGTTCTAATTCTTCATTCATTGCTTCAATCCAACTTTCATTCTCTAATGCATCTTTGATATTTCTAGGTTCAAAATCAGTAAGTAGACATGTACCTTTTAGCTTGCTTCTTGTCATAGTACCATCTGATTTGTTTCCAATGATTTGATCTGGTGTATGATGTCTTCTGACATATTTGGCTAGTATAGGTTCCTTGCCTTTTGAATGATTCATGCTGTTGTCTTCTAGGATCTCTTCTTCAGGTTGCTCGGACTCGGTAGATATTTGCTCGGTAACTTCAGGCTGAGACTCGGTCTGAATTTCTTCTTGTGACTCGGTTTGAACTTCTTCCTGTGACTCAGTCTGTGACTCAGTAACTGTGCTTGGCTCGGTAGATATAGCTTCCTTATTGATAGTTGTGTCTGTCAATATTTCAGGTTCAATGTAAACGAATCTTCTGTAGTTCTCAGGTTCCCTTTTGCTTTCTTCCTCAGTCTTTTCTGCAAACTCGTCAAATTTCACATGTATACTTTCTATGACTTTGTGAGTAGATAAGTTCAGACATTTGTATGCCTTGCTTTTGCTAGAATATCCTAGGAATATTCCTTCATCACTCTTCACATCAAATTTATTTCTTCTGGATTCCTTTAAGATATAACACTTGCTACCAAATATTTTCATGTAACTTACATTAGGTTTATAGCCATACCATAATTCATAAGGAGTTTTGAATGTGTCTTTCTTCAGTTGTACTCAGTTCAAGGTATGAACTGCAGTGCTGATAGCTTCCTTCCAGTACTTTATAGCAATGTTCTTTTCTATCATTAGAGTCCTTGCACAATCCATAATAGATCTGTTTCTTCTTTCTGCTATTCCATTCTGCTCAGGAGTTCTAGGAGCTGATACCTGTCTTTTGATTCCTCTTTCAATGCAGAAGTTGTTAAAATCATGGGAGATGAATTCACCACCTCTGTCTGATCTTAAGCATTTCAATCTTTTCCCTATTTCTTTTTCTACTCTTGCTAAGTACCATTTGAATTTTTCAAATGCCTCTGATTTTTCTCTTAAATACATAACAGTCATCATTCTAGAATAGTCATCAATGAAAAGAATAAAGAATTTATCTCCAGTATAGCTTTGTATTCCAATAGGTCCACATAAATCAGTATGCACAATTTCCAAAATTTCTTTAGACTGATAGTTCTTACTTTTGAAACTAGTTTTACTCATTTTGCCAATCTGACAATTCTTACATAGACCAGTGTCAGGTTTCTTCAAGGTAGGAATGCCTCTAACCTTCTTGAATTTGCTTATCTTTATCATGTTATCAAAATTTACATGACATAACCTTTTGTGCCATAGCCAACTTTCTTCTATTTGAGCAATAAGGCATGAATATTCATTGAGATCAAGATAAAATAAGTTACCTTTTGTTTGTTTGCCTGATCCAATGAGTTTTCCTTTTCCATCCAGCAGTCTTGCTTGACCATTCATGAATTCAACCTTGAAACCAGTGTTGATTAGCTGTGCTACACTTAGAAGATTATGTTTTAGTCCTTCAACCCAGTAAGCATTATCACATATGAGTTCTTTGGTTAATGAGATTCTTCCTTTTCCTTTTATACAACAAGGTTCATTGTTACCAAATCTTACATTACCATTGTCACAGTCTTCTAGATATTCAAATTTTGTCTTATCACCAGTCATGTGGTGTGAACATCCGCTGTCTATTATCCATATATCATCTTTGCTTATATGAGAAATAAGTGCTATCTTATCTTCATCATCATCAGATTCATCTTTTATAGCAATAAAGACAATTTCTTCTTCACTATCATCAGAATCTTTAGCCATAAAACATGATTTCTTACCTTTATCCTTGTATGATTTGAAATTCTTTTTGCCATAGTACTTGTGACTTCTCTTTTCTTCCTTGACTTGCTTGTTTGGGCACCTAGCTGCAATATGTCCAATTTATTCACATGAAAAATAGATTAAAGGAGTTTTACCTTTATACTTACCTTTCCCTCTAGAGTACTTCTTTGCAAGTAATGCTTCTACAATTTCAAGATCACTATCAGAACTTTCTTCTGATTCTTCTTCACTTTCTGTCTGAACTTCTTTAATTTTCTTGTTCTTCTTTAGTGAAACTTTGGCCTCAAATGCTGATTCAATATTTTTGGAACTAGGAACATAGTTGTCATAGTTGTCTAATTCAAAAGCTGTCAATCTTCCAACTAAAGCATCCAAAGTTATACTGTGGTTTGCTTCACATCTTCTTTCTTGAATAGCTGATACTCTTATTGCATAGATAGGGAGTAGTGTTCTGAGTACCTTACTTATAACCGTCTCATCTGAGATTGTTCCTCCAGAAGCTCTTATTGCACTTACACTTGCTTTGATTCTTTCAACATATTTTGCAATGTTTTCATCTTCCTTCATATTCATCTTGTCAAACTGTCCTCTTAGGCTTTCTGCTTTTGCTCTCTTCACATTTGCATCACCACCATATATCTTCTTCAGTGCCACCCACATTTCATATGCAGTAGTGCAGTCTTTAATATCATCAAATTCTTCATAGCTGAGAGCAGATGCAATGTCTATCATCATGGTGTTGTGAGTCTTTTTATCTGCAATGTCTTCAACAGTTAATGCGCCATTAGGAATTGTGTATTCTTCATCAATGTATTTGCATCCTGAATCACCAATGGAAGCCAGATGAAGTCGCATGAGACCTTGCCATGCTGAAAAGTTTTCTCTGTTAAGCTTTGGAATTTCCCTCTTGTAAGACATCCTGATCTTTAGCTTAGGTCTTTGAAACCCTTCCTGCAAGCACCAAAAGCTCTGATACCAATTGATGGAATATGGATGAAGTGACTGAGAGGGGGGGGGTGAATCAATCAACCATAAAAACTTTGACAATTAATTCTTTGCAGATCCTTTAAGATATCTTAACAATGTTGTCTGTTTTAGTACTCGGTAAGAAGATTGCAGTAACTTTGAAGATGCAGAAAGTATTAGCAATAATATCTTTAGATATTTATCAGTGCATGTAAATGATTGAGAAAGCAATTAAGAACACAAGAGACACAAGTTTTAACGTGGAAACCCAATATGGGAAAAACCACCAATGTATCTAGATACTGATTTTCACTTTTCTGAAGTGATGCCCGGTTAGAAGCCAACCCGGTAAAAGGTTACAAAACACACTGTTAGGTGTGACCTTGTTAGAGGATTTAAAACACCCTGCTAGGAGTGGCCTGGTAAGAGGTCTTGAAAACAATTCAATGGAATTGTCACCTTGTTAGAGGATTTATATTATGGCTGTTAAACCAACTCGGTTAAGAGATTTAGAATTCACTGTTACAATGATAAGAAGGTAACAATGAAAAAGTGACCTGTATAATAATGCAACTGTCTTGCTGATTACAGATCTCTGTTCTGCATAAGTCTGATCCTCTCTGATCGAATAAATCTCTGCTGCTCCTCAAGGATATCTGAACATCCTTCACAAATTTGCATATATCTTTCCTTTTCTTCTTCTGTAAATCTTCTGCTCTATATTCTCCTTACTTTTCACATTTTACCTATTATTTATATGATTTTGGATTAGTCAGATTGTCATTTATTAGAATAACAGTCGGCTGAATTAAGTAAACTCTATTTGCAAAAATCCTTCAAAGGCCGACAGTGCTCGGTGACCATATCTTTTATAATTTTCCAGAGACCGAGGGAACTCGGTAAACACCAACAATCCTTCTCCTTTGATAACCGACTGAACTCAGTAAATACTAACTTTCTTCGATGACCGACTGAACTCGGTAAGCACTAAAATTTCTTCGGCAACCGAGTGAACTCGGTAAACACTAGACTTTCTTCGGCAACCGAGTGAACTCGGTAAACATTAAACTTTCTTCGGCAACCGAGTGAACTCGGTAAACATTAAACTTTCTTCGGCAACCGAGTGAACTCGGTAAACATTAAACTTTCTTCGGCAACCGAGTGAACTCGGTAAACATTAATATCCCTGACAGGCAGACCGACTGAGCTCGGTATAAGCAGATTGCTGTGGATTATGACATAGTGTGACATTAAAGATAATACATAATTGAGTAGCAATTTCCTTCAGACAACTATTTCCAACAATGAGATCTTACGTCATCCATTAGATCCTCCACACTATACCTCATAGAAACTTTCAGGCCCACTGACGTAATCCTTATCACCATATAGCTCAGCTAGTCATAAATTAACACCTCAGCGACACCATGACAACGGTCCCACTTCCCTTGACAAGTTTTTAACCTTTTATCCATTTGGAAAATATGCGACCAAAGGGATCTCTAAGTTGCTTAATACTTTTCATAACCATGGTCAAGTCAAACGATTCAGCGAACAAAGCATTTCGCTGAATCACTTAAATTTTTCTTTAACCCTAGGTTATACTCTGCGAATGCACGAAGTTCTCAAATCACCAGTTCACCAAATGCATTTGATAACCTTGGGCCCGCCTGAAATCCTACCACCTATCAACATATCATTCACTACCTCTACTTAGTCACCTCTGACATAGGACCCACCCACTCTACAACAAGATCAATGGCTATCTTAAGTTCGCATAGCTCTGACACACTCCATGAGAAAAAATTCCCACCGTTGGATCGATCCTTTGTTGCCACTCTGCAGATTCTCTGACATGGCCCCACTAACAATCGTCGACTCATCACTTCGTGGACCAATGAGAAATTTCCAACAGCACACACCTGGTAGTGGACCTGCTTGTTTGAAAAGCTACGTCATGAAGGAGAATCAACGATCGTCTTAAGATCACATGCCTCTAACACATTCTATAAGAACATACGCCCGTCGTTGGATTAAGATGGTGTCAGAGAGTCAAGCCAAGGAAAGAATAAAAGCGAAAACATTAGAAAAATTAAGGCATAGGACTTAGGAAATATTAAAGATGCTAGACTTAGGAAAAATTAAAGTCGCTAGTCGCTGAGACTTAGGAAAACATTTACGCACATGCACTTTTGAGACTTTAAGTGATTCAAAAAGGTAACACTCAAATAGATTTAAAATAGAGTGACCTAGGGTTTTTTGAAAATGGCATATATTTAGGGTTTTTCTCAGGTTTAATTCTTAGTTAGGGCTTACTAGATACTGAGGAAGAATAGATAATTTTGGAGGATTTTTTATGGGTTATTTGTAGCAAAATTATCACACTTTCATGAACATCTATACACACTTCAAATTTATAAAAATTTCACAAGACTCATGTACTAAAAATTTGAAGTGCCAACAGTGTCTCTGTCTGGGGATGTATGCCTCTTGCAGGCATGACGAAAATTCAAAATCTCTAGGATAAGCAGACCATCTACTGAAACAAAAAAACTAACCTACTAACACAACTGGAAAACAAACACACAACTGGGAAAGGGAAACTAACTACTGTTCATGGATAATGAGAGTACCTTAAGAAAAGTACAACTTGAGGAATTGTCCATGAACTGGCAATTCCATTTCATTTCCAATCAAATCCTTCAAAATGTATGAATCAGGTCCCCATGCTTGACTGATCAAATATGGACCCAACCAAATAGGGTCAAACTTGTTGTGTTTACCTTTGTCTTCAAGTCTAGCATTCCACATTAGGACCAAATCATTAGCTTGAAAACTTCTGACTGTTGTTTTCTTGTCATACAAACTTTTATACTTGAGCTGAGATTTCAAATTTGTAACATGTGCTTCCCTCCTTGATTCATCTAGTTGTATCAAGTCCTGTAATTTGATCTTCATTTCATCATCTTGATCATCATCATACAACTGGATGAACTTGTACATTTGCAACAAATTATTTTGTGGTAACCTAGCATGGATACCATATACTAAATCAAAAGGAGCACACGCTATAGCCTTCTTGATTGTCACTTTGTCAGCCCAAAGAGCTAGTTGTAGTTTTGAGTCCCATGCCTTTTTGTTTGCATCTAAGACTCTCTTCAAAAATTTTATCAAGCTTTTGTTCCTTGATTCAGCCTGACCATTTCCTTGAGGATGGTAGGGAGCAGAGTATGAAATTTTTATACCATATTGCAAACAAAAGCTAACAAATCCTTCAGACCTAAAACACAAAGCATTGTCTACAACTAAAACTTCAGGGCATCCAAACCATATCAGCAAATTTTGCATCAGGAAATCAATAACCACTTTACTGGTTGCTTTTTTAGTGGGAATGGCTTCCACCCACTTTGTAAAGTAATCAGTTGCAACCAATATATAGGAATGTCCCCCACTGGATTTGTTTGGGATCTCTCCTATGAAATCCATGCCCCACTTTTGAAAAGGGGCTTCCACACTTACAGGGCTCAAAGGCAAATTTCCACTGAATTTCAACTTTCCTGAAAATCTCTGACAAGCATCACATTTTTTGACAAAGGAATGTGCATCCTTGAAAATACTTGGCCACCAAAATCCAGACCTTATTATCTTATGTACAGTAGTCTTGGCCATGTAATCGCCACCACACACTCCTTCATGCATTTCTTGCAACAAATCATTAGCCTTTTGAGGGTCAACACATTTCAGCAAGACACCCTCATTACTCCACCATAATTCTCCTTTAATGATCACATATTTTAGAGCATGTAATTTGACAGTCCTCCTTTTGTGGTCTTCCATATTAGAAGGAAGTAAGAGCTTTTGCAAGTATCCAACGATATCTTTGTACTATTCACAACAATCTAAATCACAAATGTATGGCCTTTGTTCTTCTTCAAGAGTGTTGATGTGATTAGCATCCAAATTGTTTTGGGCCATAAGTTTTGTTAACCCCAATCCTCTCACTAGTTTGGTGATTTGGATATCAATATTAAACTCTTGGATTCTATTTATCCACCTGCATCTTCTCCCTAAAACTTCTTGTTGAACCAAGATGTCTTTTACAGCAGCACTGGGCACATATGCAACTACAGTTGCCCCTACCAAATAACATCTAAAATTCATGATAGCTTTGACCAATGCATAGGCTTGTTTCTCATTTATATCATACTTTAATTCAGTTTCCTGCAATGATTTACTAAAAAAAGAAATGGGTTGTTCAAAACCCTTTGAGTTCTTTTGTAATAATACTGCAGCTATAGTATGATAAGAAGCAAATGAAAAGATTTGGATCAGCTTACTGAAATCTAGTGATCTTAATACAAGGGCACTTTTAATAGCCATTTTGATATCAGAAAAAGCTTTCCTGGCCTCATTACTCCATTCCACCTTTTCATTCTTCTTTAGCATTTTAGAGATGGGAACACTGATTTCAGAAAAGTTTGTAACAAACCTTCTGACAAAATTTATCTATCCAAAGAAAGATTGGATACCTTTTAAATTTTTTGGCAATGGTACTTTGTCTATTTTTGTTACTCTCTTAGGGTCAATCTTGACTCCATCCTTAGATACAATATGTCCCAAAAGCTTACCCTCTGTTACTCCAAAGGAACACTTCCTTGGGTTAAGGGAGATCCCATATTCTAGAGCTCTTCCAAAGATTTTTTCCAAGTGACCACAATGTTGGTCCTTCTTTTTTGAATAAGCTGTCAAATCATCCTGATAAACAACAAGAAATTTGTTTGTGAAATTTTCAAATGCTACATCCATGGCTCTTTGAAAGGTAGTCCTAGCATTGGTCAAACCAAATGGCATCCTAACATACACATAAGTACCCCATGGAGTGGTAAATGCAATTTTGAATTGTTTTGCTTTTTTGACAACTACTTGATTGTAACCTGAAAAACCATCCATCATGGACATTAATTTAGATCTAGTAACCCTCTATAACATGGCTTCCATGTTTGGTAGACCATAATTATCCTTTAAAGAATTTATGTTCAGATTTCTAAAATCTACACATAGCCTGATGTCTCCATTCTTTTTTCTTACTGCGACAAGATTAGAAACCCATGTCGAATGCCTAATAGGTTGAATGATGCCTGCATCACTCATATTTTTTAGCTCATCCTACATTTTTGGTGCCAAAGTAGGGTTGACAGGTCTCAACTTTTGTCTAAAAGGTTTGGTATTTTCCTTCAAAGGAATTTTATGTTGGAACAAGTCTTCTCTATATGCCTTTAAATCATCATAAGACCAAGCAAAGACATGTCTATACTTTCTAAGAAGACCTATCAGAGACTTTTTTATTTTAGGAGTCAGGCTTCCCCCAACATATACATTTTTTGGGGCTTCCTTTGTTCCTAAATTTATTTCCTCTACACCCTTAGGCTTGCTGAAAAGCTTTGCCTGGGAAGAGCTATCATGGCTATCAAATGCTCTTTCTAACACTACCAAACCCTTTGGGACTTTATTTTTTTTCAACTGCAAGATCTCCTTGCCAAGGAGAGAGTCCTTATTATTTGATGTTTCTACATACTCACCAAAATTTATCTCTCTGTCTCCAAAACTCGCATCATAATGCAAAAATCTTAAAATGTCCAAGTCATCATCAAAAACTTGCCAATTTTCATAATTATCTAGTATGGATGGCCTAGTTTGAATCTCAATCCTAGAAATCCCTACAAAAGTGATATCTTCTAGCCTCAATGCAATGTTAGCCAATAAATCAGCCATCCTATTATAGCCTCTATCCATCCAATCAATACAAAAAGCATCAAACTATTCTATCTCATCCCAAACAGCATTCCTATATTATTTTAACCTTTGGTTTCTTGAAACATATTTGGATCTAATTTGAGATACAACTAATTCTGAATCTCCAATAACTCTAAGATTTTTGATCTTGTTCTTTCAGGCTAATCTTAATCCTATCATTAAAGCCTCATACTCTGCAGTATTATTTGTGCAAGTAAATGACAAGGTGAAGGAAAACTTAAAAGTTTTTTTAGTGGGAGAAATTAACAACACACCTGCACCAGATCCCTCTTTAGAGAAAGCACCATCAAAGTACATGGTCCAAAGATCATTTTGACTTGTTACATTTCTTTCCTCTTGAGCTAATAGAGAAGGTTCATCTTCATTATCATTACTCTGTACTTGAAAGGAATTTATGTCAGTATCCAAAAAATAATTCATGTTATTATCACTAGCTTCTTCCTCAATCATGTGAGGGGTTCTAACTTCCCTGAGTACCTTAATGCTCTCACCAGTGATATTAAAAGTAGCATAAGATAAGTCACATTGGATGCTACCTCCCATTGCTGTACTCCATTTTCTTGATAAAAACATTCCATATTGTGGAGGAATGTCCACAACTAGGACACTCATAGTCAATTATTTCTCAGGACAAGAAGCAAGCCTATAAGGCAGGGCTTTGATTGTTCCAATTACTGGTACTTCCCTAGAATCCATTTCCTGGCATCTCCCATGAGGAGTATCAACCTGTAATCCCATTGATCTCATAATTTCAGTAGGCATGGCAATATTTGAGGCTCCTGAGTCAATCATGCAATTTTTCAACATTTTATCATTTATGACCAATGTCAGGAAAAAAGGATCAACAACTCCCATAGAGGTATTCACAACATTAGTGTCCATATAGATCTGAGGAATTTTTGAAATAATCTCTTCAGTGTCCTTTTTAGCTAGATCTTGACCCTTCATTCTAGTATTCACTAGTTCCTAGATGTCTGTGGTTTGAACACCATTTATCCATGTGAGGGCTTTCTCTTTGTGTTCATTTATCCTCATCATCTCCAATAAAGGCACTTTTACTATGATCTGAGATAACAACTGATTCATGTCAATAGGTGCATAATTTAAAATAGATAAGTCTATCTTGCCTTTTGGGGTATCCTTGACTTCAGGTTGCGTGGCTATACCCAATTGTTCTTTATCCTTTGATTTATTTTTAGGCTGGGAATTTGGGGTAGTAGCCATTGGAGTTTTAGCCTTGATCTTAAAAACCTTGATTGGTTCAACATGCTTTTCAGTGTGCTTTTGCTTTAATTTCTTGGCATCATCAGTAGCCTTATTTTTTGTGGCAGACTTCTTTGCATCTTCTTTATCCTTTTTAATAAAAACACCTCCTGGTTTACCAAATGTTTTGTCAACAGTCCTATTTCTAAGAACGTAATTACTCTTGGCCTATGTCACCATATCAGTAGTGATCTAGGCTATTTCTTCATCAGAGGTTCTTCTTAATACAACAGGTTCTTCAACTTGTTCAGAGTTGTTATTTATATCTTCAATTTCTTCCTCTTCTTCATCAGAAAAAACTTGTTGATGGTAAGCCTCTCTTTTATTCTGAGAATGATTTACATCCTGATTTTCATTTTCTTCATCAGAGTCAACCTCTTCAACAAATTTAGCAAAGGTCATTCCCCAACCTTTGTCATCATATGATTCATCTTCCTCTTCTCCTTGTTCATTACTTTCAGACATATTCTGAGAAAGCACACAATAATCTGAATCATGAGGGGATTGGCACACAGTGCACCATGGAATTTCACCAGTCATATTGATTGAATGCTTTTGCAAAGGGTTAGGTTTTTTATCATTTGGCCTCATATCCTTTTTTTTTGGGACAATAGGCTATCCATCCTTCCATTGTGTATTGTAAGGATAGTTCTGCATCCTAGGCTGCCTATTGAAATTATTTGGAGGAGGTCTATCATTTCCCTAAAAATTATTTTTACTTTCCCCTGGTTTCAGATCCTTTAAGGTATTTAGAATCTTCTTGAGGTTATCATCTTCCCTAGGTTTTACATTTGTAGGTTTATCAACTTCTTTCTTTCCAAACCTAGAGGTTTTAGGATCCTCTCTTCTTCCTAGTTTTCTAGATACCCTTCTATTGCTCTCAATGTTTACCGCAAATCTTTGAGCTTCTCTGATATTCCTAGGTTTCTTATCCCTAACAAGGTATCCCATCTTGGCATCAAAAGCATTCAGAGATGTTGCTAGACATACCTTCTCATCCAATCTCATGACTTGGAAGAGTTTGTGCATTTCCTTTTGAAACCTCACATTGAATTCTAGGACTTCCTCATTCTGGTTTTTCTTTATATTATTAAATTCATTTAACATAAAAACCTCATTAGTCTTATCACCGTACTGATCTTTAAAACAATTTATAAAATCATCCCAAGAACTAATACAATCATAAGGAAGCCCTCTAAACCAGTCTCTTGCATCTTCAGTTAAAGATTGAAGAAACAATTTCATGATGACATCTTCATAGTCTATTTCATAGTCATCAATCATATTAATAAATTTCTTTAGATGTTCTTCATAGGAAATAACATTATTTCTAGTAAAATTAGGTAATTTCTCTCTAATATTTGCAGGAATCAAATTAGGATAACCAGCAATATTGTTAAAGAGAAGTTGTCGGTACCTTTCAATGTGAACTATTCCTCTTTGTAATGAAGCATTTGTTTGAGAGGTGGAAGGTTTGTTATTTTCTTCATTAGCAACATTTACAGTAGTCACTAGTGTGACAATGGCAGCCTGAGTAGCAAAATTTCCAACATTAACATTAGGTGTCATTGCAGGGTTAGTTGGAATTGAAGGAATAAAAGACTATCTAAGAAAATCAACTTTCTTTTTCATTTCCAAAGTAGTAGCCTCAATTTTTGCCTTCTCTAATTCTTTAGCAATAAGCTCTTGTTCTCTTCTAGCCCTTTCTAAATCATTTTCCAATTTGGACAAAGGATCTATTGGGATTTTGTCATTTGTGGCACCATTATTGTGATTCCTGTTGAAATCTATGTTCCTTTATCCGTAGGCTTCCTAACTTCAGCAATGGGTCAGAGAATATGTTGTTCACCAACCTCCTTGGGAGCTTCTACAAAGTTTACGGCCTTCAAAGTCATCACCTATCTTTTGAGTTGATCTACCCTAATCTGGGCCTGTCTTGTTTTAGTTTCCTTTTCCATTTCCCTCTCCTTCCTAATTGCAATTTGTTCTTGGATATTTTTCTCTAAATTATAGATTTCTTCAAAAATATCCTTTGAATTTGGAAGAGTAGTATCAGATGGTGAACTTTCAGACTCAACATCTCTTTTCTGATTTCTAGGATTTTAGGACTTTCAGAAGGAGGAGGTCCCTGGGTTGGGGGATCATTTCTCCCTTCCAAGCTCCTGCTCTTACTTCTTGACCTCCTGATTTCCTTTTGAGGTTCTACATCTGGGTTCATCTTCCTATGATTTACTTCATCATCCTTATGAGATTAAAAATCCTCATATGCTCCTAAACCCAGATCAACTACCTCCTCATATTCAGAGGCATTTTCTTCTTGGTCATGAGTGAATTGGTGATTCATGCTCATATTTTTCTTTTGTCTCCATGCCTGAGACATATCACCACTACTTTGATTTCTTCTAGGTAGATAAGTCCTATAAGTGCTTGGAAGTTCACCTTCTAACCTACTTTCTGGGTGATCCTTCCTCCAAGCCTATTCCTTTGACTCATAATTGAAAGTATGTGAAATAATTCTTTATTCTTTTATTACCTTTACTCAGCACTGCTGCAAAGATTTTTAGAGTCACCACCAACACAAGTTGGGAAATATTTTCACAAACTTAGCAAATCAAAGTATTCAATACTTGGTAAGTAATCAAAACAAAGATTACTATAAATAGATGCAAAGCTAAATGAGATTTTTAGGTTCTAACCTAATTCAAAGCTTGCAAATATTCCTTTGTTTTCCAATGGTGCTTTACTGGTTCTAACAAATAAGAAGGCCAGGAGTCTAGCTCAACTTGTACCTACATTATTTGATATTCAAATTTATAATACCAGAGATCTAAAATTTAAATTTATCATAGCATTTCAATCCCTATTCCCCAGCAAAGTCGCCATTTTGTTAGTTCCCAAAAATGGATTTTATGTGCTAACAGGCAACCAATACATCTACAAATTTTTGGGATGGGTTAGATCCAAATGTTGAGCTCTAGAGATGATTGGACCAACTATAGGGACAAGACTGCCCTCTACACCTCTGGCTCTGCAAGACCAAGGAGGGTGCTCCTAATCCAGTAACACAATACTTAAATCAATAATCACTGACTAGATTTAAATGTAACAGATAAATGATAAGAGAAAACTAAATGATAACCATTCATTTATAGATCTTTCAATATCACTAGGTAGTAAATTGCCCTACAAATCATTGTATTTCAAAGAATTTCGACAATTTTAATAAAAAATGGAAATATCAATAGAACATTTTCAAGCATTGATCTCTATAAGAAAAATCCACTACTGGCCAGTGTCGTATTCATTGGGAAACACCTCCACTGCAAGATTGTAATACATGAAATAATATACTGAACTTTGAATTATCTTTGCCTTTTGAAAATACTAATCACCCTGTGGTGGATTTTATCAAAGGTTTCTAGATTCACACTACTTACTGATGCATCCTTAAGCAAAACTTCAAAGAATTTATGTTATATTCAGAGCTTATTTAATTTGATCCTAGATCAGAGCTGAGAAATATAAACATACACATAGAGATTATCTATACAATGAATTGGAACAATTCATAACTCAAACAGAGATACTCAAGGAGAGATATAAATCTTGGATTTTATTCAAATGCTATATTAATCACGCTTACAGAATGCTTTACAGTATAACCTTCTGAAAATAACTTTGAACCAAAAAATATTGTTCTTCTATAGAAATATGCCTAAAAACAATCTATGATATCCCAGACTCAAGAAACTTATCAGCCAAATTGATCAAGGTCTTGGTCCTTTACAATTGATCCTGGTAATCCTTTTATAGAAAATAAGGATTGCAAACAAGCTTTGGATCTTTTAGAAAAGACAAGAAAGGAGCTTTCACATAGGACAAAAAATGAAAATAGAAACTTTCTTATTACAAATCCTCAAAATGGATTGTTAAGATGAGTGCTAAAATCTTGTAACAACTCCCAAGAGCAGTTCAACTTCTGTCAGGTGTTATATCCGTATCTATGATAACTGTTTGATGTCTTTATCCTTGTTAGCTTTGATTTTGAGGGTTTGGAATATTTCCACTTGCTACTTTTTTACTGGATGCTTCTCTTTTTGAACCTTCTAAAAGATACGTTGCTCCCTCAATCATACAAATCTTTTCACTTTACAACTTGTAACTGCCCTGCAGAAAATTGATAATTCATTCTGTCACTTCTGGTTTACCAACTCAGAAAACCCTAGAAAACCCCAATAGAAGATTCAAATTTGAAAAAAAATGGTTACAAGACAATTTTAAAATGCAACCGTTGATTCTATTTCTTCCCGGTAGATCGAGCGGCTCACAATTACTTCACAATAGTTAACAAAACCTTTTAAAATGTCTTCATCCACCTCATTAATCCCTCTACCAATGAAAATCCTGCATGTCAACAATGAATCGACATGTTGGACCCACTTTTTACAAGCTCTAGATGGGACGGTTGGTGCATGATCTCATAGCTCTGACAAACCCTATGAGATCTTATGTCATCCATTAGATCCTCCACACTATACCTCATAGAAACTTTTGAGCCCACTAACATAATCCTTATCACCATATAGATCGACCAGTTAGAAATTGACACCTCAGCAACACCATGGCAATGGTTCCACTTCGCTCGACAAGTTTTTAACCTTTTATCCATTTGGAGAATATGCAACCAAAGGGATCTCTAAGTCTGTTAATGCTTTTCATAACCGTGGTCAAGTCAAACGATTCAGCAAACAAAGCATTTCGCTAAATCGCTTAAAGTTTTCTTTAACCCTAGGTTATACTCTACAAATGCATGAAGTTCTCAAATCACCAGTTCACCAAATGCATTTGATAACCTTGGGCCCACTTGAAATCCTACCACCTGTCAACATATCATTCACTACCTCTTCTCAGTCACCTCTGACACAGGACCCACCCGCTCTACAATAAGATCAATGGCTATCTTAAGCTCGAATAGCTTTGACACACTCCATGAGAACAAACACCCATCGTTGGATCAATCCTTCATTGCTTCTCTACAGATTCTTTGACATGGCCCCACTAACAACCATCGACTCATCACTTCATGGACCAATGAGCAATTTCCAACTGCGCACACCTGGCAGTGGACCCGCTTGTTTGAAAAGATACGTCATAAAGGAGAATCAATGGCCGTCTTAAGATCGCATGCCTCTGACACATTCTATAAGAACATATGCCCATCGTTGGATTAAGATGGTGTTAGAGAGTCAGGCCCAGGAAAGAATAAAAGTTGAAACATTAGAAAAATTAAGGCATAGGACTTAGGAAATATTAAAGCCGCCAGACTTAGGAAAAATTAAAGTCACTAGTCACTGAGACTTAGGAAAACATTTATGCACATGCACTTTTGAGACTTTAAGTGATTCAAAAAGGTAACACTCAAATAGATTTAAAACAAAGTGACCTAGGGTTTTTTGAAAATGGCATATATTTAGGGTTTTTCTTAGGTTTAACTCTTAGTTAGGGCTCATTGGATATTGAGGAAGAATAGATAATTTTGTAGGATTTTTTTATGGGTTTTTTGTAGCAAAATTATCACACTTTCATGAACATCTATACACACTTCAAATTTATAAAAATTTCACAAGACTCATGTACTGAAAATTTGAAATGCCAACACTGCCCTCACGGGTAGATTAGCTAAATGGGTCATGCTCTTAAGTGAATTTGACATTGAATATGTTGAACGAAAAGCTATTAAAGGCCAAGTTATTGCTAATCAATTGGTGGATGCACCTATGTTTGATGACACACCAATGCAAATGGAATTCCCAAATTCCTCTATCATGAATCTTTCTTCTAAAGAATGGCAATTGTTCTTTGATGGCTCCTATACATAGAATGGATCAGGAGCAGGCATATTGTTCATCACACCTCAAGGATACTCGATACCTAAAGCATTAAAATTAAATTTTCCTTGCACAAACAATATTATTGAATATGAAGCCCTTCTTAATGGCATGAAAATAGCAATTGAGTGGAGAGTGATAGAGTTACACATTCATGGGGGTTCACAACTTGTTATCCATCATGTCAATGATGTGTACCAAATGAAAGATGAAAAGCTCATTCGATAAAAAAGAATGGTAGGTGATCTAAAGAAATATTTCATATCTATCAGCTTTGAACAAATTCCTAGAATAGAGAACAAGGTAGCTGATGCAATGGTAATGTTATCTACTTTATTACAATAGCTTGAACATGAGCTACACTATGAGTTCTTGGTGGAAGCACTATCTTATCCTACATATGATTCCCCTGAAACCTGCATGATCTGCACTGTTGTTGGTCATGATTCATCCTGATACAAAAAAAAATTTCTCCTATCTCTAAGACCAAATCATTCCCAATACCTTCAACCGCCATGAGAAATGATACCTTATCTGCAATGCGTCCTAGTATGTCATCATTGGTGACAATCTATACAAGTGAGGTCTAGATGGTACACTACTTAGATGTTTAGAATGGGAAGCATCTCAATGTGCATTAGAGGAATTCCATGAGGGTATATGTGGGTTAGACTCAAATGGTTTAACACTAGTTCAAAATCTTATTAGGGTTGGGTACTATTGGCCTAAAATGGAGAAGGATGCAATCAAGTTTGATAAGAACTGTCAAAAGTTCCAAGTACATGGTAACATAATTCATGCTCCAGGGAGAGATCTAATTCCCTTTACTACACAATGGCCTTTTCACCAATGGGCATTTGATCTTATAGGAGCTATACATCCTCATTCTTCTAATGGACATACCCATATCATAACATCTATAGACTATTTTACAAAATGGGTAGAAGTAGTCCCCTTGACTCAGGCAACCGACAAGAAAATTTATATGTTCATTTTGAACTACATCATATGTCGGTATGGTATTCCACATTCCATAGTCACAGATAATGGTGGACAATTAAAAAATAGAGATTTAAATTATCTATGTACTAAATTAAAGATTACACAACATTGGTCATCTATCTACTATCCTCAAGGGAATGGATAAGTAGAGGCTTCAAATAAGAATCTATTGAAAATCTTGCATCAGACATTTAATAAAATAGGAATAGACTGGCATCTCATGATCAATCTAGCTCTTTGGGCTTATAGAACAAGTATCAGAATGCCCACTAGGGCTACTCCTTTTTCTTTAGTTTATGGGGCTGAAGTGGTACTACCTATTGAGGTTGAAATCCCATCACTAAGAATCAGAATGCATGGTCTAGTAACTAATGATGACTATAGAGTGTCTAGGTTGCAAGAACTTGAACTACTAGATGAGTGCAGACAAGTAATGTATGATCATCTTAGAGTATATCAGAAAAGAATTTCTAGAGGCTACAACAAGAAAGTTAGACATGGAGAATTTTAGGTTGGTGATCTAGTCTTGAGAGAGAATCATAAAAATCAATCACATAGAGAACGCAAGGGGAAGTTCAAACCCAACTGGCTGAGTCCCTTTGTAATCACTGCTAATTTAGGCTCTGGTGCCTATCAACTCTCAATGACTAAAGGAGAACAGATCTAAGAACCAATCAACGTTCTCCATTTGAATAAATTCTATGCCTAAGGCATTCAGTCTATGGTAACATGTCCTAAAAAAATCTTTAAAATTAGAAAAAGTCCTAAAAAAATGAACATCTTGGTGAAAACCTAGCAATAGGCACCTTGATGATTCACAAAAAATCAAAAAATATTAGAAGTACAAAAAAATTGAAAAAAGTGAAAAATACAGAAAAATGAGAAAAAAGAAAAAGTGCCTTGGTGAAAACTTGGAAACAGGCACCTTGGTAGAAAAAATAGAATCTCTACCAAGATGATGAAAACCTAACAAATGGGCACCACTTGTTTCAAATGCTCCATCTATCACCACAATCTTGGTCTTTCCCAGCTTTCCATCTTGCTTTAGTTTGTACATATTTCCCGGTTTGTTTTTGTATTCCTTGTTTTCAATAAAGTCAGTCTGTACACCAATTGGCTCAAGTGTCTGTATCCTATCAATGTTCAAGCTTGGGGGAAATCAATGTCATATCCTATGGTCTCCAATGTATATTTAGACGTGTCATATCTAGTCAGAGTCCTTTGAAGCTTCATTAGAGTCTATTTGTCTGTCTCCTCTCCAGAAAGGATTTTGTATCTACAACAACGCAATCAAACATCAACATAAACTAAAAACAATCTATGCTTTTTACATGCTTTTATCTCCTTGTATGCTTACTGATTCACATTGAGATTTTTGCATATTTTATCCTTTCAAGCTCTTTGATGATGTCCTTTACAAGATTTAGAGAGTGATGATTGGGGGCATAATATTTTCTTTTTCTTCTGATTATATGTGAAAATATAACAACTTTGGAAATTCTAGATTAAAATGGTGTCCATCTGTAAGAACCTCTATCTCGAATTGGATGGCCATGAGTACCTCAACCATTGATACCTAGAAAATTCAAGGAAGTTTGATCTAACTATTGTCTTTTTTAGTGTTCTTTCTCCTATTGTGAAACATGATCTTACCTAAGGAGGTGAATGATAAAGGGTCACTACAGGTAATTCACACTAGATTTGGAATGATCTCTCAACAATTTGATGTGTTTGTATGTAAGGTGTATTCTGGTCATCACAACATCTATGTTCTAATGCTTATACAAATTGCTATATCAAAATGGATATGATATTCAGGTCATCCTGGCATTTGTGCCTTGGTGCTTATATCTAATCTGACATTTTAAAAATAAAATCAATATTCATATGTCCATGGTTGTTTGACTAGTGGGTGTTGTATTGATTCTTCAGCATACAAATTGATATTCATATGTCTATAGTTTCCTAACTAGTGGACATTGTATTGATTTATCTAGGTACCTAAAAATTCAATGATGACAAATGACTGACACATGATCAGTGACTAGGTCCTAGGTTTTAGGTTTGCATTTCATTTTGCATGATCTCACATATTACTGAATAAACTTGAATGTTTAAACAATCCTTCAAAACTAAACTTAACTTGACACAAAGAGCTAAATATCCCATGAAGGTTTCCTCACCAGAACCACAAGCAGTTACCATCCTGGGTTAGACATCTTTTTTGACATAAGACTGAGTACTTGTCTTCATCAATATCTACAAAACATATCATGTGTATCACTGCATTACATATCATAATCATTCCATCTATTTCATTTATATTGCATACATGTGCATAATCAAAATCATACATATATCTTTCCATAATCAATTACATTTGCATAACATCTATACATGTAAAGAAATCATTGCAATACATAAATCCATACATACATTCTACACTACTCATAGCATTTACATCACATGATATCATCATAAATCAAAACATGACAAGTACAAATGAAGTCATAACCAAAATCTCAATCTCATATATATCATATAACTCGAACTAGTCAAGGGTGCACTAATGGAACAATGTACAAAATAATGAGCTCATGTGAGCTATCAGAAGTCAGAACAATATATATGAACAAAAGAGAAAAAATGTCAAAATATCTAGGCAGATCATCTATCTGCCTGATCCTCTGCATTTGATGGAGGTGGTGGTGGTGCATTAGGCATTGCCTCAACTTGGGGTGCCCTAGCTCCCTCTAATGCTATCATATACTGAGAGTATGTGGGTACTCTCTGAGTAGTAGGAACAACAACATAACAAGTAGAAACATAATAGGCAACTTGAGAGGTTTGATGTGTCACCTCTATCCATAATCTCTTGTTCTCCTCTCGAAGCTCAGATCGTTGTTTGTTTGCCTCAGTAAATCACTCCTCCCACCAAGCACTTTGTACCTTTAGGTCCTTGACCTATAATCTAAGCCATTTAATGATCTCTTGTAGAGTCTATGGTACACCAAGATCTACATCTAATACAGGCATATTAGTATCTCCAGCTGGCTGCTTAGTAGTCTCCACTCTCTGCACCTTATAATGTCTAACCTCAGCTCCCAGATCAAAACTGGTATCAACATGTGTGGGATCTAGACCTACACATATATCCTACTCTACACTAAGTACCTCATCTGATATGCCAACACTACCTAGAGTACCACTCTCTCCTCTAGTCAATCTCCTTTGTAAAACTGTAGGTCTACCTGTTGTAGAACTAGAGGGATGGGGTGGTCTCATCTATTCAGATGGTCTCTGTAGAGGTGTCATTACTGCTCTTAGCCTCAGAGGTTTAGGCTGGGGCATCAGAACCTATGCACCTATATGTCCCTACCCTCTACCCATCAAAGCACTTGTAACATCCATAGCCTCCTCCATGGAAGGTATCAACTTTGTAGGATTTGAAAACCTATATATGGGATACTCTCCAAGCCATGCAATGAAACCATCTATAACCCCAGCATCTGGAACATCTACTTGGTAATCCCAATCTTTGTCAATAATACTACTGTACTCCTATGTACAAAGGGCATATGACAATTGAGGACCCCATCATAATCCAAGCTCTCTCAATATCTATGCATAAGCAGCGTGCTCCTATGGTGCATCCTGAATGATATTGTATTACTTGCATACTCTGGTAATAAGGAAGCACTCAATAACTATAGTGGACTGCCCAATCAATACTCGACTCTGGAAGAAATAGCTAAACTACTCTCGTACAATAGGGCAGGCCTCAATCTATAGATATGGATGCCAGATAACATATGTGCTATCATCTAGGTAGCATCTCCAGTACTCCATGTGAATTATATGAACTTGTATAACATATCCAGAGTAAACATATATCATAGGCTCCTATAGTTGGTAGTGTCTGACAAATTGGTCTCAATACTGGGATATGCTCCCAGGCTCATATCTGAAGAACCAATGCACCGAAGGAAAATGACTTGCTCTCCTGATACATGATCTCATGCATCTCGAAGAACATGTGAGCCAGTATACACTGACCCCAACCCAACTCAGAAGGAGTGGCCATTAATCATGCAACCATCAGGGCCTAGCCCATCAAGAGACCATTCTACTAATGGTCAAACATAATAATACCTCCTATCATACCAGCTATGATGCACTCTAATTTATGGGTCTTCCCATAGCACTGCACTAATGTCTCCAAAGAAATTGAACCAGTGAGCTATGTATCATCTCCAAACAAATGTCTGAAGGCATGTAATCCAGAGTTTCCCAAACTCACATAATCTAGATGAGGACCATGGAATGGAATTTGCAAAATCTTGTACATGTCCTTTGGTGTCACAGTAATCTCTCCTGTAGGGAGATGAAAGGTCTGGGTCTCTAAATGAAACCTCTCAATCAAAGCAGTCAATAATCTATGGTTCACCCTAATCTCAAGAAACCAAATCAAATACTCAAAACCACATGAAGCAAGGTGTACCCTCATAGGATCAGGAAAAGAAACATGTAATCTCTATGTTGTGGGGTGTGAGATACGCACATGCATGTCAGGATATATGACCTGCATAGCACAAGAACAAGGAATCCAATCAGTAATTTGGTTGAAAAATAGGCTAACAGTACATAAATTAAAAAGTTCACTATCTCAGAAGGTGCATGAAATGCTCAGTAATCAGCCTAAGGAATTAGAAAATCAAAATTTTTGACCTAAAGAGGAGTTTTAAGCTCACTATTTTCCATACAACAACACAATCTAGCATAAAAACTTGTATGATTTTTAGCAGTGTCTCATACGACAAACCATGGTTATACAACTTTCTAGGTCTTGCCGTATGACATATGACGGACCCGACGAAATGTCGTATGACTCTTGGATCCCTCTCAAACAAGTTTCTAGGGGTTATGATACAACTATCTACAAGAATTTGAAAATTCATACGAGTCACGGTGGATAGTCATACGATTTTCCATGCATGTGAGAATTGAAAATTAAAAACATATGAAAAACAACCTAAAAATGCTACTGTTATACACTAAGTTTGCACCCTTGTTTCAAGCTCTCTTGGTCTTGATAACTTAGTATAACATGGGAATCATCTCTAGGTGTGGGACCTATGCTAACTCAGATGAGACCTCTAGGTTTTAGGCTAGTTCCTCTTGGATAATCACCTTAATTTGCTTCTAGATAGGAAAGTAAACTTTGAGGGGAAAGGGATAGAAGGAATACTTAAAAGGGAAATGACTGAAAGCAAACTACCTACTAGGTGATACACCAAACTGGAATGAACACAATACACTAACCAAATTAGCATGAAGGCTCTCAAATCTAATAGAACACAATCTTCCTAAACATGCTTGCATAAGTATTTCACAGAGAGGTCTGGACAAAAGACTCAGACTGTGACTTGTAAGCAGATGTTCTTTTCAGCAAAAGGGCATAGGAATGAGACAAAATGACAAGGGGTTGAGTTATACCCACAAACTCACTCAAATAAAATCAGACACAGTAGTGCACAAATAAGCTAAAATAAAGAAGGGCTCTGGAACTCCAAGATTTCTCTAACAAAGCTAGTATATCATATTCAATAAGAGAAATACAGATGAGGGAAAGACTAGAGGGCAGAACAAATACCATGGATAGCCTCTATTAAATCTGAGATTTCAATGAAAGACTACAAATTGTAAGAGCCAAAGGGAAAAACAAATACCATGGATAACTCCTAAGAAAGAGAAAAACTCCTTTTAGAATTGTAAGCTCTGAGCTCTAAAAGCTCCAAAAAATGATTATATACATCTCCTTTGCATGTAGGCAAGAGTAAAAAATCTTCCTAGGGTTACATAGATTTTGCATATAATAATAGAGAACCCTAATTCTATCATTTCTGATCATAAATGCATCATTAAAATATCTTCGCTAATCAGATATCTATCCTTGTACACAACTCTACCAACACAACTGCCTACAGACAAGCTGCCTTAATCTGAACACCCGCTACAAGTTGAAAACCTTATACCACCACCATGACCTTGATTCTACTGAATTAGGTTTTCCATGAATGCTCAATTTTGTTCCTTGTAGATATTTTGATTTTAAAAGTATAAATTGTCACAAGTGGTGCCAACCCTTCAATGCTTCTTCGACATAAGAACACCAACATGGTACCTCAGGAAACAAGAAATCAACACACGACGGCCACCCACATCTTCCTCATCATCTTCGCAACCTGCAACTATCCTAAAAAATCAATCCTGAGCTACCCCCCACTTCACATACAGCCCATTGGATCAAATGTTGGTGAAAACCTCACAGAAAGATTCAAATTCAGGCTCCAACGGTTGCCAAGTCCAGGTTTAAAACATGACCATCAATCACATTCTTCCTGGCAGATCAGACAACCTAGATCATTCCTTATAATAGTTGCAAGCCCCTAAAAAATCACTAGCCACATCACCACTTCGGTGACCAATGAAAATCAAGCACCTTAGCACAACGACCAATGGGTCCATGAATAACTATCAGTTTTAAATCGGACGGTGGTCGCATGATCACGAAGGAGAAGAATATTCCTTACAATCATGCGACAATCATAGATCACATTCCCACTATCATCCCACTAAAATCCTCGAGCCCACCTATTGGATCACCTTTCCATTGAATGGTTGTTGCAAGATCACAAAGGGGAAGAATATCCTTATGATCATGCGACAACCATAGATCCTTACACTAACCGCCTCAGACCACCAGTCAAAACATTAACCGCCCACTAGGGTTGTGCGAACACGCGACTATGAAAATGCTAGGTCGCTGAATGGAAAGCACTTAACCACCAAAAACAAGAGATCAAGCGATCACACAATCACCTAATCATTGAAATAGAGGCTTGACCACTAGAAAAACTAGAGATCAAGTGACTGCACCGCCAAGAAGAGTCGGGTCCCACACAGTTGTAGCAGATGAAAAATGTTGACATCAGAGAAAGCGTGCAAATGCGAAAAGCACAAGGTCGAAAACAACTAGGGTTTTCACTTAAAACCCAAAAAGAATCAGAAAAATAGAAAAAATTTATGGTTTTAAGCTTTAAACAATTTTAGAACCCTGTGACCTAAGCATTTCCTTGCAGACCTTAAAACCTGAATATCTCCCTAGTTCTGGTGTTTCAGCACATGCGATCAGAACTAGAGAATGGTGGCACATTGAGGAACATGGGGCCAAGGACACAAAACATAAAACTTTGTGGATCTTCTTTGCAAGTGAAAATAGGATTGTGGCCAAAATTGAATGATAGGAAATTTTGGGTAACAACTACAAACATGCAAAAATGGAATTTACAAAGAGGCACAGAGGTCCACTTACCAGATGTCCATACTACGGAGGTCGCTGATGTCTTCGATTGCACTCAAATCAATGGGAAGAGATGGGTACCTTCATCTCAGCCATTTCCTCGCTTAGAGGGCTCCACAAGGTTTCAAAAGTCAAAAGTGAATAATGAATTGAAAATGAGCTTTTTGGCCCTTATATAGCTTTTGACCTAATTTTCAAAAGTGCTCCATTTTTCATGAAAATTGCACCCCTAGCTAATTTCAATGTTCTAAACCCATTTTTGGGATCAAAATCAACATCTAAGATCATTTACTATGTCAAAATTGCAATTTAAAATTTTTGAACCTAGGACGGTCAACTGCTTGCATAATCAACCTTCAATCTTCGTAGAAACCTAGAATTCAACTTAACTGTTTATCTAACATCAAACTATCAAAATTTTAACTTGGTCAACCATGGTAAACTTGTGGTCAAACCTAGTCAAACTTGGTCTCCAGGACCTCCAAACAATGTAGAATGTGTCTTTGGACGTGCACAACCAATTCTCAATCAATTAACATACTTCTAAACTACACAACGCTAGCTTTTCTTGCCAGATTTCAATTTTCATCCTGAAGGGGGCATGGTATTGCATATCATTCAAGTCTATAAATCTAAATCTGTAATCAAATTTTTCCTCAGTAATCAAGACAACAACCACGTCTAGTTGCTAATTCATTTGAAGACCTTGTCGGTTGGGGCACATCACTTGGGGCATATCAAATTCATCAAGATCCATATCAATCTAGTATTCTCTTAATCTTGTAAACTGTATCAGCTTTTCCTAACCATCGATTCATTAGTGTTATTTCCTTGGTTCTTCATAACTGAAGGATTCAAACGTGATACCAATTACGATTACTTTGGACAATCAGGTCTGGAATCAGGTCACTCACTTCTTCATAATCGGGTGTTTTGATACTTTTTCATAATCACCAATTCATCATTGCTATAGTTGACATCATCACGATTCTTGGTCAACCAGGACCTAAATCAAATTTTTCCAATCTTTCAATTGATTTCTGTCTCAGAATCAGTTCATCTCTCAAATCAGTTTCAACATCAAAAATAAACTAATCTTTGAACCACTGCGCTTCACACAGTAATTCAAAGAGGGGCAAAATGTAATACCCCAAAAATGGGCTATAGGTTCATTAACCTCCTACATCTTCAATTCAATCAAAATTGACATCAAAGTCCTAACCTAAGGCACATTTGCACATCAAGTTATAAAAACCCAAATTGATTTTATCCTAATTCTACATTGGGGAATATTCCTTGAATATTCATAATTTATCATAATTATCTTTAGTTGAATACTATTTGGCGATAAATGTCATTATTTGTCCTAAAGTCAATTAATTGAATATTCTAAATATTTAATTAATTAGATTTAATACTGTCGCTTAATTATTTAATTAAATTTATTCCTAAATTATATTATTTAATTTTGACAATAAATCAAAATATCTTATGACTAATTGATTAAATTCTTATTTAATTAATTAAATTCAGTTGTCAATTTTTAATAATATAGTTTTTGAATAAAGTTTGATTTATAATTGATTAACTCATAAATCAATTGTTTTAATTCAAAAATCAGTTAAGTTGAAGATAAATCACCTTATTTATTTAATTAATTCATAGTTATCTATGCACATTTGAAAGAGAAGTTAAACTTTAAATCAAAAAATCAATTCAAGTTGTTACATTTTGGAAACTCAACATCTATTTTGAGTTGAAAGCTGATCTAAACTCCTAATTTGACTTAAAAAGCCATTTTTGCATGATTTCCATGATTTTGTGAGTTAATCTGATTCTGATTTCTTGTTGACTCAAAAATCAACCTGAGTTCATCAAGAGTGATTTATGGCTTTTCTCCTGCATCCTCAAAGCCCCAAATTTCTATAAAATCAAGGCTCAGCTCTTCACAATTGACCCACCTCAAATTTGCACAACTACTCTAGCGAATTTGCAATTGAAGGATTAAGCACTTGCGACAGGAAATTTGTGAGATCTTTCATTATTGGTCATAGTTTTTCATAGTTTTCATATCATAGCTTTGCAATCATAGTTTTCATATCATTCTTAGATTAATCTTCATATCATTCATTTCTAGATTAGATTCATATCAGTTTTTCAATCTTAATTGCATCAAAAATCCAAAAAAATAGATTAAATCTACATTCATTTCATATCCCTCTTCTGCATTCAAATCCCTCATTTAGGGGTTGCATTGTCACTGATCTCGGTCTAATCTGAGAATACATAGTTGCATCTACTAGAAGGCAGTAAATCACCTGGTTAGCTTAGTTTCAATTACTTGCAAAATTTCAATTTTTGCTAACCTCTAATGTTTTATTGAAGTGTTGTGTCCACAACTAGGTACAATTTTCACACACACAACTAGGAGAGAATAAGCTTCAAAAAATGCTAAGGTACAGTTAAAAGTGAAGAACTTGTATGAAAAGAAATCTATAGAAAGAAAGGTTTGTTGGAAATATTCAAGAATTAACCAAGTTACTGAGAGGGGAGGGGTGAATCAGTAACTTCAAAATTTTTATGTCAATATCAGATATAGTTCACTTTATCCTTTTGCATATAGAAAGCATGAAACATAAAAGCATTCACAACAATGACACATAGATTTGGTTACCCAGAAACCTTCCAAAAGAAAGTAAAACTGGGGTGGGGATGAAACCCACAAAGCTTTAATACTGCAATATAAAGTTGGCCGGTTAAGGCTTACATTCATCACTTCTGATGTCTGCCCTGCTAGAAGCAATAAGGACTGCTAGGTCCACCTTGTTAGAGGTTTTACAAACATACAATGAAGTATGCACTCGGTTAAGAGATTTTACAAAGACTGTTAAGTCTACCCGGTTAAAGGATTTCAAGCTGATTCACCTGTTAGGATGAAACAATAGATCTCTTACTTTGCAACTGGATTGCTGAATGAGATTCACTGATGTACTGATCACCTTCTATGATGAATTTGTCTTTGCTTCTCCTTATGTATAGTAGCCCTTTGTAATTCACTAGTTTCTGCCTTTTATCCCCTTTTTTTTTCACATACATACATCTTGGTATTTGTACAACATTGTTTATATACAAGTCTAAACAATTAATTACAATTACAAAGTCGGCTTGGAAAATAAACATAAGTGCTACTAAGTCGGCCCAAGTATGGTTACACGGTTCCTGCAAACTAACTCGGTGACTTTCTGATACTCGGCGTCCACTGCATTACTTGGCATCATCATGCACTCGGTAGAAGTGAAGGCTCGGTTCATACTAACCACTCGGTAAGTTTTGAACTCGGTAAATACTTGTGACTCAGTAGACATAATGTTACTCGGTTTACACTGTCCTGCTTGGTTTGCACTGTCCTGCTCGGTTTGCACTGTCCTACTCGGTTTGCACTGTCCTGCTCGGTTTGCACTGTTCTACTCAGCTTGCACTATTCTGCTTGGTTTGCACTGTTCTACTTAGTTTGCACTCAGGATGTAAATAAGTGTTGTCACTAGTGGCAATCCTGCTTAATGCCAACAATCTCCCCCTTTGGCATTAGTGACAAAAACACTTATTGCCCAAAAATTATATACATGAACCATGCTGAGATTTATTTTGATTTTTCAAAATTTGTCTTTGTCATAGGACTTTATAAATTATCTCCCCCTTTCAATGTACTAACTTTTTCTTCTATACATATCTCCCCCTTTTTTAAGATAATGCCAAAGGTGTATATACAAGTGTTTTACAGGGAGAATCCAAAATTTGATAGAAAAATAGAATGTACCTTCATTATCAGTGCCAGAGTTCTGTCCCAATTTTCTTGCAGAATCTTGCATGTTTGGATTGCAATTTGGACTTCTACAGAGAGTGCAATCATGTGATCTGCTATTGAGAACTGATTTTCATGAATTAATGTTTTGGAATGTTCAATGTGCTTATACATTGTATTCATGATGGGAAGCATCATGTTCTGAATGTCTAGTAGTGTGGAGCGGATCCTTGTGTCTTCTTTCAGTAGTTCTGACTGCATATTTGATAGGAATGAGATTTTCATGTGATGAGCAGAGTTTGAACTTGGTTCAAGTTGCAGCTTCTGTATGCTAATCTTCAAATCCTCATCAATTTTATTCATTTTATCCTTGACATCCTTGGTGAATTCGGCAACATTGTATAATTTGGCCAAAAGAGAGGTAACATTCGAATAGGAAGATTCAATGTTTGTCAAAACTGAAGATAATTCTACTTGATTAATAGCTATGTGCTAAGCAATGTGCTCAAGCACTTTATTGTTAAATTTCTTCTCAGCTTTTTCAACTAACGTGTCTGTCCCAGATGAATCCTCATTGTACTTATTTACCGCTTCTGCTAATTGTAACAAAACATGTTGAGAGGAGTCTACTTTAATACCTAATGCTTCTGACAAAATGTCCTTAGCATCCTTAATGATTTTATATTCCTTATCTCTCTCATCTTTAAGCTTCTTTTGCTTCGCTTTCCTTTGGAGGATTTCACCTATATTTTGCATTTGATCCACTGATAGATTTGCAAAATCCAATGTTGGAATCTCCATTTCCTCATCTAGGTCTATATCCTCTACTATATTCTTGCCCAAAAATCTTATACTCGGTTGAGCCTTAGGCTTATCTATTATGGTACTTAATTCCTTAGTAGTAGTGATAGTAGACATAGTAGGACTGGCTATAAAGAATGGTATACTGTCTACTGGAGAACTTGAAGTATTTACACTTGTAGAATCAAAAATTGGAATACTTGCTGCTGGAAAACTTGATGAAATAGGAGACTGCAACTCGATAGAAGAAATGGTAGTTACTTCTGTTGTTGCTATAGGTGATTGGACAAATGTTGAAGTTGTCACAACCATGCTTGAAGATGTCTCTAGGCTAGATGTAGCAACTTTTGCTGGAGAGGTAGGAAGTGATGCAATAACTTCTGTCGCTATCCTCACGGTATCATCTACCTCAGTGGCTTCTTCCTGTTCATCACTGTCATCTTCAATGTCTTTTATTATAACTAATTCAGTACTCGGTTGGTGAAGATGGTATATGTTCTTCCATGTGGCATTTGCACTCTTCACAACCGATTCAATATTGTTAATCAGAATTAAGCAAGTATTGAACTTCAGTGTCATCTTATTTTCATTCTCCTTCAATGCCTTCTTTATTTCATCATTTTTCAAGCTGGGCTTAACTGTTTCAGGGTTTGATCAAATATGTCTTTTACAGTTTGCCTTGCATTGGCCCATCTCATTTTTATTTGATCTAATAAAGCTCTTGGAATCTGTTGGGCTATTTCATCAGGAGAGTATTTCCACTGTCCCATCTTTTCAATGACAGCATCTTCAATCTCCTTTTGTTCTATTTCTAATCTTGTTTCATATTTTAAAGATTTTATATTACTTACTCCAGATCCTGATCCTTCTCTCAAAAGTTTGATCTTCTCTTGAAGGGTTAGAGGAGGCTTTTTGAATATTATATCTTTGTCCTTTTTGTCTGCCTTACCCTTTGCACTTCTCCTTGTAAATATGGTAGTGGGAGGCTTAGGTACCTTGGTGATGAATACCTTTCCTTTCTTCTTTGCAGGTTCTGGTTCCTCTGTTTTCTCATCCTTTTTCTCTTCTTCTTCAATGTCTTCTCCTCTATCCTCAGTTAGCATTTGCATTTTGGCTATCCTCTTTTTTCCTTTATTTACTGCCTGTGGAAGCTTTATACTTAATTCAATTCTCACTTTTGCTTCTTCATATGTCCCAAAATATGGAGCTTTGGGATCAACAGGCTGATTAAGGAGGGCTTCAATGATATTCTTTGTTTCATCAATGTTTACCTCATAAGGAAGAGGTTTTGCATGTACAATCCTCGGTTTAGCTGCTTGAATGTATACTTTGTCATAGTCCACCATGAAACAAATATCATCCTTATAATCCTCCACCAACTTCTGTGGAATCAGGAATCTGTCGTTCATTTTCTCCTTGAAAAACTCAAAATAACTATCCATGATGTTCTCAAAATTTTCACCCATTTCTAAAATATATTCATTTATCTCATAAAGAATTGGCACATCCTTTCTCCATACTACTTTTCCTTTGGAAGGGAAGAATTTCTGAACATAGAAAAATAAACAGACCAGTAGAGATCCAAACTTACATGGATTGTTTTTGGAAGTTTGAATGCTTTCCATGTTCTTGTTAAACTATTTTAACAATAAATCTGCAAGGTCAAATGATAAATTATTCTTTACCACTTTGTATGCTAGGTCTATGGCTTCGCAGGGAACACTATTCTGTCGACTTGAACTGTATATTTTATGAGCAATGATGTGTGTTCCAAACTTCAGTTCAGCATCAGTAATGCTACTTACTTTCATGCCTCTACTATCCCACTCGGCTAGGGTTTTCTTCTCCAGCTCTGGCCGACCTAGGGTTTTGGTAGATTTAACTTTGTTTAACATGGGAAGACCAGTGATTCGGTGAATCATCTTCTTAGTGATCTCTATGGGTTGCTCAAGCCAAATCTTGCCTTCGTGTACACAGCTGAGAATGTATCTAACCCATTTCTCCCGAAAGTTTCGAGGTAAATGTGTAATGTGAACTAATCCCTTGTCTTCCAGATGTTTGTGCTCTGGTTTTAGAACACCATTCACACACAATTCCTCACGCACAATATCTAGCTCTAGGTTTCCCATCTCTTGAATTGCACAATTGAAATGATTGCGAATATCGTTAACAAGTAGTACCTTAGGAGGAATCTGAGATTGAGCTCTGTTTGGGTCTAGGGCTGCTGCAATTGCGGGCACGAGTTTGAAATCTGGTGCTCTCCATTCCCCTTGGATTATCATTTCTATTCCTTTCTTCGCTAAAGCACTAGATGATGCCATGGTAGCTCACAGAGAATTATTTTCGCAAAAGTATTGAATCGCTTGATTGCTCTGGAAATTTTCTGCTCTCAAAATGCTAAAGTTCACAGTGAAGAATGAGTTTGATTTCTTGCCTTTTATTTACAACTCTGTCATTAATGCTTTAGTAGAAATTAGGGTACAAATTCTGACAGACTGTCACCCACTATGAATTAATTGCTCGGTAAAAACTTTGCAACTCGGTGAACTTGAGAATTCATATTGCTCCGACCTCGCTCGGTAATCATATTAGATAGCTCCCGACCTTGCTCGGTGAAAATTGATACCATCCTTCCTATGATCTTATTGCATCTTGTATGCTGATTTAGATCTTTCTTTTAATTCAGTTCTAGAACTGCTTAAAATTTGTCTATGAGAATACAGTTCCAGTGCTTTCTCAGGAATTTAGTTTGAGTCGGTAGAGCCACCCATTCCATTACTTGGACTGGTTTGCTCAGTAGATTTAGGAATCCACTATTGTCTCATCTATTTCCTGACCTTTGTTGCTTCATTCTTCTTTCCATCTTCAACTTCACTAGCATTCATGCAATTTTTGGCTATATGACCGAGTTTAGTGCATTTGAAACATCTTATGGTAGTATCTCTTTTCCTTAGATGATGTTTTATGCAGTTCATGCCAATGTGTCCATATTCTCCACAGTAATGACATCTACACCAAGTGTTGTAATCCCATCCAAACATTGCTTTCATAATTTGTTCTGCTAGATTGAATGTTTTGGATTTGCACTCGGATGCCTTGTGACCTTGTTTGTTGCATTTGTGACAATTACCTTTGAATCTTGGTTTTTCCCTACATTCATTTGCTTTGTGACCATGTTGATTGCAGTTGTACCATTTTCCATTGAATTCTACTTTTTCATTGCTCCAAAATTTATTTGAAGTATGTCCTATTTTACCACAATGATTACAAGTAGGTTTCTGATTCCTTTGAGTACCTTGCTTAGAAGATTCACCTTCTCCTTTGTATCCAAGTCCTGCTTTTCCTTTTTGACTATGAAGATTTTGATCATGCAACTGATTTAAGTCTTCTTGGCTCTTCAGCATTCTTTCATTGATTTTTTTTTTGGTGTTTAGGTCATCCACCAATCTTAGATTGATTTGCTTTTCGGATCTTAGTTCTTCTCTTGTGCTTTCTATTTCTGATCTTAGAGTTAGAATTTCCTCATTTGTATGGGAGATCTGATCAATTAGGTTTTCTAGCTGAAGGGTTTTATTTTGGACTTCATTGTTCCTTCCATCTAATTCATCTTTCAACTTGTTTCTTTGTTCTAAGATCTCACAAAATCTTGTTAAGTGTAGTTCTTGTTCTCTTTTTAATTTTCTCACTTCTTCCTGCAGAGACCCATTCTTTTCTAGGAGTTCTTTGACAGCATTGTTTGCTTCATCTGAGCTATCTGAGGGAAAAAGATCTTCAATCTTTTCTTCAATGTAATTATGATAATTCATCTAATTTGCAAGTTCCTTCCTTCTTCTTAGGGATTGGGAAAGATGTTCTTTTGCTTCTTTAAGTTTAGCTATGGCCATTTCCAGATCTAGCTTTTCATTTTCAATCACCTTGTTTAGTTTGAATACCTCCATTGTCCTAGATCTTTGCTCAAGCTAGTTAAGCTTTATCTTGAGAACCAATATAGCTCTGATAACAATTGTTGGAAATATTCAAGAATTAACCAAGTTACTGAGAGGGGAGGGGTGAATCAGTAACTTCAAAATTTTTATGTCAATATTAGATATAGTTCACTTTATCCTTTTGCATATAGAAAGCATGAAACATAAAAGCATTCACAACAATGACACATAGATTTGGTTACCCAGAAACCTTCCAAAAGAAAGTAAAACTGGGGTGTGGATGAAACCCACAAAGCTTTAATACTACAGTATAAAGTTGGCCGGTTAAGGCTTACATTGATCACTTCTAATGATCTTCCCTGCTAGAAGCAATAAGGACTGCTAGGTCCACCTTGTTAGAGGTTTTACAAACATACAATGAAGTATGCACTCGGTTAAGAGATTTTACAAAGACTGTTAAGTCTACTCAGTTAAAGGATTTCAAGCTGATTCACCTGTTAGGATGAAACAGTAGATCTCTTACTTTGCAACTGGATTGCTGAATGAGATTCGCTAATGTACTGATCACCTTCTGTGATGAATTTGTCTTTGCTGCTCCTTACGTATAGTAGCCCTTTGTAATTCACTAGTTTCTGCCTTTTATCCCCTTTTTTTTTTCACATACATACATCTTGGTATTTGTACAACATTGTTTATATGCAAGTCTAAACAATTAATTACAATTACAAAGTCAGCTTGAAAAATAAACATAAGTGCTACTAAGTCAGCCCAAGTATGGTTACACGGTTCCTGCAAACTAACTCGGTGACTTTCTGATACTCGGCGTCCACTGCATTACTCGGCATCATCATGCACTTGGTAGAAGTGAAGGCTCGGTTCATACTAACCACTCGGTAAGTTTCAAACTTGGTAAATACTTGTGACTCGGTAGACATAATGTTACTCGATTTACACTGTCGGTTTGCACTGTCTTGCTCAGTTTTCACTATCCTACTCGATTTGCGCTATCCTGCTCGGTTTGCACTGTTCTACTTGGTTTGCACTGTTCTACTCGGTTTGCACTGTTCTGCTCAGTTTGCACTCAGGATGTAAATAAGTGTTGTCACTAGTGGCAATCCTACTTAATGCCAACAAGTTTGAGTCAAATGATTTGGTGCTACTATGGAATGCCAAATTGTAAGAGAACTAAAAACATGGATAATTTAATCCAATCTGGTTAGGGATATATTTGGTTCATGAAAAATGGGGTCCAGATTCATACATTATCATAGAACTCTCTAGTGATGTTTAGGAATTTCTAGGTCATGGATAGTTCTTGAAGAAATACTTATATTGAAGGTACTGCTCTCTCCATGAATAGTAGTTAGGTTCTGTACATGTTGTAAAAAAATTTGTAGGCATGGTGTGTTTGTTTTTGTCTACCTCTTTCAATAGGTTTTTCTCAGTGCTCTCTATAGTTGTCATGGTCATCAAGTTTTTGGTCTTATTTACCATTGATTCTAAGATCTTTCATTGGAACAAGCTACCCATCATCCCCAGACAAACCCACTATTGGTCAATTTTCATGTCATTATGATTTGCTGTGAAAATGCCCTAGATTGTGAAATAGGTCTTTTATTTTTCAAAAGGGTTTGTGAAAGTTTCCTTGTCTAAATGTGAAAACCCTAACCTAGATATATTTGTGCATTACTTTTCTATGTCACTTAAACCTTTATTTGGCACATGGTTATTGTTTTCCATTTACCTCCAAGTCTTGTAATGTTTAAAGTTAAGTATAAAAAATCTGGAGATTGGGTGACTAGGTAATGTCTTAATGGTTATGAGATTATATCTCAATCTTGCAATGGCCAATAGTTAGTCCTTTTTATATAGAGACTTGGTGAAAGTTCTTTCTCCAAGTCTTGTAACATTTGGTGGTGATGTCTTAACATTCAGTGATCCAACGACATGGCTTTCTCTAAGTCTCATAAAGAAGTGGTTAAGTATTCAAATATTTGGTGACCTAGAAAAAAGGTTTAAATGAACTAAAAGTGAAGGTTATCTCCAAATCTCCAAATGGTCAGAGGTTAAGTCAAAGTGTTCAACAACTTGGCAGATGTAGTTATCTCATGATGTCAGAGGTCAAGTGTTTAAACTTTGGAGATTCAACGATGAGGTTAAGAAAATACAATTTTTTAGTTATCTCTGAATCTTGTAATAGTGCCAGTTAGTTACTTAACATTTGGAGATTGAGTGACAAAGGTTAAGAGGTAAAAGGGTTAAGGTTATCTCCAAGTCTCACAATTCTATGTTCAAGACATGAAATATTCTAAGATTAAGAGATCACTGTAGATGAAGACCAAGATCAATGACTATTGTTGAATCTCAAGATGAAGCTTGAGTTAAGTTAAGTATTCAATGATTAAGAGATATTTGTTATCTCCAAGTCTCATAAAAAGACTAGAGTTAGAGCTAATGCCTTAAGATTATGATATATACTTGGGTCGATGAATCTCATGATCAAACGCAAGTTAGGATAAGCTTTCAGAGATCACGAGGAATCTATGGTCTTTGAATCTCTAGAAGGAAGTGTGGTTAAGGTTTCATGGTGATAAGAATTAGAAATATCCTAAAGTGTTAAATTACATGGCTGAGTTGGAAAAAGTGAACAAGCAATGACAAATTAGTGTACAATTAGGCTTTTTAGTAGTTTTTGGGGGTTTTAAAGGAAAAGATACAATGATGGCCTTTTTTCCTTCTTTCCAAGAATTAAATATACATGTCAACCTCACATGCCATGGCTAGCTAGAAATTTGAAATTGGTTACATGTAGAATGAATGTTGAGGTGATTAGGGAAAGATTTTCTATGATCTTGACAAGTTCTCTAAATTCATTGCAAAATGCTATAAAGACAAGAAAATGCCTTCTCTTACACTTCGTAGATTTTTAGATATTTAGTGAGATACAATTGAGAAGAGTATTTGCTAGAAGAGATTGAGAAGTGAATTTGCAAATAAAATATATTCGGATCTTTCATGAAGAGTCAAGCAGAGTTTCATCCAGTGAGGGGTCTAAGGATTCAGAGGAAGAACAAAAAGGAAAACACAATTTCTCAAAAGAATTCATCACTCTTCTCCCAAGACCTACACAAAATAAAAAAGGTAAATAATGAAACCTTTTCTGATTACATGTCAACTTGTAGAGATCCAATTACTCCTTCATGTTCAAGTTACCATCTTTTAAATTATTTCTATAGCAACCGATTCAAGAAAATCCTAGTCTGTAATCCCTGGAAGTTAGGCATGGGAAAGCTTATTATCCCAAATGTGTTCCTAGATGTGGACTTGTTGGTAGAATTGGCCAATAAATATGACCCTGTGTCCAAAATAATAAGAAAATATGATTAATCTTCCCTAGTCACTCTTGATAGGGGTTATTTTATGAAACCCTTTGGTGGTTACTCCTCTTCCTCCATAGAGATTGATTTGAGTAAGGATAAGGAAAAAATATAAGAAGCAAATCAATCTAGTTAAAACCCTAATCCAAAAATTTTTTAGGAATGAATACTGAATATATCCTATGGGGGAGTATTCATAGCCATTCTTTAGCAGTTGTTGTTGCATTCATGACTCTGGTTGTCATTGATATCAACACAGTGATCTAGTGAAGATTTTATCAGAGAAGCACACAGTGTTTGAGTTAGCACACTTTGGATATTGAAGATGAAGCTATGCAGAGTTGAGAAATTACTCTATGATGTTCTATAAGATCATGGTTAAGAGCGTGGATGGAAATTCATTTATTCATGATAGTTATGAGGAAATTAGTGGAAGCAGTATTCAAGCGGTGTTCCTGAGTAGCGGTCTGTGGAAATCGGATGATATCTCCTAATCAGGATTGAATCTCATCATGTGCAGCTATGAGGCAGTTGAAGACATGATGTTGGTGACATGGACATGAATGCAAGATCTGAGGTCACATGAGTGAAGAATTATCTTAATTGGAAGCTAACAGTTTTGTATAATTTTGATGTAACATGTGGAAACTTTTATTTTGTAATGTGTATGCCAACTCATTTGTAATTAATTGAGTGTGGTATAAAGTAAGGAATTTTTTCCTTGTTGTAAGAAGATGAGGATAATGAGAATGAAGTTGTGAATTGTATTTGAAAGTGAATTGCAGAATTGTGCAATACTTGTTGGAAGAGGATATGCAAAGTATAGAGATCTGGTATTGAGATCTGAAGAAGCAGTTGGTGTAGTTTGGCATAGTTAGAGAAGGAGTGTTGAATTATTGAGATTAGTTGGATGGTGTGTTCAATGATCTTACACCTAAAGCTATTTGGGTAGTGGGTCCTTCTATCTTCCATAACTCCTAACAAAGTTAGAATATTTTAGCAGGGATTCAAAGTCTCCTAATAGGGACTCATATGTACTAAATGTATTTATAAGACTCCTAAAAAAGTCCATCCTCTCATAAGGAAATTTCATATTAGTGCATCTTTTGTGGGCATCATTCCCACTGGGGTTTACTCTTTGATCAAGAGGTTCCCTATTCAACATATCTTGTGTCATTGTGTTATTGTGCATATATATCTTTCTATGGTTGTTGATTAAATTGCTTACATGGTCGAAATCTATTGGAATTGATAAAATTTGTATTTATCTGATAACTAATTCACCTCCCCCTCTCAGTTATCTTGGTGGACTTTACTTTCTAACAATTAGTATCAGAGCAGCAAGTCCTTGAAGGAAAAGTTTAACAGCTTAAGGAGATCCATGGCGAATCATTTTAGGAAAGAAAGCCCTAAGTTTGATGGAGTAAATTTTGACAGTTGGAAGGAAAGGATGAAGACACATTTCCTTTGTTTAGGACCAAGTTACTATTTAATCACAAAGAATCAAAAGAATATCATTGATGAGGATAAGATTGAAGAATGTACTAATGAGGAAAGAGATTTGTTCATGTGTAACATACTTGCCAGAGAAGCACTCTTGTTAGCCCTTCTGAAAAATGAGTACAGTTGGGTAAAATATCTAAAAACATCTCATAAAATTTGGTTATCTTTACAATCTACTTTTGAATGTGATGAACATGCAAAGAAATTTAGATTACATAATTGGATATGTGCATTTGAAGATATAAGAATGATGGAAGATGAATTTGTTAGAATCTATATTGGTAGAATGTCATAGATTATTGTAGGTATAAAATTTTGTGGAGGAACCAAGATAGAGAATAAAGTGATATGGAAAATTCTGAGGACATTAACTCCTACGTTTAAGAAGACAACACAAATGATTGAAGAAGTTATACCTTGTACTACAAAATTTACCAGAGAAACACTTCTTGGAAGATTGGAAGTAGCAGAGATGAACTTGAGGCTATTAGGAGACTTACCTAGAATGGAGACAACATTCAATATACTTAGTGTTTGCCCTACTTTGTCAAGAATCATCAGTGTAACAATATATTATGCTAGCAGTAGTAGATCTAGAAATGAAGAAGACAAAAAGATTGAAGAAGTTATTTCCTTGTTTGTGAAAAGAGAACCAGATGGTAAGAAATTTTTTAAATGTTGGACTTGTCAAGAATTTGGTCATTTTGCATCTAAATGTCCTAAGAGATTTAAGAAGTATAGGAAGAAATTTAAACCTAGGAGATCTAAATAATGTTACTATGCAAATGATGAAGAACTTGAAGCTAGTTTGGAGAAATCTTTGAGTGAAAGTGATACTGAGAATGATGATATAGGATTTTTAGCAATTAAAGAATAAAATCCTGAAACAAAAGTTAAGGAAGAAAAGGCTTTAGTTTCTCAAGTAGAAAAGAAACTTGATTAGATTATAGACAGTGGTTGTTACTATCATATGACTAGAGATATGAAAAAGTTCATAAAGTTTAAGAATTATGATGGAGGAGTTGTTAGAGTTGGAAACAATGCACATTGTTTAATTAAAGGTATAGGATCTATTACTCTTGATGGAAAGACTAATACTGATGATGCTTACTTTGTGGATGGTTTGAAACATAATATTTTGAGTGTTGGATAGCTATTTGATAAGGGATATCAAGTTTGGTTTATTGATAAAACTTGTGTAATCAAAGACAAGGATGGTAATTTGATTGGTACTAGATCTAGAACTAGAGGTAATGTATTTCAGTTGAATCAAGATGACATGCTTGATTACTAAGATTGATGACAAAAGGTTATGGAATAGAATATTTTCTCATATAAACTTTGATAACATTGTGAAAGTAAGTACTACACTTGCAGTAAGAAATTTACCTAAAATTATAAAGCCTACTAACATGATTTGCAAGGAATGTGTGATAACTAAATAGAAGAGAAGCTCATTTCTTAGCAAGAAGTTTACGACAAAAGAAAAGTTGGAAATTATTCATACATATTTGAGCGGTCCCACAAGGACTAGAGGATTCTATGGAGAAAGGTATTTTATGATTCTTGTTGATGATTTTACAAGAATGATGTGCATTGCATTTCTTAAAGAAAAATCTAAAGCATTTGATAAGTTTAAGATTATTAAGAACAAAGTTGAGAATGAATCTAGAATGAAGATTAAATTTTTGAGATTAGATAGAGGTGGAGAATTTACTTCAAAAGAATTAAACATTTTTTGTGAAGTGAATGGAATTAAGAGATAGTTTTCAGCCACTAGGACACCTGAACAAAATGGTATTGCAGAAAGAAGAAACAGATCAGTGATTGAAGCAACAAGAGCTATGTTATTTGAGAATGACTTGGTGAAGATTATTATAGAGAGAAGCAGTGAACACAACAATGTATACAATAAATAGAGTACAAATCAGAGCAGACACAAACAAGACACCCTATGGACTATGGTTTGGACATGCACCATCAGTTAAGTATTTTAGAATTTTTGGAAGCAAATGTTATATTAAGAGAGATGATGACATTGGAAAGTTTGATCCTAGAAGTGATGAAGGTATATTTCTTGGATATTCATTAAAGAGAAAAGCTTATAGATGTTACAATAAAAGAACTAAGACTATTGTTGAGAGTGCAAATGTAAAAGTTGATGAAAAGTTTAAAATTCAAGAAAGAATGCTTGATTATGAATCAGATGAGGGAACTCATCCTAGAACTAATCCAGACACTACTAAATTATTCTATGAAATTGACAATGATTTATTGAATGAAAGCTACAGTGAAGAAATCATTGAAGAACCTATAATAAAAACAAGAACTAAGAGAGTGACACCTAACAGGAATCTATCAAGGAATCATCCTACTAAGTAGATTATTGGAAGCATAGACAAAGGAGTTCTGACACAAAATAAGGTACAAGAACAATTGTGTTTGATTTATCAAATTGAACCTAAATCTACTAGTGAAGCTTGTGAAGATGAACATTGGATTAAAGCTATGAAAGAAGAACTAGATCATATTGAAAAGAACAAGACATGGGAATTAGTCCCTAGACCTAAAGATAAGAATGTTATAGGAACAAAATGGGTATTTAGAAACAAGATGAATGAAAAAGTAGTAAGGAACAAAGCAAGATTGGTATGTAAAGGATACTCACAACAAGAAGGAATCAACTATGAAGAAACTTTTTCACAAGTAACAAGAATTGAAGTAGTAAGAATATTTTTGGCCTATGCAGCTTACAAGAAATTCAAAGTGTATTAGATGGATGTGAATTCAACATTTTTGAATGGAGATTTGGAAGAAGTCTACATTGAGCAACCTAAAGGTTTTCTTTTAACTCAAGAAGGAGATATGGTATGTAAACTAAAGAAAGCTTTATATGAACTGAAGCAAGCACCTAGAACTTGGTATGCGAGATTGGATAAGTATTTAATAAAGTTAAGATTTACAAAAGGCATAGCTAATAGAAACCTATACACAAAGGAAATTTAAAATGGTTTGTTGGTTGCTGTTATTTTTGTTGATGATATTATCTTTGGAGGAGAAGATGAAGCGAGTGATAAATTTGCAGATGAAATGAAGACTGAATTTAAAATGAGTATGATTGGTGGAATGATATACATTTTAGGATTGCAAATAACACATAATAGTGATGGTATCTATTAGGAATGAATGTTGAATATATCCTATGGGGGAGTATTCATAGCCATTCTATAGCAGTTGTTGTTGCATTCATGACTATGATTGTCATTGATGTCAACACAAATCTACTCAAGATTAGCAGAGAAGAAAATAGTGTTTGAGTTAGCGCACTTGGGATATTGAAGATGAAGCTATGAAAAGTTGAGGACTTACTCTATGATGTGTTATAAGATCATGGTTAAGAGCACAAATAGAAATTCATTTATTCATGACAGTAATGAGGAAATTAGTGGAAGCAGTATTCAGGCAGTGTTCCTGAGTAGCGGTTTGTGGAAATCGGATGATATTTCCTAATAGGGATGGAATTTGATCATGCACAATTATGAGGCAATTTAACACATGATTTTAGTGATGTGGATGTGAGTGCAAGATCTGAAGTCTCACAAGTGAAGAATTATATTGATTGGAAGCTGACAATTTTGTGTAATTTTGATGTAACGTGTGAAAACTTTTATTTTGTAATTTGTATGCCAACTCATTTTTAATTCCTTGAGTGTGGTATAAAGGAAGGAATGTTTTCCTTTTTGTAATATGAAGTAATGAATGTAAGTGTGTATGAAGAAATTGTGAAAGTGAAATTGTTGAAAGAGGATATGCGAAGTACTGAGATCTGGTATTGAGATCTGAACAACTAGTTGGTGTGGTTTGGCATAGTCAGAGGAGTATTGAATTGTTGAGATCAATAATATTTTTGTATTATTCTATTGAATAATACAAATATTAGTTGGATAGTGAGTTCAGTGATCTTACCCTGAAGTTGTTTGGGCAGTGGGTCCTTCTGTCTTCCATAACTCCTAATAGAGTTAGAATCTTTTAATAGGGATTTAAAGTCTCCTAACAGGGACTCATATGTACTAAATGTATTTCATAAGACTTCTAACAGAGTCCATCCTCTCACAAGGAACTTTCATATTAGTACATATTTTTTGGGCATCATTCCCATAGGGGTTTACTCTTTGATCAAGAGCTTCCCTACTTAACATATCTTGTGTCATTGTGTTATTATGTATGAATATCTTTCTATGGTTGTTGGTTACATTGCTTACATGGTTAGAATCTGTTGATGTTGATAAAAGTTACATTTGTCTGATAAATAATTCACCCCCCCTCCCCCTCTCTCAATTATCTTGGTGGACTTTACTTTTTAACAGTATCTTTGTAAGTCAGACAAAGTAATTGAATGATTTATTGAAGAGATTTGGAATGGAGAACTGTAAACTAGTTGGAACACCTATGGTAACTGGACAAGTTATCTAGCACAGATGAGACTCCTATCGTGGAACATAAAAAGTACAGATCTATGATTAGAGAATTGCAATATTTAACTCATACAAGACCTAATATATCACATGTAGTTGGAATTGTAGCAAGATTTCAAGATGAACCCAGAGAATCACATTATTTAGGAGTAAAAAGGATATTGAGGTACTTAAGAGGCATAATTGAGTATGGATTGTGATCTAAAAAATATGATGATTTTACCCAATGTGCATATATAGATGTTGATTGGGGAGGTAGTGTTGATGAAAAAAAGAGCACTAGTGGTGGAGCATTTTTCCTTGGAGGAAGATTGGTTTCTTGGATAAGCAAGAAGTATGAATATATTTCATAGAGCATAGTAGAAATAGAGTATGTGGCAGCAACAAAAAATTGTAATCAAATAATTTGGATGAAGAAAATGCTGAAGGATATTGGAATAAAATTTGTTGAGCCTATTGTTATACATTGTGATAACACTAGCACAGTTAGTATGTCTAAGAACTCTATGTTACATTCTAAGACAAAGCATATAGAGATAAAGTATCATGTAGTGAGAGAGGAAGTGGAAGAGAAAGAAGTTAGACTTGAGTATATAAGCACAAAGGAGCAGATTGCAAACATATTTATAAAACCTTTGCCTAAGGATACATTTGAGTATCTCAGAGGTATGCTCGGGGTTATGCCCCAACCTACTTTTAAGAAGTGATGCAAATTGTTCCATCCATCCAGTGGTATATGAGATCTATCTTTCTTCTAGGTTGGATGGTACTGGTACTTCCTCTATGGGGGAGTATGTATATCTGAGCTGAGTAACGAGGACTCTAGTGAATGTATTTCCTAAAAAGTGTCTTTTGACATTGAAGTTGTTGATTGACATAGTGATGAAACATCTATCATCGATGTCAATGGGGGAGAATTATACATTAAAAAAAAAAATATTGGAGTGAATTGAATAGGAAAATGAAGTAAGATTTGATTGATGAAGAGGATTTGAAAGCATATTTAGAGCAACAGTGTTGCAGTGTTGGTATTCATGGAACTTGGATATTTTTTCATCTATGTTTCCATCAATGCCAATGTGGGAGATTGTTAGGAATGAATGATAAATATATCCTATGGGGGAGTATTCATAGCCATTCTATAGCATTTTTTGTTGCATTCATGACTGTGATTGTCATTGATGTCAACACAGTGATCTACTGAAGATTAGCAAAGAAGAAGACAATGTTTGAGTTAGTGCACTTTGGATATTGAAGATGAAGCTATGTGGAGTTGAGAACTTACTCTATGATGTTCTATAAGATCATAGTTAAGATCATAGATGGAAATTCATTTGTTCATGCTAGTTATGAGGAAATCAGTGGAAGTAGTATTCGGGCAGTGTTCCTGTGTAGTGGTTTGTGGAAATCAGATGATATCTCCTAATCAGGATTGAATCTAATCATGCATAGTTATGAGGCATTTGAAGACATGATGTTGGTGATGTGGACATGAGTGCAAGATCTAAGGTCACACGAGTGAAGAACTATCTTAATTGGAAGCCCACAGTTTTGAGTAATATTTATGTAACATGTGGAAACTTTTATTTTGTAATTTTTATGCTGACTCATTTATAATTACTTGAGTGTGGTATAAAGTAAGGAATATTTTCCTTGTTGTAAGAAGATGAGGATGATGATAATGAAGTTTTGAATTGTATTTGAAAGTGAATTGCAGAATTGTGCAATACTTGTTGGAAGAGGATATGCAAAGTATAGAGATCTAGTATTGAGATCTGAAGAAGTAGTTGGTGTGGTTTGGCACAGTCAGAGAAGGAGTATTGAATTGTTGAGATCACTTGGACAGTGTGTTTAGTGATCTTACACCTGAAGCTATTGTTGGACTACAACTAATTTGGAATCTGATTGAAGAATCCATGATTAAAGATCACTGAGGAGTTGATGATTAGATATGTAATATGATTAAATCAGTATTATGTTGTCATTGATGTCAACTAGTTTGACAACACTTATTTTGTAAGTTACTATACCAAGACATCTGAAGAAAGGTGAAAGAGATGAAGAACAAAGAAATCTACATGGGGAAAGATGTACATGATAGATGAGGATAAGGAACACATTGAGTAACTTGTTGATGAGTCTATGACTTGATGATATTGACTTTATTATGTTGCATTCATCTATGATGAAGTATAGAGCTGAAAGACACAAAGCAATGTTTTTGATAAATGAAGCAATTCTAGTATACACCAATGGAGTGTAGTGTATACCGATTGTAGTATTAACTGAGTAGTGTTCACTGATGCATTTCTTTGTTAACCAAGCGGAATAGAATGAACTAAATGATTAGTTTAGCTGATAAGATTCATGAGCTATAAAGTACCTTGATTTCAGTGATAACGGATAATGTTTGTTATGAAGATTGACGACTAAAAAAATTAAAGGAAGATCTAATGGAGTAGATTGAAACATGTTATTGACACATCAGCTGAGAAAGTTTGAAGCGGAAAAATCAATGAATATGGTTAAGTGGAAAAATCTAATGGTGGAGAAGAAAAATGATTTACTCATCTATATAAGAGACTAGAATTTCATTATGGAATGATGCCGAAAGAAGTAGAAACTACAGGAATATTGCGTGAACAAGGTTTTCATGCATTCTGATCATACTGGTTAGTAAGAACTAAGCTGCAGAACAATTACCGAGCTACAAAGAGTGATTACCGATGGATAGTAAGTTGATACAGTATTGAATCTGAAGTGAAATATTGATCAAAAGGATTTCTATGGACTGAATATTGATCTATAATCTACAATTGAATTTGTATTAAGGTAGGTCATATATTGTTACATATTTAACCATTGTATACAGTCAAAATCTCTTAACCAAGTGGACTCTAAAAGTCTTATGATGTATCATTCATAGAATGAACATTGTTATCCTATCAACCCCATAGTGAATGTTGGTTGGACGATAACTTCTAGTCTAAAATCCTCTAACAAGGTCACACCTGACAGTGTGTTTGTAAACCTTTAACAGGGTTGGGTCTTAATCGACCTCACTTCAGAAGAGTGAACAATTTTGGGTTGCCATTCCCAAGTGGTTTTTCCCTTTACAAGGTTTCCACATTAAATCTCTTGTGTTATGTATTCATTGTGATATTTGTTTGTTATCATACTTTGCATGTTACATGTTAGATTTGATCAATAAACTGTTATGGTATTAGACTGGTAATTGGTAAAAGCACAAATAGTGAAGGTAATTATTGTTTACTGAGGAGCAAAAATTAAAGAAGTTGTTTTGAATTATACGTTTTGTTTTGGGACACTAGATAACTGATTCACCCCCCTCTCAGTTATTCTAACAATTGGTATTAGAGTTGCGGCTGCTTAGAACAAAGTTTTAAGGACTTAAGCACAAAGGTCTCAAGATGTATAAGAGGGAATTACCAAAGCTAAACAAAGAGAACTTCATAGTATGGCAAAGGTGAATGAAGCTGCACATATCTAGAATTGGGAATTCTGCACTAGATCTGATGGAGAATGGCAACATACAACTGCCCACTGGTCCCTTAACTCTTAATGAACTGAAGGATAGGCATGAACACAATATCAATATGATGGAACTTGCTGCTACCTATACCAATGCTGAATTTGAAGACATCAAGGGTTGTGATAATACTAAGAAGATGTGGGACAAGTTAAATCTGATGTACACTGGAGATCTGAATGTCAAAAGAGCCCGAGCTGAAAGCCTAAGAGGTAGATTTGATGATATGAGAATGAAAGAAGGTGAAAACATTGTACAATACTCAAATAGAATAAAAGAGGTGGTACATGCTATTAGAGCATCTAATGGAGTGATTGATGATGAAATAGTGATAAGCAAGATTCTCAGAACTTTGCTACCAATTTATGCAATCAGGATCTCTGCAATTCATGAAACAAGAGCTACATCCAACCTTACTCTTGACACTCTAATTGGTAAACTTATAACCTTTTAATTAAACAACTTTGATAATAGTGTTGTTCCTTTTGTTGAAGCTACTTTCATGTCTTCTTTGAAGATTGGAAAGTCTAGTAGGAATAGTAAGAATTATGATAGTGATAGTAATACCGATGATGAACTTGATGAGCTTGAAGCTCTTATGGCCAGAAGATTTCCCAAAGGAAAAGGAAGGTATAGAGGTAAGCTACCTTTGACATGTTTTAACTATAAAGAAGTTGGTCACATTGCTACTAGATGTCCTTAGAAGAAAGATGATGATAGATCTAAAGACCGATCTAAAGGTAAGCTACCTTTGGCATGTTTTAACTATAAAGAAGTTGGTCACATAGCTGCTAGATGTCCTCAGAAGAAAGATGATGATAGATCTAAAGACTAATCTAAAGGAAGCTATGGGAGAAGAGTCAACAGAGGCTACCAACACAACAACAAAAATAACTAAGACAATAAAGGCAAAAAGGTATGTTACATTGTCAAAGATATTTAAACTGAATCTGATTCTGATGATGACATAGAAGTTGTATTTGTTGCAATGAAAGATGACTCAAAGGAAGAAGAGAAACATGAAGAGACAACACTGATCTCTAAAGTAAGCAAAAATTATACATGAATCATAGATAGTGGTTGTACACATCATATGACTGGTGGTGTAGAGAAGTTTGATCATCTTGTTGAATATAATGGAGGATCTATGAGAATGGGAAATGATGCACATTGTATGGTAAGAGGTAAAGGTTCACTGATGATCAATGACAAAATAGAATGTGAAAATGCATACTGGGTAGATGGATTGAACTATAATTTGTTAAGGGTGGCTCAGCTGAACAATTCAAGCCATCGACTGGCTTTTGAGAGAAAAAAGGTGAAGATCTATGATGATGAAGGAAGACTTGTCAAAACTCGTACACAATCTAGAGGTAATCTATTCTATCTTGATATGGATCAGTCTTCTTGTTTGTTAATAAAGGATGAAGATGCTTGGTTGTGGCACAAAAGGTTATGCCATGTGAACTTTGACAACATGATCAAGATTAGTTAAAAGAAAAGAATTAGAGGATTGCCTAACTTGAAAAAACCTAATCATGCCATGTGCCATGAATGTCAGAAAGGTAAGATGACTAAGTCTATTTTTAAAAGTAAAGACTACTCAACAAAGAAGATACTTGAGTTGGTTCATACCGACCTATGTGGTCCTATGAGAACTCATAGCTATTTTGGTGATAGATATTTTATTTTTCTTGTTGATGACTATACTAAAATGATGACTATTATGTTCTTGAAAGAGAAATTTGAAGCCTTTAAAATGTTTAAGTGGTATAAAGCTAAGGTAGATAAAGAGACTGGAAAAGAAATAAAATGCTTAAGATCTGATAGAGGAGGTGAATTTATCTCTGATGAATTTACTAATTTATGTAATGAGCATGGAATTAAAAGATAGGTCTCTGCACCGAGGACACCTCAACAAAATGGCATTGCTGAAAGAAGGAACAGGTCTATAATTGATTGTGCAAGAACATTGATGATACAGAAGAATGTTGCTCAGACATATTGGAGGGAAGCTGTCAATATAGTTGTGTATGTTCTTAACTGAGTACAACTGAAGAAGGACACCAACTGAACACCTTATGAGATATGGTTTGGACAGAAACCTACTGTAAGTTATTTCAGGATTTTTGAAAGTAAATGCTTTATTTTGAAATATGAAAGAAATGGAAAATTTGATTCTAAAGGAGATGAAGGGATATTTATGGGATATTCCTCTACAAGTAAAGCATATAAATGTTTGAATAAGGTTACAAATAAGATAGTTGAAAGTACTAATGACCTATTGGGCCTAGAATCACAAATGAAGAAGGCAGGGATTTCCCTTGGAGGATACTTTCCTTACCTCCCATACATTGCAAGGATTAATAAAATGATTAGAATATATGATACTCTATGAAACCAACATGAGGCCCAATTGGATGATAAATTAGAATTCCTCTTATGAGTGAGCCACCACGTTTTAAGCCAGGACTAGGTGTCCCAAAAATAGAGGCAACAAGTGAGCCTCCTCAAAAGAGTCAAATGAAAGAGGTGGGTGAGTCCTCAAGGATGAAGGGGACAAAAAAGAAGGTCGATAGAGTTGTTTCCCTAATTCCTAGTGATAGGCCTTACCATCACCAATTGAGAAAGAACATAAGATAAGGTAAGAAGAAAGAAATAAAGGAGGAGTTAGAGGTGACCATCCAAATGTGTAAAGATGTAAGAGAACTATACTAGGAATAATTGTTGAATGATGATGATTTCATCAAGAGTGGTGAATTTAAGAACTTTCTTATATAGAGAAAATAGCAGGAGGTAGGCAGTCAACTTTAAGTAATAGATGGGACTGATCCTAATAGTGAGGCTTTGCAAGTCCTAGAAACATATGACCCCAGCTTAGAGAGAATTACTATTGAAAAGGCTAGGCAACTAGTGAAATCAACTGGGATGTTTCTTGTCCCAGGATGGGATTTGGCTTTAGCCTTTATCATAGACCAAATCAAAAGGAAACTGGAGGCCCAATTATCTTATGAGACTTAAATTGGAGAGATGATAAGGGGATGTGGATATGATCCAATGTCCCAAACACTTGCAATGTGGTACCTTTCTCCAAGAACACAAAATCCTTCTCCGGTTAGTGTTGCAAAGAAAATGGATGGAGATAAGATCATATGGATAGTCCAAAATACACTAGACCTTGAAGTATCCAAGGCTGTTATTCACTTTGCCCATTTAAATGAGGCTAAAATTGTACAATTTTCCAATAGATATGGGAAGCTATTTGATGAGACAATTGTGCTAGAAAAGGATAGAGAGAAGAGCTTTATGAGGATCAAGCTCTTGGAGGAAGAACAAGAGGAAATAAAAATCAAATTAGAACAAGCATCAAAGGTTTCTCCCCCTCAAGTCCTTGAGATTGAAGCACCTGCACCTCCAATGACAAAGGATCCTAATGTTTCAACTGAGAAGTATGATAAGGATAAGAATTAGTTTGCACTTGGTGCCTTGGAAAATATTATCTAACATAGGTATGAAGTAATAAAATAAAAAATGGATTCAATCCATGACTGATTCAATGTGTTGCATAAAATAAGTGGAGATGTAAAGGCTACAATGGATACTTTGGAGCTATTTTTTAGCATCTAGTCATGCAGGGGCCTATTGTTTGAGAAGTTGAGGTGTTGCAACATCACAGGCCAGACATCTTAGAGTCATTTAGCCAAGTGGGAGAAATGATTGAGCTAATTGGTGCAACTCTATCATTTTTCAAAGGAAAAGAAAACTAGGCGAAGTCAAAGATGGACATGTTTGGTCCTGATTACAACAAGTACATGCCTTCAATTCACAAGGAAGATAGTGAAATAAAGAGTCTTGAGGAGAGGAAGAGTGATTTTAATGATTTTCTGATAGGGTAGGAGTCCTTCTTGAATGAAAATGGTACCTTAGATATTGACAAGTTTAATCATATCTTGGATGACATGTTTAAGGTAGAAACTGACTATACAAGGTTTGTTGTTGATACCAAAGCTATAACTAACTCTAGGTGGGAATTGAAAATGAAAAAACTATAGAGCTTGAATAGCTTCATGTGGCCAACAAAAGAAGAGGTGGCACAATGGGATAAAAGTAAAAATCCAAAGAAGAATAAGCCAACTACAATAGATTTGGAGGCAATGGAGGAGGATTGAGAAACACCTGGCACCTGATCATTGAGCATAAAGAGGGTAAATATCATGAAAAGGATAATGTATATTAGTCGGTTTGGAATTCATTATCCATATAACTACTTTTACAAGTTACCTTGAACACTTGTAGACAAAGATGCCATGTATTGGAGATTTGGAATGATTACAAAGATACTTCTCTAGTTTTATTCTCCACTTCTTGTAATCATTGTAACTATTTTTGTCTTCTAGTGTTTTTCCTTTTCCTAGCCATCTGAAGCTTGTTGCATCCTAATTATTCCAAGATTCCAAGATGGCTAGTGATTTCTATAAATAGTAAGGAATTGTATTGTTTTAAAGATGGTGAATTTTACAACTGTAATAGAGAGACTTTTTGGTCTAGAGTTTTGGTTCTGGCATTTTGTCATTTTAAAATGTAATGATAAAGAAAATTTTATGAGAATACAATGGAATCCCTTCTCATATTTTTGAATTTATTCTTTTTTTTATTCTAATTTCTTATATGTCAAACTTGCAAATCATTTTAATATATGGTTTACAAAGTAATTTGTGAAATTGTTCCTAAGTTTCTTTCAAGGGAAGGGTAATTCTTAGGGGTAAATTTCAGAGGATTCATGATTTTTATGGGAATTTTATGTTTGGATGTGAAAATGAGAGGAATGATCTGCAAAGCATCTTGTTCAATTTTTGGGTGTGTTTGAGTTATAATATTATGTAAATGTATGTTTCATTTGACTCTTTGCCCTAGAATTAGGCACTTGTCTATTCTTAAGAGGCAGTTATCATCATCAAATCTTTAAATGATAAAATATTTAGTTTGTGTTTTAATAATATAGATACTTAGTATTTATGTTTGATAAATGAAAGTAAATTTTGTTGATTCCTTAAAGAAGGGAATACTAAAGGTACACCCTCCTGAGCTTAAGGCTTAAAGTGTAGGAGGACTTGATCCTTGTTAATTGGTCATTTTACTTGTTAGATTTGAAGTGGATATAAAGAGTCAAGGACATTAAGTTGTCACAAAGGGTTAAAATTTTCAAGAAAAAGAGGAACCAATAGGGATACCTTTATTTCATTTTATTTCAACCCCACTGACTTATTTTTTGTTAACCCAGATCATCAGACGGTAGACGCGATCTCGCGATCACTATTTTCCTTTCAAATTTTGATCAAGGCATTATGATAACTATAGGATCAAGAGAAACTTGTCATAACCTTTACATGCCTTTATCCTTCATCCCCACTAACATCACCCCTTTCTTGACTAGAAGATCAAATGGTTGGCGCAATCCCACGATTGGTAAGTACAATCAATCATTGGTCAAGGCATTACACCAACCATTAGATTATAATAGATTTGATAGCATCTTAATTCCTTGACAATTGGGCCTAGGAAAATATGCACAGTTAGATTGAATCAGTTGGATGGAAAACAAAATTCTTAGAAATCTTTAATCCCACTTACTTTAATCTTCATATAACTGACTATCGAATGGATGGCACGATCTCACAAAGGATAATCTTCTATCAAATTTTCATTATAGGAATACGACACCATTAGATCAAAATAGACTTTAACAAGGCTTGATACATGCTAAAACTTAGGAAAAATTAAAATCATCAGGACTTTAGGACTTAGGAAAAATTAAATGGGTCCGCTTAGGTAAAAAGAACTTAAGGGATTTGGCCCTACCCAACAATGATTTAGGACATGTGAATAAAAATAACTTAAGTGGATGGAAAAGGTAATGAACAATTAGAATTTTTAACAAATACCTAGGGTTTTATTTTATAAAGAACATTTAGGGCTTTAGAAACAAGACCTTACCTAGGGCTTATGGAACAAAAATGAACCAGTTTCTTTGGGTAAATGAGGGTATTGATAAAAATTCTAATTGGGTAGCCATAAGTAGATATAAAAGACCTTTCATTGAACCATGAAAAAATTAAAACACAAAGCCTTGAGCTAGGAAAATAAACAATACTAATAGGTTATCCAAAAGATGATTTCTCGCTCCCAAACATAGATATGATTGTAGATCTCATGATAGCATATGAGATGTAATCATTGATCAATGGATTATCATGATATAACCAAATCAAGATTACTCCTGAAGACCAAGAAAATACTGGATTTACATACACATGGAGGATTATGTGGATGGCACATTAGAAAAATCAAAGGTAAGAATAATACATATAAAAGACCTAAGAAAAATCTTTGATAGAATTAAATAGTTTCAATTAAGACTCAACCTTAAGAAATGTGCATTTGGGGTATCGTCAGGAAAATTCCTAGGATTCATAATCTCATCAAAAGGAATTGAAGTGGATCCAAAAAAGGTAAAATCAATTCTATAAATTCAACCACCTAATAATATCAGTCAGATGAGGACACTTCAAGGAAAGTTGCAATCTATAAGGTGATTCATATCTTAGTTAGCAGATAAGGCCTAACCTTTCACAACACTAATGCGCAAGGGGATTACATTCACATAGGAAAAACAATGTGAAATAAATTTTTCAAAAGTAAAGGAATATATGATGAATCCTTTAATCTCGATGGCTTCAATATGTGGGAAACCATTATTGTTATACATATCAGAAAAAGATACATTGTTAGGAGTATTTCTAGTACAAGAAGATGAAGTTAAGAAGGAAAGAGCTATATATTACATCGGTGGGACTTTGGACACCTATGAGTTGAATTATTCCATAATTGAAAAAGCATGCCTAGCAGTAGTATTTTCATCTCAAAAGATCAAACATTACATGTTGGCACACAAAGTGAAGCTAGTTACTAAGATAGAAACACTTAAGTATCTTTTGAATAAATCAACATTAATAGGAATACTAGCAAAATGGGTCTTAGTAATAAGTGATTTTGATATTGAGTATGTTGACATAAAAGCTATTAAAGAACAAGTGATAGTTGATCAACTTGTTGAAGCACCATTGAAAGATGATAGACCACTACATATTAGATTTTCCTGATGAAGCAATCATGAAATTAAAATAACATCCAATGGATCCTTCACATAGCAAGGATTAGGAGTTGGATTTTTTTTCATTACCCCTCAAGGATACAAGATTCCCATGACATATAAAATGATATTTCCATGCATAAACAACATAGTAGATTATGAAGCCCTGGTAAATGGATTGAAGCTCGAAATAGAATGGAAGATCATTGAGTTACACATCTATGGGGACTCATATCTTATTATCAATTAGGTCAATGATGACTATTGGTAAGTTGACTATACTGTTGTATATGACTAGATATAGTGTTTTTATTACGGAAACAAAGTCATCTAGTGTTTTGGAGTCAGTGCACATTATTAGAAGATTAGAATTTGGCTAAGTACAAAAGACTGGATAGTTAGAAGAGTACCAAAAGGTCAGAGCATCAGTGCATGTGCATATGACCTAGTGCATATGTATTCATGATAAATATAAGAGTGCATGATTAGATGTGACAGTATGATGAAGATACATACAGTTGAAGAGGTACAACTAGTGAATGCCAGAATAGAACAAAGTATGCAGCCGACTAGTAGTATCTTTTTTAGCGGTTATAATATTGCATTGTAAAGGCTATGCATCCATTGTAATCAATTTCTAAACATGTAATTATTTTTTTATGTAAACACACTTGAGCCAATTCAATTAGAAGCATTGTATGTAATCAGTTATAGGCTGACCTAGTTGATTGTTTTTGGTAGCGTATATAAATATAAGATGTGTCATTGTAATATAATATGGAAGTTGATATAGAGTTGAGATAAGAAGAGAAGAAGTGTGTGAAGAGTAGTTAAGATGTACTAGAGCTTTGCAAGAGGTCAAAGCATCAACACATCAAAGGAACTAATTAGACAAGTAGTGTCACAGTGCTAGTTAATCCAGTAGATATAGTGTGTATCTGAGATTAGAAGGTTGTAGCCTTCACCACTTGAGTAGTGAGCTCTAGGAGAGTGTATCCCCACCCCTAATAGGGTTATTTTAAAAGACTCCTAATAGGGTCTGACCCTTGACAAGGTCAGTGTACTAAAAGCAATGTAAAGATAACTCCTAACAATGTTAAAGATCTTCTAACAAGGATCACAAGACACTAGTGCAAATTATTAGTGGGTGTCAATTCCCACTGAGGTTTTTACCTATTTAGGTTTCCCTATAACCATATTGGTGTTATGTGTTATGTTTTCTTATCTTGTTTACATTGAATTTTATTTCATTACTTAAGCAATCAAGTTAAGTTTTAAAAGTTAAAGTTAAAAGTTAAATTATAGTGAGCACTGATTCACCCCCCCTCTCAGTGTTCCCATTCCTGACAATTGGTATTAGAGATCTGGTCCTCAAAAAGAAGTTTGGCCACTTGAGGAGATCATGGATAACATAGAAATGAAACATCTGAAAAGGAATCTTGAAGCTACTCTTGAAGACCTTGACAGATCTGAAAAAGAAATTGAAGTACTAAAAGGAAAAGTTAGTGATGCTCAAGAAGTTATCAAAAGATTAAAAAAGGACTTGAAAGATTTCTCCACTACTGATTTGGGAAAAATGGTCAAAAAATTAAATGATGAGAACACATCTCTAAAAGATCAAATTGAATAGCTAGATGAAAAGCTAACCAACAATCAAGAAGTTTATGATGAAAAAATCAAAGAGAACCTTCAACTGAATGAAGAATTAAGGAAAGCAAACATGGAAATCTTGGAGCTAAGAAACAAAAAAGAAAGTTTGGAATATGAATTGAAAGAGGCAAAGAATCAAATTGATAAATTACACACCAGTTTTGATTTTATAGAATTCTAGTTATATGCACGATGGCTTAAAGGAGATACTAGTTGTATTGGATGCATCCGTAGTGGACACACCCTCTATATTTGGATGAATGACCCTCAAGGTCATAGGGGGAGCTAGTTTAGCTCTAGACCCCTATGCAGCTAGTTGTATACTCATCCTTAGAGTATGTGCCTTTGGATTTAACCTTTTGGAGACTAGTAGAACCTATGTGCAAGAGTGCACTACCTGATTCATTATAGAATGAAAGTTGGATATTTTTAGTGAAAGTCCGGTTTACGTAGCAAGTACTAATGGAAGATTTTTTCACTTTAAAGTACTTAGAGACTTGTAGATCATTCATTGCATACAAGATTGAGTGATTGGAGAGCACCAAAGACCTAGTAGTTGATTGTGAAGGACTGAAGCTTGATTCACTAGTGAAGAAGTGTGTTTGATCGATTGCGGAAGCCCTAATCTATCACAATGATTCAGAAGTTATTGGAAACCTAATTAAAGTGATAAACAAGTAATTCATGGCTACTCCTATTGTGTTTGATGTTGTGGAGAAGAAGAGATACATTTTCAAAAGGCACCCCTTCAAAGCTACCCTAGATGATTTAGAAGGAGCATTCTCCCCAACTCCTATGGGTGTTATGCATGTTGAAGACATCTATGCATACATTTACTGTAAGAAGGAACTAGTAGGTCTTGACAAAATTAGAGTGCACATTGAGACCATGATGAAACCAGATAAAACCTTCCTTGATGAGTTTGCATAGTTAGAAAATCATCCCATAGTTGAATATGCTATGACATATGAGTTTTATGAGTTCAAATGGATAAAGATTTTTCTTAGCAAAATTCATGATGACCTATTCTGGATAGGTGAAGTACCAGTAAGGATTACATGAGACCTAATTCATGAAATGACAAGCCTTTCAAGGATAGGCATCATTCTTCCAATGGGTAAGGATGTAAGGAAAATTTTTGATCAAACATGCAAGTCAAGAAGTGATAGGCGCGGAATGACAATTGAGCCTATAGAGGAGAAAGATATCAAATTGATGTCCATGATACTAGGGTATAGGTTTCAACACACCAGCAAGGTGAATAGTATGTCAGTGGCCACAATTCTTACAGTAATAATACTTCTGAGAGAAAATGGTGAGTTTAATCTATGTGAGATCATGTATGCACAACTGATAGACAATATTAAAGCCATTAAACATGATAAGACCAAAATATTTAGGTTTGGGTCTTTGATCATATACATGTACTTCCACATACTTGGAAAGGTGTCAGATTTGTATTTAGACAAGAGTATTCCTATAATGCCATAGATATCCTTAAAGGAATCTACTAAAATTACACTAGTGGATTACATAACGCAAGAATTAAAGACATTCAGGGCCAAAATACAGATGAAATACAGGATTCCAAAAAGCATTGTTGAGAAATACAAAGACAACATTTTCTTTATGGTGGAGATTGATGTAACTTATATGGAAGCAGTTGAGACAAGAACAAATTGGATCCATCCACTTGGATGTGAGGTTGATGAAAAAATCCTAGAAGCATATGCACAAGTATTTCTATCAGCACCTAAGGACCCCAATGAACCTAGGTAGGGTACTTATGAAGAGAAGACAAGAGAAGTTGATGCAGTTTTGAACAATGTAGCTATTAGCACCTACATTAATTTTCATGGCTTTGTAATTCTTCTCTTGCCTTTGCAATGTTTTTCCTTGCCCTTGGCCTCGAACCCTAGTTCATAAATTCAAAATTTCTAGCCGTTGGTGAAAAGAAGCCCTAATTTGCCTAGACTAGATTCTATTTAAGCATTAATTTTTTCACTTACTAAAGTCCTAAAATACCCATGTGCTAAAATTATGATGACCACTTCATGTGTTATATCATTAGGTTATATTGTCAAGGCCCCCCTTTTATATTTTTCTATCCAGGCCTAAGTCTCCTGAGTTTTATTTTCCTAAAGTGTCAGCCTTTAATTTGTGTGGCTATCATTGTTTCACAAGACCTTTTGCTATCAGGAGTTCTGACATACGATTTAGTGACAAGGCACCACTTGTCTGAGTGGGCCCATCCCTAAGTTTGCTAGCAGATAAATGATAGATTGATCTAATGGCTATTGTTATACCATTAGACCGAGATGATAATCATTTAAGCATCATGGTATAGTGACAGCCATCTGATGCTTTAAGGTGGATGAGTTGGTAGGTGGGTCCTCAGGGTGCCAGGTTGGATTGACATGGCGATTTATCATTGGTCAAGCTTGAGTATGAGGTGGAGGTTGTTAGAATGACTTATGTGTGATAAAAATTTGTATGTCTTCTTGCCAGATATTGTGATGCGGTCTTCTTTGATTGGACAAGGTTATGATGATATGGCAGTTGTCAGTGGGACTTGAGTTTTCAGCATATACAAGGTCTGTCAGTTGTCAGAGGATCAATGGATGGCATATGATCTCATGGAATATTATTCCCCCTTGAGATCATGCAATGGATGTCTGATCTTCCAGTGCATTTAGCTTGACAGTAAGTGGGACCACTGACAGGTGTTACAAATCACACCTTTTTATTTTTTAAAGGCGGTGGGTCCAATGTTGCCAGGTCATATTGGGCACCAAGTGTTGCAGAGTTGTTCTTTTTTGATTGGCTGAGCTTAGTGGTGATGTGGCAGACATCAATGGGGCCAATGTTTTGGGCCTTTAGGCATGATTAATGCTTGGTTGGATCTTATGGCTATCATTACACCACTGGGTGAAGATGCATGATTTTTAAAGGTCGCGATATAGCAACAGCCATTAATCTGATCTTAGAGATGGGGATCACTTGGTGAGTTGTCTGTTGCTGAGTCATTATGTAAATGGTGAATGGTTTGGTGCCACATGGATCTAGGTGGGCCTAAGTTTTCTCTTCAATCATGTGGTCTCTAATTGTAACTATGGTTTAAGATAATGTTTGGAGATTTTGCAACTAAGGCATAAATGTAAACCAGGATTCCTGTTTGAGTTAAGGTTAAATCTGAGAAGCCCAAGTAAAATGAAGAGATTTGATGGTGATGATATAAATTTGATTTCAATTTGAATGCTGGCCATTGATATACTATCTGGCACCATAAAGTAGCCATTATTTTTCAATTTCAAATCTTTTCAGGGTTTTCTCTGTAGGGTTTGTAACAGTTGGTCATGTGCGACAAAAGGGTTGTTCAGAATTGATTTTCCCAGATGGTTGCAGTTAGAGAAAATGATGAAGAGGATCTGGGTAGCCATCTTGATCTGATTTTTCTTTCCTGGGGTGCCATGCCAAGTAGTACAAAGGACTATTATTTGACATAGGTGGCTAGGGTTTTGATTGATGTTAGAGGTCTCCATATTATGTACACACAAGATCTGTAGGTTGGCTCTAGCATTAAATTTTGTTCTCCTTGTAACAAGAAATTGGTTGAATTTGTAAATGTAGTAAGCTTAGAATATGAAACTGAATATCTGTACACCAGATTTGATCTGATTCTTCTAGATTTTTAGGCTTTTCTGTAGTCTTTCATTTCTTATTGTACCTGGTTGTTGTAGACATAATTTTGCTCTAAATGATCTATAGCTTGTTGCAATCCTTGTTCCTATAAAAGGATTTTTAAGATCATTTAGAAGGGTTCCAATTTTTTGAATTCCAGATCTTGGTTCCATGAAGGGTCCTTTTCCTATAGATATTTTCCTTCTTCTCTAAATATAGGGTGTTCCCTCTTTCCTTTCTAGTTTGGAGAAGATAATATAATTTGAACAAGTTTTTTTTATGTATAAGAATTCAATATATTTATACTGTTATTAGACTATCTCCATTTGAATCCTAAACTTGTTGATTACAGCATCAAGGATGTTTAATCTTTCAATTTGCATTTCCTATGTGTCTGCAATAAAGTTGTCTTCGTAGAGATAATTGGGTTCAAGATTAGTTTTCAGATGTGTATGAGTTGGGGTATCAAGGGTATCTCATGCTTGTCTTTTAGTGGATGTTGATTAATGTATTACCTATTTATAGGTCTCTTCTAAGGGGAGGGTTAAAATCCTTTGAATAGGTGATAGCATATCTAGGTACATAAGTGGATTGTTGAAGTGAGGTCTAGTTAATGGTGTATGTTTGATGTAAGGCATCAACATATTAGGATGTATTGTCTTCTTGTTTCATAGCTCTCTGTTGCAATGATGTATTTGACTCTGTTGCCCATTGGATAAGGCACTAGTCTATGAGAGATTTAGGGTATCTCAGGGGTCCTTTCAACCCAACATTAAAATCATTGAGATAAAATACTTTTTCCTTTCATGTTGGTAATAGGTAGTAGGAGGTCCATTCTAGTCTTCAGATTCATTCTATGAAAATAGGGTTTTTGCATAAGATTTGGTCTCATTGGGGTATTGGATACCCATAGGGGTCTAAAAGCTATTCCACGATAATCCTTCTGTAGGCCTTTTGTTCATCAAGAAGTGCTATGAGTGTGCAAATAAGGCAATACCTGCCTGAGTGATGTGGAGCTTAAAGAAGGAGGATTCCTTTCAATCCTCATCAATTAGATTGTTTCTTATCAAACTTGTGTGCACAATCTGAGAATCAAGCCCATATATTTATTCAAGTTTGGTCCTGCAAGGAAAATCTCTAATAGTAGCAACTAAGAGGAAATTAGCTAAGGTTACTTTTGAGATCCTCAGAATTCATGGAGTAACATAGGCATACCTTGATAAAGAAACACAAGAAAATATTTCTTTGGGAATTGAGAGTGCATCTATTGCAAAAGTAAAAACAGATGATCCTAAGTTAAAGAAGGTCAAGATTGAGAAAACCGAAGACCCTAAAGAAAAATAGGACAAATCTGTTGTTGCCCCTCCTATGACCACAAAAACAATTGATCTTACAGCTCCTCCTGAATATAAGGTAATGCCTAAGAGGAAGAAGAAAATTAGCACTAGTCATCCATCCTCACGAACAACAAGAAGTAGGAAGAACACTCAAGCACCTCCAGAGGTAGGTTTCAGACCTAGTCTTAAAGTATTGAGTACAAGAATTGTTGATGAAGGAAGATTGGATTAGATAGGAAATTTTTATGAGAAATACATCGAAATTGACAAATCAGAGATTCATGGCATGATTATAAAATATATGATCAAGTTCAAAAAGACAATCCTGGAACTAAAAACAATCATTCTAGATAATTTTTGGAACATCTTAGAATCCTTGAAGAAACAAGCTACTGAAGAAGATCTTAGGATAATACAAAAGATTCTAGATGAAAGTCTTTCAGTGTGTTCCTTAGAAGAGAAAACATTGTTTCTATATTTGGTAAATCCACATCTATGAATAAAGATAAGAACACTACACATAATGGACAAGAACTTTGAGTTGACAGCCAAAGAGATAGAGAAAGCTTTTGAGAAGGTTTTCTTGAACAGACACATGTATCCTCCCATGGTGCCCTTGACACAAGTGCTCTATAAGGAATTCAAGGTGGTAGAACCCACTAATGTACCAGTGATAGGTCCTCAAGACTTAGCGGCTATAGTTGTAACACATATAGAGGCAATAAAGTCTGCACCCATGACAGAGACACTATAAGATAACACTATCATCATTGATAATGTAGAGATAGCCATGGCATCCATAGATAGAGACCTAGATAAGTTTAAGGAAGATTTTTTGAGCACACAAGAAGCTAAAATCCTATGTGGAGACAATTCACCCAAGCTACAAGAAGAAAAACTAATAGAAGTTCTCATAGGTAAAGAAGAAAAGAAAGAGACAGGAAAAGAGGAAGAAAAGGTAGAAGAGATGAAAAGAGAAGAAGAGGTAAAATGAAGTGAATCAATAGAAGAGCCATTTGTTGAGATGCAAATTAGAGTAAAGAAAGAAGTAATGGATAGTACCCCTATTACTCCATCATTGTTGACAAGATTGACACCAAACACCACTAGTTTGGATTCTTGGGGAGAAGAAGACCTAATTAAGATCAATGTCTTAGCCATGGAGAAAGCAAAAGAAAAATAGGTAATGAGGAACCTCTTATTTGTTGAATCAGTCAACATTCTAAATAGTTTATTACCTTCAAACAAGAAAGTGTCTAAGGTCAATACAGTTGATGATGTTAGCCACATCATTGTAGCCTTCAAGACTAACTTCTCTAGCTTGGAGGAATCTTCATATAAAGTAGTAGAGGAAAAATATATGAAGAAGAGGCTAAGTGAATTGGTTAGAAACTTTGAACTTGACCTAATTTCACTAAAGATTGGTCAAGCATCCTTAAAAGAGTTTGCAACAAAAGGTAGGAAGATCATTATAGATTGCATGGACCAAGATAAGTTGACTGATGATCATTTCAAGAAGATACAAGAGGTAGAAGAAATGATAGACAATGTAAAGAAATTAGTAGAAGACCCCTCCACTGATGTAAATATGTGCAACAATGTATACCAAGGATAGATAGACAAGATTGAAAAAGCTAAGAAAGATATGTCTAAGATAAGGGCAAGGAAAACACGGCTCAGAAATGCTCTTGCACCTTCTCTAGATATACTTAATCAGAACATCAAGGAGATCAATGCCACCATGGCGACATATGATCAAGGTCCTAGCATAGACTTGGAGAAGATAGAGAAGATGCAATATGCTCTATGCACCCATCTACAGATTGTCAATGCATTGATTGCATTCTGGAAGCAAGAGATCCAAAACTTACAGATAGCATATCTGGATGTCCTAACACTATAAGTACTTGTAGAGATACATTTTCTAAAGCACCTTTGTATTAATGTCAAAGGGGTAGTATTGTGTATAGAATATGGATTTTTGGAGTCTTATATGTAAAGAAGATGTATAATAAAGAGTCTAAGGGAGATATAAGATAAAGTATGTTACAAAGTTTTTTGTAAGGGTACAGTTAGTAACTTTTCCATATTCCTTTGTTGCCATCAATGAAAAAGGGGGAGATTGTTGGAAAGTTGACTATACTATTGCATATGGCTAGATATTGTGTTTTCATTATGGCAACAAATTCATATAGTGTTTTGGAGTCAGCGTACATTATCAGAAGATCAAAATTTGGCTAAGTACAGAAGACTAGACAGTTAGTAGAGTACTAGAATGTCAAAGCATCAGCAAATGTACATATGACCTAGTTATGGTATGCACCCTTGAATTTAAGCTTATATGTATGTATTCATGCTAAGTATAAGAGTGCATGATCAGATGTGATAGTATGATGAAGATACAAATAGTTGAATAGGTACAGCCAGTGAATGCTAGAACATAATAGAGTATGCAACTGACTGGTAGTATTTTGTTTAGCGGTTATAATATTGTGATGTAAAGGCTATGCACCCATTGTAATCAAGTTTTAGAAATGTAATTATGTTTTTATGTAAACACACTTGAGACAATTCAATTAGAGGCATTGTATGTAATCGGTTATAGGCCGACCTAGTTGATTGTTTTTGGTAGCACATATAAATATAAGATGCACCATTGTAATATAATATGGAAGTTAATATAGAGTTGAGATAAGTAGATCAGGAGTGTGCAAACAGTAGTTAAGATGTACTAGATCTTTGTAAGAGGTCAAAGAATCAGTGCATCAAAGGAACTAATCAGAGAAGCAATGTCACAGTGCCAGTTCATCTAGTAGATATAGTGTGTATTTGAGATCAGAAGGTTGTAGACTTCACCACTTGAGTAGTGAGCTTTAGGAAAATGTGTCCCCACCCCTAATAGGGTTATTGTTAAAGACTCCTAATAGGGTTTGACCATTGACAAGGTCACTGTACTAAAATCAATGTAAACATAACTCCTAACAGGGTTAAAGATCTTCTAACAAGGATCACAAGACACTAGTGCTGATTATTAGTGGGTGTCAATTCCCATCAAGTTTTTTACCTATTTGGGTTTCCTCATAACCATATTGGTGTTATGTGTTATGTTTTCTTATCTTGTTTACATTGAAGTTTATTTCAATACTTAAGCAATCAAGTTAAGTTTCAAAAGTAAAAGTAAAAAGTTAAATTATAGTGAATATTGATTCAGGCCCCCTCTCAATGTTCCCATTCCTAACAATGACTACCAAATAAAGGATGATAAGTTAATGCCTTATAAAATAATGGTGGATGACCTAAAGAAATATTTTATCTTCATCACATTTAAATAGATTCCAAGATTAGAAAATAGAATAGTAGATGCGATGGATACCTTAGCATCCATGCTACAATTGGAAGAACATCAATTTCTCTATGACTTCCTGATGGAAGAAACTCCCTTTCCAACATATGACTCACCAGAATCCTAAATAATTTGTACTGTTGAAACCCAAGTTTTATACAAATATTCTCATATCTATTTGATGCAGGAGCATCCAAGGTGTAAGAGCAATCTTGCATCACCCAAAAATAATTTTGGTTTTGTTTTCAATAAGGGCTATCTTGTGTAGAGCTACTATTTATGGAAACTTTTTATTTTTAGTAAATTGGTCATCCAATCTCAGAATGTTCTAATTTCTTCCCTAGAGGTTCATTTTGGTCATATAAGCTTCCCAGTAAAGTTTCATTGACAGATCAAGTCTAGCTTTGTAGATATTGAAGATTTTCGGTATTGGCAAAAGGGTACAAAAACTTTGAACTCAGTTTTGAAGGCTTTAGAGGACCTGAATGAGGTCAAAAATTTTGGTGACAAGAGCTTGTGCAAGTCAAGCCTATAGAGCACTTTGTGGCCTTTCTAGAATGGGGTTATAATAGGCAATCAGGTCAACTCGCAATGACTTATGGTCTTCGAAAGTTGGGTCACCTGAAATGGCCAAAAATGATTTTCCTTCAAAAATTTTGTCTGGGTTTCAAAAGTTATTTTCAACCAACTTTGATGTAATAGATTGTAAAATAAAATAATTCTAAGTTTGGTCGGCCTTGTTGGCTAAAATTCTGGAACCTTCCTAGGCGGGGAAAAATTACCTATATAAGGAAGACTATAGTGTTGTCTTAGGCAGTTTGGGATAGTTCTAGGTAGTAGGTCTGGGTATTGATTCGAGGCTTTGTCCTACATAATATTGTAAGGGAATGCCCATGTGGCTTTGCATATTCTAATTCTAAAAGTTTGTAATTCCACATTTGTGGAGATAATAAGAAGTCCATTTTCTATTCTTGCATATTGTTGTTGTTTCTCTATTTCTGTTATGTGTTTGTGGTATTAAGGGGAGCACCCTTCATCAAGTGGTATCAGAGCAAGATTTCTTGAGTGTGTAAATAGATCGCTGATTGTGAGGTAGTTTTTACCAGGATCATGGGTTAGGGTTTCTTTGGAAATAGATCATCGACTGTGAGGTAGTTTGTACTAGGACCATCGTTAGGATTTTAGCGTGCATCACAAAAATGCCTCCATGAAGGGAATGTGGTGGAAGAGCTAGTGTTGTAACACCTAAGGTTAGAGCACTCTAAAGACAAGTATGAGTATTACAAGAAGAGATTCACAGAGGAATGAATCTTAATATCAGAGATGAAAGCAAGGATGAAGCCGAAGAAGAAGATCAAGAAGGAGAAGTTGAAGTTGTGAACCAAGAGGAAGAAAGACTTTTTCGGGCTATTTCCAAGATCAAAAAAAGACCTAAGATTGAGGTTTCTACATTTTTAGGAAATATTAACCCAAAGGAGTTGATCGACTGGATCAATGAATGTGAAGATTATTTTGAGTATGAATATATTGAGGATCCTGATAGGGTCAAATTCACAAAGGCCAGACTGAAAGGTCATGCGAAGATCTGGTGGCAAGAGATTCAATTGGAGTGAAATAGAAGAGGGAAAAAAAAAATCAAAAGATGGGATTGGATGGTGGATAAATTGAAATGACAGTTCATCCCTGTTGATTATGAGCTTGACCTACTGAAGAAAATGCAAAGTTTGAAGCAAGCGGGATGATCTGTGCAGGAGTATATAGAGGAGTTCTATCAAATCCTCATCAGAATAGGCCATGTGGAAGCTGATAAGGAGAAAGTTGTCTATTACCTTAATGGGTTGAGATTGAGCATTCAGGAGGAGCTGAATCTAGTTTGAATGAATAGTATTAAAGAGACATACCAGTTTTCCCTAAAAGTAGAGGAAAAGTTGAACAAGAAGTTTGAGAGCAGACAAAATGGAAGAGGTTGCGGTGGATGATCTAGTGGATGGTCATATGGAGGCCAAAATGAAGATCCAGAAAAGAAGGATGAGGCCAGTAGCAGTCAAAATCAGAGAGGAAACAACTCCAATCATTTCCAAGATCTAAATAATAGAGATCAGAGAGGAAGAGGAAGAGGACAAGGTTTAGGAAGAGGAGGCTTTCATGGAACATGTTTTCACTATGGAGAAGAAGGTCATAGGGCATTTGAATGTCCTCAATGCCAAGGAAGGATGAATAGGAGGAATGAAGGCTAGGCTAGAGGGGCACATGTAGATGAAGATGCCAAATCCTCAAATTTTGAAGATGCTAAAAGAGGAGAAACGTTGATTAACAGAAGAGTCCTACTGAGTGGTGAGAATGAACCCTAACAAAAGAGGAGCCTGTTTCACACTAGATGCAAGTGTGAGGGTAAATGCTATGATGTGATTATTGATATTGGAATCACTGAAAATTTTGTGTCAGAAGAGATGGTGACAAAGTTGAAGCTCAAGAGATAGAAACACCCACATCTATATAGAATTGCCTGGGTGCAGGATGACCAGAAGGTCATGGTCAGTGAATAGTGCCTAGTAAAGTTCAAGATTGGTGGGTATCATGATGGGGTACTATGTGATATCATACCTATGGATGCATGTCACATGTTGTTGGGTAGGCCATGGCAGTTTGACAGATGTACTCTACATGATGCTCATGCGAATACCTATTCCCTGACAAGGGATGGAGTGCGACATAAGCTAAAGTCATTAAACGAGACCAAAGAAAAGGTATGTGGTAATGCAAGAATAACTTTTGTTGATGGAAGAAAATTCCTAGATGGTATGAGGCATGAGCATGTGCATTTTTCTTTAATTCCAAAAGCTATTAAAGAGGAAATAGAGGATGTACTTGTAGAGGTTGGAGATTTGTTGAATGGGTTTTAGGATATTGTATATGATAATGTACCTGATGGATTACCACCAGTAAGGAAGATCAGTCTATTGGATTAATTGTGTGTTGTCTTTGATGTCACATAAATTTCATATTATTTATCAAGCTTAGTCAGTCAACAAAGTAGCTCTCAATATTTACTGAGCTCAGTCAGTCAGCAAGCGGTTTTCAGTGTCTACCGAGATATCTCAGGTGTCAAAGAAAAGTATGGTAGAAAATAGTGTTAACCGAGCTTCCACGGTTCACAAAGGAAAGTTAGTGTTTACCGAGTTCACTTGGTCTCCAAAGGATGTTGCAAAATTCATAGTGCTTACCGAGTTCTCTCGGTCACCAAAGGAAATCTTTTTGGATTAGTGTTTACTGAGCAAGGTCGGCCTAGTAAAGGATTTTGTTAATTTCAAAAATAAAGTTTGATTATTCTAGCCGACTGTTGTAATGATTACTAATGTTATTAGTACTGACTTGACAATCCGAATGGTATATATAGAAGGTCAAGTTGTGAATTAAAAGGGTGGAAATTAAAAAAAAAAAAAGGAAAGTGTGAGCAAATTTTGAAGGATGATTAGATATCCTTGAGGAGCAATAGAGATATATTTTGATTAGGAAGGATCTAGTGAAGCAGAACAGAGATCTATATTCAGCAATTCAGTTGCATCATTATTCAGGTCATTTCATTGTTACTTTCTTACCATTGTAGTAGTGATTTCAAAATCTCCTAACCGAGTTGGTTTAACAGCCATTTTGTAAATCCTCTAACAAGGTGACAGTTCTATTGAATTTTTTCAAGACCTCTTACAAGGCCACTCCTAACAAGGTGATTAAATCTTCTAACAAGGTCACACCTAATAGTGTGTTTTGTAACCTTTTACCGGGTTGGCTCCTAATAGGGAATCACTTCAGAAGAGTGAAAAATAGTAACTAGTTACATTGGTGGTTTTTCCCATATTGGGTTTCCATGTTAAATCTGGTGTCTCTTGTGTTCATTTTATTTTCTTTATTCATGTATGTTAATCACTGATGAATGCTTAAGAATAGTTATAATTAATACTCATTGCAATAACCAAGTTTCATCATTTCTCTGTATGTTTACCGAATAATAGCAGCAAATGATTTAATAAGACATCTAAGGGATCTGTGGAAAGAAAATTTATAGTTAACTGATTCACCCCCCCTCTCAGTTACTACATCTATATTTCCAACAATTGGTATCAGAGCTTTTGGTGCTTATAGGAAGGGTTTCAAGGACCTAAGCTAAAGATTAAGATGTCTTACAAGAGAGAAATTCCAAGGCTTAACAAAGATAACTTTTCAGCATGGCAAGGTCTCATGAGACTTCATCTAGCTTCCATTGGTGACTTAGGATGCAAATATATTGATCAAGAATATATAGTTCCTACTGGCACATTAACTGTTGAAGACATTGCAGAGAAAAAGAACCATAACACCATGATGATAGACATTGCATCAACTCTTAGCTATGAAGAATTTGATGAGATCAAAGACTGCACAACTACTTATAAATTGTGGAACAAGCTGAAGAAAATTTATGGTGGTGATGACAATGTGAAGACAGCCAAAGCAAAAAGCCTAAGAGGACAGTTTGATCAGATGAAAATGAAAGAAGATGAAAACATTGCAAAATATGTTGAAAGAATCAAGGTGAGTGTTAGTGCAATCAGAGCTTCTGGAGGAAAAATTGATGATGAAATTTTTATAAGGTTCTTAGAACATTGCTTCCTATCTATGCAATAAGAGTATCTACTATTCAAGAAAGAAGATGTGAACAAAATCACAATATAACTTTGGATGCCTTAGTTGGAAGATTGACAGCTTTTGAATTGGATAACTAAGACAACTATGTTCCAACTTCTAAAAATATTGAATCAACATTTAAGGCCAAAATTTCACTTAAGAAGGGAAAGAAAATCAAGTCAAAAAGTGAAGAAGAATGAGAGGAAAGTTTAGATAGTGATCTTGAAGTTATTGAAGCATTACTTGCAAAGAAATATACTAGAGGCAGAGGTAAATACAAAGGTAAAACTCCTTTAATCTATTTCTCATGTGAAGAAATTGGTCATATTGCAGCTAGGTGCCCAAACAAGCAAAGCAAGGATGAAAAGAAAGGTCACAAGTACAATGGCAAGAAGAATTTCAAGTCATTCAAGGATAAAGGTAAGAAAACATGTTTTTTGGCTAAGGATTCTAATGATAGTGAAGAAGAAATTGTCTTCATTGCTGTAAAAGATGAATCTGATGATGATGAAGATGAGATGGCACTTATCTCCCATATAAGCAAAAATGATACATGGATTATAGATAGTGGATGCTCACATCATATGACTGGTGACAGAACAAAGTTTGAACGCCTTGAAGACTATGATGGTGGTAATGTAAGGTTTGGAAATAATGAACCTTGTTGTATAAAAGGAAGAGGATGAATTTCATTAACCAAAGAACTTGTATGTGATAATGCATATTGGGATGAAGGACTAAAGCATAATCTTCTAAGTGTAGCACAGCTAATCGACATTGGATTCAAGGTTGAATTCATGGATGGCAAAGCAAGACTGCTAGATGACAAAGGAAAACTAAATGGTTCAGGCAAACCAACCAAAGGTAACCTATTTTATCTTGATCTTGGTGAATGCTCATGTTTTATTGCTCAAATTGAAGAAAGTTGGTTATGGCACAAAAGTTTATGTCATGTAAATTTTGATAATATGGTGAAAATAAGCAAATTCAAGAAAGTAAGAGGTATTCCTACTTTGAAGAAACCTGATGTTGGTCTATGCAAGAATTGTCAGATTGGTAAAATGGGAAAGACTAGCTTTAAAAGTAAAAACTATCAGTTTGAAGATATTTTGGATATTGTGCATACTAATTTATGTGGACCTATTCGAGTTGAAAGCTATACTGGAGAAAAATTCTTTATTCTCTTTGTTGATGATTACTCTAGAATGATGAATGTTATGTATTTAAGAGAAAAATCAGAGGCATTTGAGAAATTCAAATGGTATCTGGCAAGAGTAGAAAAGAAAATAGGAAAAAGAATGAAGTGCTTGAGATCAGACAGAGGTGGTGAATTCATCTCCCATGAATTCAATAATTTCAGCATTGAAAGAGGAATCAAAAGATAGGTATCAGCCCCAAGAACTCCTGAGCAGAATGGAATAGCTGAAAGAAGGAATAGATCTATCATGGATTGTGTAAGGACTCTAATGATTGAAAAGAACATTGCTATGAAATACTGGAAGGAAGCTATTAGCACTACAGTTCATACCTTGAACTGAGTACAGTTGAGAAAAGACTCATTCAAAACTCCTTATGAGTTATGGTATGGCTATAAACCCAATGTAAGTTACCTGAAAGTATTTGGTAGTAAATGTTACATCTTAAAAGAATCTAGAAAAGGAAAATTTGATGTAAAAAGTGATGAAGGAATATTTTTGGGATATTCTTGCAAAAGTAAAGCATATAGATGTCTGAATTTGTCTACTCACAAAATCATAGAAAGTGCACATGTGAAAGTTGATGAGTTTGCAGAAAAGACTGAAGAAGAAAGCAAAAAGGAACTAGAGGATTACAAAAGATTTGTTTACATTGAACCTGATACATTGCCAGACACATCTGTCAATAAGGAAACTACATCTACTGAGCCCAGTATAGTAACTGAGTCACAAGAAGAAATTCAAACTGAGTCACAAGAAACCGAGTCTCAGCCTGAAGCTACCGAGCGAATATCTACCGAGCCCAAGCAAACTGAACCTGAAGATGAAATTCAAGAAGATGACAATGTAACTCATTCAAGAAGCAAGGAACCTATATTGGCCAAGTATGTTAGGAAGCATCATACACTAGATCATATTATTGGAAACAAATCAGATGGTACTATGACAAGAAGTAAACTGAAAGGTACATGTTTACTTGCTAACTTTGAACCTAAAAATGTTAAAAATGCATTGGAAAATGAAAGTTGGATTGAGGCTATGAATGAAGAAATAGAACAAATAGAGAAAAACAAGACATGGACTCTTGTACCTAGGCCTAAAGACAAAAATGTAATTGGAACAAAATGGGTATTCAGGAACAAGCTGAATGAAGATGGTCAAGTATCTAGAAACAAAGCTAGATTAGTGTGTAAAGGGTATTCTCAAGAAGAAGGTATAGATTATGGAGAGACTTTTGCTCCTGTTGCAAGATTAGAAGGTGTAAGAACTCTACTTGCATATGCAGCACATAAAGGATTTAAGGTATATCAAATGGATGTAAAATCTGCATTTCTCAATGGTATTCTTGATGAAGAAGTCTACATTGAGCAACTTGAAGGTTTTGTTGATCCAGACAAAAAGGATATGGTCTGCAAGTTACACAAAGCATTGTATGGTCTGAAACAAGCCCCTAGAGCATGGTATGAAAGATTACATAACTATCTTATTTAAATTGGTTTCAAAAGAGCTAATGATAACAGTAGTTTGTACATCAAGGAAGGACCAAATAATAGAATTGTTTTGGTAGAAATATTTGTGGATGATACTGTGTTTATAGGTAATGATGATCAGTGTAAAGAATTTTTAGAGCAAATGAACAAAGAATTTGAAATGTCTATGTTTGGTCAAATAAAGTTTTTTGTTGGTCTTCAAATTTAGCAGAGCAAGAACGGTATCTACATTACTCAGTCTAAATACATCAAGGAAATACTTAAGAAGTTTGGTATGGAAGATGCAAAACTAGTTGGTACCCCCATGTGTACTAGACTGAAGCTTACCAAAAATGATGATTCAAATGAAGTAGATCAGACCTTATACAGATCAATGATTGGAAAATTACAGTATGTAGTTCATACAAGGCCTGATATTGCCTTAGTAGTTGGTATAGTAGCAAGATTCTCAGCAAAACCAAGAGAAAATCATATGATGGCAATCAAAAGAATCTTGAGATACTTGAAAGGAACTAAAGATTATGGCTTGTGGTATAAATTTGGAGGCAATCTGGACTTAAAAGTGTTTACTAATGTTGATTGGGTAGGAAACATTGATGACAGAAAAAGTACAAGTGGTGGAGCATTCTTTCTTGGCAAGAGGTTGGTATCTTGGACCAGTAAAAAGCAAAACTGCACATCCCAATCCACAGCAGAAGTAGAATATGTTGTTGCAGCAATAAACTACTCTAATATTGTTTGGTTCAAATAGTTATTGGAAGGCATGAAGGTTGAGATCAAAGAACCAGTTGTTATATTTTGTGATAATACAAGTGCAATAAATATTTCAAAGAATCCAGTAATGCATTCCAAAACCAAACACATTGCTATAAAATATCACTTTGTCAGAGAATTGGTGCAGGACAAGGAAATCAGATTAGAATATATTCATACAAAAGACCAAATTGCAGATATATTCACCAAGCCACTACCTAAGGATGCATTCTTGTATCTAAGAGGTAAGTTAGGGGTCATTCCCCTATCTGAGGCTCACTAAATGAAGTTTTAGTAATGCATCAACTAGAGCATATTAAAGATCAGTCAGTTGATGCAGCTTAGTCAAGGAATCATTGCATATGAATCAGTACTTAAGGTACATTGCTATTCACCTGGTCTGTGTTGTCTTTGGCATGTGTTGTCAAAGAGGAAGAGTTTGTTGTCATATTTCAAGAAATTTCTTTAGATTTCTAAGAGGGAGAGTTTTTCAGTCAGAAAGTGAAGTTTGCTAATAGAGGGAGTTCTCATAGTTGAGAATCAGAATGAAGCTAAGGATATGCTCCTTACTCTATGTTTTCTATTAAATTTCATTGTGCTATGACATATTGTGTTGCCATCAATGCCAAAGAGGGAGATTGTTGGATTAATTATGTGTTGTCTTTGATGTCACACAAATGCCATATTATTTATCAAGCTCAGTCAGTCAGCAAAGCAGTTCCTAGTATTTACTGAGCTTAGTCAGTCAGCAAGTAGTTTTCAGTGTCTACCAAGATATCTCAGGTGTCAAAGAAAAGTATGGCAGAAAATAGTGTTAACCGAGCTTCCACGGTTAACAAAGGAAAGTTAGTGTTTACCGAGTTCACTTGGTCTCCAAAGGATGTTGCAGAATTTGCAGTGCTTACCGAGTTCTCTCGGTCACCAAAGGAAATCTTTTCAGATTAGTGTTTACCGAGCAAGGTCGGCCCAATAAAGGATTTTGTTAATTTGAGAAATAAAGTTTGATTATTCTAGCCGACTGTTGTAATGATTAGTAATGTTATTAGTGCTGACTTGACAATCTGAATGGACAATTTGAATGGTATATATAGAAGGTCAAGTTGTAAATTAAAAGGGTGGAATTAAAAAAAAAAGAAGGAAAGTGTGAGCGAATTTTGAAGGATGATTAGATATCCTTGAGGAGCAGTAGAGATATATTTTGATCAAGAAGGATCTAGTGAAGCAGAATAGAGATCTGTATTTAGCAATTCAATTGCATCATTATTCAGGTCATTTCATTGTTACTTTCTTACCATTGTAGCAGTGATTTCAAAATCTCCTAACCGAGTTGGTTTAATAGCCATTTTTTAAATCCTCTAACAAGGTGACAGTTCTATTAAATTTATTCAAGACCTCTTATAAGGCCGCTCCTAATAGGGTGATTAAATCCTCTAACAAGGTCACACCTAATAGTGTGTTTTGTAACCTTTTACCGGGTTGGCTCCTAACAGGGCATCACTTCAGAAGAGTGAAAAATAGTAACTAGTTACATTGGTGGTTTTTCCCATATTGGGTTTCCACGTTAAATCTAGTGTCTCTTGTGTTCATGTTATTTTCTTTATTCATGTATGTTAATTACTAATGAATGCTTAAGAATAGTTATAATTAATACTCACTACAATAATTGAGTTTCATCATTTCTCTGTATGTTTGCCGAATAACAGCAGCAAATGATTTAATAAGACATCTAAGGGATCTATGGAAAGAAAATTTATGGTTAACTGATTCACCCCCCCTCTCATTTACTACATCTATATTTCCAACATAGTCATCAGATGGATTTGATTCCAAGAGCTAGTTTGCCAAACAAGGTAGCACATAGAATAACACCAGCAGAAAGTGAAGAGTTGAGCAGACAAGTACATGAGTTATTGCAAAAGGGGTTGATTTGAGAGAGTTTGAGTCCCTGTGCTGTACCAGTAGTATTAGCACCAAAGAAGAATGGAGAATGGAGGATGTGTACAAATTATAGAGAAATAAACAAGATCACAATCAAGTACCAGTTTCCATTGCCATGAATGGATGATATTATGGACTGTTTGAGTGGGGTTGTGTATTTCTCAAAGATAGATCTGAAGAGTAGATATCACCAGATTTGGATTAGAGAAGGAGATGAATGGAAGACTACCTTCAAGACAAAGGAAGGACCGTATGAGTGGTTAGTCATGCCTTTTGGGCTAACTAATGCACCGAGCACTTTCATGCGGCTCATGAACGAGGTTCTGAAAGAATTTCTGGGTAAGTTTGTCATTGTTTGCCTAGATGATACTTTGATCTTTAGCATGACATTGGAGGAACATATGATGCATATTCATATGTTGTTTGAGAAGCTAAGAGATGAGAAATTGTTGATTAATTTGAAGAAGTGCAATTTTGTGAAGGAATTAGTGTATTTGGGATTTGTAGTTTCAGTAGAAGGTCTAAAAATGGATTCAAAGAAAGTACAAGCTATCCTTGAATGGCCTACTTTGAGTGCTACTGAGGTAAGATATTTTCATGGTTTAGCTAGTTTTTACAAAAATTTTATCAAAAATTTTAGCAGTATTTGTGGACCCTTGACTGAAACAATGAGAGGGGATAAAAAAGAGTTCAAGTGGACTAATGGGGTAGATAAGAGTTTTAAACCGTTGAAATAGAAAGTTACAGAACAACCTATTTTAGCATTTCCAAATTTTAATAAGGTGTTTCAGGTAGACTGTGATGCTAGTGGTACTGCAACAGGAGTTTTTATTAGCCAAGAAGGTAAACCTATTGCTTATTTCAGTGAGAAGTTAAATGATGCCAAGAAAAAATATTATGTTTATGATCAGGAATTTTATGCTATAGTCCAGGCATTCAAGAAGTGGAGACACTATCTACTTCCTAAGGAGTTTGTTTTGTATACTGATCATCAAGCTTTGCAATATTTGAATAGTCAAGGAAAGTTGAATCAAAGGCATTTGAAATGGGTTGAGTTTTTATAGAGTTATACATTTGTTTTGAAACATAGAAGTGAAAAGTGTAGTAGGGTTGTAGAAACACTTAGAAGAAGGAAACTATTGCTGACAAAGATGCAGATTGAGGTGGTTGGGTTCAAGGAACTCAAGAATTTGTATCCAAAGGATCCTAATTTTGGTGAAGCTTGGAAAGCTTGTATAGAACCTGTTACTCTAGACAGGACGAAGTGGTTGGATTTCATCATTCAAGATAATATGCTATTCAAAGGGAGTTAGTTGTGCATTCCAAGAAGTTCTATGAGGGAAAATCTCATCAAGGAGAAGCATAGCAAAGGATTGGCTGGACATTTTGGTCATGATAAAACCCTTGCTTTAGTTAGTGAGAATTACTATTGGCCACATTTGCAGCAAGATGTCAAGAAGTTTGTATAGAGTTGCAGAGTATGTCAATTGGTGAAAGGAGTGAAGCAGAATACTGGGTTGTATCATCCATTACCTGTACCAGAGAAGCCTTGGGAGGATATCAGTATGGACTTTGTTCTTGGTTTACTAAGGACACAATAGGGACATGATTCAATTTTTGTGGTGGTTGACAGATTTTTAAAGATGGCACATTTTATTCCCTATAAGAAGACTAATGATGTTGTTCATGTAGCAGAATTATTTTTCAGAGATGTAGTGAGACTACATGGTTTGCCAAAGAGTATAGTTTCAGATAGGGACACTAAGTTTGTTGGATATTTCTAGCATACATTGTGGAAGAAGTTAAAAACAAATTTGAAGTTCAGTTCATCACATCATCCACAGACTGATGGATAGACAAAGGTGGTGAATAGGAGTTTGGGAAATTTGCTAAGATGATTGGTTGGAGATAAGCCAATAGGATGGGATTTGATTTTACCATAGGTATAATTTACATACAATAATTATATCAACAGGAGCACTAGTAAATCACCATTCTAGATTGTATATGGGAGTAGTCCCAAAAAATGCATCTAAGTTGAGAAAGACAGATAAAGGAAAAATAAGTAGTGTTGAAGCTGAGGATTTTGTAGAACATTTGAAGAACATCTATGAGGAGGTGAGGAAGCATATTACCAAGATGAATGCATAGTATAAGGCTAAGGCATAAGGAATTTCAGGTTGGAGATGAAGTCATGGTTCCTTTGCGGAAGGAGCAATTTCTAGTTGGTACATATAACAAGTTGAAAATGAAGAAGTTTGGGCCATGTAAGATACTGAAGAAGCATGATTTAGGAAATGCATATGAGGCCGAGTTGCCTACTGAGCTGAATATTTCACCAGTATTTAATGTTTCAGATCTGATAGAGTATCATGAAGGAGGTGTTGAAGATGAGGTTACAGCAGCATAGTGGAGTATTCCAGCAACCAGTTCAAATATCAAGGAGATTGAATACATAATGGATAGTCATGTTGGCAAAAGCACAAGGAACAAGACATATGAAGAGTATTTGGTCAAATGGAAAGGATGACCTATTGAAGATTCATCATGGCTAACAAAGGAGGAGGTTAACCATCTTGGTTTTCCTCTACACACCTCAGTCGTGACAGGGTCACTTCTCAAATTACCCCGGGTGTCTAATGCAGGAGCTTCTTGGGTGTAAGAGCAATCTTGCATCACCCAAAAATATTTTTGGTTTTGTTTTCAATAAGGGCTATCTTGTGCAAAACTGTTATTTATGGAAACTTGCTATTTTCAATAAGTTGGTCATCTAATCTTGGAATGTTCTGATTTCTTCCCTAGAGGTTCATTTTGGTCATATCAGCCTACCAGTAAAGTTTCATTGACAGATCAAGTCTAGCTTTATAGATATTGAAGATTTTTGGTATTGGCAAAAGGGTACAAAAACTTTGAACTTAGTTTTGAAGGCTTTAGAGGCCCCAAATGAGGTCAAAAATTTTAGTGACAAGCACTTGCAAATTTCAAGCCTGTAGAGTGCTTTGTGGCCTTTCCAGAATGGGGTTATAATAGGCAATCGGGTCAACTGGTGATGACTTATGGTCTTCAGAAGTTAGGTCACCTGAAATGGAAGAAAATGATTTTCCTTCAAAAATTTTGTTTGGGTTTCAAAAGTTATTTTGAGCCGACTTTGATGTAATAAATTGTAAAATAAAATAATTCTAAGTTTGGTCGGCCTTGTTGGCTAAAATTTTGGAACCTTCCCAGGTGGTCGAAAATTGCCTCTATAAGGAAGGCTATAGTGTTATCTTAGGCAGTTTGGGACATTTCCAGGTAGTAGGTCTGGGTATTGATTCGAGGCTTTGTCCTATAGAATATTGTAAGGGAATGCCTATGTGGCTTTGCATATTGTAATTCTAAAATTTTGTAATTCCACATTTGTGGAGATAATAAGAAGCCCATTTTTTGTTCTTGCATATTGTTGTTGTTTCTCTATTTCTGTTATGTGTTTGTGGTATTAAGGGGAGCACCCTTCATCACTATTCCTACCAAAAACACCAAACATTCCCTAAAAACTATTCAATAAATGAAAAAAGATGCCTCATAAGAGAAGCATCATATTACATAATCATTGCTAATGATTTGTATAGACATGCTCTAGATAGTACACTACTTAGATTTTTATAAAATGAAGAGTTAAGTCATGCATTAAAGGAAGTTCATGAAGGTGTATGTGGGTCTCACTCGAATGGCTTTTCGTTAGCCAAGAAACTCTTGAGAGTGGGATACTACTGGTCTACAATAGAGAAAGATGCAATCTAGTATGCTAGAACATGCAAGAAATGCCAAGTCCACAAAAACTTGATACACACTCTGACTAGGGAGATATTCCTTTCATAACACATTGGCTATTTCAGCAATGGGATTTTGATTTAATTGGAAAAAATTATCCGAACTCATCCAATGGACACAAGTATATCATTGCTACAACTGAATACTTTAAAAAATGGGTGGAAGTTGTGCCACTAGCTAATGCAATAGGAAATAAAATCTCACTATTCATCTTAAACTACATCATCTATAGATATGGGATACCCTCATCAATTGTGACTAACAATGGGAGTCAATTTAAAATTAAAGACATGGATGAACTGTGTCTTCAATTCAAAATCACTCGACACTATTCCTTGATCTATTAGCCTCAAGGTAACAGATAGGTTGAAGAATCAAATAAAACAATCTTGAAAATATTGCATAAAATAGTAAGCAAATTAGGATGAGACTAGCATTTGCAAATAAATCTAGCATTATAGGAATATCACACCAGCATTAGAATACCAATTGGTACAACTCATTTTGCACAAGTATATAGGTCAGAAGTGGTACTACCAATTGAAGTAGAGATTCCATCACTAAGGATATCATTAAAATGTCTAGTCACTAATGAGGACTACAAAATCTCTAGACAACAAAAACTAGAATTGCTAGATGAGCACATGCAACAACAATTTGATCATCTTAAATTCTATCAAAAGAGAATGTCAAGAGGATACAACAAGAAATTAAAGCCACAAAAAATTTAGGTAGGAGATCTAGTCCTAAGAGAAAATATGAAGAATCAGAAACATTGAGAGAAAAAGGGAAATTTTGAACCCAACTAGTTGGGTCCCTTTGTTATCACACCTTCATTTGGATCAAGAGCCTATCAATTGGCTACACCTGAGGGATATTTCCTACTAGATCCAATCAAACCTCTCCACCTGAAAAGGTTCTATGCCTAATGTTATTGAGATAGCACCTATACAGAAAATATTGATCCTGAAAAAATAAAAAACAATGGAAAAGGTTCTGAAAAAATGACCATCTCAATGAAAACCTGGTAAAGAGGCACCTTGGTGAGTCCAAAAAAAATTGAAATGGGGAAAAAGTACAAAAAAAATTGTAAAAGAGAAAAGTGTCTTGGTGAAAACCTAGTAAACATGCACCATGATAGTAAAAATGGAAAAATTTGTCCAAGTGGTGAAGACCTGGTAAATAGGTGCTACTTGTAAATTAATGTTCTATCTATCAAGAAAATACTTGAACACTTGGTCAATGTAAAGTTCAAAGTGTATATATCTACCAATCACTTTCATGACAAATCAAATCCTCAGATGTACTATAAAAAAATCATATCCTCTTAAGAATGGAATTTGTCTATATCAAAGTCCTAGGTAAACCGTTTAATCTAGGAGGCAATGATCAAAGTCACACATGTCTCAAAGTTGTGTAGCCACTATTAAGACTATCTACTAGGATGTCATTTATCCCTAGTCTGTAGTTGACACTAAACTATCAAAAAAAAGGTACTTCTTAAATACTTGGACCTGTTGGCACTTCAATTTTTTAGTATATAAACCTTGTGAAATTTTTATAAATTTGAAATGTGCATAAAATATTAAAAAAGGTGTGATAATTTTTCTACAAAAAACCCATAAAAAATCCTACAAAATTATCTATTTTTCCTTAGTATCTAATGAGCCCTAACTAAGAGTTAAACCTGAGAAAAACTGTAAATGTATGCCATTTCCAAAAAACCCTAGGTCACTCTGTTCATTTCTATTTGAGCGTTACCTTTTTGAATCACTTAAGTTCATAGAAAAGCACATGCATTTATTTTATCATCACGCAGGGGTCATGTCTTCATTTTTCCTAAGTCTAAAGGCCCGGTGATATAAATAATATGTCCTAAGTCCTAAATGCCTTATCTTTCTAATGTTTCATTGTACTTTGAATCTTGGAATCCTCAGTTGATCGATGGTTGTCATATGTTCACGTAGAATCTTTTAGCTCTATCTGATCATGCGACCAACCGTCAATCTTACTTTATAGCATAGTGTTTCAAGCGAAGCGGGTCGACTTCCATGTATGAAAAAATGCTCATCTCTGATTGGTCGATATGGATAATGATATGGTGGTTCTCAATGGGACCAGTGTTAGAGGGATCTTCAAAGCTAAAAGTAATGAAGGCAAGATCTGATGGTTTTCATATAGTCTCATAGAATCTTAGAGGCATATGCAATCATGCGACTAACCGTCGATCTTGCATAAAGCTTAGTGTGATTCTTAGGTGGGACCATTGATAGGTGTACACAACTGGTAGTTTCTCATTGGTTAAAAATAGTGGGACCAATGTCAGTTTTTGTATATGGTTTTTGATTGGCCGATAATACTTATTGATGTGGAGGATGTCAGCAACACTGGCGCTCGAAAAGAAAGAATTTCAATGACAACTTGCCAAGTGTTGCAAGCATGGATTTTCATTTTTAACAAAGGTAAAGTGGGACCAGTAACTTAAAGAATAAGTGATGCTGAATGAATGCTAACGATTTCTTGCATGTTCGCATGAGCTTCTTTCAAGCTATGTGATCATGCAACTAATGTTTTATTGTAACAATAAAAGTTATAAGGGATTTCCACCAATCAAGGGATTGACATAAAGGCTTGTCATATGTTCGCATGAGTTTCTTTCAAGCTATGCAATCATGTGACAAACTGTTGGATTATTTGCTAAGTGAAAATCAACGGTCAGAATTTAAACTGGAGGTGAAGTGGGTGAAAAGTTCAGACAAGTGACAGTTCAATCTTCTAGAAAATTAATGGAAAAATCATGCGAAGTAAATTGCTGAAATAATTGCTGAGATGATTGCTAATATACTAAAAATATATGCTTCCTCGAAAGCCACAAGGAGATAAAAATTTGCAGAGGATTGGGCAAAAAGAGTTGCAGAGACTGATTGTTGTTTTCTAGAGATTTTGGAGGAAAGGTTGGTTTCTTTTTCTGCACATACTTGTTTTGTTGAGAGGTATTATTTTGCTGCTATTCTCTTTTTACCCTGATTATATGAAGCTATAAGCCCTAGAAATGCCACCTAGGAAGGAGCTATCTGGTGAAACTGATTATCTTAAGAGGGGTCTGCATGAAGACTTATTACAATATTTTCCTAGCTCAACAGTAAATTTGGTAGAGGTCAAACAATTAACACCAAAGGATCCTAGGGTGAAAAAAGTAGATGGATTATATGATACAGGAAATGATATCAGGGATGCTAAGATTGGCTTTCCTAATGCAAATGGTACTTCTGACTTCACTGGGCTGACATTATTTACAATAGGATTTAGCTAGAGAAATACCCCTGTTCCTACCTGTAATGTATGGGAAAATGACTTAGGCAAGCTTGTGGCACCCGGTGTCTTCTTAGATGTAGACCTGATGATTGAAGTTGCAAAAAACTATGACCCTATTACTAGGGAGATTAGGGGTGTTAGGGGCCAAAAGCTATTAACAATTTCTGCTGAGGAGATCAGAATGGTTTTTAGATTGACTAACCCTTCAAATAGCCTGGAACCAATTGATTACAAAGAATTGAGAGAGAGATATGATGCACAGAGACATCTCCTTAGAATTGGTCTTGTAAAATACTTTTGCACTTAGATTGGAAAGATGATTGTTACAGGACTAGGTGCATAGGAGCCATTCAAAATAGAATATTTTGATGTACTAGCAAGAGGTGCCTATTGGTCATTATGTCAGGTTTTTGGGGAAGATGCTAATGAGAAAATGCCATAGCACTTGATGTATATGGTGATCTAGATATTACATCCACATATGTCAATTACTTTTGATTATGCCCCCTTCATTTCTGACTTAATCCATGATGGACTAATAGGGATTCAAAAGAATAAAGTTGATAAACCATTCTATTGGTATTCCTTTATGATGTACATGTTTTTGTTCAAAGGTGTTGATTATTTTACAAAAGAAAAGGAATTATCCAAATAGAGAGATGGAGAGGACATGCCTATTCAGCTATGGAACTTGAATATGACATGGGACAAAAAGGATAGTTATTATGTATGGTTTAACAAGTGTTTTGCAAGAAGATTGAGACTATTCTTTGTTCATGATAACCCTAGAGTCCCAGTTGCCTTGGCTGAAATTGTTAGACCATGGAAATTTGCAAAGGACCCTAGCATAGTGCACAATTGGGGTGATTTTATTTTCTATCCTTATTCAACTATTATTAGATTGTATGGTTTCAAGTGGGCTCCTTTTATTTTGCCTTTCCAAGTTCCCATCAAGATTGGCATTGCAGAAATTTTTAGACAATTAAGGGATATTGAGAAGAATAATATTGCTAAGGGTAGAGGAACTTTGTTCCCAAATATTACCATTGCTAACTAGTTTATAATCACAAAAGGTGGGTGGCTTCACATGTACAACATCCTGGAACCATATCATTTGACAACCACAATTGCCCAGACAATAGACCTAGAGGGTTTCTATAATGAATTGTTCAAAAAGAGGGTCAGATGCTTAGCAATAAACCACATTTTCAATTTCCCTGAGGACATTATCAGAAATACCCCAGGATTATAGGAGCAAGCAGTCAAGAAGGAGAAGTGGTTGGTGTAAAAGAAAACTTTTGATTTTGTCAGGCAATTTGATCCCAAATATGACCCCATAGGCAGTATAAATCCTATGGGAAAGAGGATAGATACTCTTATGAATTGTTTTCAAGAAATTTACAAGGCTCTGGAAGAGAAGAAGAAGAAAGCCATAGAGGAAAACCCAGAGAAGGCTAAATCATTATTGGACAGAGGAACATTTGCAAATATATTACCTCTTAGCAAATATATGTTGCAAGAAAAGACTAGTTACGGTGTAATATTCCCTGAATCTAACATCAGAAAGTAGCAAAAGAAAAGGGAAGATCTCCCTTCTACATCAAAGCAGGTGGGGAAGCAAAAGGAGGTTGAAGAAATTATAGGTATACCACAAGACCAGCTAGGTGAAGACATCCTTGATTTTTCACCTCCCACCAAGAAAAAAAGGATAGAAGAGAGGCCTCATGATCCAGAGGAAGAATACTCTGCTTCACAATCACCCCCGAATGTTAGAGATGATCAGGAGATCATAGAACAAGTCCAACAAATGGGATCTTAAGGTCAAATTTTCATGACTCAAAAAGAAATAAATGAAGGGATTATAGAGCAACCAAAGGAGCCTGAGTTAGGCTTAACAAAGGGACAAATTGCAAGAACAGAGTTGGATCCTATAGTCAAATAGGCATGTGATGAATTTCTAGCTGATCATGCATTTGTGAAGACCCGAGTCTTTTTACAGTTTTTATGGAAAATGAACGTGAGAAAATTTGAGGAAGCCTATGAGAAGAAGCACAAGGAGAATCTTGATAAGGATTTTGAAACTATTGAAGATGAAATAATAAAAGAGATGTCAGAGAGCTTTGAAAAGACTACTCCAAAATAGGGGAGAGAACTGGTAAAGAATGCGGGAGTACTTATCCTCCCTGAATGGGACATAGCTGATGCAATGGTCCTTGATGAAGTTAGAAAACAAATTACACCTATGTACAAGACCAAGGAAGAGGTAGAACAAGTTGTCAAAGGAGTTTCTTTTAGTAATGACCACCAAGCATTGGTCATGTGGTCACTTAAGAAAAATGAGAAAAACAAAGGAAAGCAAATAATTAAGGATAGTCTCTCTGGTGATCTCATAGTCAAGAGGGTTTTTGACACCTCAACAATAGAAGCATTAGGTATGGTGGTAGCTATAGCTCACCTTGCAAAGAAGGTGGTAGAAAGGGAAGCAAACAAGAAGGGAGGAACTCACAAGAAAATTTGAGGAAATGCTGAGGGCGTATGGTGAATTGAAACAAAGATTGTTTGTGAAGGATAAAATAATTGCAGACTTGGAGAAAAGGTTGGGGGAAGAAAGCTCAATCCAAGCACCACAATAGTTGCAACTTCCTTCTACTATTGGTCCTTCTTCCTCAAGCCCCATTATTGAGTTTCCCATGTCTCCTCTTCCACCTTCCCTGAGCAGTGAGGATGTAGAATCGAGAGAAAAATAGAAATTTGAAAAGAAAGTAAAGGACACCATTTAACATTTTGTTAGAAATGTAAAGCCCAAGGAGGTTTATAAACATGCAGAGCAGTTATCTGACATTTTTCTTTCCTTTAGAAAAGAAGAAGAAATTGTAGGCAAAATTTTGGATGTGTGGGTGCCTAGGGAGAATATTTTGAAGTCATTTCTTAAATCAATTAAAGATCATAGTACTGTGTGCCCCGAATTGGCAAGTACTTATAAAATTATCAAATCCTTTCTTGATTTTGAAGTAACTAAGGAGGAAATAAAAAGAAAAGCAGCTCTCTTAAGAGTGAGATATCTTTAGAATGATTTTCAAATATTCCCAGGTCTTGTCAAAGCAGATGGAACTATAAAAGAGAGGGAAAATTTGTTGGAACAAATAGAATATGGGGTCTCAACCAAGATAGATGTTGCTTTAGGCACTGAGGATACTCTTCCCTTCATACAAATAATTGAAATGTTACAGGATGCCATGATGCATTTTACTATAAGTAATAACTGAAGTGCATCAATTGGTCACTAGCTAGAACAAGATTCTACCGAAAAGGGATGAGATTTTGGCATTTAATTGGCCTGATGAAGATACTTTTGCAGCCTGGGAAGTAGCATCCTTGTCAGAGGTAAATGAAGAAGAAGAAACATCTTCTGAGGAGGCAACAGATGGCAATGCCCCAACTCCTTAAAAGAAGCAAGCACGGATATAAAACTTGGCAGAAGTTGAATTGCCCTTGGGAATTGTTACAAGATTTTGGCGCTCATCTTAACAATTCATTTTGAGAATTTGTAACAAGAAAGTTTCTATTTTAAATTTTTTTCCTATATGAGAACTCCTTTCTTGTCTTTTCTAGAAAGATCTGAAGCTTATTTGAAATCCTTATTTTCTATAAAAGGATTACCAGGATCAGTGAAAAAGGACTGAGAACTTGATCAATTTGACTGATATGTTTCTTGAGTCTGGCATATCATAGACTATTTTTAGGCATATTTCTATAGAATAACAATATTTCTTTTTCAAGTTAATTTCAAAAGGTTATACTGTAAAGCATTTTGTAAGCATGATATTAATATAGCATTTGAATGAAATCTAGGATTTATATCTATCCTTGAGTATCTCTGTTTGAGTTATGAATTGTTCCAATTCATTCAATAGATAATCTCTGTGTGTATGTTTATATTTCTCATCTCTGATCCAAGATCAGATTAAATAAGCTTTGAATATGCCATAAATTCTTTGAAGTTTTTCTTAAAGATGCATCAGTAAGTAGTGTGAATCTAGGAACCTTTGATAAAATCCACCGCTGGGTGATTAGTATTTTCAAAGGGTAAAGATAATTCAAAGTTCAATATATTTTTTCATGTGTTACAATCTTGCAATGGAAGTGGCTCCCAATGGATAAGACACTGGCCAACAATGGAGTCTTCTTATAGAGATCAATGTTTGAAAAGGTTCTATTGATATTTCCATCTTTGATTATAAAATTATAGAAATTATTTGAAATACAGTGATTTGCAAGGCAGTTTACTACCTAGTGATAGTGAAAGATCTATAAGTGAATGGTTATCATTTAGATTTCTCTTATCATTTATCTATTACATTTAAATCCAGTCAGTGATTATTGATTTAAGTCTTGTTTTACTAGATTAGGAGCACCCTCCTTGGTTTTGCAGAGCTAGAAGTGCAGAGGGCAGTCTTGTCCCTGTAGTTGGTCCAGTCATCTTTAGAACTCAATATTTGGATCTAACCCATCCATAAAATTTGTAGATGTACTGGTTGCTTGTTAAAGCATAAAGTCCATTTTGGGAACCAACAAAATGGTGACTCTGCTAGGGAAATAGGGATTGAAATACTTTGATAAATCTGAATTTTAGATCTCTAGTGTTATAAATTTGAGTATCAAATAATGCAGGTACAAGTTGAGCTAGACTCCTTGCCTTCTTATTTGTCAGAACTAGTAAGTACCATTGAAGAACAGAGGATTATTTGCAAGCTTTGGATTCTTCTTGAATTTGAAAATCTCATTAATATTTGCATTTATTTGTAATAAATTCTATTTTGATTACTTACCAAGTATTGAGTACTTTGATTTGCTAAGTTTGTGAAAAATATTTCCCAACTTGTGTTGGTGGCGACTCTAAAAATCTCTGCAGCAGTGCTGAGTAAAGGTAATAAAAGAATAAAGAATTGTTTCACATACTTTCTATTATGAGTCAAAGGAATACTAGGGCTTGGAGGAAGGAACACCCAAAAATTAGGTTAGAAGATGAACTTCCAAGCACTTCTAGGACTTATTTACCTAGAAGAAATCAAAGTAGTGGTGATGTGTCTCAGGCATGGAGGCAGAAGAAAAATATGAAAATAAATAACTGACTTATTCATGACCAAGAAGAAAATACCTCTGAGTATGAGGAGGCAATTGATCTAGGTTTAGGAGCATATGAGGAATTTTATTCTCATAAGAATGATGAAGTACATCATAGGAAAAAGGCATACTCAGATGTAGAACCTCAAAAAGAAATTAGAAGGTCAAGAAGTAAGAGTAGGGGCATGGAAGGAAGAGATGATCCCCCAACCCAAGGGCCTTCTCCTTCTGAAAGCCCTAATAATCCTAGAGATCAGCAAAGATATTCTAGGTTTGAAATTTTAGAATCTGATACCACTCTCCCAGACTCAGAAGATATTTTTGAAGAAGTTTATAATTTAGAGAAAAATATCTAGGAACAAATTGCCATTAGGAAGGAGAGGGAAATGGAAAAGGAAACTGAAATAAGGCAGGCCCAAATTAGGGCAGACTAGCTCAAAAGACAATTAATGACCCTAAAGACCATAAATTGTGTAAGAGCTCCCAAGGGGAATGATCAACAACCTATTGTCCAACCCATTGCTAAAGTTAGGAAGCTTAAGGATAAACTAAAATAGATTTCAACAAGAATCACAATAAATGAGCCCACAAATGACAATATCCCAATAGATCCTTTGTCCAAATTGGAAAATGATTTGGAAAGGGCTAGAAAGGAATAGGAGGTTATTGCTAAAGAATTAGAAAAGGCAAAGGTTGAGGCTGCTACCTTGGAAATGAAAAAGAAAGTTGATTTTCTTAGATAGTCTTTTACTCCTTTAATTCCAACTAACCCTGTGACAACATCTAATTTTAATGTTGGAAATTCTGCTACTCAGGCTACCGTTGTCACACCAGTGGTCACTGAAAATGTTGCTAATACAACAAATAACAAAGCCTCCACTTCTCAAGCAACTGTTTCATTACCAAGAGGACTAGTTCACATTGAAAGGTACAGACAACCTCTCTTTAACAATATTGTTGGTTATCCTAATTTGATTCTTGCAAAGATTAGAGAGAAATTACCTAAGTTTACTGGAAATAATGTTGTTTCCTATGAAGAGCATCTAAATAACTTTATTGATATGATTGATGACTATGAAATAGAATATGAAGATGTCATCATGAAATTGTTTGTTCAATCTTTAACTGAAGATGCAAAAGACTAGTTCAGAGGGCTTCCTTATGATTGTATTGGTTCTTGGGATGATTTTATAAATTGTTTTAAAGATCAGTACAGTGATAAGACTAATGAGGGTTTTATGTTAAATGAATTTAACAATATAAAGAAAAACCAAAATGAGGAAGTTCTTGAATTCAATGTAAGGTTTCAAAAGGCAATGCATAAGCTCTTCCAAGTCATGAGGTTGGATGAGAAGGTGTGTTTGGAAACACATTTAAATTCTTTTGATGCCAAAATGGGATACTTACTTAGGGATAAAAACCCTAGGACTATCAGAGACTCTCAAAGATTTGCAGTGAACATTGAAAGCAATAGAAGAGTATCTGGAAAATTAGGAAGAAGAGAGGATCCTAAAACCCCTAGGTTCAGAAAGAAAGAGGTTGATAAGATTACCAATGTAAAACCTAGGGAGGATGATAACCTCAAGCAGATCCTAAATGCCTTAAAGGATTTGAAACTAGGGGAAAGTAAAAAGAAATTTTAGGGAAACGATATACCTCCTCCAAATAATTTCAATAGGCAGCCTAGAATGCAAAACTTTCCTTATAATACACAGTGGAAGGATGGAAAGCCTATTGTCCCAGAAAAGAAGGATATGAGGCCAAATGATAAAACCCCTAACCCTTTGCAAAAACATTCAATCAACATGATTGGTGAGATTCCATGGTGCACAGTATGCCAATCCCCTCATGATTCAGATTATTGTGTGATTTCTTAAAATATGTTTGAAAGTAATGAACAAGGGGAAGAGGAGGATGAATCATATGATGACAAAGGCTATGGAATGACTTTTGCTAAGTTATGTGAAGAAGTTGATTCTGAAGAGGAAGATGAAAATCAGGATGTAAATGGTTCTCAAAATAGAAGGGAGGCTTACCATCAACAGATTTTTTCTAATGAAGAAGAGGAAGAAATTGAAGACATAAATAGAAACTCCAAAAAAGTTGAAGAACCTATTGTGTTAAGAAGACCCTCTGATGAAGAGATAGCCCAGATCACTACTGATATGGTGACATAGGCCAAAAGCAACTATGTCCTTAGAAATAGAACTATTGATAAAATAGTTGGTAAACCAGTGGGTATTTTTATTAAAAGGAATAAAGAAGATGCTAAGCAATCTACCACAAAAAATAAGGTTGTAGATGATACCAAGAATTCCAAGTCAAAAGGGACAGAAAAGCCTGCTGAGCCAATCAAGGTTCTCAAGATCAAGGCTAAAACTCCAATGGTTAACACTCCAAATGCCCAATCAGAAAATAAGTCAAAAGATAAAGAGCAATTGGATACAGCCACACAACCTGAAGTCAAGAATGCCCCAAAGGGCAAGACAGACTTATCTATTTTAAATTATGTACCTATTGACATGAATCAGTTATTATCTCAGATCACAATAAAAGTACCTTTATTAGAAATGATGAGGATAAGTGAACAAAAAGAGAAAGCCATTACATGGATAAATGGTCTTTAGACCACAGACATCTAGGAACCAGTAAAAAGTAAGATGAAGGGTCAAGATCCAAAAAAAAAGGACACAGAAGAAATTATTTCAAAAATACCTCAGATCTATCTAGACACTAATGTTGTGAATACTTCTATGGGAGTTGTTGATCCTTTTTCCTAACATTGGTCATAAATGATAAAATGTTGAAGAATTGCATGATTGATTCAGGAGCTTCAAATACGGTCATGCCTGGTGAAATTATGAGGGCAATGGGATTGTAGGTTGATACTCCTCATGGTAGATGCTAGGCAATGGACTCTAGGGAGGTACCAGTAATTGGAACAATCAAAGCCCTGCCTTATAGACTTGATGCCTGTCTTGAAAAACAATTGACTATGAGTGTCCTAGTTGTTGACATTCCTCCACAATATGGAATGTTGTTATCAAGGAAATGGAGTGTAGCAATGGGGGGTAGCACCCAGTGTGACTTATCTTATTCTAATTTTAACATCATTGGTGAAAGTATTAACGTACTCAGAGAAGTCAAAAACCCCCATATGATTGAAGAGGAAACAAATGATAATAACATGAACTATTTCTTGGACACTGACATAAATTCTTTTCAGGTACAGAGTATTGAAAATAAGAATGAGGTTGATTTTCCTCTTTTAGCTGAAGAAGGAAATATCATGAATCAAAATGATCTCTGGACTATGTATTTTGATGGTGCAAGCTTTAAAGAAGGAGCTGGTGTAGTTGTGTTGTTAATTTCTCCCACTGAAAAAACTTTTAAGTTTTCCTTTACCCTGTTATTTGCTTGCACAAATAACACTGCAGAATATGAGGCTTTATTAATAGGATTAAGGTTAGCTTCAAAACATAAAATCAAAAATCTCAGGGTTATTGGGGACTCAGAATTAGTCATTTCTCATATCAGATCCAAATATGCATCAAGACACCAAAGGTTAAGACAATATAGGAATGTTGTTTGGGATGAGATAGAACAGTTTGATGCTTTTTTGTATTGATTGGATGGATAGAGGCCGTAATAGGATGGCTGATTTACTGGCTAACATTGCATTAAGACCAAAGGATATCACTTTTGCAGGGATATCTAGGATTGAGATTCAAACTAGGCCATCCATACCAGATAACTATGAAAATTGGTAGGTTTTTTATGATGACCTAGATATTTTAAGATTTCTGCATTGTAATGCAAGTTTTGGAGACAAAGAGATAAATTTTGGTGAATATGTAGAAACATCAAATAATAAGGACTCTCTCCTTGGCAAGGAGATCCTATAGTTAAAAACAAATAAAGTCCCCAAGGGTTTGGTAGTGTTAGAAAGAGCATTTGATAGCCATGATAGCTCTTCCCAAGCAAAGCTTTTAAGAAAGCCTGAAGATGTGGAGGAAATAAATTTAGGAACTAAGGAAGCCCCAAAGAATGTATATATTGGGGGAAGCTTGACTCCTGAAATAAAAAAATCTCTGATAAATCTTCTTAGAAAATATAGACATGTCTTTGCATAGTCTTATGATGATTTGAAAGCATACAGAGAAGATTTATTCCAACATGAAATTCCCTTGAAGGAGAATACCAAACCTTTCAGGCAAAAATTGAGACTTGTTAACCCTACCTTGGCACCAAAAATGCAAGATGAGCTAAAAAAGATGAGTGATGCAGGCATCATTCAACCTATTAGACATTCAACATGGGTTTCTAATCTTGTCCCAGTAAGAAAAAAGAATGGAGACATCAGGCTATGTGTAGACTTTAGAAATTTGAACATAAATTCTTTAAAGGACAATTATGGCCTACTAAACATGGAAGCCATGTTACAGAGGGTTACTGGATCTGAATTAATGTCCATGATGGATAGTTTTTTAGGTTACAATCAAGTAGTTGTCAAAGAAACAGAGCAGTTCAAAACTGCATTCACTACTCCATGGGATACTTATGTATATGTTAGGATGCCATTTGGTCTAACCAATGCTAGGGCTACCTTCGAAAGAGCCATGGATGTAGCATTTGCAAATTTTATAAAAAAAATTCTTGTTTTTTATCAGGATGACTTGATAGCGTATTCAGAAAAGAAGGACCAACATTGTGGCCACCTGGAAAAAAATTTTGTAAGAGCTTTAGAATATGGGGTTTCCCTTAACCCAAGGAAGTGTTCTTTTGGAGTAACTGAGGGTAAGCTTTTGGGACATATTGTAGCCAAGAATGGAGTCAAGATTGATCCTGAGAGAGTAGCAGCAATAGACAAAGTACCATTGCCCAAAAATGTAAAAGGTATCCAATCTTTCTTTGGTCAGATTAACTTTGTTAGAAGGTTTCTTACAAATTTTGCTGAAATCAGTGTTCCCATCTCCAAAATGCTAAAGAAAAATGCAAAGGTTGAATGGAGTAGTGAGGCCAAGAAAGCTTTTTCTGATATCAAGATGGCTATTAAAAGTGCCCTTGTGTTAAGATCACCTAATTTCAGTAAGCCTATCCAAATCTTTTCATTTTCTTTCTATCATACTATAGCTACAGTACTATTACAGAAGAACTTAGAAGGTTTTGAACATCCCATATCTTTTTTCAGTAAGTCATTACAAGTAGCTAAGTTGAAGTATGATATAAATGAGAAACAGGCCTACACATTCATCAAAGCTATTAAGAATTTTAGATGTTATTTGGTTGGGGCAACTATAGTTGCATATGTGCCCAGTGCTGCTGTGAAAGACATCTTGATTCAACAAGAAATTTCAGGGAGAAGATGCAGGTGGATAAATAGAATCCAAGAGTTTAATATTGACATCCAAATCACCAAACTAGTGAGAGGATTGGGGCTAGCAAAACTCATGGCTCAAAGCAATTTGGATGCTAACCACATCAACACTCTTAAAGAAGAACAAAGGCCATATGTATGTGATCTAGACTGCTGTGAATGGTACGCGGATATTATTAGATACTTGCAAAAGTTTTTACTTCCTTCTAACATGGATGACCACAAAAAGAGGACTGTCAAATTACATGCTCTAAAATATGTGATCATTAAAGAAGAGTTATGGTGGAGAAGTAATGAGGGTGTCCTGCTAAAATGTGTTGACTCTCAAAGGGCTAATGATTTGCTGCAAACAATGCATGAAGGTGTATGTGGTGGCCATTACATGGCCAAGACTACTATGCATAAGATACTAAGGTCTAGTTTTTGGTGGCCTAGTATTTTCAAGGATGCACATTTCTTTGTCAAAAGGTGTGATGCTTGTCAGCAATTCTCAGGAAAGTTGAAGTTTAATGGAAATTTGCCTTTGAGCCCTGTAAGTGTGGAAGCCCCTTTTCAAAAGTGGGGCATGGATTTCATAGGAGAGATCCCAAAAAAATCCAGTGGGGGGCACTCACACATATTGGTTGCAACTGATTACTTTACAAAGTGGGTGGAAGCCATTCACACTAAAAAAGCAACTAGTAAAGTAGTTACTGATTTCTTGATGCAAAATTTGCTGACTAGGTTTGGATGCCCTTAAGTTTTGATTGTAGACAATGCTATGTGTTTTAGATCTAAAGAATTTGTTAGTTTTTGTCTAAAATTTGGAATCAAAATTTCATACTCTGCTCCTTACCATCCTCAAGGAAATGGTCAGGCAGAATCAAGTAATAAAAGTTTGATAAAAATTTTGAAGAGAGTCTTGGATGCAAACAAGAAGGCATGGGACTCCAAGCTACAGCTAGCTCTGTAGGCTGACAAAGTAATAATCAAGAAGGTAATAGGATGTGCTCCCTTTGATTTAGTGTATGGTATCCATGCCAAGTTACCACAAAATAACTTGCTACAAATCTACAAGTTCATCCAATTATATGATGATGATCAAGATGATGAAATGAAGATCAGATTACAAGACTTGATACAATTAGATGAATCAAGGAGGGAAGCACATGATACAAATTTGAGATCTCAGCTCAGCTATAAAAATTTGTATGACAGAAAAACCATAGTCAGAAGTTTTCAAGATAATGATTTGGTCTTGATGTGGAATGCCAGGCTTGAAGACAAGGGTAAACACAACAAGTTTGACCCTATTTAGTTGGGACCATATCTAATTAGTAAAGCATGGGGACCTGATTCATACATTCTAAAGGATTTGATTGGAAATGAAATGGAATTTCTAGTTCATGGACAATTCCTCAAATTGTACTTTTCTTAAGGTACTCTCATTATCCATGAACAGTAGTTAGTTTCCCCTTCCAGTTGTGTGCTTGTTTTCAAGTTATGTGAGTAGGTTAGTTGTTTTGTTTCGGTAGATTGTCTACTTATCCCAGAGTTTTTGAATTCTTGCCATGCCTGCAAGAGGCATACATCCCCAGATAGAGCCACTGTTGGCACTTCAATTTTTCAGTATATAAACCTTGTGAAATTTTTATAAATTTGAAATGTGCATAAAATATTAAAAAAGGTGTGATAATTTTGCTACAAAAAACCCATAAAAAATCCTGCAAAATTATCTATTTTTCCTCAGTTTCCAATGAGCCCTAACTAAGAGTTAAACTTGAGAAAAACCCAAAATGTATGCCATTTCCAAAAAACCCTAGGTCGCTCTCTTCATTTCTATTTTAGCGTTACCTTTTTGAATCACTTAAGTTCATAGAAAAGCACGTGCATTTATTTTATCATCACACGGGGGTCATGTCATTATTTTTCGTAAGTCTAAAGGCCTGGTGATATAAATAATATGTTCTAAGTCCTAAATGACTTATCTTTCTAATGTTTCGATGTACTTTGAATCTTGGAATCCTCAATTGATCGATGGTTATCATATGTTCACGTAGAATCTTTTAGCTCTATGCGATCATGCGACCAGTCGTCGATCTTACTTTATAGCATAGTGTTTCAAGTGAACCGGGTCCACTGCCATGTATGCACAAATGTTCATCTTTGATTGGTCAATATGGATAGTGATATGGTGGTTCTTGGTGGGACCAGTGTCAGAGGGATCTTCAGAGCTGAAAGTAATGAAGGCAAGATCCGATGGTTGTCATATAATCTCATAGAATCTTAGAGGCCTATGTGATCATGTGACTAACCATCGATCTTGCATAAAGCTTAGTGTGATTCTCAGGTGGGACCATTGATAGGTGTACATGACTGGTAGTTTCTCATTGGTTAAAAATAGTGGGACCAATGTCAGTTTTTGCATATGGTTTTTGATTGGTCGATAATACTTGCTGATGTGGAGGATGTCAGCAACACTGGTGCTTGGAAAGAAATAATTTCAATGACAACTTGCCAGAGGTTGCAAGCATGGATTTTCATTGTTAACAAAGATAAAGTGGGACTAGCAACTTAAAGAATAAGTGATGGTGATTGAATGCTAATGATTTGTCACATGTTCGCATGAGCTTCTTTCAAGCTATGTGATCATGTGACTAACATTTTATTGTAACAATGAAAGTTATAAGGGATTGCCACCAATGAAGGGATTGACATGATGATTTGTCATATGTTCGCTTGAGTTTCTTTCAAGCTATGCAATCATGCAACAAACCATTGGATTATTTGCTAAGTGAAAATCAACAGTCAAAATTTACACTGGAGGTGAAGTGGGTGAAAATTTCAGACAAGTGACAGTTCAATCTTCTAGAAAATTAATGGAAAAATCATGCAAAGTAAATTGCTGAAATAATTTCTGAGATGATTGCTAATATACTGAAAATCTATGCTTCCTCGAAAGCCACAAGGAAATAAAAATTTGTAGAGGATTAGGCAAAAAGAGTTACAAAGACCGATTGTTGCTTTCTAGAGATTTTGGAGGAAAGGTTGGTTTCTTTTTCTACACATACTTGTTCTGTTGAGAGGTATTATTTTGCTACTGTTCTCTTTTTACACCAATTATATGAAGCTTTAAGCCATAGAAATACCACCTAGGAAGGAGCTATCTGGTGAAACCGATTATCTTAAGAGGGGTCTGCATGAAGACTTATTACAATTTTTTCCTAGCTCAACAGTAAATTTGGAAGAGGTCAAACAATTAGCACCAAAGGAGCCTAGGGTAAAAGTAGTAGATGGATTATATGATATAGGAAATTATATCAAGGATGCTAAGATTGTCTTTCCTAATGCAAGTGGTACTTCTGACTTCACTAGGTTGACATTATTTACAGTAGGATTTAGCCAAAGAAATACCCCTATTCCTGCCTGTAATGTATGGGAAAATGACTTAGGCAAGCTTGTGGCACCCACTGTCTTCTTAGATGCAGACCTAATGATTGAAGTTGCAAAAAACTATGACCCTATTACTAGGGAGGTTAGGGGTGTTAGGGGCCAAAAGCTATTAAAAATTTTTGTTGAGGAGATCAGAATGGTTTTTAGATTGAGTAACCCTTCAAATAGCCTAGAACTAATTGATTTCAAAGAATTGAGAGAGATATATGATGCACCCAGACATCTCCTTAGAATTGGTCCTGTAAAAGACTTTTGCACTCAGATTGGAAAGATGATTGTTACAAGACTAGGTGCACAGGAGCCATTCAAAATAGAATATTTTGATGTACTAGCAAGAGGTGCATATTGGTCATTATGTCAAGTTTTTGGGGAAGATGCTAATGAGAAAATGCCACAGCACCTGATGTATATGGTCATCCAGATATTACATCCACATCTATCAATTACTTTTGATTATGCCCCCTTAATTGCTAACTTAATCCATGATGGAAAAATAGGGATTCAAAAGAATAAAGTTGATAAACCATTCTATTGGTATTCCTTTATGATGTACATGTTTTTGTTCAAAGGTGTTGATTATTTTACAAAAGAAAAGGAATTATCCAAACAGAGAGATGGAGAGGACATGTTTGTTCAGCTATGGAACTTGAATATGACATGGGATAGAAAGGATAGTATTTATATATGGTCTAACAAGTGTTTTGTAGCAAGATTGAGACTATTATTTGTTCATGATAACCCTAGAGTCCCAGTTGCCTTGGCTAAAATTATTAGACCACAACAATTTGCAAAGGACCTCAACATAGTGCACAATTGGGGTGATTTTATTTTCTATCCTTATTCAACTATTATTAGATTGTATGGTTTCCAGGGGGCTCCTTTTATTTTTCCTTTCCGAGTTCCCATCAAGATTGGCATTGCAAAAATTTTTAGACAATTAAGGGATATTGAGAAGAATAATATTGCTAAGGGTAGAGGAACTTTGTTCCCAAATATTACCATTGCTCACCAATTTATAATCACAAAAGATGGGTGGCTTCACATGCACAACATCCTGGAACCATATCATTTGACAGCCACAATTGCCCAGACAATAGACCCAGAGGGGTTCTACAATGAATTATTCAAAAAGAGGGTCAGATGCTCAGCAATAAACCACATTTTCAATTTCCCTGAGGACATTATCAGAAATACACCAGGGTTACAAGAGCAAGTAGTCAAGAAGGAGAAGTGGTTGGTGTACAAGAAAACTTTTGATTTTGTCAGGCAATTTGATCCCAAATATGACCCCATAGGTAGTATAAATCCTATGGGAAAGAGGATAGATACTCTTATGAATTATTTTCAAGAAACTTACAAGGCTCTGGAAGAGAAGAAGAAGAAAACCATGGAGGAAAACCTAGAGAAGGCTAAATCATTATTGGGAAAAGGAGTATTTGCAAAGATATTGCCTCCTGGAAAATATATGTTGCAAGAAAAGACTTTTTACAGTGTAATAATCCCTGAATCCAACATTAGGAAGCAGCAAAAGAAAAGGGAAGATCTCCCTTCTTCATCAAAGTAGGTGGGGAAGCAAAAGGAGGTTGAAGAAATTATAGATATACCACAAGACCAGCCAGGTGAAGACATCCTTGATTTTTCACCTCCCACCAAGAAACAAAGGATAGAAGAGAGGCCTCATGATCCAGAGGAAGAATACTCTCCTTCACAGTCACCCTTGAATGTTATAGATGATCAAGAGATCATAGAACAGGTCAAACAAATGGGATCTCAGGGTCAAATTTTCATGACTCAAGAAGAAATAAATGAAGGGATTCCAGAGCAACCAAAGGAGCCTAAGTTAGGCTTAATGAAGGGACAAATTGTAGGAACAGAGTTGGATCCTATAGTCAAACAGGCATGTGATGAATTTCTGGCTGATGATGTCTTTATGAAGACCCGGGCCTTTTTAAAGTTTTTATGGAAAATGAACATGAGAAAATTTGAGGAAGCATGTGAGAAGAAGCACAAGGAGAATCCTGATAAGGATTTTAAAACTATTGAAGATGAAATAAGAAAAGAGATGACAGAGAGCTTTGAAAAGACTACTCTAGAACATGGGAGAGAATTGGTAAAGAATGCAAGAGTACTTATCCTCCCTGAATGGGACATAGCTAATGCAATGGTCCTTGATGTAGTTAGAAAAAAAATTACACCTATGGACAAGACCAAGGAAGAGGCAGAACAAGTTCTCAAAGGAGTTGCTTTCCGTAATGACCACCAAGCATTGGTCATGTGGTCACTAAAGTAAAATGAGAAAAATAAAGGAAAGCAAATAATTAAGGATAGTCTCTGTGGTGGTCTCATAGTCAAGAGGGTTCTTGACACCTCAGCAATAGAAGCATCAAGTATGGTGGTAGCCACAGCTCACCTTGTAGAGAAGGTGGTAGAAAGGGAAGCAAATGAGAAGGAGGAACTCACAAGAAAATTTGAGGAAATGTTTAGGGGGTATGGAGAATTGAAACAAGGATTGTTTGAGAAGGATAAAATAATTGGAGACTTGAAGAAAAGGTTGGGGGAGGAAAGCTCAATCCAAGCACCACAACAGTCGTAACTTCCTTCTTCTACTGCTAGTCCTTCTTCCTCAAGCCCCATTATTGAGTTTCCCATGTCTCCTCTTCCCACTTCCCTGAGCAGTGAGGATGTAGAACTGAGAGAAAAATAGAAATTTGAAAAGAAAGTAAAGGACACTATTCAACATTTTGTTAGAAATGTAAAGCCCAGGGAGGTTTATAAACATGCAGAGCAATTATCTGACATTTTTCTTTCCTTTAGAAAAGAAGAAGACATTGTAGGCAAAATTTTGGATGTGTGGGTGCCTAGGGAGAATATTTTGAAGTCATTTCTTAAATCAATTAAAGATCATAGTATTGTGTGCCCCCAATTGCCAAGTACTTATAAAATTGTCAAATCCTTTCTTAATTTTGAAGTAACTAGGGAGGAAATAAAAAGAAAAGTAGCTCTCTTAAGAGTGAGATATCTTTAGAATGATTTTCAAATATTCCTGGGTCTTTTCAAAGAAGATGAAACTATAAAAGAGAGGGAAAATTTGTTGGAACAAATAGAATATGGGGTCTCAACCAAGATAGATGTTGCTTTAGGCACTGAGGATACTCTTCCCTTCATACAAATAATTGAAATGTTAGAGGATGCCAGGATGCATTTTACTATTGTAATAACTGAAGTGCATCAATTGGTCACTAGCTGGAACAAGATTCTACTGAAAAGGGATGAGATTTTGGCATTTAATTGGTCTGATGAAGATACTTTTGCAGCCTGGGAAGTAGCATCCTTGTCAGAGGTAAATGAAGAAGAAGAAACATCTTCTGAGGATGCAATAGATGGAAATGCCCCAACTCCATAAAAGAAGCAAGCACGAATATAACACCTGGCAGAAGTTGAACTACCCTTGGGAATTGTTACAAGATTTTGGCGCTCATCTTAACATTCATTTTGAGAATTTGTAACAAGAAAGTTTTTATTTTAAATTTTTTTCCTATATGAGAACTCCTTTCTTGTCTTTTCTAGAAAGATCCAAAGCTTATTTGCAATCCTTATTTTCTATAAAAGGTTTACCAAGATCAGTGAAAAAGGACCAAGAACTTGATCAATTTGACTGATAAGTTTCTTGAGTCTGGGATATCATAGACTTTTTTTAGGCATATTTCTATAGAAGAAAAATATTTCTTTTTCAAGTTAATTTCAAAAGGTTATACTGTAAAGCATTCTGTAAGCATGATATTAATATAGCATTTGAATGAAATCCAAGATTTATATCTCTCCTTGAGTATCTCTGTTTGAGTTATGAATTGTTCCAATTCATTGCATAGATAATCCCTATGTGTATGTTTATATTTCTTAGCTCTAATCCAAGATTAGATTAAATAAGCTTTGAATATGACATAAATTCTTTTAAGTTTTTCTTAAGGATGCATCAGTAAGTAGTGTGAATCTAGGAACCTTTGATAAAATCCACCGCAGGGTGATTAGTATTTTCAAAGGGTAAAGTTAATTCAAAGTTCAATATATTTTTTCATGTGTTACAATCTTGCAGTGGAAGTGTTTCCCAATGGATAAGACATTGGCTAGTAGTGGAGTCTTCTTATAGAGATCAGTGTTTGAAAAGGTTCTATTGATATTTCCATCTTTGATTATAAAATTGTCAAAATTCTTTGAAATACAGTGATTTGCAGCGTAGATTACTACCTAGTGATAGTGAAAGATCTATAAATGAATGGTTATCATTTAGATTTCTCTTATCATTTATCTGTTACATTTAAATCCAGTCAGTGATTATTGATTTAAGTCTTGTTTTACTTGATTAGGAGCATGTTAGAAAGCAAAGATCCCCAAGATAACTGAGAGTGGGGGGTGGGGGGTGAATCAGTTATCTGATAATTAAGCCATTTATCAACTTCAACTACAATAGCATTAAACCATATAATAAATGTAGTAACCAACCATAGAAAGATAATCATACACAATGACACAATAACACAAGATATGTTAACTAGGGAACCTCTTGATCAAAGAGTAAACCCCGGTGGGAATGATGCCCACAAAATGATGTACTAATATGAAAGTTCCTTGTGAAAGGATGGACCTTGTTAGGAGTCTTATGAAATAAATTTAGTACATATGAATCTCTGGTAGGAGATTTTGAATCCCTGTTAAAAGATTCTAACCCTGTTAGGAGTTATGGAAGACAGAAGGACCCACTGCCCAAACAGCTTCAAGGCAAGATCTCTGAACTCACTGTCTAGTAGATCTTAGGATTATTCAATAGAATAATATGAAATATGTTACCTCCTTCACACTATTCCAAAATTGCACTCTATGCTACACAAGATCACAAATCCAGATCTCTGTACTTCACAAGTCTTCCTTCATCACTGAATTAGCTCTATTCTTCACCTCATGCATATATTCGCATCACAACTTTAATAATTTCATATGACAACTATTACAATCCCATTTTAGAACAAGGAAAACATTCCTTCCTTTATACCACACTCAAATAATTACAAATGAGTCAGCATCCAAATATAAAATAATAATTTCAACACGCTACATCAAAATTACATAAAACTGTCAGCTTCCAGATACAATAACTTTCCAATCATGTGACCTCAAAGTTTTCACTATGAACCAAATCACTAACAATGAGTTTCAAACTTCCCTTTAATTGCACAGAATTAGATTCCATCCTACTTAGGAGATATCCTCCGATTACCAAAAATTGCTACTCAGGAACACTGCCAAAATACTACTTCCACCAAAATGCTTATAACTTTCATGAATAAATGAATTTATTTTTGCATTGTTAACCATAGGTTAATAACACACCAAAGAACATACCATCAATTATGCATAACTCTATTTGCAATATAACATGTGTGCAAAACAAAATTGTGTCTGCTTCTCTACTAAACTCTAGAATATCACTGTGTTGACATCAATGACAATCATAGTCATGAATGCAACAACCACTACTATAGAATGACTTCCAAAGCTTCAACATTCATTCCTAACAATCTCCACCATTGGCATTGATGGAAACATAGATGAAAAACATCCAATGTTCCAAAAATCCAATCACTGCTGCTCAACTGCTCTGCTGCTCTTCATCAATCAAATCTTGCTTCATTTTCCTATTCAATCTCTCCAATGTTCTCTCTCTCAATGTTTTTCATGATTCTCTCCCCCATTGACATCAATGACAGAAGTTCCATCACTATGTCAAATAATAGCTCAATGTCAAAAGACACTATTTAGAAAATACATTCACAAGAGTCCTCATGACTCAGCTCAGATACACATACTCCCCCATAGAGGAAGTACCAAAATCCAATCCAGAAAATAGATAGGGCCATATTCCACTAGACGAATGCAACCAACTACATCATTATTCAAAAGTAGGTTGGGGCATAGCCCCAAGCATACCTCTCAGATACTCAAATGTATCCTTCGACAAGGGCTTAGTAAATATGTCTGCTATCTGTTCCTTTGTGCTTATGTACTCCAATCTGACTTATTTATTTGTAACTTTCTCTCTTACAACATGATCCTTGATCTCTATATGCTTAGTTTTAGAATGTAATACAGGATTCTTAGACATACTAACTATACTGGTGTTATCACAATGTATAACAATAGGCTCATCAAACTAAATTCCAATATCCTTCAACATTTGCTTCATCCAAATTATTTGGTTACAATTGTTTGCTACTGCTACATACTCTACTTCTATTGTACTCTGCGAGATGCAATTTTTCTTTTTTCTCAACCAAAAAACTAATCTTCCTCCAAGAAAAAAGGCTCCACCACTGGTGTTTTTCTTATCATCAATACTGCCTCCCCAATCAGCATCAGTATATGCACATAGGGTAAAATCATCAAAAGTTTCATACCACAATCCATAGTCCATTGTGCCTCTAAGATATCTCAATATCCTCTTTCCTCTTTGCTACTGCATAATGTGACTCTCTAGGTTTAGCTTGAAATCTAGCTACCATTCCAACTGAATGTTGTATATCTGGTCTAGTGTGTGTCAAGTACTACAATCCACCAAACATGGATCTATATTTATTTTGCTCAACTACTGGTGTCTCATCTTTACTAGATAGTTTATGTCTTGTAACCATAGGTGTTCCAACTGGTTTACAATTCTCCATACCAAATCTTTTCAAAAAATCATTCAAGTACTTTGTCTAACTTACAAAGATACCATCTTTATTTTGTGTTATCTGTAATCCCCAAAAGTATTTCATTTCTCCAATCATACTCATTTCAAATTATGTCTTCATTTCATCAACAAATTTGTCACTAGTTTCATCTTCTCCTCCAAAAATAATGTCATCAACAAAAATAACTATAACTAACAATCCATTCTTAATTTCTTTTGTGTATAAGTTACTATCAACTGTTCCTTTTGTAAATCCCAATTTTAACAAATACTTATCTAGTCTAGCATACCAAGTTCTAGGTGCTTTCTTTAATCTATACAATGATTTCTTTAGTTTACATACCATGTCTCCTTCGTGAGTCAAAGGAAAACCTTCAAGCTGCTCAATGTAGACTTCTTCTAATTCACCATTTAGAAATGTTGACTTCACATCCATTTGATACACTTTGAATTTCTTAAATGCTGCATAAGCCAAAAATATTCTTACTGCTTCAAGTCTTGCCATAGGGGCAAAAGTCTCTTCATAGTCAATTCCTTCTTGCTGTGAGTATCCCTTACATACCAATCTTGCTTTGTTTTCTAATTACTTCTCCTTTTTCATTCATCTTGTTCCTGAATACCCATTTAGTTAAAATCACATTTTTGTCTTTAGGTCTAGGGACCAATTCCCATGTCTTGTTCTTTTCAATCTGATCCAATTCTTCTTTCATAGCTTTAATCCAAAGTTCATCTTCACAAGCTTCATTAGTAGACTTAGGTTCAATTTGAGAAATCAAACATAAATGTACCTTCTTTCTAGTCATAACTCCTCTATCCAAACTTCCAATCACTTTTTCAATAGGATGATGTCTTGATATATACATATTAGGTGTCATAGTCACTGATCTTTCTTCAACTATAGATTCTTCTCTAGATTCTTCTCTATTTTCTTCAACATGACTTTCATTCAACAATTCATTGTTAGTCTCAAAAAATTGTTCAGTAGTTTCAATGTTAGGCTGAGGGTTAGTTCCTTCATCAGATTCATAATCAAGCATTCTTTCCTGAATTTTAAACTTCTCATCAACATTTACATTTGCATTTTCAACAATAGTCTTAGTTCTCTTATTGTAACATCTATATGCTTTGCTTTTCAAAGAATATCCAAGAAAAATTCCTTCATCACTTCTAGGATCAAACTTTCCTATATCATCATCTCTCTTAATATAACATTTGCTTCCAAAAATTCTAAAATACTTAACTGAGGGTGTATGTCCAAACCATAATTCATAAGTTGTCTTGTCTGTGTTTGCTTTGATTTGTACTATGTTTATTGTATATACTATTGTATTCACTGCTTCTCTCCAAAATTTCTTTGCCAAATCACCTTCAAACAACATAGCTCTAGCTGCTTCAGTCACTAATATATTCCTTCTTTCTGCAATACCATTTTGTTTAGGTGTTCTAGGGGCTGAAAATTGTCTCTTAATACCATTTACTTCACAAAAGGTGTTAAACTCTTTAGATGTAAATTCTCCTCCTCTATCAGATCTCAAACATTTAATCCTCATTCCTAATTCATTCTCAACTTTATTCTTCATGACCTTAAACTTATCAAATGCTTCAGATTTTTCTTTCAAAAATGCAATCCACATCATTCTTGTAAAATCATCAACAAGAATCATAAAATACCTTTCTCATTAGAATCCTCTAGTCCTAGTAGAACCACTCAAGTCTATATGAATGATCTCCAACTCTTATGTAGATGTGAACTTCTTGCTAGGAAATGAACTCCTTTTCTGCTTAGCCATCACACATTCCTTGCAAATCATGTTAGTAGGCTTCATAATCTTTGGTAAATCTCTTACTGCAAGTGTAGAACTTACTTTCACAATATTATCAAAGTTTATATGATAGAACCTTCTATGCCATAACCAACTATCATCAATCTTAGTCATCAAACATGTCATCTCAGTAGGGTTCAACTGAAATACATTACCTCTAGTTCTAGATCCTGTTCCAATCAAATTTCCATCTTTATCCTTAATCACACAAGTTTTCTTAGTAAACCAAACTTGATATCCTTTATCCACTAACTGTCCAACACTCAAAAGATTATGTTTCAATCCATCAACAAAGTAAAATTCATCAATATTAGTCTTTTCATCAAGAGTAATAGATCATATACCTTTAATCAAACAAGGTGCATTGTTACCAACTCTAACAACTCCTCCATCATAATTGTTAAACTTTATGAACTTTCCTTTATCACCAATCATATAATGTGAGCAACCACTATCTATAATCCAATCAGCTTTCTTTTCAACTTGGGAAACTAAGGCTTGTATGGTGAAAATGTGACCACACTTCTATGAATCATTCCATTCAAGAACACTCAAGAATGAGGTCTCAAAAATTGATCCATAGCTCCCTAGGCATGGAGTGCAAGGGTTTTAAGAATGCTCTCAGCTAGAGCTATTTAGCCTATAACCTTGCTAGTAAACCATGCAATGGGAGATTCAATGAAGACAAGGGCAAGAATGCCAATATCCTCAAGAATCAAGAATGAAAATGCAATGCAATGCTATGCTAGAAATGGAAATGCAAGCTAAGCTATGAAAATGAAAGATGCAAGTATTACAAAGCCTCCTAGTTAAGCTAGATGGATTAATCTAAAGCATAAAGGAAACTAAGCTAAGTATGAAGCTATGAATGCCATGACAATGAAGCTACTATGCAAGAAATGAAACTAGAGTAGTATGTAGATGCAAAAGCCAAGAATGCTCCAAATCTTCAAAAAGCTCCAAATGTACCTAGAAAACCTACAGCATAACATTAGCATAAAAGGTTGGGGATATGAAAATGAAGAAGAAAGCTCTCCTTTTATAAGAAATGAAAAAGGAATGGACCATGGAGATTAAGAGGCAAAAGATTTAATCAAGGGTGGAGCTTGAAAGAGGAGCAATCCATGTGCACAAATATCCTCCAATGAGAAAATAAGAGTTGACTTTTGTGTCCATATGAGACAAAAAGTGTTTTTTCTCTTTTTATAAAGTAAGAATAATGCTTTATTTGTGCAACCTAGGATAAGAGGAAAAGGTTGGGGCTTTTTATTTATTAAAAGGGGAGAAAATTTTCCTTTTAAATAAATAAAGACTTTAGGATAAGATGGTTAGCCCATAGAAAAGAATCAAATTAATGATAGAGCTAGGATTTTATCAAGAACAAGCAATTTAAGATTTTAGCAAATAATGCTAGCAAGGGGCTAATAGTCTAGGTGACCATTTTTAGGTGTATACAAGGCTTTCTCTTCCTTAACATTAGATTCAAAATTTTCTTCCTTAATTGCTACAAATCCTATGTCATCAAAGTTATCATTATCACTCTCACTCAAATGTCTTTCAATTCCTACTTCAATATCTTCATCATTTTCATAATAACATTCTTTAGGTCTTCTAGGCTTAAAATTGTTTCTACACTTCTTAACTCTCTTAGGACACTTAGATGCAAAATGACCATATTCTTGACATGTCCAACATTTAAATATTTTCTTACCATATAGTTATCTTTTCACAAGCAAGGCAATACCTTCTTCAATCTTCTTATCTTCATCAGATTTGGATCTGCTACTATTGGCATAATCTCCATTCACACTTGTACTTCTAGACAAAGTAGGTCTGATGCTAAGAGCATTGAATGTTGTCTCCAATCTAGGTAGTTTTCCTGATAATCTCAAATTAATCTCTACTGCTTCCAATCTTCCAAGAAGAGTCTCTCTTGAAAAGTTTGGTGTACAAGGTATCACTTGTTCAATCATTTGTGTAGTCTACCTAAATACCGGTGTCAATGTTCTCAAAATCTTCCATATTAATTCATTCTCTATCTTTTCACCTCCAGAAGACTTTATTCCTGCAATAATTTCTGACATCCTACCAGTATAGCTTCTAACAGATTCATCTTCCATCATTCTTATGTCTTCAAATGCACAAATCCAATTATGTAACCTAGCTTTCTTTGCATGTTCATCACCTTCAAAAGTAGAATGTAAAGCTTTCCAAATATCATAAGATCTAGTTAAACCTTTTACCTAACTATATTCATTCTCTAGAAGTGCTTCTCTTGCAAGTATGTTACACATGAATAGATCTACCTCATCTTTAGAACTTGATTCAAGACTGTCTTCTTCAATTATAGTTCTCTCATTTTTTGTAATCAACCAATAACCTGGTCCTAAACACAAGAGATGTGTCTTAATCTTTTCTTTCCAGCTATCAAAATTTACTCCATCAAACTTAGGGCTTTCTTTCCTAAAATTCACCATAGATCTCCTTAAGTTGTTAAACTTCTCTTTCAAGGACCTATCGCTCTAATACCAATTGTTAGAAAGAAAATATTCCCAAGATAACTGAGAAGGGGGGGGGGCTGAATCAGTTATCTAATAATTAAACCATTTATCAACTTCAACTTCAATAGAATTAAACCATATAATCAATGTAGTAACCAACCATAGAAAGATAATCATACACAATGACACAATAACACAAGATATGTTAACTAGCGAACCTCTTGATCAAAGAGTAAACCTCGGTGGGAATGATGCCTACAAAATGATGTACTAATATGAAATTTCCTTGTGAAAGGATGGACCCTATTAGGAGTCTTATGAAATACATTCAATACATATGAATCTCTGTTAGGAGATTTTGAATCCCTATTAAAAGATTCTAACCCTATTAGGAGTTATGGAAGACAGAAGGACCCACTGCCCAAACAGCTTCAAGGCAAGATCTTTGAACTCACTGTCCAACAGATCTTAGGATTATTCCATAGAATAATATGAAATATGTTACCTCCCTCACACTATTCCAAAACCACACTCTCTACTACACAAAATCACAAATCCAAATCTCTGTACTTCGCAAGTCTTCCTTCATCACTGAATTAGCTCTATTCTTCACGTCATGCATATATTCGCATCACAACTTTCACAATTTCATATCACAACTATTACAATCCCATCTTACAACAAGGAAAAAGTTTCTTCCTTTATACCACACTCAAATAATTACAAATGAGTCGGCATCCAAATATAAAATAATAATTTCAACACACTACATCAAAATTAGATAAAACTGTCAGCTTCCAAATACAATAACTTTCCAATCATGTGACCTCAAAGTTTGTGTTGTGAACCACATTACCACCAATGAGTCTCAAACTTCCCTTTAACTATGTAGAATCAGATTCCATCCCGGTTAGGAGATATCCTCCGATTACCAAAAACCGCTACTCAGGAACACTGCCAGAATACTACTTCCACCAAAATGCTTATAACTTTCATGAATAAATGAATTTATTTTTGCACTATTAACCACTGGTTAATAACACACCAAAGAACATACCATCAACTGCACATAACTCAATTTACAATATAACATGTGCGCAAAACAAAACTATGCCTGCTTCTCTGCTAAACTCTAGAATATCACTGTGTTGACATCAATGACAATCATAGTCATGAATGCAACAACCACTGCTACAGAATGACTGCCAAAGCTTCAGCATTCATTCCTAATAGAACACCCTCCTTGGTTTTGTAGAGCCAAAAGTGCAGAGGGTAGTCTTGTCCCTATAGTTGGTCCAATCATCTTTAGAACTCAATATTTGGATCTAACCCATCCATAAAATCTGTAGATGTACTGGTTGCTTGTTAAAGCATAAAGTCCATTTTGGGAACCAACAGGACCTAAAAAGTGTTCCTAAACACTATGTCATGAAGGTGAGGGTGTTTCTAGATGCTAGACAAGTGATACATTTATTGATAAAAAAAATTTATATGATTGATAATGTTTTCTACAAAGTGTTTACAAATTAAACAAATGTGTTTCTCAAACACTACAATAACAAATGCATATTTTTTAAACAAATGATGAATCTTGTATTCTTAAAAATGTCTCTATAATCTTTATGGACTAGAAAAACTAAATGAGAGAATCATGAATTTTTGTTAATTTGCAATGACATATTATCAATTTGTGATTATTATGTTCCTTGAGTAGCTCGACTATGTCTACAAATGACTAGAGAGACAAGGAGTGGGGGCATAACATTTTCTTTATCTTCTTCTTGTGGTAATGAATCCAATTATCTAAGGTGATTATATGGAATGGGTGTCTATGATAAGTTCCTCCATCATGATTGAAACACCATGTATACCTTGACCTGTTTCCTAAGAAATATTTAGTGAGGTTGGATTTTTTTCCTTGCCTATTTTAAACTAAAATGAAACAACTTCCTAATAAGGTGCATAATCAAATCAAGAAAATAGCCAAGGATATGAATGTAAAATAAAAAGTTCATTGTGGGTATACATTTATACATAAATGTTGCACAAGAACAAAATAGGTTTATATTAACAGAAAGTAACTGAAAAAACATTCTAGCCTATATGCTTTAATTTTTAGGTTAAATTTTGACATGACGAATGAAAGGGAAGTATTCATATTTTCATGATTACAAAATCTATCAGTGAAAATTATACTAACCTATGATGTCCCAACAAAAAATGCTCTATGATGATAATAGACTCATTTTGAATAAACAGTGACTATCCTAGGTGTCTTAGTCTAGGTGCATTTCATTGTTAAATTTCAATTGCATTATCATATTAATTTGCATTATATTCATTTTTATATGTATTTTATGTTTAAATTGCATTGAAGTTCATTTTAAAATTGCATTCATTTTATAGTTGCATTAGTATGGAAGTGTAAATGCAATTAATTAACCTCAAATATGAACATGAACATTTTACAAAGTTTGACTAAATACATCATATGATCATCATAAAAGATCAAATAAAAATGACTGAGTATTTATCACTGATATCCATACACTTGCATAACCATATCAATACCATAAATACACCTGCATAATGCATGCATAATCATTCATACACAAATAAAGAAAAAAAAAAAGATGTCCATAGAGTGCATCACATTACATCTCATATATATACATGTATGTATATAAGTGAAAGAAGAACACCATCATCATAAAGTATTAAAAACACAAAACCATATGCATATATCAGTGACATGATACAATGATGTCAATATATCACCATCTATCTAATCACATGACCAGGTATTCATATGACAATGATGAGATCAATATCCAAAGAAAGTAAACATGTCAAAGATCATGACACATGTACAAAAGTTAGATAGCATCAGATAACAACATAATCAAATGGCATCAACATAATATCAGTGAATCAGTAGAGTGGCAGAATATCAAAGTATCAATATATGAGTCAAAAATATGTCACAATGTATATTAATGGGATACAAATGTCAATATGATACAAAATATGAGGATACAAAAGGATCAAGTATGGCTCTCTCCCTCATCCTCTCAAGTAGGGTCAGGAGGAGGAAAATCTACCCTACTTGGAATAGGAGGTGGCATGGCACCCTTGGACTATTGACAAATAGTGTAATACAAAGGGGCTATCTATGCAAAAAGTATAGTTGAACAATATAAGGAAAAATAATATGTGGCCCTCTATTCTTGGTGAGTGGTCACATGAATAAATCTATCCCTCTTCTCTCAACACTACCAGTTATTGATCCTTATTGGCCTTAACATTGGCCAGTTGTTTGTCATGCTCTACTAAATGAGCTCATAAGGTAGCAACCTCAAGGTGTAAAGCTTCTTGATCCTTCTCACACTGTGTCAAGGGATCACTATCACCTCCACCTACAAGAAGACCTCTAGGAGGCTTTTGTCAAACCCCTCCAGCACTACTATCACCAAGCGCTCTCTATTGTTGTGCTTGCTATTGATGTTGATCTTGGTGCAATAAATGACCTTTATCTTGAGGAGGAGGAAAAACTCTAAGCCTTCTCTATCATTCATCACTACCGCTAGGTGCTTGTCACCTCTCTCCACCACCACCTCCACCATCTCCACCACCAAATCCACCATCTCCACCACCACCCCCTCCATCTCCTCCCCCAACACCATCACCATCTCTACCTCTACCCCTCCCCTTACCTCCTCCTCTCCTAGCATGGCCTTGACCAGTATCATCATCCAGGATCATAATCAAGAGCATCCTCAAGGTGAGGATAAATCTCATTAGGAGAAGTAAACTGAGGAAATAGATGTTGAGAGTAATGAGTGTGAAACCCATTAGTAATACCCCCATTAAAGACCTTAGTTAAATAATCCCAATAAACTACTACCATCTATGATATCTTATAGAGGGGAGTCTCATATATCAACCGCAATCCCCACTATGCCTCCTCATCAAAAATTTGGGCATATATAGCTAAGTCTTGTGGCATCACTTGGATGCACCCATACTTCTGCATAACCCATGTAACAATGAACTTATCCAAAATATATCAGGTCTGACCAATCAGATACTGAGACTAAAATAAATAGGGCATTTGTTGCACTTTAGATGTCCACTCCTCACAATCTAAATATGGTCTCCATACTACATCAGTGATGTTATCAAGGACACAACACCAATAATCCATCTTACCCAGGTGGGGTTGTTGAATCATACCTAAATACATAAATATATATAAGGGAGCTCAGGGTCCCTCTGTCACTCCACAATGGGTCATGTAACAAATATGTGCTCCTAGGCCTAGATCTACAAAACTAGGATGCCAATAGTCATCGTCTGAGAATGTTGGTAGATGATCTCATGAAGCTCTTAGTACATGTGAGATAAAATGTAGCTCTCCCAAGAAAACCAACAACATAATCTAATCATATCCTTGATCACCCATGACCATCCACACATGAAGCCATGCTGACCATGATTAGGCATCATAAGGCCTCCAATTAGACTTGCAAGATAAACTTGTAGCTTCTCATAGTGTGCTACCATATGATCTCAAGATAGATACTATTGCGATACCATCATCATGAAATAATCAGTGTGCATTTTCCATCACTATTGTAGGTCTGCCCTCATACTCCACATGCACTCCCATCACTGATACATGCAAGATCCTCCAAACATCCTCTAGAGTCACTGTCATCTTACCGGTGAGAAGGTGGAAGGTGTTGTGCTTTGAATTCCACCTCTCAATCAAAGTAGTCAAAAACTCTTGATTCACCCAAATGTTAGGAAAATTAGTGAGATTCCATAGACCAAAATGTGCAATAACTTGTTTCTCTATAGGGGTAAGATGTTCATGCAACTCCAAGACCTGGGTTGGTCTAGGAGAACAAAATGAGACTATGCTAAAATGTGGCTACACATAGAAAAGGGGCACTATGTCAACATCAGATGTGAAAAATTGAAGCAAAATTGGTTAAATAGACCAAGCAGACAAGCTAAGTTGAGAAAATTTGCAAAGGAAACCAAATGCAACCTTAATCCCCAAATGTGATTGGGGATACACGGGATGTGATAGCCTAACCAAATATGACAATTCTCATATAGTATGCAACACAAATTCAATAGGATGTGATCCATATTCTAGATGTGACCATGTTTTAACCAGATGCAATAATGTGGTAGACTAACTTCAAAAGTGGACCCAAAAGACCATTTGTGACCTGACAAGGTGCGACCTAAGAAATTCAGGATGCGATCCAGAATTTACTAAAAAACTAGAAGTGACATGGAACTGATCAGATGTGATCCTCCTTTCGGGATACGATCCAAAACTAAAATTGAAATAAAAATCATGAAATGCAGTAAATTTTTAAAATAAAAACTTGAATGGAGGTGTTATCGACTACTCACTGGTGCCATGTAGTGGGCTGGCCAATTGTGACATCATGCAAGCTCAAAACGGTGATGTGCAATAGGGACCACCATTTACCTGACCAGAGCTCTAAAATTACTAAAGGTAAAAGGTGAAAATGAATAGTAAAATGACCCTTTTGGCCCTAATTAAGCCTCCCAGAGACTCTGGTGACTTAGGGTACTTTCCTAATAGGATGTCACAGAAACTTCATATCGGTACCGAAATTGAAATAGGTGATTTACATCACTTAAATGTAGTAAAAATGAAGTTACAGAGAAAGGTAAACCTTCAAAAGGAAAATTCAACCATGCTCAAAATTATAGTTGAACAGGGGAAAAATGAGCAGAAATGATAGCACAAAAATGGAAAATACATTCAGTAATGATTATTATTCAAAGGTAAAATCAATAAAAGTCACATTTACGAATCCTGCACCGAGCATGACAAAGGCATGAAAGGATTATCAAAAGCTATACAAAGTGAATTTCTCACTCACACATCAAGTTTGCAAACCAGGATATTGGTCAAACATCAGTCAAACTTGGTCAACCCTCATATTTTTTTAGTCAAACATGGTCAAACCTTGTCAAACTTTGTCAAACAATATTTCTTTAACACTAAAATCAATCCTCTTTGAATTCTAACACATTCTAAATGATTTGTACTTGATCCAGTATTCATTTTATCAATCCCATATATATTAAAATGCTTGAAAATGTCAATTTTATTAAATTTCTATTCTGATTTCGGTCCTGAGGGGACATAATTATACCAAAAATTAAAATATTCAATCAAATATTCAAATTTGAGGGGTAGGATATTATCTTTAATCAAGTTAATGCTATTAATCCTTCCAACATTGATCAATTTCATCTCTTCAAATCAAATTGATTATTTTTCATCATCATTTTTTTGTCATATTCAGTTGCTGCAAACCAAATCTAAACTAGATATTTTGATTAAATCTTATTGATTTTTGTTCAATCAAGCTCTAAATTAGTATAGTCAGTTCTCGTTTAATCAAGTTTAGAATTCATGACCTTTGAATCACATGAGATTTTGTTCGATCAAGCTCAAAATTCTCCAAAATCAGAGTAGTTTTTCTTATTACTCTCTAAATATTTCAAAGTGGATTCACTGCTCTCTAAAAATTCCTCAAAATTAGAGTATTTCTCTCTCACTTCTCTCTAAATTAGTTAAAATCAAAGTGGTTCTCATTTCTCTCTAAATATCCTTGAAATTATCAGCTCTACTAAATCAATCATAGAATCAATTTTCTTTGAATCCCTGTGTTGTTCACAAAGCAATTCAAAGAGGGGAAAATGTAATCACCTAAAATCGGGCTAATAGAACCTAAGGTCCTATTTTCCCTAATTTGGAATAATCTCCTAATTGTGGTCATTTAATCCTCGATTATTAACATAATTCAATAAATTTGATAAAATCAATAAACTTCACAATGTTGGAAAAATGGTCAGCGCTCCCCATAGGATTCGTGACATGGCTTAACTACCTCCTATGTCTTCTATAAGTCTAGTGGTTTTATCAGGAATTAATAGGTCGATCTTTTGGTGCAACGATAATCACTACTTCTAACAAGTGGTATCAGAGCTTGGTCACGGGTTTGAATCCCCTTGGGTAATGCTGAGGGGGAGATTGTTGGAAAAATGTCCAGCGCTCCCCGTGGGATTTTTGACATGTCTTAACGACCTCTTGTGTCTTCTATAAGTCTATTGGTTGTATCAGGCATTAACAGGTTGATCTTTCGGTGCAACGGTAACCACTGCTTGGAACAAGTGGTATCAAATCTTGGTCACAAATTTGAATCCCCTTGGGTAACACTGAGGGGGAGATTGTTGAAAAAGTGTCTAGTGCTCCCCATGGGATTTTTGACATGGCTTAATTGCCTCATGTGTCTTCTATAAGTCTAGTGGTTGTATCGGGTATTAACAAGTCAATCTTTTGGTGCAAATGTAACCACTACTTGTAACACACAAATCAAGTATTAATCATCAATAATTGATCAAAAGTTACATTAATTATCTCTAAGCATGATTAATTAAATCATTCTCATTAAATACATGGCTAGAGTAATGAATTAAACCAAATTAATAAATAGGTTCAAAACAAATGTCACCTCTCAAGAGACAACAAAGACAAATCCAACCAATGAGAAGATAGTCACATGGATCAATCCTAAAGGCATCTCAACCACTCTTCCTAGGATGCATCTCAACCATTCAAATTCAATGGACTTCTATAGAAGAAGGATTTCCAAACCTCAAAAAAAAGAGTTAATTGTGTTTTACATCAATATACTACAAATTTGATTTATTAGCTAATTAGAGAATATTTCATTTTCATAGCATAAGTGTGAATAATTAGTGGCTTTCTTAGTTCATAGTTAATATCCTTTCATAGCTTATAATCTCTCATTATAGCATTGTATTGTCAATGTTTAGAGTCTAAGGTTGAGAGAAATTTAGGCTTTAAAAAAACTCTTTCTAGTTAGGGAGCAATAAGACATTTTTGTTAGTATGTTTATTTCTTTATTTGTTTTATTTGATAACAAGCTAAGGTCTTATTGAAGTGTTGTGTTGTAGGCTATCAATTACCACAAAAGACACACACACTAGCCACTTTGTGAAGTAATCAGTAGAAGTAATGATTTACTTGTGTTTATCTAAGGATAGGGAAATTATCTTGCCAACAAGGTCGAATTCCAATATGAGAAGGGCCATACAGGTGCAATGAGATCCAGATCTCTTATCTTGGAGCATGAATTATATTCACATTTTTCTGACATGGTAGGCACTTCTTGAGAAATTCACATGCATCATGCTTCATTATAGGCTAGTAGTATCTCACTCTAATAATTTTCTTAGCTAAGACTATGCCACTTGTGTGGGCACCACAAATTATAGCATGGACCTCCTATAATGCCATGGAATCCTTTTCTAAATCTAAAAATCTAGAGAGGATATTGTGATAACCTTGACAATATAGGATATTGGCTACAAGAACATAGAGGGAATCTATGTGAATGAGGTTCTAGTGTTGGGTGTTTGTGAGGTGGGGGGATATAATACCATTCTTTAGATAAGTGTGGATGTCATGGTACCATGGGAACTGGGGGCTAGCCAAAACACACACCATTTCAAAATTCACATTCTCATAAGTAGATGTATGGAGCTTCTCAACCAAGAATTCATATTATGTTGTATCTTTTGGTATCTTGAGAAGTGATCTGATGGTAGCCATTGCATCTAATGCCTTGTTCTATAGCCTAAATACTTGCAAGAACTATATAACTTGAAAAAAATTATTCATTTTTTTGACCGATTCCTTGTATGGAAATATCTTGTCATCCTTTTTCTAGAATTTATCTAGGACCTTCTTGATGATGAGTTGTGATTTACCAAATACTATTATCTTAGTTATGTTCAATTGAATCATTTTTTCTAGACATGATATTAGTGTTTCATATTATGCAATATTATTTGTGTAGGGGAAACATAACTTGAATGATTTTGAGATATAGACACCTTGACAAGTGAGAAAAAGAATCCCCATCCCCAATCCACAAGATATGTATGAACCATCAAAATACAATTTTTATCTGGGTTGTTCTTCGACCATGTAGAGGTGCTCATCTAGGAATTCCATGACTAATGGGTATGCACTTACAAGTGGTGCCTAATCCAAATGATATGTGATGACCTATCCTATAATATCCCCACCAAGGAACCCATAAGGAATCAAGTCTAAGACCTAAAATTATAACTAACAATTTTTTTTAACATTCTAACATATCATCATTACCATTCAAAAGTACATTCCTTAAGGTTCCCTTAATGAATTCAAGTACCATTATCAATTATTTCATTTTATTACTTAATCTAAAAAATTCTATTTCCATTTCAACTTCAATTTACATTGAGACATTGATTCCATTTCACATCCAAACCCACTACATTCCTGAGCTAGTTTAATTAATTTTCTTTAACAAGATAACACATAATTTACTTTTAGAAGTGATACAAGCACACATTACTTATCTCATCCACTAAGTACATTTATTCTTTCACATTTATTTACTCCCTAACCTTATCTATGCTCAACTCAATTACACCATCAAAACTCAATTAAGCTTTTCCATTAAGAGTCCTCACTTTCTATATTCATTTCAAGATAATAATAGAAAGAGTGTAAAGTACTTAACCATATATTGCTAACCAACATAAACCACTTAATGAATCATTCTTTTTCACAAGTTTAACTTCCACAAAGTATCATCTATAACCTTGTATAAGTATAGTTAAGAATTGAGATTAAAACCTTGTTTGAATAATCACACATTACTCACATGGAACTATACATTTAAGAAGTCACATCTCATTACTACTTTCAATAACATACATGTTTCCTTTCCCTTATTATTTCATGTGGAGATACCCTTCAACCCTTAGCATATCTTTCACTATTCCATATATCAAACGAGTTTCCTTTTAAAGAGGTTTACATCCATAAGTACTTGCATTACAAAGGTTTTCATAGCACCATTACTTCCAATTTCATTTAAGATTCACAAGAGATATAAGGTAGGAATTACTCATTGATTTAACCATATTCAATCCCCTTTTTAGATTCATAATTCTACCCTTCCCATATACATAACTTATTTCTTACAATTTCCTTTTACAAACATAATTACAGTTACTACACATTGCCCAAAGGCATATAAAAAGATAATTACATCAAGTATCCCAAAGAACACCATACATCTTTACATCTTGATAACAAAAGATAGAGATACATGATACAAGAGTAGAATCTTCACCACTGAAAAACTCAGAATCCAAGCCATGACACGAACCATGAACAATACCTTGAAAGAGATTTTCCACCCAACCATGTGAAACTAATAAATTTCCACCCCTCGTGCTAGGAGATAGAACCAAGCTACTCTCAAGACCTTAAGGCAATCTAAGTCTCAAATACCAATAAATCCAATACTCAAAATAAAAAGAATAAGGCACAGAAAAAATATCATCATATTATAACACCGAGGTTAAGGTACTAGAGACCACCTAAGTGAGTGTCATCACACAACCTGTGTATTGGGATCCACCCTGGCAACCATGTAACCTTGATCCCCCCTTTATGAATAGGGATCCACCCTGGTAGTTATCCCTAGTCCTGGTACTCCAATCAGGTCTATGTAGCCATTATTATGTTTTCTTTCATTATCTTTTGAATCCCCCCTTCCCAGGTTAATTTTTAAAGGTTATCACTTTTTACAAACCCACCCATAGGATCAACTCGCAACCACTTTAGGGTTCCAACACCTATGGTGAGCCACTCACTTAGGGTTCCTATTCCCTTACCCCATCACAAGATAAATACACAAAATAACACTTCCATGTCTTGATTCATAGGTTTAGGAAACTCCCCTGCGCACTCAGGCCCTCAGAGTGAGTCCTAGCCTTAGCCATATACACAAAAGGAACCATTGGAAGAGTATATATCACAAGACACATTAAAACATAGCATAAAAATTTCCACATTCATAAATACAACTTTCCACGGCTTATTTATAGGTCTAGGGAACCCTCCCATGCACACAGGCCACCGAGACAAGTCCTAGCCTCAAAAACTAAGCTCAAGCATATGCCAAATGCAAAACATCATAAGTAACACCATATCACATCAAAAAAACAAGTAATAAACATACATAGGGGATACAAACTTCCACATGCATAAACACAACATTCCATAGCTTATTTTTATAAGTCTAGGGAAAAACTCATGTGCCTAAAATTTGGCTACTCATGTGCCTAAAATTTGGCTAAGTCTAAAATTTTCAGAAAACTCCAAAATCTAGAATCTTCATCTTAACTCCTATGAAGCTGAAACCTATCTCAAACATCCTAGAAGGCATCTAATTTCTTTATACAAATATAACTTAAAGTATAAGAAACTTATACTTAAATGTTATATTTGTATAAATCTTGCAAATTTTGAGCCCCTAAAACCCTAAAAACTCCAAATGACTTTGTATACAACCTCATATGACTTTTTATGCACTCCCATATGACATTTGACCAAGTGTTGTATGGGTGTGAATACAATGTCATACGACACTACAAAACACTTTCCCGAAATCAAATTTTCAACTTCCTGAAAACACTAAAACTAATTTTTTTTACCCATACAATAATATATGCATTCCCATATGAAATTTGACCAAGTTTTGTATGAGTATGAATACAATGTTGTACGACACTACAAGACACTTTTATGAAATTAATTCAAAATTGCTTGAAAAGGCAAAAAAATGACTTTTTAAGGCATGGAGAGTGCTTAGGAAAGGTTCCATGAGGTCAACCTGATGTAGGGACCTTAGTACCACATCAAAAACACATCCTCAACATTACCTAAGCCTCAGAAGAAATGAATTCAAATTAAAAACTACAAATTACTGAGGAGCCTGTAGAAAACAAAAATGAGGAAATCTAACTGCATCTCTTTCCTAAACCTCCCTAACTCTTCCTATTCCTTCCTAAACTTCCTCATTCCATACAATAATAGAAGATACACCATCACAATCAATCAAAATCATTCCTAAACCTCCTAGAAAATTTTACAACAAAAACTATACGACACTCATAAATTTAATTCATGGATGCATAGTTTAATCACACATAAAACATAGCATTTAAATTTCCTTCTAACTCATAGTTTATAAATCATATTCAATTCCAATAACATATCATACCCATTCATAATACACATAGGAAGAATACAGAGTTCATCCTAGACTCAGACCCTACCTAGGGTCCTGCGGAGAATTCTCTTCAAGCGGCTAGAGCACACTTTGCAAATCTCTAAGATATGGCAGCCTCCTTCATGGATTTCCACAAGCAAGAAATCATCCTTACTCACAAGAAATCCCCACACTATCATTCACAAAACTAGAGAACTCTCAACCTCACAAAAACCTCAAAATGATCTTTTCGGAATGACATATGCAGACAACTTCCAAAATTTCTCTGAAAACCTCTCCTCCCCCAAAACTCCCAAAAAACACAAATATTAAAACTCCAACTATATGGTTGGAGAAGTTGGTTTACAAGAAGAAACTTCTCCAACTTCCATAGTTGGTTGAAAAATTAAACCAACATCTCCCGTAAACAATAATAAAGCTTTTAATTAATTTAATCAAAAATTGCCTCCAAAGAAACCAATAACAAGAAGGATAAACATTAAGCTTTCAAGGAAAACACATAGCACAATTGGAAAACAACTAGCCTAACTTCTAGGAGGTCTCAAGTTCAACTCCCTCCTAGATAGCTAGTTTTACAACAAAGAGAATTATCCTTTTATTACTATTATTTTTACTTTTGATTTAATACACTTTATTTAATTATAATAAAGAACATACCATTTAATCAATAAAAACATCCAAATATTATTATTTATATAAGCATGGTTATATGTGTGTGCACCCACATATACACATACCTATATAACATACAATTAATATAGCACATATCTAATAAATATATATACATATACTAACAAGGCTAAATCTAACTCACATCATTAATCTCATAACCATGTCAAATCACAAGGCCACATCACATACTGCATTCAAATCCCCTAGCTAGGCCTAAATAGAAATCTAAGTCCACGAGTAATCTTGAGAGTAATCTTGGTAATATCTCCACATAACAACAATTTGCGGATTTTTAAGGCAAGCTCAGACCTGTGTAGCCAGGTGGAGTCGATGCCTGGTACCTACATCCTGTAATACCAACCAACATACACACACACACACACACACATATATATATATATATATATAAATAGACAATGGAAAACAAGGAGGGAGAGTGTGACATCGTGTGGACCTCTTGTAGGAGTAACTATGACTACCTCCCCTCATCCTACACTTGAAAGAAATGGAGAATATTGAAGAATATTGCAGCAGATGGAGGATTCTTCCTTGGGGGAGTTTTGATGAGGAAATGGAGAATGTTATAAAAGAATCATTCATTTGGGTTGATGGGGTTTTTCATTCCATATGTTTCCATCAATGCCAAAGGGGGATATTGTTGGAGATTTTCTAGCAAGCCATTGCTGACTATATGTTTGTCATTGATGATGTCATGCCCCGCAAGGGAACCAAGGAAGAGAACAAAGATTCTCTTAACAAAAGAAAACCTAAGTAAAAATTTATGAAAAATTTTGAACTTTGAAAGGAGTTATGTAATCAAAACTTAAACTTAGATTCCTCCTAGATTCCCTTCTTATCAAATCCATGATTCATTTAAGTCCATAATTAAACTAACAACAAGATAACTTCTCAAGAAAATTACATCATATCATTAGAAGATTCTTTATGAAATACAAAGTACTTTCATTTCAATTTTTTTTTCCCTTCTTAACACCATCTATATTCCTAAGAATCTTTTATGAACATTATAACTTTTAAATCAAATAGAATTTATCTAACTCATTTGATACATTACAAGTATACTACATTTTATTTTTCAAAAGCTTCACTTAAACAACAATAATGAAAACATACTACATAACTTGGAATTTTTCAAAATCTTTTTTTTTTTCCCAACATACATCTTAAACATAAAGTTCACATTTCCCTTCTTCCTAAGTCTACCCATTCCAAATACATCATTTTGAAATACATTACTATTTACATTGCATTCAACTCCTCATGAGAGGTAACAAGATTTTACATCATGAAATATAATCACAAGGCCTTCATTCTTCAAAACTGGTACATAAGCAAGCATGAATCTTCAAGCACCGTATCTGCAAAAGATACCTTGATAAAAATGTTTACCACCCAACCATGTGGATACCTATAAGGCCCACTGCCCCATGCTAGGAGATAAACACCAAGGTCCACAAAGAAAGAATAGCTAGGCCAAACCTAGGGTTGGGTAATCTTTCCCAAAATAGCAAATGAAAAGAGAGTCAAAGTATAGATCTTTCCCAAAAGGTTCTAAGGCTTGGTAGAAACTCTAAGCAACAACCTAAGTGAGTGTCATCGCATAGCCCTCACTCCTTGGGTTGTCCTAGTACTAGCCACTCTGGGCCCCGGCCCCCAAGTAGGCACATGTGGGATCGAATGCCTTTCATACTGACAAGCGTCATTCGATCGTACCTACGCATAGGTACCTTCTCCCACTCCCATCCATAGCCTTTACTAGTGCTAATGGCATGGGTGAGGCATATTTAATCTTTTTAATGTTTTAACCCATTCCCATAAGTTTAATTAGGTTTTCACTTGTTAAATAACTCTTCAGTCAGTTATCCTGGTTCTAGCCACTTAGGGCCCCGGCCCCACACTGAGAGCCACTCACTAGGTGTCGTTAGGTTTTCTACCCTCAAACCACATATCACAATCACATCATACACATAGTAAAAACATATTATAAACGCATTTGAGAACTACTACAAAGAATTGAAAATAATAGGATAGTTATGTATGTTTAGAGAAATTAGGTACGTTTAAGAATGTTTAGAATTTCTTGATCCTCTTAGAAGACTCTAAACCCTAAACTGCTCCTTACAAACATTCTATCTCAATAAAGGCATCTAAATGTACTGAACATAATCTCCACTAAACAAGGAATGAACAATCTTCAGGTTTATGCAAAATTTCTTTCTAAACCTAAAACTTGGCTAATCCTGAAAATTGACTAAGTCTAATTTAATTAAAAATCTAAAATTTAAAAGTTACAACTTAACTCCTAGGAACCTGAAACCTATTCCAATGGATTCAAAGGGTACCTAATCCCTTTAGACAAGTATAACTTAAAGTATAAGAAACTTATACTTAAATGTTATACTTGTATAAAGCGAAAGTATTATTATTGTGCTAGTTGGTCTAAAATTTTTACTTCGGTTTAACTATTAAAATTCTTCCACCCTAACCCTAATATACATGTAGCAACTGAACGCGCGTAAACCACGTAGGAAGAAAATATTATTCGGCCAAATGACAGAGATATTCATTCCAAATGACAGAGATATTCATTCCTGATAAACTTCTACAGCAGCCTGGCTGGCCTCATGGAATGTTATCTTGTTTATATTGAAATGACAGTGTATTAAAAATGGCTGGCTTTCTATAAACAACAGAGATGGCTGGAGAATACAACAATAATATATGTCCTAAACTTTAATGGCCTATTTGCATATACGTTTTGCAACTTGTAATTTGTACAAACGAAAATAGAAAACAATCCCATAGCATGAACATTGAATGGCTGGCATTGCACATTAATATATATGTATATGACCAGCAATAATATATGTAACCAGCAATGATGCAATATTGTATCAATATTCTATAATAATACATTATTACAGAATACCTTAATACGTTATTACATGGTATATTAGTGTATTAACATTCCATAAAAGTAATACACAATATAATAACAATACATTAATGCACACACAGACATTCTGCAATAATATTACACAAAATAATAAATTTAATGCACACACAAACACTCTGCAATAATATTACACAAAATAATAATATTAATGCACACACAACATTCTGCAATACTATTACACAAGATAATAATACTACAATAATGCATATATATATTTTGCAACCATAGTACAATACACAGAAACTTTTCAAGAAATCTAAATTTTACATTCATTCTACAAAATAAATCTACTTCTCAGGATGGATTCCAACCTGGAGTCCTGCGAAGACCAGTTGGAGAAGAAGGAAGATCAAATCCTCTCCAATGTTTCCAACACTCCTTTGAATCCCTTTGCTTGCAATCTTCCAGCCTCTACCCGTAACAATCCAAATGCCAAACTCACAGAATACGGGACTTCTCTCTTTAAAAATATAAATTTTCTACAATAATAATAATAATCCTCTTCTCGAAATCAACTCTTCTCCCAACTCCTTTTACACAAGAAATCTTTCATGTAAATAGAATGGAGGAGGTGGTTGCACAGGTAATCCAACCGGTGCAGCCATCTCAACTATCCATCCATTAATGAGATGGTTTTGAAAACTCATTCCCATAAAGGAATAAATAAACTATAATCTAAGTCCCTAAATTTAAGGATATTAAAATAAATATTATAATCTTAAAACAATTTATTAAATTATTTAACTATGGTAATAGGATAATCCTATTTACCATACCGCTAATTGATCTACTTATTTATTAATATAATAAATAATTACATGGTAATAACTATATATAAATATATGTATGCATATGCATATGTGTGCACCCATATGCCTATGTGTACATATATTATTATTATTATAAATATTATTACAAGCATAATATTATTATTATAAAACACATTATTATTTTTATTGCTATAGACTCTTTGTCGTTATTAGTATTATAAAATAATACCATAAATAAGGTACATTATTATTAATGTTAAACATTAGAATAACATTATTATAAAATATATTGTTTATTCATACCTTAATCCCCATTCTAAAATATATATGTATATATTAAGTAGCCACTAACATAGGTTAGAATTTTACCACTATTATTTAAAACCTTTTTATTATTAATATTTCCTTAGACATTAAAATACCATAAAATTAATCCTTATCATAGGTATTAAAACCACATGGTTTAATTGCACTCCAAATCGCTCCTAATGAGATATGCTACTAAATCATACCCTCAAATGAACAATAATCTACATCCATGCTCTACTAATAGAATTGAACATATCACGAAGGCAAGAACTGGCTACAAGATCCATAATTCCATCAACTACAAAACCACATAAGACATTCACACAAGGGACTGACTCGACACTTCCTACCTAAGGATAAAAGGATCAAAGGTGAAGTTTCTTCTTGTGGACCTGGTGATACCTCCGTAACAACAACAATGATCGAGGATTTTGAGGGATCACTCAGACCTGTGAAGCCAGGTGGAGACGATACCTGGTACCTGCAATCCTGCATCACCAAGAAGAGATACATATATATACATATGGAGATACAAATCAGATATATGAAAGTAGATGACCAGGATCGATACATCGTGTAGACCTCAACTAAGTGATTAACTACGACTTCATCCTAGAGTCATGAAAAACACATCAGACACATCCATGAAACATAAAACATCATGATAGTGGTTAGATTCAAATAATTGGGTTAGCTCCATAAACATATAAAAATAGATAATTTTCTAATCTCATAAACATGTAATTACTAACCATAAATGAGCATATTCATCATGTCATCATCCACAAAACATAAATGTAAATGTATAGTCTTGACCATAATAATAATAAAATGTCCAAATCAGAAAAGTCTAAGTATCACCATAGGAGAGGTATTACAGATGACAACATATGGTAAGTAGCATGTGTGGAGGACTTATGCAGTAAGCCTTAAGTATATGAAGCATGGACATGTTATCAGCATGATATCATGGATGTAAAGGTTAACTGGTAGTACAAATAGTTATGCAACAGCTTGGGTCAGCAATGTTCCTGACAGAGTTACAGGTAGTGTTCTATGAGTGATTGTCCATAAAGTTATAATGGAGCCTTGCACATTTGGATATGTGATAAAGACATGTTAGTGATGTTACATTCATGGAATCAAAGTCTAATGATTAGTAGAAATAAATTTATGTAGTCGCTATTCACTAGTTGCAGTTTCCTGTGTTTATCTAGAAGAGCTGATAGAGAATTTATGAGTACAGGAGTTGTGCCTATCATTTTGGTATACACCCTTGGATTAGTGATCAAAGAAGAGTTAAGAATGTTTGGTTAAGAGCACATGATGTAATTAATCTTGAGGAGAAAGTATCAGTTAATTTGGTAGAGTTGATAGTGTGTAGTGTGTGCCTACACTTATTGATTTAGACAGGTCCTAGTTTGTGATGTGTGCTTAGTAGAGCCGAAAAAATTATTATTGGAGTATGTTATGGTTTCTCTAATATGATTTCAATGAGGTTCTAATAGGCTAAATTTATTATATAATTTAGAGGAAAGATATTTATAGGCAATCATTTGTGATTTCTAAGTCATGGTTCAGAGTTGATTGTGAAGAGCATAGTAGAGTGTGTGAAGTGCTGAACCATCAGAAGAAGGTCTATGTGACCAAGTAAAGAGTTTGTGTTATATATTGGAACTAATCTAGATAGAAGGTCAAAGCACAGTTCACCATGATCCATATATAGTGTGTATCTATTAAACAGAAGGTTGTAGCCTTCACCTCTTTCAGTAGTGTGCTCTCAGATAGTGCATCCTCACCCCTAACAGGGTTAATTGTAAAAGACTCCTAATAGGATCTGACCCTTGACTAGATCATTGTACTAAATGCATTATAAAGACAACTTAATGTAGTCAAGGATGGAGGATCTAATTAAGGACTGTCCAAACTTGCAACCAACACTAGCACAGTGGAATTACACAAAAACAAAACTAGATCTACAGGAAAATAGATGTCTTTATTCATCAACTAACTGATTACATGCAATGTGCTGGGCTGTAAGGCCTTCCTAGTTATGGCCAATTACAATGCAAGTAATAGTCTACAAGATCACAAGGGATCCAACACACTTCTCCTCAACTAGCCTAGGTCTGCAACACAACAAGACACTAGTAGGCACTCCAAGAAAGATCTAAACTCGTACTTGAACTTCCAAGAAATCTTTCTACTACCTAAGCCCATAGGCTACTAACTCTACTTGATCTAATATGAACTCCAGATTGATGCCTAAACAACTACCCAAATATCTCCTTAAATACTAATCCAAGCCACAAGTTGACTAGATGAAATAATTAAATCCCAAAAGCCAGTCGGCTCCCAAATATACAAATATTAAATGCCAAACATCAATCAGCTTACAAATATCTTCACCAATATTTAATTCACCAAGTCAGCCTCTAGATCCACATCTGATAATGCAATGTGCCAAATTTAGGTCCCCACATGTCCAATGGTCAATCCATAACTTGAGGAACACAACCCAGATTAAATGCATCAGTCAGCCAAGCCAAATCTCCAAGTACAATCGTCAGTAAGCCAAACTATCGAGCATCAAGAAATACACTAAGCATTAGGAAATACATTGAGCATCCACTCCAACCAAGCTCTCCAAGCATTACCAAGCACCAACAATGTCGACCGAGCACCAGAAGTGCCAAGTCTCCTTCAATGATCGAGCTCCCTTCTGTGACTGAGTCCTCCAGTGACCGAGCCACTTCAACAACCAAGAAATGGGCATAAACATCAAGACCTCATCGGTAACCAAGCACTGAACAACAAACCACCAAGTCACCGAGTGACCATCATCCACGAAGATCCACTAGAACTTCCAACTAAGAATCACCACCAAGACCACTGAGCTCCATCGGTGAAGCCTAATAAACTTTGACCACGAATTGCCATCAAATATTGAGAAATGCCAGTCTTCTACTGAGATTACTAGTCAAGTAACTGAACTCCACTAGACAATTACTGAGACTACCAAATCTTCAGGCATCAAGAAATAAGCCAAGATGCCACTGCATCAGACTCCTAGGGTACAAAGAAAAGTGTGTCCCACACTTTCTCATGAAAGGGAACATCTAAAAACCACCAACTCCACTTCATCTTCACCAAAGGTTTCCATTCCATCACAGGAAAGAGAACCAATCTGCAACTCAACCAATCAGCATGTCCACCATCCTAAACAAAGTGAGCCTTCAATCCATCACCAAGGATCAAGGAAGAATTCCATCTCATAATCTCATCACCAAACTTATCACTATCAACCAGCAACTCAAGTCCACAACTAGCAAACAATATCAGCACCACAACACTGAACAAAAGTAATCTGGTAACACCAACATCATTGAGGTTTTCAACAATAGGTAATTCCATGCCAACAACAATCTGATCAAGCACAACCGATGCTCTACAATTTCCATGTCAAGCACAATCGACTAAACATGAAAACCAATCTTCTCACTAGCCTCAACAAGATCAACAATGTTGTCGGTAATCACATGTAATGCAGCAACAAGCACAAGTTGCTCTATAGGTTTGATGTCAGACTCTGCCAACCGACCATCAAAACCAATTTTGCATACCTCTTCAACCTTCGAACTATCACTGGAAACCTTTTCAAGATGTCTTCTCTCACGAACTAGTCTACGAACCAACCAAACAACTTTCCTCCAAATCGGCATGCTCCAACTCTAGTAAGCTTTACAAAGCTCAACAACACTTTCTCTCACAAGGTTCTTAACTCAGTTCTCCACGCAGTTCAGCAAATCTACTTCCAATCGAGAAAACCTCTCAGAAATCACATCACCAAGGTCCAATCCTCTCGGAGACATCTCCAAAGATCTTCAAAAACCTTATGCAACAAACCCTAACACCAACCACCTTGTGACAACCTCCAAGTTTTATGCAAGTCAAATCATAACTTGCCACCTTACATGAACAACTAGGCATGATTTCACAATTTTAATGTCACAAATCTGCAACTCAGATTGCGCACAATCTCTTCACCAACAAGATCAACTTTGCAAGATCAGCCTTGCTAGGTCAACCTTCTGCTCCAACAAGATCAAACCTCTCACTCTAATAGGAACAAACCTTCACTCTGATACCACCTAATGTATTCAAGGATGGAGGATCCAATTAAGGACTATCCAAACTTGCAACCAACACTAGCATAGCAGAATTACAAAAAAACAAAACAAAATCTATAGGAAAATAGATGTCTTTATTCATCAACTAACTGATTACATGAAATGTGTCGGGCTGTAAGGCCTTCCCAATTATGGCCAATTACAATGCAAGTAATATTCTACAAGATCATAAGGGATCCAACACACTTCTCCTCAGCTAGCCCAGGTCTACAACACAACAAGACACTGGTAGGCACTCCAAGAAAGATCTAAACCCATACTTGAACTTCCAAGAAATCTTTCTGCTACCTAAGCCTGCAGGCTACTAAATCTACTTGATCTAATTTGAACTCCAGATCGATGCCTAAAAAACTACCCAAACATCTCCTTAAATACTAATCCAAGCCACAAGTCAGCTAGATGAAATAATTAAATCCCAAAAGCCAGTCAGCTCCCAAAAATACAAATATTAAATGCCAAACATCAGTCAGCTTACAAATATCTTCACCTATATTTAATTCACCAAGTCAACCTCCAGATCCACATAGGATAATACAACATGCCAGATCTAGGTCCCTACACATCCAATGGTCAATCCATAACTCAAAGAACATGACCCAGATTAAATGCATCAGTCGACCAAGCCAAATCTCCAAGTACAACCATTGGTAAGCCAAACTACCGAGCGTCAGGAAATACACTGAGCATCCACACCAACCAAGCTCTCCAAGCATTACCAAGCACCAACAATGTCAACTGAGCACCACAAACATTTTCAAGCACCAGAAGTACCAAGTCTCCTTCAATGACCAAGCTCCCTTCAGCGACCGAGCCACTTCAACAATCAAGCAACAGGCATAAACACTAAGACCTCATCGGTAACCAAGCACTGAGCAACAAACCACCAAGTCACTATGTGAACATCATCCATGGAGATCCACTAGAACTTCCAACTAAGAATCACCACCAAGACCACTGAGCTCCATCGGTGAAGCCTAACAAACTTTGACTGAGAATCACCATCAAAGACTGAGAAATGCTAGTCTTCTACCGAGATTACTAGCCAAGTAACCGAACTCCACCAGATAGTTACTGAGACTTCCAAAATCTTCAGGCATGGAGCAATAAGTCAGGATGCCACTGCATCACAACTCCTAATAGGGTTAAGGATCTTCTAACAAGGATCATAATATACTAGTGCAGATTATTAATGGGTGTCAATTCCCACTGAGGTTTTTACCTATTTGGGTTTCCCTGTAACTAAAATATTGGTGTTGTGTTCAAGTGTTCTTTCATTGTGTTTATACTTTATGTTTAAGTATACTTAATTGGATAAAGAATTGAAACTTGTAGATAATTGATTCACCCCCCCCCCCCCCCTCTCTCACTTATCTCTCAAGACTATTCCTAACAATATGGTCATATTGTTAAAAATGATTTATTTAAATACTTCAAGATAATGCAATAATATATGGTTATATGTTGTGTATGATGTACCACATCTTGCTATGCATTTTTCCTATTGGTGTTGGTACGAAGTGATACTGAGTCGTAGTCACTTACTTGCAAGATCCACACGGTGTCTCGTTATCCTTCATTATGATTATCTGTGTTATATGTGATTCGGTTATTTATATATTATGAAAAGTTGCACTTGATGTACATGTTACTGAATAGGTATCAGACACATTCACCCTCAGTTGTAGGGATTGAGTGTGTGTCTATATTCCTGGTAGTGGCACAGGAGATAGTAGTTCTAACCTTTCATACTAAGTCAATATTATCCTTGTTTAGATGATGTATCCAAAATTTATTACTATATTACTCCCTCTGGTATAAGTTGGTAAATCCAGAATTCATATTGCATATTGTGAGAGACCAGTTGTGTGTTTGTGCATTAGAGTCTCTCAATTGTCACAGAAGATGATTTAATTAATAATGTTATTTTTAATTATTATTAAGTATTTTATATTTTTTGATAATTTTATCATAGTGCTATTCCATTTAATTAGAATTGGATAAATTTATCCAAATTGAGTTCGGGGTGAATTTGGGGTTCTAATTTTTTTTAATTTAAGTTATTGTTTTATCCTTTTTTATTTTAAGTGGAAAAAGTGACTTATAATGGAAAAATTAGAACTCATTTTCACACACTTATTTTTTGGAGAGCAAAAAATTGTTCAAACCCTCTTGTAAGTAATTTGGGAATTTTTTCATTGAGAACTATCTGTTTTTTGGATTTGAGCACGAAGCAGCTCATTGGAATCATGGCAGGATTGCTACACTATGTTGAAATTTTCACCTTCTTTCATGCCATATTTATTTCTTCCCTTTCATTTTGGATTTCTCCTCTTGCTGCAAGATAGGGCTTTCTATATCTTTTGTTTTAATTCATTTTTTTCCTTGAAGTAAATTGGAGTAGTTTAGTGGGATGAAAATAGACATTTTCCTACAATCTCATCTATTTCTTTCACTCGATTGGGTTTGTATGAATATATGTATGCTTGCATTTTGGATAAATGAAGTAAAATAGTATTATGCTCCCTAAATTTTTACAAATAGTAAAAATGAGAATTTTATGTTAAAAGAGGGGTGGTTGGCACTTTTAGAACCAAAGGGTATATTTAGAATTTTGATTTTTGAAAATTGAAAATTGCAGCTATCTTAATGAAGTTTATGAGAGTTTATGGTTTTACATTTTGAATTCATATTATTTTGTTGAATGATATAATTATATAATATAATTTCTTACTTGATTCAATTTGAGTTCATTCTCATATAGTTATGGTAATTTGAAGATTGCATGTGAATAGTGAGATAAAAATGCAAATGTGATAATTTATTGTGAATAACAGAACTTCATTGTGAAACCAGAATTGAAATATTATTTGAAAAGTATGTTGTTGGGTAGATTTAGACCAATGGGTTTTAATTCTGTAGCCTCAATCCAAATTTGATTTTTGGACTTTTTTATTAATCGCATTGTTTTGTGTGTTGTCCAGAACCTATCATTTGTCATGTTATGCATGAATTAGATTTTGATATAAGTTGTCTTTTCTACAAAGAATATGATTGACAAATCAGAATGGTTATATGACATTCTGGGTATTTTTATATTTTGGCCTGAAAGTAACCTTTCAAGTTAAAATGCTTATTTTTAGAAACCTTATCGAATTTTGCCAGAAATTGGTATTTTTATATTTTGAGCTCTTTGCTCAATATTTGGGTAGTAGATATGTCATGAAACATGTAAAAATGTTTATTTATCGGATCATCTTGAGATTTGTGCCCTTGGCGATGTGGCCAATAAGGCGTGTGATATGCAATCTTCTTGCTTCAAGTGTTTGTTTTTTATGTTGGTATAATTTTACCTTTGTTATTATTTTTACTTATGCCCTTTTGATGGTACACCTCATGCTTGAGAATGAACTCTCATGTAGTATGTGGATGTAGGGTGTTGAAACCACATCCAAAATATAGTTGAGTTATGCTTTTATGCTGAGTTTTGAGGGACCCGTACCCTTGGTATTAAGATCAATTATGTTTACTTAATCCATATGATATTTATGACTTTTTGAGTTCTTTTGATTTATGTCTTGTTGCATCTTTTTTTTGGAAGTGCTTCATCATTGTGATGAGATGGCCTTTTTAGTACTAAGTAGTGACCCTGTTGTTCTATGGATGTGCTTGGTATGTACCTTGGATGTTGGTCCACATATTGAGTGTTCTCCACATTGTGATGTATTTGTACTTATGTATATAGTATTAGGTCATAGTACTCTCCAATGAGTTATGCATTGTTTGGCATGTGTGTTAGCCATCTCCTTATTTGCGTGTTTTCCTTATGTTTGTGATCGGACTACTATCTCCACAAGCACAAGGGTTGGGCCTATGGGTACCATATGGTTGGGAGGCATTGCTAACTATACCACTGCTTGAGACTAGTGTATAGAGACAGACTTCCTACAAATTTTGCACTTAGAGCTTGAGAGCTCATTTCTCTTGTTGCATTGTATATGTAAGTATATTTACCTTTGATTATGTTTACTCTTGATCATGAGTGTTTATGCTCTTTATGTTATTGTTCTTCTTATGATGATCAGAATATGTATCTGAAATGTTAGAAGATCTAGATGTTGAATTAGATGTATTTTATGTTTTTAATGTATTTGAGTTCTTATGTCCTCAATATACATATTTCTGGCACTCCCCAGTGTGGAGTTTTTTCTTGCCTCACTACTACATTTGACCTCATTTTTCTACCAAAATTTTTGACCATCAATTAAAAAGGTTTAGGTTGGTCAAATTATAGAAGGAAAACTTCCTTCTTTTTTAATCCATGCCCGTGTTGGTCAAAATTTTGACCAGTACCATGTAGGTTGAAATTTCAACCAACACGAGCATAACTTTACAAAGAAAAAAGATTATGTATCTCATTTCATTATTTGGTTTTAACTTGGAGCACATGAAGGAGTTGGAGCCTACGATTGTTTGAACTATTATTTGGTGAGAGTGTTAGGAGGACCGCCTACCTACAAGGGTTGCCACTGTGATTTGGTGTAAAAGGAGGACCGCCTATAAGGATTTCCTTACTCTACATTTGTCTGGTATTGTTTCATGCATCTATTCTATTGGTACTTGTTGGTTACCTACTCAGGGCCATGAGAAATGTGCCAGGGCATCATGTATTGGGTATTTGCTAGCACATTTTTTATCACTATTTATATATATTTGATTCAGAGATGAACTTGCAAAACCCTAAATTTCTTAATCACCACATCATGTTACACTGTAAATGTACTAGTGTTAGGTTTATGATTGCTACACATCCTTCAATATTGATCATGTTCTTTGTATTCATGTTGTCATAGTGAACAAGTATGCAATACAGTGAACAAGTAGTGTTTGCTCATTTCTTTCAACACTCCTAGTGCTGATTACTAGTTAGCCCGTGAGTTTTCCATGGTGTCTATGCTATGTTTATTGCTATACTTGTGCCATGTTAATACTGTTATGGTATCTTGTTTGTTGTCCCTTTCTCTGCTCATAAACATCCAAGGAGTTAGACTCTTGGCATCATAGACCCTATGTCTACTCACTGGTCTTACTCACCCAAAGCCCATGAATTTTTCATCATTCTTATTTTTCGTTTACCACATGGTACTGTGTGATGGTTTTATGCATTAAACCTGATGTTGACATATGTGGCATTGTAGAGATTCTTCTTTACATATGTGATTCCTGACTTAATTAAATTTGTGTGATATGAGTATGTCTCATGACTTAAATGAATTCATACTTATGTGCTACATACATTCAGGTATGCTCCGTGTCTTGGGTGAATTCATGTGTATTCATGGATATACTTCACATCTTCAGAGAATTTATATGTTGCTCCATGTTTGATTTGTGTTAGCATGATTACTTCATAGATGTGCATGCCTTATGTTTGAAGTGTTTTCACAAGTATTCTTAGTATGAAATATTTATAATTGCTTTAGAAGACAACTGCAACTTGTCTTATCCTTCACCAAGTCTTTACTATCAGATCATAATAAGGGACAAAACATATATGGTAATATCAAGTGATGGGAAAAGTACTATAAATAGGTCTAGATATGATCATTTAATAGTTTCTCAAGGACAAGAAAATTTGGGAGGGTGGACTGTCATAAGTCATAATCAAGATAGCATTAGGATGGGTTATAATCATTTACTCATTGATTCATGGATAACATATCACTTTTTTTTACCGTTGAGTGTCCTTTATATAGAATATGTGGTCTCTAAGGCACCATTTGTATTCAATTTATATGTTCTAAGGAGAGTAGAAATGAAGATAAGATTCAAGATCATGCAAAAAAAAGAACTAAAATGAACCTTATGATAATCAAGATTGATATACATGAGAGTGTGCTTCAAGCTCCAATTCCTTTCCACATCAATTTTTGGCTTGTTTGAGAAACCATATAGCATAGGACCACCCTATTTCTCATCAGTTGTTACCTAAAAATGAGTAAGTTTAATTACTATTCTAAGCCTACCACCTCCTAACTAAAAAATGACAAGTTTTTATTACCATGCTTTCAAGCTTAACTTTTTCCAAACACCAAAAATTTCAAAAAAACATCAACCAACTCAAGATATGCCTTCCACTGATTAAAGAAAAGTGCAATGGATTCACACAATAGTAATGAATGTAAACTATTTTCAAGTAATGAAAATGTAAATTCATTGGTAATTTGCCAATCACTACCCGTGAGGGTACAGTCTGACTATTCTATTGAAAAACATTTTTTTTATGGTTGATATGGATCCAAATGATTGCTAGGGCATGGTGTTGCATGTCATTGGAGTTATGAATAGTTTTGTGCAAGTTTGAAATCATTTTTGGGTCCTCTAAACATGACTGTCCCTATATAGTCAGGGTATACACCAGTCAGATTAGATAGATGCAAAGATTGGACTTGAGATTTTTTCCTTTTCGTGCATAATGAGTATGTTAGAATGGTTGTTTTTTATCAAGTTGAATCCATTCATGAGTGTCTAAGGGTGTAGAGGAAGTTGGTATGATGAAACAAAACCAACAGTGACTGTTTGTGCACAGTGCACTAATGAAATACCATGAGGATAGGGTAATGAGATAATACTTAATGTTTTCCATGAATGGAAGGGTGTTGTGAAGGATGGATTGTCATTATGTTATGTGTTTCAAATGTTCTTGAATGTAGGGTAGACAGTGAAGTGGAAGAACATTCTCAGATTGCTTGGATAGCCCAGTTTAAGGGTCACTAGAATATGTCATCAATGATGATAGCATTCATTATAGTTGCAAGAACTCTTGTAATTGCCCAAATGCTATTTCATACTTCTCTTATATAATACTATATACCACTGTAATACCCCAAAAATGGTCTATAGGTTCATTAACCTCCTCCATCTTCAAATCAAATGAAATCGATACAAAAGTCCTAACCTAAGGCACATCTGCACATTATCAAATTTAATTGATTATCCTAAATTCTGCATTGGGGAATATTCCTAGAAATATTCCTAATTTATCATAATTATTCTTAATTTAATAATTATTTGGTGATAAATCTTATTTATCGTATAGTTTGATTAATTGAATATTCTGAATATTTAATTAATTGGATTTAATACTGCCACTTAATTATTTAATTACATTTATTCCTAAATTGTATTATTTAATTTTGACAATAAATCAAATATCTTATGACTAATTGATTAAATTCCTATTTAATTAATTAAAGTCAGTTGTCAATATTTAATAATATAGTATTTGAATAAAAGTTTGATTTAATAATTGATTAACCCATAAATCAATTGTTTTAATTTTAAAATCAGTTAAGTTGAGAATAAATCACTTTATTTTTAAAATTAATTCATATTAAATCATGCACAATCAGAAAAATAGTCAACTTTAAAACAACTGCTAATTTCAATTTGTTAACTTTCTAAACTCAACATCTAATGATGAGTTAAAAAAGAGAACTAAAACTCTATTTTGAGATAAAAACTATTTTTGCATGATTTTATGAGTTTATTTATTCTTAATTTCTTGTTAACTCAAAAATCAACCTGAGTTTATCAAGAGTGATTTATAGTTTTTCTCCTACATCATCAAAGTCTTGGATTTCTATAAAATCAAGGCTCAGCTCTTCACAATAAACACTCGAATTTGCACAATTACTCTAGCAAATTGGTGATTGAAGGATTAAGCACTTCTGACAGGTGATTTGTGAGATCTTTCATAGTTGGTCATAGTTTCATATTTTTCATATCATAGCTTTGCATTCATAGTTTTCATAGCATTCTTAGATTAAATCTGCATTCAATTTCATTCATATAGCTTAGATTCATACCGTTTCTCATATTATTGCATAGAAAATACAAAAATATAGAATAATTTGCATTCATATAATCTTTCATTCTTTTGCATCCAAATCCTTCGTTTAGGTGTTGCATTGTCATTGATCTTGATTTCAATCTGAGAACATCATACTCACACCTACTAGAAGGCAATAAATCACCTGGTTAGCACAGTTTCAATTATTTGCAAGATTTCAATTTTTTCTAACCTCTAATGTTTTACTAAAGTGTTGTGTCTATAGCTAGGTACAAAATTCACACACACATTTCTAGCACCCACCGTGGGTCCCTAAAACAAGTTTCCCTTTATTTCTATCAATTTTCTATCTTTTTTCTATCAAAACTATGATTTTTTATTTTTTGTCTATACTTCTGTACATCTCTGTATGGATTCTTGTGCAATATTTTCATCGCACCATGTGAAGTTTTGCATCCAGAGACTCAAAATTGACAAATTTGTACTTTCAGATTATTGATTTCTAACACTTACTATTTGTTGTTGATTTGTCTTGATTTTGTACTTTCGGATGTGTGCTAAATTTTGGATTGCACAGCATTGGACCTGAGGTATTCTTCTCAAGCTGATAATATTTTGATTTGGATTAAAATAAACTCTCACATGTTAAGCTTGTGTGACTTTTCTTGCTTTCATATCATAGACTTCATTTTGGGCTATAAAATGAACATAGATTTCCTTTCTACATATCTGTTACACATAGTAAATAGGCCCTATGAACACTATTTGCAAATAATCTTGAGAGATTGAGCTTCTTTCACTTGTTCATGCATGCGAAGCTCTTCTTGATGAAGGATCCCCTTGTAAGTAGGGAAGGTACTGAGAGAGTCTCACGCTCTACTAGATTTGTGCATCTTCAACTTTTGATTGATGCATTCTCTCTCCAGAGAGGTTGATAGATCATAATCGGTTGACATCATAGATCTTTGTGAGATAATCTTAGTCTTAGCATATCTGATTAATCTACCTCCTTTGTTTTGGTTAAAAGTGAAAAGGCTAGAGGACTATGCTCTACTCCCTTTTTAGGTAGTATCAGAAACTTAGATCCTTGAATCTGGAACCAGTCCCCCTGTGGTATCTTTTGTGAGTCACCTTTAGAGATGGTTAACCATAGTGGACATTCCCCTAATTGGTTCAACCACGTGGATGGAACCTCAAGTGGTAGTAGCCTTTTTTGTCATGGTAGTAGCAGCCACTATATAAATGTCCTTGTGGAAGAAATCTTCACAGGTGTGGTCTCTTGTTGGGCTATCAGATCTCCCTAGTAGCTCCTGATTGATTAATTTCTTGAGCTATGTCAAAACCTCAGTGCACCTAGATTGCAGTTTGCCCTCTTGAGATCACAAAAGTTGTAGAGTTAGACCATTACTACAAACTCTAGTGAGGCCAATTTTTCATTTTCTAGGAATCTGTGCATTATTGAAAAACTTTTCAGAACATACACAAGTAGTATTTCTAGGGATTAGCACAATAAGTCACTATTTCTTGTTCATGTGCAAGGTTTCTTTTACCCTCGTTCATTGTTTTCAGATGATTGCTTGCTCCCCCTGCTTCCTATTTTGTGTACTTGATATTTACTTCAATTACTTGAGATGAACTATTACATGAATCTTCAAAACTAGGTAGAAAAATTTGCAAACAATCTGATACTAAAACACTAAAAGATTGCAAAATCTAAGCAAAAATCCTTTTCTAGTGTGAGAACTGAATATTCTGTTAGAGAACAACTAGCACTATGCCTCAAAATCTATGTCTCAAAATCTATGCCTTGAAAACTATGCAAAACTGTTAAACTATGTTCTTTTATCACATGATATTTCAGCTTTTTAAGCATTCTTTCATGTGAGACAACACATTCTTGCATGTAGCCTGGTACTTCTTCGCGCGGGGCAGCATTCTCTCACACGAACCTGTCCTGAAATTTTCAAAATAGAGAGCATGTCTAGAGTTGAGAAACAAATCTTGGAATTTGTCAAACAAATCATTGTGTCAAAAATAGAGTAGAGCCTATAAAGAATCCATTCATTTTCCTAAAGTGGTCTCTTGAGTCTGATTTAGCTGTCTGATTTATCGATTTGAATCTTTTTCATCTTGTGTCAAAATTATCTTCAAATTCAGTCTTTTTCTTAAATGGCTAAGTGTTGTCAGTTCATGTCCACCATCTATTAGGCATCTACCCACACTACTATGGTGCAAAATCCTTCACTTACATCTGATCTAATCTTTAATCACTTCAATCTTGACAAGGTTGCATCATTCGATCTTCTTGAATTAGATCTTTCTTTAGCTATCTTCATCGTTATTTTTGCTTCACCCAAGGTTAATTGTGGAAACTAGAGCTTCCTCACATAAGAAATCTGGAGAACTCAATACAATCCCTTTGACTACTCACAAGGGTCCAACTCTTGAGCAACTCTACAATTCTAGTCTTTACAAAGACGACGGTCTTGGCAATTTTTGATTGAAAATTGGTTACATACCCCCTCCATCAACTCACGGAGGTAATCAACAAACCCCTCCTCAATCAAATCCAAGGAGTCCTAAAACTCCTAACATGTCTCATAGAGGGACACATCATGGATCTCAAGGACATCACTCTCAACATGGTGTGGATCAAGAACCCACACCTTTTGAAATCACTAGATATCAAAGTGATGATGACTTCAAGAGAATGATGAGGCATTTCTTGAAAGAAGATAGAGAGGCATACTTTCTAGAGTTAGATCATCAAGGAGCTAAACTTCCTCCAAACTTTAATGTTGAAGATATCATTACACATGAGGAAGAAACCCCTATCATGGCTATGATGAAACAAATGCATGTCATGCAAGTCAAACTTAACAAACTTGAAAAATAAAAGGAACCTAAAGAGTTCTCCATGGAGGCTCTATGCCCTTTTCCATTTGATAAAGACTTGTACATGCCACCATTCCCTAAAAGAGTGGAGATGCCTAAATATGATAAGTATGATGGAAACTCTGATTTGCAAGATCATGTCAGAGAATTTTGTACTCAATATATGGAGTTCATGTATGAACCAACTTACTTAATGCATCTTTTCCTTCGATCTCTAGGAGGAGCAGCTATTCATTGGTTCTCTAGAATGCCTCCAACTATCAAAACATTTGAGGAGTTAATCAAACTATTCTATCAACAATAATCCTACAATATTCAACATCTGGTCACCATGATCGACATCTACAATCTGAAAGAATATCTAGGAGAACCATTCCTGACATTTCTCAAGAGATGGAGGAAGAAATTTTCTCTATATGCTAGACCCATTCTAGAAACTGAGAAATTGGAAATCTTCATCAATAATCTTGTTCCAAAAATAAACTACCCTTTACAAATTCAAAATCATACATCCTTTGATAAGATGGTAGATAATGCGATCAAAATTGAGAAAGTACTTGTGCAAAAAGGAGACATCACACTTCAAAAGGAAAAGTATGAATCTAGATCTAGTTCTAAGAACAAAAACAAAAACTAGAACAAGAATAAAGGCCTCATCATAGATGGTGTTGTTGATACTATCTGTGCCCCATCCAAGGCACCCACTTTCAATCTCACTATTGGCACCAAAGCCATCAAAGCTTCTGAAGCTAGAACATCTAAATCTAACAAAAATTCATTTGATTATAGACCTTGGGCCACAGATCCTAACCGCAAATTCACTCCTCTTGGAGAATCCTTGGAATCTTCCATGAAAACTCTATTGGCAAAAAAAATCATCTACTTGCTTGGGATAAAATTCTTTGATCCTAAACCTAAACTGAAATGGTGGAGAGAGAATGATTTCTGTGACTTCCATCACAATAAAGGTCACGAGACTAATAACTACATTCGCTTGAAGCACATCATACAAGACAAAATTGATAATGGATAAATCATGATTGACAATAATAAGAGCAATAATGATCATATAGCATTCACATAACCATTTCCTAAACATGGTAAAGAAGACTTCTTCTCAGCCTAATATGGGTGCTAAAGTCAATTATGCCTACTCTAGAAACAATGTTGTTATCAATATGGTTGAACCATGTCCATCTAAGCATTGCAATGTCATCACTATTGTATGAAGAGATAGAGAAAATCAATCAGCTAACGTAGTTACTCGATCACAAGCTCAACCACATCTACCAGGAAAAATCCCAAATTCATCCAATGTCCCTAAGATGTCTTTCAATCTTTCATCTACTTCTAAACAGAAGGCCGCATCTAAATCTTCAAATCCTAAAGACACTAGGCCTACTTCATACAGTATTGTCCAACAACTCTAACATACAAATGCAAAAATCTTCATATTTGAGTTTCTTTGGATATCTCTAGCTCATAGAGCCATTCTAGACAAAGCTCTACTCGGATCCAATGTTCCTAACAACCTTGATTTAGACAGATTCCAGACTATGGTTGGTCATCTTACGTCTCCATAGTATATCTCCTTTTCAGAGGAAGATGATAACTCCTTAAGTCATCTACATAATCAGCCCTTACATATTGAAGTCTTGATCCAAAACCATCACGTCAAACGTGTGTTGATAGATGGGGGTGCTAGCGTAAACATTTGTTCTTTCAGCTTGATCACACAACTAGGATTTTTAGAAATGGCTATTGATCCTAGAAAGAAGATAACTATCAAAGCATATGATGAGCAAGAAAGATCTTCCAAAGGCACCATTGTCTTACCTATCAAAATAGGTCCATTAATCAGAGATACTACATGTCAAGTTCTTGATCTACCATTGGCTTACAAAATCCTTCTAGGGAGACCCTGGATACATGAAATGAAAGCTATTCCTTCTACATACCATCAATGTTTGAAATTTCCTTATGAAGGAGTAGAGGTAACCATTCATGCTGACATATCTACAACTTGCAATGCATCAAAGGAAAGTGTTGATAAACTTGTTCCCAATAACAAAGAATCTTCTACCAAGCAAGTTGACATTGCCTCAACATCCAAGATGGAAGACATTGTAAAGGAAGTTATGATCAAAGAAAATGGTATGGGAGAATATACTATAGAGCTAGTCTTATCTTTGACATCTCTCCCTATCTCACCTAAGTCTTATCGACAAACTCTAAAATAGTCTAAAAAGGAGTCTAAAGAACCTCTTGAGGCATATAAAGGAAATTTTGTTGCAGAACAAGTGTCCAAACAAGATTTTGAAGAGGATGAAGATGTGCTTGCATGGATATACAAAGATGGATCTGAATCTCAAAGTATTCAAAAATGTGACTCTAAAACATAGAAGATCCCTTCTAAGTCATATGGACCGGGGGATAAATTGATCACAAAAATGGGATATATTAGAAAAGGACCTCTACAACTACAAGGGTATTCTATCACCTCTTGACCATCGTGGCTGCACAAACAAGAATACAACAAGTCTAGGACATAAGAAGAAGCCTTTATATCTTAGCAAGAACTCCCCACATGTCTTAGAATAGATTAAAGCATCCATGGTGAATCAACTAAAGGAAGAAACAACTGAACAATCTGATAGTCATGATTCAAACACCACTAATGAGCTCATTCTTTATGAGCATTTTCCTAAAGAAATAAAATACCTCCTTGAAGTAGAGGATGATCCAATCAAAAGGATTAATGTAGTAGAAACACAAGAACCTAATATAGAACAAGAGACAGTTGGACCACAAGAACCAGCTGATCTTGAAGACAATCAAATAGACAAAGAAGAAGGTGGTAGTTATTCTAAGATAGATTCCCATGATTATGAATTCAAATCAGAATCTGGGGGTAACCCTTCTTGGGGTATTCATCATGACTTTACTCATGTTCTTAAATTTCCTAGAGGCATAGATGAAGAATCTAATGACTATGAATGGGGAGTCATTCTAGAAGAAGATGAGCCTATTATAGAGAAACATGTTAATATTATTCACCAATATGCACATAGACCCAACTTAAGTCTAGAGTGAAATGATGAACTTAATGAGTCTGATCCACCGATGGTTGAAGTGGACTCCCACAATGATGTTGAACCTATTCATGAATTGAATGTTTTGAGTTGTAATATTACCTTCAAACTTGAGCATCGGGTTAGGATCAATGATGAAAGATCCATATCCATAAGCACTATCTCCCAATTTTTTCCCACTTTGACTATCCAACATCCTGACCTTCTTGACCAAACTTCCATGAATCTGAGCCAAGGTATCTTTACTTTCCCAAATGACTATGCCCTCACTTGCTACCTAAATGTAGTTGAGCCTATGAAGACTTCCATCCATGAACTAAGTGTCAACATGACAGAGTCGAACATCAAGTATCTTAGTCAAAAGAATAAAAATAAAAATAAAAATAAAAGGAGTTCTGAGGGTGAAAACCACTTTTTGGCAGTCTCAGAACCTACAAAAGTAAAAAGAAAAGATGTATCCAAAGGTGAAAACCTCTCTGAGGTGCCTAAGGATGAGATATTTGATGTCCTTCCAAGTCATTTATAGGATAGATGTCTAGTTCTAATTGAACCCACTCAATCTATCAACTTGGGAATAGCAGAGGAACCACAGTTGATCCATGTAGCACAATCCTTATTAGAAGAAGAAAAGAAAAAATTTACTACATTCCTAAGAGAAAAGAAGATCAAATTTGCATGGAAATATTCAAATATGCCAGGGTTGGATCCTAATCTTATAATGCACCATTTATCTATAGCTCCAGGGGTCAAACCTATTAAACAAAAATTAAGAAAGATGCATCCACATGTTGCACTCTTGGTCAAAGCTGAATTAGAGAAACTACTAAAATCTGGATTCATCTGTGTTATTGACTATGCCAAATGGATCTCAAATATTGTACCTATTTCAAAACTAGACAAATCTATAAGAGTATGCACAAACTTTAGAGATGTGAACAAATCATGCCCTAAGGATGATTTTCCACTACTTAACATTGATATGATAGTGGACATAACTACAGGCTTTGAGATGTATTCTTTAATGGATGGTTTTTTTGGATATAATCAAATCAAAATTGCTCCAGAGGATCAAGAGAAAACTACTTTCACATGTGCGTGGGGTACCTTTTGTTGGAATATCATGCCATTTGGGCTTTAAAATGCTTGTGCTACATATCAAAGAGCTATGACATCTATTTTTCATGACATGATGCATCAAACTATGGAAGATTATGTTGATGATACTTTGGAAAAATATATGATAAGATCTCACCATCTGAATGATTTGAGCAAGATACTAGACAAAATGGAAAAATTTAGTCTCAGACCAAATCCTAAGAAGTGTGCTTTTGATGTCACTTTTGGAAAGCTCTTAGGATACATAGTTTCAAAGAAGGGCATTGAAGTTGATCTAGCTAAAGTAAAGGCTATCATGGAGATGCAACCCCCGAAGAATATTAGTCAAATGAGAACATTAAAAGGGAGAGTACAATCTATCAAGTGTTTCATATCATAGCTTGCGGATATCTCATAGAATTTTACAAAAACTTTACATAAAGGTGTGACTTTTGCATGGAGTGAAGAATGTGAGAAGAAATTTAATCATATCAAGAAATATCTATCAAATCCTCCTATCTTGATGCCTCCTATTCAAGGAAAGCCATTGATCTTATATTTCTCCACAATAGATACATCACTGGGGGCATTTCTCGCACATGATGATGAGAATAAAAAGGAAAGAGATATATACTATATCAGTAGAACATTGGTAGCATATGAAAAGAACTATTCAATGATTGAAAAGGCTTGCCTAGCTGTGATCTTCACATCACAGAAACTGAGACATTATATGTTAGCTCATACCACTCATTTGGTAGCTAAGATTGATCCATTAAAGTACCTACTAAGAAAAGCTGCCCTCACAAGTAGGCTAGCTAAATGGGTCATGCTCTTAAGTAAATTTGACATTGAATATGTTGAAATAAAAGCTATCAAAGGACAAGTTATTGCTGATCAATTGGAAGATGCACCATTGTTTGATGATACTCCAATGCAAATGGAATTACCGAATTCCTCTATCATGAATCTTTCTTCTTGAGGATGGCAATTGATCTTTGATGGCTCCTATACACAAAATGGATCAGGAGCAGGCATATTATTTATCACTCCTCAAGGGTACTCAATACCCAAAGCATTCAAATTAAAGTTCCCTTGCACAAATAATATTTCTGAATATGAAGCCCTTCTTAATGGTATGAAACTAGTAATTGAGTGGAGAGTGACTGAGTTACACATTCATGGGGACTCCTAACTTGTTATCCATCAAGTAAATGATGTGTACCAAATGAAAGATGAAAAGCTCATTCCATACAAAAGAATCGTAGATGATCTAAAGAAGTATTTCATATCTATCACATTTGAGAAAATTCATAGAACTGAGAACAAGGCTGCTAATGCAATAGCAATGCTATCTACTTTATTACAGTAGCCTGAACATGAGCTATGCTATGAGTTCCTAGTGGAAGCACTATCTTATCCCGCATATGATTCCCCCAAAACCCACATGATTTGCACTATTGTTGGTCATGATTCATCTCGATACAAAAACCTTTTCTCCTATTTCCAAGACCAAATCATTCTTGATACCTTCAATCACCATGAGAAATGATACCTTATCCACAATGCATCCCAGTATGTCATCATTGGTCACGATCTGTACAAATGAGGTCTAGATAGTACACTATTTAGATGTTTAGAATAGGAAGAGTCTCAACGTGCATTAGAGGAAGTCCATGAAGGTATTTTTGGATCACACTCAAATGGTTCAACACTAGCTCAAAAGCTTATTAGGGCTGGGTACTATTGGCCTAAAATGGAGAAAGATTCAATCAAGTTTGCTAAGAACTATCAAAAGTGTCAAGTACATGGTAACTTAATTCATGCACCAAGGAGAGATCTAATTCCCTTTACTACACAATGGCCTTTTCACCAAAGGGCATTTGATCTTATAGGATCCATACATCATCATTCTTCTAATGGACATACCCATATCATAATAGCTACAAACTATTTTACAAAATGGGTAGAAGCAGTTCCCTTGACTCAAGCAACTGGAAAGAAAATTTCTATGTTCATTCTAAACTACATCATATGTTGGTATGGTATTCCACACTCTACAATCATAGATAATGGTGGACAATTCAAGAATGGAGACTTAGATGATCTATGTGTCAAATTCAAGATTACACAACATTGGTCATATATCTACTATCCTCAAGGGAATGGACAAGCAGAGGCTTCTAACAAGAATCTATTGAAAAGCTTTCACTGTACAGTTAATAAGATAGGAAGAGACTAGCATCTAATGATCAATCTAGCTCTATGGGCCTATAGAACAAGTATCAGAATGCCCACTAGGACTACACCATTTGCTTTAGTTTATGGGTCTAAAGTGGTACTGCCTATTGAGGTTGAAATCCCATCACTAAGAATCTGAATGCATGGTATAGTAATTGATGATGACTACAGAGTGTCTAGGTTGCAAGAACTTTAACTACTAGATGAGCACAGACAAGTAGTGTATGATCATCTTGGGGTGTATCATAAAATAATTTCTAGAGGCTACAACAAGAAAGTCAAACATAGAGAATTTCAATTTGGCAATCTAGTCTTGAGAGAGAATCCTAAAAATCAATCACATAGAGAATGCAAGGGGAAGTTTGAACCCAACTGGCTGGGTCCTTTTTTTATCACTGCTACTTTTGGCTCTAGAGCTTATCACCTCTCAATAACTGAAGGAGAATAGCTCTGAGAACCAATCAACATTCTCCATTTGAAGAAATTCTATGCCTAAGGCATTCAGTCACTAATACATTTGGGGGCATTTTGCGACGGCTATGTGTCGCAATTGCGACAGCTATGTGTCACAATAGCAACACCCATAGACGTCGCTGTTTTTTAGTCGCAAATTGCGACGTCTATGGGTAGCCGTCACAATTGTGACACATATCCTGTCGCAATGTGACTAAGATTTGTTAGCGGCATGGGCGTTGCCCCCCCATCGCATGGCTTCGGAGGGCTGTCGCAATCGCGATGGACCTCCCAAGCAACTGTGACGGGCACCTGCATCGCATTGCGACGGGTTGCCGTCGCAATTGCGACGCCCATGGGTGGATTAAAAAAAAAAAAATTATTTAATACATTTCTAATGAACCACATTAATGCTTTTTTCTTTCAACAAATGAGGACAGCCACTGTAAAGACAACATGATAATGTACACTCACTGTAAGGACAGTCACAAATGAGGACATCTCACAGTGACTGTCCCTAGTGTAATTGCCACTTGAATGTATTGCTATTCAGCCACATTAATGCTTTTATTCTTCAACAAATGAGGATAGTCACTCTAAAGACAACATGATAATGTACACTCAGTGAGTGTACATTATCATGTTGTCTTTAGAGTGACTATCCTCATTTGTTGAAGAATAAAAGCATTAATGTGGCTGAATAGCAATACATTCAAGTGGCAATTACACTAGGGACAGTCACTGTGAGATGTCCTCATTTGTGACTGTCCTTACAGTGAGTGTACATTATCATGTTGTCTTTACAGTGAGTGTACATTATCATGTTGTCTTTATAGTGTCAATATATGCATTATTACTTAAACTGAAGAGTACTCTAAATAATATGTCATTGTGGAGTTCTGATTGCTTCCAATTTGATATACGCTTGTTCTACTTATGTATCCAGCATCATGTAAGAAAAGTTGATGCTTTTAAAATAGATTCATTTAGCCATGAAATGCCTGTGCATGTTACATACAAGATTCCAAGGCCCAAAACTGATTACTCATTATAATTCATGTACAGAATGATAATCAACCACAATGAGGCATGCGTAGGCGCTGCTTAGATTTTGAGGCATCAGAAGCTCGTAGAAGAAACTTGACCAATGGCTCATGGAATGCAACAAACTTATTGCCTAAAACAGGAGCATTGGTAACCACAGATGATGGTTTTGAAAAGAACACTTCACCATCAATGTCACGTGAGGGAACTGCAATTTTTGATGGCAAGTAACTTGTAGTATATAAGAGAGATGCAGGTACAGATGCTGGGAATACATTGCTAATGAACCACATTAATGCTTTTTTCCTTCAACAAATGAGGACAGTCACTTTAAAGACAACATGATAATGTACACTCACTGTAAGGATAGTCACAAATGAGGACATCTCACAGTGACTGTCCCTTGTGTAATTGCCACTTGAATGTATTGCTATTCAGCCACATTAATGCTTTTCTTCTTCAACAAATGAGGATAGTCACTCTAAAGACAACATGATAATGTACATGGGCTGTAAGTGTACATTATCATGTTGTCTTTACAGTGACTGTCCTCCTTCAAGTGGCAATTACACAAGGGACAGTCACTGTAAAGGCAACATGATAATGTAGAGAAATGTTGTCATTTGTATTTTCAACAGTGCCGAGAGAGATTCCCTCCGCGAAATCACAGCTACAATTTCTGAGTACGTTGGGTTTATTTTTCTTTTGTCATTATTATGTAATCTGGTATTCAGCTGTTACAGAGCTAAAATACCCAGAAATGAGGACATATCTATGTTGAATTTATTGTTAGCGGCTTTGGTTATTTAGAAGTTTAATTTTATTTGTTCATCTTTCAAGCACAAACATTTTGTGGACCGTAACATCTTCATTGTTTCGGGTATGCAATGAAACAGCCGTAACTTGCAACTACCTTCACGGTACTTGTGTACATTATCATGTTGTCTTTACAGTGACTGTCCTCATTCAAGTGGTAATTACACAAGGGACAGTCACTGTGAGATGTCCTCATTTGTGACAAGGACAGTCACACATGAGGACATCTCACAGTGATTGTCCCTTGTGTAATTGCCACTTGAATGTATTGCTATTCAACCACATTTATGGGCCCGTTTGGACCACAGCACACATTAGCATCTACAGAGAAGAATATCCCAGGTGTAACAAGTTGTAAGAATATACCAATAGTTCTAAGAAGTTCCCTAGCACATAGTAGCATCTACAGAGAAGAATATACAACATGAGGGCAGCCACTGTAAAGACAACATGATAATGTACACTCATTGTATGTGTACATTATCATGTTGTCTTTACAGTGACTGTCCTCATTCAAGTGGCAATTACAGAAGGGACAGTCATTGTGAGATGTCCTCATTTGTGACAAGGATAGTCACACATGAGGACATCTCACAGTGATCGATTGTCCCTTGTGTAATTGCCACTTGAATGTATTGCTATTGAACCACATTAATGCTTTTCTTCTTCAACAAATGAGGACAGTCACTCTAAAGACAACATGATAATGTACACTCATTGTAAGGACAGTCACAAATGAGGACATCTCATAGTGACTGTCCCTTGTGTAATTGCCACTTGAATTACACAAGGGACAGTCATTGTGAGATGTCCTCATTTGTGACAAGGATAGTCACACGTGAGGACATCTCACAGTGATCGATTGTCCCTTGTGTAATTGCCACTTGAATGTATTGCTATTGAACCACATTAATGCTTTTCTTCTTCAACAAATGAGGACAGTCACTCTAAAGACAACATGATAATGTACACTCACTGTAAGGACAGTCACAAATGAGGACATCTCACAGTGACTGTCCCTTGTGTGATTGCCACTTGAATGTATTGCTATTCAGCCACATTAATGTTTTTCTTCTTCAACAAATGAGGATAGTCACTCTAAAGACAACATGATAATGTACACGGGCTGTAAGTGTACATTATCATGTTGTCTTTACAGTGACTATCCTCCTTCAAGTGGCAATTACACAAGGGACAGTCACTGTAAAGGCAACATGATAATGTAGAGAAACGTTGTCATTTGTATTTTCAACAGTGCCGAGAGAGATTCCCTCCGCGAAATCACAGCTACAATTTTTGAGTATGTTGGGTTTATTTTTCTTTTGTCATTATTATGTAATCTGGTATTCAGCTGTTACAGAGCTAAAATACCCAGAAATGAGGACATATCTGTGTTGAATTTATTGTTAGCGGCTTTGGTTATTTAGAAGTTTAATTTTATTTGTTCATCTTTCAAGCACAAACATTTTGTGGACCGTAACATCTTCATTGTTTCGGGTATGCAATGAAACAGCCGTAACTTGCAACTACCTTCATGGTACTTGTGTACATTATCATGTTGTCTTTACAGTGACTGTCCTCATTCAAGTGGCAATTACACAAGGGACAGTCACTGTGAGATGTCCTCATTTGTGACAAGGACAGTCACACATGAGGACATCTCACAGTGACTGTCCCTTGTGTAATTGCCACTTGAATGTATTGCTATTCAACCACATTTATGGGCCCGTTTGGACCACAGCACACAGTAGCATCTACAGAGAAGAATATCCCAGGTGTAACAAGTTGTAAGAATATACCAACAGTTCTAAGAAGTTCCCTAGCACATAGTAGCATCTACAGAGAAGAATATACAACATGAGGGCAGCCACTGTAAAGACAACATGATAATGTACACTCATTGTATGTGTACATTATCATGTTGTCTTTACAGTGACTGTCCTCATTCAAGTGGAAATTACACAAGGGACAGTCACTGTGAGATGTCCTCATTTGTGACAAGGACAGTCACACATGAGGACATCTCACAGTGACTGTCCCTTGTGTAATTGCCACTTGAATGTATTGCTATTCAACCACATTTATGGGCCCGTTTGGACCGCGGCACATAGTAGCATCTACAGAGAAGAATATCCCAGGTGTAACAAGTTGTAAGAATATACCAACAGTTCTAAGAAGTTCCCTAGCACATAGTAGCATCTACAGAGAAGAATATGGGTCAACGAGGTTGACTTCAAAGCCATGCAATCTAATGGTAATAGTAATATCATAATTTGACATACTATCAGAAATACTTCCTAAATAGACTATTCAATCTTATAAGAGATGGATTCATGAGAACTATTATTTATGAAATATGAGTCAATGACTTTAATTAAAAAAATTACACAATCTAATTCTTGTAAAAATATCAAAATTTGACACATTGAAAATACCTTCCAAAAGTATCGTTAATTGATTAATATGAATCACTACTCATGAAATATAATTTTATAAACCTAATCTAAAAACTACACAATAAAAATCTTAATAGCAATATTGTAAGAAACTATTCCCAAAAGCAAGCCTAACAAAATTTGATGAAAATAATTTTTGTTTCACTCAACTTTGACATTCACAACTTCCTCTTTTATTATAATAAGAAAAAAAATGTCTTTTTAGATATACCTCATGAACCATACTCAAATAATCTATCATTTTTCTTCTCAAAAACATATTTGCAGAGCCTGCTTCTTTTACTTGTTTGTACTTTTATCTCTCTGATGGAAAGGGTTCCTTCAGGACACATTTTTCCAAGTTCACTGCTTGAGATATTTGAGGAGGGTTCCCCTGCTTGAGTATCCATCCAACCCATATTCGAGTAGTTCTACAATTGCACAGTCTAAATTAATAATACTGACAATTGAATGACAAATGATGATACATAGAATTGATATAAACTAATCCTAAAAACACTAAAACATTATTAATATATTTATATTTCATAAATAAAATTGATATAAAAGATTTGGAAAGATACATTAAAAAATAGAAAAACAGTAATTTATAATAGAAGGAAACTTAAATTGCTATTTAAAAAAAAAACAAGAGTCTTAAATCTTATCATTTTGTTTCATTATCATCCATAAGTACACACCTCTAGCATAATAATTATATTTTACCACCCATAAAATGAAAAAAAGATTTTCACAAGAGAAATTGAAGCTAGATTATAAAAATGAACCATCTTATTGGAAACTGGAACTGTTATCATACCCAAAAGGACTACAAAATTTCACCTTATCATACCCAGATTGTTGCTTTGCCTGGCGGAGGGAAATTTGATCAGTAAAATTGACATAGAGTATGTTGTCTCCATTGTCATGCTGGATAACAAAACACCAACTTTAATGGGCATGTACTGTCCCTTGTGTAATTGCCACTTGAATGCATTGTTATTTGATGCAATGGCATCCCTAATGAAAGCCAAAGACACCATGATTGAAGGAAGTTTCCATGAAGCCAAGGAGTCAAATCCTATCAATTGGAACATAAGATTTTCACCTTGGAGCTTTGAAGGATTGACTGGTGAAAGGTCCTTTTGATTGACAAATCAGAGTCTTTTTGAATGACAAATCAGAGTCTTTTTGAATGACAATAAATTAGAATAGGATTTTTAGATGTTTTCTTGGTTTGTAATAAATATTAAGGATTGATTTTATCTCCTTATAAACATCCACTTGTTGGACACAAGACCCCTTGGTGACTTATAAACCTTGGGCATCTTTTGAGTCCTTGGATAAAATGAGCATAGTAAGTGTTTATTAGGTGTCTTTTAGATGTTGTTAAGAAGTTTGAAGGTCCAAAATAACTTTAATAAGGTTCCTAAAGTTTCACAACACATTTTTAACCTTCTCGGCAAAGTTGTTTGCAAAGTTGTAATGCAACTTTAAAAGTTTCTTAGCAAAGTTGACATTTGTTGGATAAACTGTTCTAACCACCTAGATGGTTGAACCAACATTTGGAGAGCCTATTTTAGGCTTCAAATGGTCGAAGACAGACAGAGAACCAGTATTGTAATCATTTTGCTTTCATAAAAAATAAAAATAACCCTGTTTTAGTGCATTTCTGGTGAAAAATGAACTCTGTACGGCTGTACGGAGGGTGGTTGGATGATAAAATTTTCCTGGAAGTTGTAATAGTGACATCTGATGCTTTGGAAGTTGGTTTGATTGATTCTCTTTGTTTTATATCTAAGTTATTTCAAATTTTCTGTGCATTGTTTACAAACCCTCATTTTCAGGGTTTGACTGATGTAAAGACCTTAACTCACATTTCAACCATTGGAATTCCTTCTTCCTTGGTGGAATGAGAGTTAAGGATGTATATTTGTATATTCTAAAAGCCCTGACTACTCTGCATCACTATTGAACCACATTAATGCTTTTTTCCTTCAACAAATGAGGACAATCACTGTAAAGACAACATGATAATGTACACTCACTATAAGGATAGTCACAAATGAGGAAATCTCAGAGTGATTATCCCTTGTGTAATTTCCGCTTGAATACATTGCTATTGAACCACATTAATGCTTTTTTCCTTCAAGTGGCAATTACACAAGGGACAGTCACTGTGAGATGTCCTCATTTGTGACAAGGACAGTCACACATGAGGACATCTCACAGTGATTGTCCCTTGTGTAATTGCCACTTGAATGTATTGCTATTCAACCACATTTATGGGCCCGTTTGGACCACAGCACACAGTAGCATCTACAGAGAAGAATATCCCAGGTGTAACAAGTTGTAAGAATATACCAATAGTTCTAAGAAGTTCCCTAGCACATAGTAGCATCTACAGAGAAGAATATACAACATGAGGGCAGCCACTGTAAAGACAACATGATAATGTACACTCATTGTATGTGTACATTATCATGTTGTCTTTACAGTGACTGTCCTCATTCAAGTGGCAATTACAGAAGGGACAGTCATTGTGAGATGTCCTCATTTGTGACAAGGATAGTCACACATGAGGACATCTCACAGTGATCGATTGTCCCTTGTGTAATTGCCACTTGAATGTATTGCTATTGAACCACATTAATGCTTTTCTTCTTCAACAAATGAGGACAGTCACTCTAAAGACAACATGATAATGTACACTCATTGTAAGGACAGTCACAAATGAGGACATCTCATAGTGACTGTCCCTTGTGTAATTGCCACTTGAATTACACAAGGGACAGTCATTGTGAGATGTCCTCATTTGTGACAAGGATAGTCACACGTGAGGACATCTCACAGTGATCGATTGTCCCTTGTGTAATTGCCACTTGAATGTATTGCTATTGAACCACATTAATGCTTTTCTTCTTCAACAAATGAGGACAGTCACTCTAAAGACAACATGATAATGTACACTCACTGTAAGGACAGTCACAAATGAGGACATCTCACAGTGACTGTCCCTTGTGTGATTGCCACTTGAATGTATTGCTATTCAGCCACATTAATGTTTTTCTTCTTCAACAAATGAGGATAGTCACTCTAAAGACAACATGATAATGTACACGGGCTGTAAGTGTACATTATCATGTTGTCTTTACAGTGACTATCCTCCTTCAAGTGGCAATTACACAAGGGACAGTCACTGTAAAGGCAACATGATAATGTAGAGAAACGTTGTCATTTGTATTTTCAACAGTGCCGAGAGAGATTCCCTCCGCGAAATCACAGCTACAATTTTTGAGTATGTTGGGTTTATTTTTCTTTTGTCATTATTATGTAATCTGGTATTCAGCTGTTACAGAGCTAAAATACCCAGAAATGAGGACATATCTGTGTTGAATTTATTGTTAGCGGCTTTGGTTATTTAGAAGTTTAATTTTATTTGTTCATCTTTCAAGCACAAACATTTTGTGGACCGTAACATCTTCATTGTTTCGGGTATGCAATGAAACAGCCGTAACTTGCAACTACCTTCATGGTACTTGTGTACATTATCATGTTGTCTTTACAGTGACTGTCCTCATTCAAGTGGCAATTACACAAGGGACAGTCACTGTGAGATGTCCTCATTTGTGACAAGGACAGTCACACATGAGGACATCTCACAGTGACTGTCCCTTGTGTAATTGCCACTTGAATGTATTGCTATTCAACCACATTTATGGGCCCGTTTGGACCACAGCACACAGTAGCATCTACAGAGAAGAATATCCCAGGTGTAACAAGTTGTAAGAATATACCAACAGTTCTAAGAAGTTCCCTAGCACATAGTAGCATCTACAGAGAAGAATATACAACATGAGGGCAGCCACTGTAAAGACAACATGATAATGTACACTCATTGTATGTGTACATTATCATGTTGTCTTTACAGTGACTGTCCTCATTCAAGTGGAAATTACACAAGGGACAGTCACTGTGAGATGTCCTCATTTGTGACAAGGACAGTCACACATGAGGACATCTCACAGTGACTGTCCCTTGTGTAATTGCCACTTGAATGTATTGCTATTCAACCACATTTATGGGCCCGTTTGGACCGCGGCACATAGTAGCATCTACAGAGAAGAATATCCCAGGTGTAACAAGTTGTAAGAATATACCAACAGTTCTAAGAAGTTCCCTAGCACATAGTAGCATCTACAGAGAAGAATATGGGTCAACGAGGTTGACTTCAAAGCCATGCAATCTAATGGTAATAGTAATATCATAATTTGACATACTATCAGAAATACTTCCTAAATAGACTATTCAATCTTATAAGAGATGGATTCATGAGAACTATTATTTATGAAATATGAGTCAATGACTTTAATTAAAAAAATTACACAATCTAATTCTTGTAAAAATATCAAAATTTGACACATTGAAAATACCTTCCAAAAGTATCGTTAATTGATTAATATGAATCACTACTCATGAAATATAATTTTATAAACCTAATCTAAAAACTACACAATAAAAATCTTAATAGCAATATTGTAAGAAACTATTCCCAAAAGCAAGCCTAACAAAATTTGATGAAAATAATTTTTGTTTCACTCAACTTTGACATTCACAACTTCCTCTTTTATTATAATAAGAAAAAAAATGTCTTTTTAGATATACCTCATGAACCATACTCAAATAATCTATCATTTTTCTTCTCAAAAACATATTTGCAGAGCCTGCTTCTTTTACTTGTTTGTACTTTTATCTCTCTGATGGAAAGGGTTCCTTCAGGACACATTTTTCCAAGTTCACTGCTTGAGATATTTGAGGAGGGTTCCCCTGCTTGAGTATCCATCCAACCCATATTCGAGTAGTTCTACAATTGCACAGTCTAAATTAATAATACTGACAATTGAATGACAAATGATGATACATAGAATTGATATAAACTAATCCTAAAAACACTAAAACATTATTAATATATTTATATTTCATAAATAAAATTGATATAAAAGATTTGGAAAGATACATTAAAAAATAGAAAAACAGTAATTTATAATAGAAGGAAACTTAAATTGCTATTTAAAAAAAAAACAAGAGTCTTAAATCTTATCATTTTGTTTCATTATCATCCATAAGTACACACCTCTAGCATAATAATTATATTTTACCACCCATAAAATGAAAAAAAGATTTTCACAAGAGAAATTGAAGCTAGATTATAAAAATGAACCATCTTATTGGAAACTGGAACTGTTATCATACCCAAAAGGACTACAAAATTTCACCTTATCATACCCAGATTGTTGCTTTGCCTGGCGGAGGGAAATTTGATCAGTAAAATTGACATAGAGTATGTTGTCTCCATTGTCATGCTGGATAACAAAACACCAACTTTAATGGGCATGTACTGTCCCTTGTGTAATTGCCACTTGAATGCAATGTTATTTGATGCAATGGCATCCCTAATGAAAGCCAAAGACACCATGATTGAAGGAAGTTTCCATGAAGCCAAGGAGTCAAATCCTATCAATTGGAACATAAGATTTTCACCTTGGAGTTTTGAAGGATTGACTGGTGAAAGGTCCTTTTGATTGACAAATCAGAGTCTTTTTGAATGACAAATCAGAGTCTTTTTGAATGACAATAAATTAGAATAGGATTTTTAGATGTTTTCTTGGTTTGTAATAAATATTAAGGATTGATTTTATCTCCTTATAAACATCCACTTGTTGGACACAAGACCCCTTGGTGACTTATAAACCTTGGGCATCTTTTGAGTCCTTGGATAAAATGAGCATAGTAAGTGTTTATTAGGTGTCTTTTAGATGTTGTTAAGAAGTTTGAAGGTCCAAAATAACTTTAATAAGGTTCCTAAAGTTTCACAACACATTTTTAACCTTCTCGGCAAAGTTGTTTGCAAAGTTGTAATGCAACTTTAAAAGTTTCTTAGCAAAGTTGACATTTGTTGGATAAACTATTCTAACCACCTAGATGGTTGAACCAACATTTGGAGAGCCTATTTTAGGCTTCAAATGGTCGAAGACAGACAGAGAACCAGTATTGTAATCATTTTGCTTTCATAAAAAATAAAAATAACCCTGTTTTAGTGCATTTCTGGTGAAAAATGAACTCTGTACGGCTGTACGGAGGGTGGTTGGATGATAAAATTTTCCTGGAAGTTGTAATAGTGACATCTGATGCTTTGGAAGTTGGTTTGATTGATTCTCTTTGTTTTATATCTAAGTTATTTCAAATTTTCTGTGCATTGTTTACAAACCCTCATTTTCAGGGTTTGACTGATGTAAAGACCTTAACTCACATTTCAACCATTGGAATTCCTTCTTCCTTGGTGGAATGAGAGTTAAGGATGTATATTTGTATATTCTAAAAGCCCTGACTACTCTGCATCACTATTGAACCACATTAATGCTTTTTTCCTTCAACAAATGAGGACAATCACTGTAAAGACAACATGATAATGTACACTCACTATAAGGATAGTCACAAATGAGGAAATCTCAGAGTGATTATCCCTTGTGTAATTTCCGCTTGAATACATTGCTATTGAACCACATTAATGCTTTTTTCCTTCAAGTGGCAATTACACAAGGGACAGTCACTGTGAGATGTCCTCATTTGTGACAAGGACAGTCACACATGAGGACATCTCACAGTGACTGTCCCTTGTGTAATTTCCACTTGAATGTATTGCTAATCAACCACATTTATGGGCCTGTTTGGACCACGGCACACAATAGCATCTACAGAGAAGAATATCCCAGGTGTAACAAGTTGTAAGAATATACCAACAGTTCTAAGAAGTTCCCTAGCACATAGTAGCATCTACAGAGAAGAATATACAACATGAGGGAAGCCACTGTAAAGACAACATGATAATGTACACTCATTGTATGTGTACATTATCATGTTGTCTTTACAGTGACTATCCTCATTCAAGTGGCAATTACAGAAGGGACAGTCATTGTGAGATGTCCTCATTTGTGACAAGGATAGTCACACATGAGGACATCTCACAGTGATCGATTGTCCCTTGTGTAATTTCCACTTGAATGTATTGCTATTGAACCACATTAATGCTTTTCTTCTTCAACAAATGAGGACAGTCACTCTAAAGACAACATGATAATGTACACTCATTGTAAGGACAGTCACAAATGAGGACATCTCACAGTGACTGTCCCTTGTGTAATTGCCACTTGAATTACACAAGGGACAGTCATTGTGAGATGTCCTCATTTGTGACAAGGATAGTCACACATGAGGACATCTCACAGTGATCGATTGTCCCTTGTGTAATTGCCACTTGAATGTATTGCTATTGAACCACATTAATGCTTTTCTTCTTCAACAAATGAGGACAGTCACTCTAAAGACAACATGATAATGTACACTCACTGTAAGGACAGTCACAAATGAGGACATCTCACAGTGACTGTCCCTTGTGTGATTGCCACTTGAATGTATTGCTATTCAGCCACATTAATGCTTTTCTTCTTCAACAAATGAGGATAGTCACTCTAAAGACAACATGATAATGTACACTCACTGTAAGTGTACATTATCATGTTGTCTTTACAGTGACTGTCCTCCTTCAAGTGGCAATTACACAAGGGATTTGTGTTTTCATTTGTGTTTTCAATAGCGCCGTAACCCTCCGCGAAATCACATCAGGATATAAGGGCAAAACAAACAAGAACGTTGTCATTTGTATTTTCAACAGTGCCGAGAGAGATAAACAAACTTAAAACTCAGACTTAAGAAAGATGAAGGCAATGCTTCAAAAGGCCGATGCCCTAAATATGAGAAAACACAATACCACCATTAAACGATGCCCTAGTCACCGTATCAATGCTGCCAGCTCTGTACCAGTATGCTGACTGCTCACTTTCATCCTGTGATAAAGGTAACTTCATTAATCATACTTGAAATGGCAGCATACGAACTAAAGCTGATGAACATTTATAAACTAAAAGTTTAAAACTACAGATTACAAATGTAGTAGTTTCATACGAAAAGAACTTGATGTCTGAAATTTACCATTAGAAGTATCCAAAGGAATACCACAGTACTGTTGAACTTGGAGAATCGGAGATGATCTACACAGCAAGGTTCAACAGCTATAAGGACTGTTACACCATCTTTAGCATTTGAATACATTTTCTCCTTGGCTTCTGGTGGATCCTCAAAGACCCCCAATGACGTTTTCCCTACAATTATCAATTATTTGTCAGTATGAGATATTAATAAATAAACATTAATCACAATATTAGGCAAACAATGTTCTTGATGTCTGAATCTAAATCACAGAAAGCTCTAATAAAGCAGTTCTTAGTTTCACATTAAACTAAGTTTCAATTTCAAATGGTTATAATAATTTTTGCAAGTTATAAGTAGCTGGTTACAGTATATGACATAAAAAGAAAAAAAATCATTTCTATTCTTTTCTTCTTTTTCTCTTTCAACGAAGCTTTTGCACCACACAAATGCATACCAAGAATTTCTCAGGAGGTTTCAAGACCATTGCATACCAAACTTCTTCTCTGTAGATGCTACTGTGTGTCGTGGTCCAAACGGGTCCAAATAGACCTAGTGACTCTAGTAGGTCTCCAAAACCTGTTCTGCAGCAATAACTCTTCAATTTGACAAAGGACCTTATGAACTTATATGTTTTTTGAGTACCCTTTTTGATGTTCTAACAATCCTCCAACTCCCAGACCTTGACTCTACTCCAGCATATCAATGTCCTTATTGAGTCCGCAGACCTAATGCATGCCTTTGGGTGTGGGTTCCAAAACAAGGCATTGAAAATGGGTGCATGAAACCAAGATCAGAGTTTGAAGATGTCCACCATGCTCTAAAGATCTAGATTCAACAAGGTTTGAGGTCCTTTACTTGCCGCTACCCTCTGATCTTGCATAATCCATCAACTCCTAGTCAAGAACATTGAGATTCTTGACCTAGGGCTTGCTCTTGAAATTCTCTGGCTTAGTATCCTGTTCCAAAGCTTTTAAAATATGAAAATAAACCCCCTTAACTTGCATTTTACAAAGAACAAAGGATATCCTATGGTTTATTTGCAAGTTAAGGCCATTTGAATGCAATAACCCAAAAAATGAGGGTTTGACAGAACAACAGATAAGAAAAAGGAATAACTTTGATATAAGGTGTCTTGAATCTACCAAATAAACTCTCAAAGCATAAGATATAAATACTCTAACTTCCACACTGGTCTGCCCTCCCTTTCACATCCGTACACTGTACAGTGCTTGAAGGAAATGCACAGAAAAGGCTCTGAAATAGTGGCTCTATCTGACAGAGAGTCCATGCTAGGCTTCATGACTAACCTAGAGCACATTCCTTGTTATGGAGGAAGTTTGAATGGTGAAGAACTTATGGAATGGATAGAGGACCTAGATAACCATTTTGACTACAAGTATCTTATTAATAACCATTTTGACTACAAGTATCTTATGGATAGAGGACCTTGATAACCATTTTGACTCATTTAGTATCTTATTGACCTTCACTTTGTTTCGAGAATATAGTTTAATATTCTCTACTAAACAGGGCCAACCACGTGAAGGTGGAAGCTCATTTGGCCCCACCCCCCTCCCCCTAACATCACTCTACATTCCCCGTTAACATCTAACATTCATTCATTCTTTCAATTATTAATAAAATGTAACATTCAATCAATATCACATGATAAAATTCATTAACACATTAGATTCATTAACACACAACATTCATCAATATGAAAATAAACACATAATTCATGAACATTCATTAGCACATAATTAAATTCATTGAGACATAAAATTCAGTCATTATCAATTAAGGTATTTAGATGACAATCATTTCTTTTTTCTCTTTCTAATTTTTTTTTCTATGTAAGCTCTAAGAGGAGCATCAGTGTTATCATCAATACCCCCCTCATCAGTTGTTTTGTTCTTTGTTCTTGATGATCTCAAATTCCTATGCTGCTGCAAAGGGGGGTCCTCTACAATAACAAATAAAAGAGTTAAATTTAAAATATTTAATTATAATTGTTACAAGTATTTAATTATTTTAAAGAACATAACTGTGGCGCTCTTTAATTACCTGATCTGGCCACATCATTTTGTCTAGACTCAACCTCAACATGCTCATGAGCACCGACCCCTCGATCCTCTACAGTTGCTATACAAAATGTTACATTAATCCAAACACCAATTGTAATTACATATAAAAATTTTAATAGAAAATGTATACCTCCACCACTAGGATGCACATCATGCGAACCTTCATTATGCATAGATTGTGTAGAAGGATTGTCAAGCTGCATTCCAATATCCTACACATTGTTATCATTGCTTTCTTAAAATAGATATACTCACTTTATATTAGAACTTAACATCAAATAGACTAATTGGTAAAGTATTCAATTTGAAATAAATTTCATTTAGCTTATTTACCTGTGGCTCAGATGCATCATTATTTGAACCTTGCACACTGATTTCAGCTCGTAGCTGTTCAGCCACGGCTCTATAGCCTTGTTGGAAGCCAATTCTCTTGTCCTCTTCTGTGAGGCATCTATTGAACTCTGACCCCTACATTTTTTCTTGGTATGGTGAATTTTACTTGCATTGTTTGATCAAAAAAAATTTCCTTGCAATATATAAAAAAAATGATACAAGTTTTCATTTACTAATACTTACAACTCGTGCTTGAAGTTTGGAAAAACCACCAGAGCCGAGCTTGTGTGTCCCGTGCTTTTCTAATCTTTCCTTTGTTGCCTTTGATGTGTCAGGCAATCTATGAAAAGTTTGAAATATGTTAGAGACTAGTATAGGAAAAATTTAGAGGTTAATTAGTACATAATTACATTCTCAAAAGTATCACATACCTTGCTCTACTCTCTACTGGCGTAATTCCTTTTTTCATGTCGGCTTTATACTTTCCATCCAAAATCAAACCCTGCCACTCAGCCTCAAGAACACAGGGCGGACGCTCGTGCCTTGGGTTAACCACTAAATATTTCCTGTACTGGTCCCTAATATACTTCAAACATAAACCAGCTCTTTCAAGGAGCTTGTTTCTCTCGAATGCACGAGGTCCAAAAAGCTGGGTCATACTATGTACAAGATCATCCTTCAACTTTTTATCTTGGTTATTCCACCTTTTAAGTAAAAAAAAACATGTTAGACTCATAAATGAAGAGAAGCTACCTTTAATATAGTTCAAGAAATTGATGAAAAGGAAAACTATTCTAGCAATGATATGAAATCAAAATAGTGGTTTGGGGTTTTAGTTAGGATATGATGTTCCACCATGTACGTATGGTGGTCCCGAATATCCGCAAACACTCGTCGCCAAGTTTTCGCCAAAAAATATCATTCCCTACAAAATAATCATGGGATCATTAGTCGATGAAGAGTGATCAAAAACTAAATTACTATTATATCACTATAGAATAATAATAACTTTAAAGTACCTAGAAGTTTGGATACTTTTAAGGGAACACCTTCATCGTCACTGATGATCAATACGCAATCCTTCACCATTCTCGTACTAGGAACACGGGAACATCCAGGAAATGATGTTGCATCGGGACTTGTTGCATCTCCTATTGCAAAAAATGAAAACCATTATCAAATGCCTCCAAGAAATAATACTTCAAGGGAAATAAATTGGTGCAGAGCACCCATGGCACAAACACAATCAAGGGATCTACATCGTAAACACATAACACTTAAACACATAACAAAAGAGAGAAGAAGAGGGATTTGTGTACCAGTAGATGGTGCAACAATTGGTGCATTTAGGCTGTGTGTTGTTGACATGGCAGTCGGCAAGACATTTGTGGCTGTCCTGGATGGAGGCGGCGTTGTCATATCATCATGGAAAGGAGCTGAAGAATAAAATTGTTAGAGCATGCATAAATATAGAACGCGTGGACTAGCATGGACAAGATTGTTAGAGCATTAAAAAAAAAGATTGTTCGAGCATGTATTGTCAATGATTATGATCATTCCTATATATATTCAGTGGAAAACACAAGTGGGGAATGGAACATGTGATCTACCTGAACCACTTGCAATACAGGCCTCATCATGGGAATGGGGTTCAAAATTATGCAAATAACTCTGTAAAGATAATGCATCCATATTTTAATTAATGTCATAAAAGAGCATAACATAAAAACCATTATTGAACTCTTGTAATAATTAAAAATTTCATTAATACTTACTTTAAAGTTTTCAGAAGTGCGCAACAACTCAGCTGCCCTGTCTTTTATTTCCTGAGTCTGAGGATGTATGGATACCAAACGTAGAAGTTCTTTCCCAATTTTCTTTAGCAGCTTTTTAATGGAACCGATCGGGTCATCGGTCTCTGCTAAATCAATAAAAAAAGGGTCCACAAGGGGGGACTCCTGAGGGACTGCAGGTTGCTTTCCCTCTCTCCGACCACCGGCCCTCTGTGACAACAATAGTATTAGTATTATCAAAATTACTCCAAAACAATGAAGAAAATAACATTAAAAAAAATAACATTTTGCTTCTATCTAGTTTGCACAATTACAATGAGTTTTACCTGCTCATGTGTAGATGAGCTAGGAATATCATCACCATCACCTTCGGGCGGTTGCTCCATATTGTGCCCCTGTGTCAAAGATCAAGTATAAAAATGTTAGCCAAAAATTTAATAACTAAATGGTATGTTGGAGTCATTGATTAGAAGTTGGTTTAATAGTATGTACCACCCCCATGATAGTAGCCTCGTTTGTATCTATGCGGTTCAAATTGTAATCAATAAGCAGCTCTTCCCCTACACGTATTGATTTTATCGCACAGATGAATACACGATTTCCCTCGCGCGCCTCAAATATGCAATTGGGTTGCTTTATAGTTGACCCAGGTCGTGTACTATTTATAAAACCCACAATATTCCCTGTTGCTTTTGGCCTTCCATCAATGTATATAGCCACACTTTTACTTTGATTATTGTCTTGCTGTTGTATATAATTTGCCGAGAGTGCATACCTACGCATACTTTTTTTATATTGAACAATATGCATCCAACTTTTGTAATCGTAACATGGTCCAACATACTCCATCAATTCAGAAACTTTGTTGTAAGACACCTTTATGCCATCCATAGAAAATAGGCCCAAACCATGTAATGATGATGGTGCTATGCGATATATCCTCTCATTAACACAAAAATCAGTGTTTATTGGAGGAAGTTCCTTGGGTACCCAATGTTTCTATAGATGTTGGTACCTCAAAGGCACCTCGATGTCGCCTTTCGTCTCATCATCATAAGAACATGACCCCCCTTGAGCAAGGAAAAATTTCATGTGTTTATTGAATTTCCTTCTAGTCCTTTGACCTCTAGTTAATCTCCCTATTCTAGATAAACTGCATGTCTCACTTTCCTCTTCTATTCCTATATTTCCCTCACTCGAGGAAGACACTTCTGACAAATACCTATTTGCTGGTACCTGCTGTATGCACCCTAAAATGGTCGCCTAGACTTTGGGCCCCATTTATTTGATTTATCAATCCTGAATCATTTTTATCAATAATCAATATTTTCAACAATATCAATTTCTTGATCAAATCTTAATTTCGATCATATATTGGATTTTTATCCTTGGGCTAACCATTTATCCTAAGTCTTTATTTGATTAAAAGGAATATTTCCTCCCCTTTCAATTAAATAAAAAGCCCACCTTTTCCTCTTATCCTAAGTTGCACAAATAAAACATTATTCATATTTTATAAAAAGGGAAAAAGCACTTTTTGTCTCACATGAGGTTCAAAAGTCAACACTTCACTCTTATTGGAGGATGTTTGTGCACATGGATTGCTCCTCTTTCAACCTCCACCGCTGATTAAGACTTTTTGCCTCTTAATCTCCATGGTCCATTCCTCCTCATTTCTTATAAAAGGAGAGCTCTCTCCTTCATTTGCAGATATCCTTGTTTCATGCTATTGTTATGCTGCAGGTTTTGGAGCTCTCTTTGAAGACACTCAAGCTTTGAAGCCTTGACATTCTTAGTTGCATTTCATAATAGTTTTGCTTTCATAGTTGCATTCATGGCATCTTAGTATAGATTTCCTTTTATGCAATAGAATAAGCTCACATAGTCTAAATAGGAGGCATTGTAATCCATTGCTATTTCCTTTCATAGATTAGTTGCATTGTACTTTCCTTTCATAGCTTAGATTTGCATTCTCATATAGTTTGCATTGCATTTCACATTGGATTCTTGGAGATATTGGCATTGTTGCCCTTGTCTTCATTGTGAATCTCTCATTGTGTGGTTGACTAGCAAGGTCACTTTCTTGTAGCTCTAGCTGAGAGCAAAACTCATAGTCCCTTGCAACTCCATGCATAGAGAGCTATGAGCCGCTTTGTGAGGCCTCACTCTTGAGTAACCTTGCATGTAATGGTTCATAGAAGTGCATATTTTAGTGTGTACATTTCTGGCGCCCACCGTGGGGCAGAGTAGATAGCTTTGTCCTTTTATTTGATGCATTTTTGGTCATTTTCGGATTAATTTTCGGAAAAATCTGTGTCTCTGGTTTTCTGTCTCAGATTATCGTGCGACACTTCTCAGAAATATCACGCGATATACTTCCTGTCTTGGCGCGATACTTCGCTCGGAAAAAGTATCGCACGCATATAGTGAAGTCTATCGCCTGGCATCGAGCGAAGTATCGCCTGGCATCGTGCGAAGTATCGCTCGACTGGGGAAGTATCGCCCGACTATAGGAAACTGTATCGCGCGATACTGTTGGAGACTGAGAAACATCGCCTGGTCTGGTAGAGACTTGCGCTTTCAGTTTTTTTTGTCCGAATTCGACTATTTTAGCTTGCTGTTTTGTTTTACTTTGTTTAAATAGGTCTAACCTGCATTTTTTAGCTTGAATCCATTAGATTATTGCACATTTACATTTGGATTTTGATTTTGCTAACATTGTGGGCCTAACAAGTTGTGTTTGTAGGTGCTCTCCTTTGCTTAAAAATTGCTAAAAACGCATGTCAAAGAGGGCTACTAACAGTTTTTGTAGGGCTGCCCAAGCATAAAAACAAAAAAAAATCTTGTTTGTTTATTTGCTTTCCTTTTTAAGTGTGGCAAAAACTAGTTGTTTCATTAGGCACTTAATACCTTGTGGAAGGAATTTTGAGGTGGTAGGAGAGTATGCTCTTCACCCTTGTGGTGAAACAGAAATCTTGACCCATCTTGGGATTTTGAAAGCAAGGGGGTAATTGAATATTTGCTTGGTGTGTTTGGGAGAGATTCTTGAGATAGGGGAGTATGCTCTTCACCCTTGTGGTGAATCAAAAACCTTGAACCTCAAGAATTAATCCACTCTTTGTTTAGTTTAGGAATCCTTTAGCGGGCCTGCTCTTGAGCAATCAAGAGGAACAACTCAAGTGGGGACAACCTTGTCATCATTTTCCTTGGTGGCAAGTGATTCCAACTCACTATAATCTCAAGGCTATCAAGGACACCAAAAACCTTGATAGACATAACACTTGTCTTCGTTTGATGTGAGTAGCTCATGGGATTGCGACCATGAGGAAAACATTGAACAAGAATGCTTAAGGTACTCTTGAGGCCGCGAGGTCCTAGTCCTTTATGAGGAGCAAGAGGGGTGTTGTGAACGGAAATCCTTATTAAGAACCATTAGATAGAAGCCACCCTCTTTTAGCCTCTTATCTTCTTAGTGCAAGGATTGATCCAAGTGGTTTACCCAAATCACCTTAAGATACTCACCATATGTGTTCCTTTGGTTGTGTCATTTTGACATTTCCATGACAAAGCCAACATCTCTTGTGGGCAACCACTTGGTGTGAGGCAAGGGGGCATCAAGTTGTGGGCTAAGTTGATGAGTAATGAGCCTTGTCTTGTAGGTAGATATTGCTTGAAGTGTCTTCAATTGTGTGATACCAGTGTAAATGATCTTGACATACAAACAATCGATAGCATTCATAGGGTGCTTTTTCAATTTTGATATCACAAGTGCTTGTCTTGGCAAGGTTGCTTTTGCCCTTGTTTCAAGTGTTTGGAGACATGTTTGATCCCCTACTATTTGCAAACCTGTCCAAATACTATTAAAATTGTGATTGAAATCAGACATTTTCACCCTTAGATTCAAATTTTGCACAAATTGGTCAAAATCAACATCAGTATCGCATTTGTCCATTCTTGGTGAGAAAGTTTATCTCTATAATTGTGAGCTACATTCTTGGGAAATTCTCGTACTCTTATTGTCCAAATAATTTTCATTTATCTCAATTTCAATTATATTTTGGCCTAGCCCAACCTCCTGGTTCAAAAGTGCAAGGGTAGTCACCCTTTGATTTGAAGCACCTCTTTGACAGTGTTGGTAAAGCCCCTTCTTCTATCTTTTCATTTCTCTTTGGACAATAGAGAACTTTGATTATCCTAGTTTGGTGTTGACATTTTGTGAGGTCATCCTATTACTAGTCTTCCTTGGTCAGTCCAGATCTTAGATCCTAGGTGTTGTCATGTTGCTCAACATCTCAATGAACGTTATGGTATCAATTGTACAAGATGGCTCTTAGTCTTCTTCTTTCTTCTCCATTTCCCATGTTCTTCTAAAGTCTTCTACTCCCATGGGAAATTCTTCTTCTTCTTCTTGATTCTTTCCTCTTATTATCTAGTCTACACTCTTCTATTCATCTCTTCTATTCATTTCTTCCATGCTTGATTCCTCCTCTTCTATAACCATGAATCTTGACTATCTTGTTAAGGAACCTCTCTTAAGAATAGATGATCTTGAGCTCATTGACATATTTGAAAAGTGTTGTTCTTCCAAAATTCTCATGAGTGATGAATTTATAGCAAAAATAAAAGAAAAGATGATTAAATCAGATGCCTTTGCTAGAATCATAAACATGATCATATCACGATCTTCTTCTTCCAAACATTCTTCATCATCTAAATCTTCTCATTCTTCTTCACCTTCCAAGTCTTATCATGACTCTTCCAGACATCATTCTCATTCTTCATATTCTAAGTCTTATCATGATTCTTCTAAACACTATTCACATTCTTCATCTTCCAAATCTTATCATGACTCTTCTAAACATCATTCGAATTCCTCATCATCCAAGTATTCTTCTTCCACTAGGTCTTCACCTTCCTCTTCTTCACAATCTCATTCTTCTTCTACTTCTCCTAAGAGTCTTACTTCTCTTCAGAAGACATACCATAAAGAGCAACATGATAGTCTTTGTGATGTCTCTTCCACAAAGAGTGACACACCTACCTTTGATGACTATGATGATGGACAATGTAGCAATACTTATGGCACCTATGTTCCTAAGAGTCCTCGTCATGTGCTTAGGCTTACTAAAGGGTCATCCTACTGGATAGATTGTGATGGTGATCCATATGATTCTGATTTTGAGAGAAATTATGATATTTGTTGTGAACAATATGATACATCTACTTCTATTGAGGAAGAGAAAGCTTTCCGTGCTGATTATAAACGAAGATACTATGAGCATGTCTTGTCTAAAAACTCTCATGCTGAAAATAAAGATTACACTCTCCAGCAAGATCATGTTAATGCTGAACCTTTGTCTTGTGATGGTCCCCTTCCATCCACCACTTCCTCCAATACCCTCACATCTCCTAAAGCTGCTAAGTCTTCCAAATCTTTCACAAATCCTTCATCCAACAAAGATCCTAATGCTTTTCATGCGGTTCCCTATAGTTATCCTCAAGGGCCACCTTTTAAAGATATTCAAGATAACCTTCACTTGGCTGCAAATACTTTCAATAATGTCGAACCTAAAGAGCCTAAGCCTTCATGTGCTACAATGCCTACTTCAGTTATTCCTTCACCATCTCTGTCAAAGTCTTCCATACAATCCCAACATGCTTCCTTGTCCTTAGAAGTGGCTCCATGTCAAGAGGACTCTAAAAATGATAAAGAAAAGAACATAAAAAAAGATCAAGATCAAGAACCCTCCATGTCATCCAATTCTTTTCATGATGTCTCTTATCCATTTCATGGTTCTTTTGATCCTTTACACCCTTCCCCATTCATTCCACCATGTCTTAATTCTTCCTCTAAGCAAGATCAAGCTACTACTTACACTGTTGAGCTTATTGATAATCAAAATAACCTTACTACACTTGCGCTTTCCAAAGATGATACTTCCATTAAGGTTATTAAAAATGGTGTTGTTACTTCTGATGTGAAGCCTATTGAAAATCAAAAGAAAGTTGATACGCTTACGCTATCCAAAGATCCTTGTCAAGATCAAAGTCTTCCATCTTCTTGTTCTACCATTCCATGTTCACTTCCACTTTCTACTCTTCCTAAGTCTTCGCAAGCTTTGAACAATCCTATCAAAGAAGTTGCTCCTATTCAAGATGTTCATGATCCTATTGCAAATCCTAATGCTCACTCTAAATATGTTGATGTCCTTGGTTGTCATATACATGTTGATGGACTTATTGATTATCCTTTTGCATCTTCCACATCCATCCTTGGACCTCCTCCACCAATACTAAGGGCTTCACGTCTTCCTTCCATTTTGGGTCCTTATGTCCCTTCACTTTCCCCTCCTAATTCTCCTAATTCGTCATCCATCTTGGGTCCTTACATCCCTCCATCTCCTATCTTTCCTCAAGATCAACATAGATGCATACCCTTGAATCCTTTTCATCCACCCACCCATCTAAACCAGTCGTATTTTCCTTCTTCCACAAGTCCCCAGTCTTTTAGAAGTAACTTGAATGCTCAATACAAGAAAAAGAAGCAATATAAGAATCCATCAAAAAAAGAAGATCACCATGTCCCCTCTAGTCGACATGGAGGCATAAAGTCAAAAGAGATATCTAAGAAGAAAACTACAAGACAAGTATGGGTTCCAAAATCCATCATTCAAGATATTCTCTCTAACACATCAAAAGAAAATAAAAAGCTTAAAGCTATATGGATTCCAAAATCTCTCTTGAAAGAGTCTCATGTTGAACAAAAAGTGAAATTGACATTCAAGCTTCCAAAGACTTCCACTTCATCTTCTTCCAAAAACATTCTTCCATTCCATGCGCCTGAACCACAACCTCTGCTAAACATTTTCCATATTCCTTCTCATATTCCTCCATTCACATTTGAGAATTATAACAAACACACCAATCCTCTCTTTGAGGAGTCAGGTAGCAATAATGAACCAGAATATGGTTCGCACTTGGACTAGAATATGGTTCATGTTTCCTCCATCCTCTCGCCACCCTTCAAGGTGTGTATTGATGTTGATCTTACCTTTCTTTCCCTCTACCTTTTCACATTCCTTCCATTCATTATCCTTCTACCTTCTCTCATTTTTCTCATTTGCCTATTCCTTCTGCGTCTTCCTTTCCCCTTCAGCATCTTTGAGCATATCATTTTGAATCCTTGGCATATCATGGTTTATCCTTTCAAGGAGCATTATCTAAAAAGCTTGCCTTTTTCCAAAAAATAGAAAAATTACAACATTCAAAAAAATAGAAAAATAGCAAAAAAGAAAAAAAAATTGAAAATGTGTCATGGTGAAAACCTGGAAACAGGCACCTTGGTAGCAAAAGTAAAGAGAAATAAATTCATCCTATGGTGAAAACCACTCCCTTGTGGTGCCTTGGATAAGTACCATGATGAAAACCTGGCAATCAGGTGTCATGCGTAGTTCTTCTACATATTTCATCCATTCCATCTTCTCTCTTTGATCTTGACAATGTTGACCTATACATGAACATTTGGCTATTTTGTGAGCTATCTTACAATGATCTTGCTTTCACTCCTTTCATGTTTCGCCTTCGTATTTTCCTTCATTCACTCTAGCCTTTTGCTATCCTTTTCCCCTTTGATCTTGATCTAATAAAAAGAGTAAAATACGATGTTATGAAGTCTCTTGACATGTCTACTCCTTTGGACTGCATTCCTTCCTTCTTTTTCATTACACTTTGTGGCTTATCCCATGTTGGCCTTTCATTGCTTATCCAAATGTGCTTTGCATGATAATTTTTTCCCTAGCTTGGGTACTCTTGAGGAGTTTGACCTTGAGGATTTCTTCCCTCCATTTGCCTTCATTCTCCTTTCCTCCATCTCAGTCACCAGCTTGCTAATCCATCTTGTCCCTCACCTTCCTAGACATTGGGAATACACAATGTGATCTTTCTTGGGAGTTTGATGCCTATTTCTGTCTGGGGGCATCCTTTGTACATATTTATTGATCTTGAAAAAATACCAAAAAAAATTGATATATGATGCTGAAAAAATTCTAAAAAGCATAAAATGTCCTGAAAAAATACAAAAAAATCAAAAAATTCAAAAAATCAAAAAAATAGAAAAAGTGCCTTGGTGAAAACCTAGCAATAGGCACCTTGGTAGCAAAAAACCAAAAAAATGAAAAAATGAAAAAAATTCCAAGTGGTGAAAACCTGGAAATAGGCGCTACTTGAGGCCTTTGCACTCCTATTTGTTAGCATGCGTCCTCGACACTTAACTACTTGTCATCATGCCTTGACCTTATTTGGCCTAGTCTGGAATTGGTCTTTGTCTTTATCTAGGGGGCATAACTGTTCACATAGGTCCTTTTGGTGCGTCTGTCTCTTGGGGCATTTCACAACAGGTGTTTTTCAACACCACCTCAACAGTGTTTTTCAACACTACCCTTGCGTCGAGTGTTTCTTAACACTTACCAGGTGTCTTACCCAACAGTCTCGTATGATACGATATTTCTCATTAGCAGATATGATACTCAGAGTTTGACTCTATGACCAACACACACGCACTTAAACAATTAACTCGCTGACGATATGGTGACTTTATTTTTCTTTGAGTGCTGTCTATGAGGATTTCTTTGATGAGTGGTCTCTCCCTAAGAAGTTTTCGATGATGCATAGCTAGAAGACTGAGGGTATGAGAACATGTTTTCTTTCTTTATCTGCTTGTGGGTATATTTTGTTGGTCCTAATTGTCATGAACATTTATGCTGGTCTTACTTGACACTATGGATTGACAAGGTATTATCCTTGACTGTTTTGCGAGTGCATGCTTTTAGCTATCCTGACTTTCATGTGTCTTGATACGAGCATAATCTCGCCATATCAAATTTAGGTGATCTCACTGCATTAGTCATCTTGACCTCCATGTCTTTGATGCCTAGGTGAGATTTCCACATTTCTATCTGATAAAGATCATATTCATATCCACATAGTTATGCTAGTGTGCATTGTATGATCTTATGATGCTACCAATAACACTCGATGATGATAATTAGATGTCTATAAGTGTTGTGACCTTGCAAGTCAACCCCTTTCATAGTAGCTTGCATTTTTAGGTTCATGTTAGATTAGTTTTTGCATCTTGCATATGGAGAGAGCTCTCCTTTTTTCATCTTACGTGGACCTGTTGGTCAACTGTGCTCATTTTTTGATTCTTCTTGATCATATCTTTCATTTCTGATCTTTCATATCACATCATTTTCTATCCATTTTCGGACTCGAAATCAAAATCTGAGTCACGTTTCCAAATCTTCCCCCCTTCTGCGCAGTTGGCTGATCTTTTGAGGCCTAATCTTTTGATCTTTGCTGGGGCATCGTCATTCCTTCCTTTTCATGTCTTCCAAACTTCTAGTCTTTCATTCCACTCCCTCATTTCTCACATTGACTGCATCTTTCCAGTCAGGCTGGGGCATGTTCTATTACCTAATGGTTAACCTATTTGACTCTTACGTTCGATTATGATTTGATCAAATCTTTATCCATTTGCTGTCTCTCCTCTACCTGATTTCAATTTCGATTCCGAGGGGGCAGTACCTATGGGATTCTCATCCCTGATTTCCTTGATTTTCCTGATTCAGACATCTTTTGTGAGCTTTTGCTCAAAATTTGAGATTCTTATCTCCCATTTTTAGACATTGATTATTGCCTAGCAGCGACGGTGATAGTTTTGTCTAAAAGCTTGATTTGCACCTAGCAGCGACGGTGTTGGTCTAAGCTTTTGTTTATGTTTGTCCAGATGTGATCCCGAATCGACCTCATATCTGAGTTGTTTTGTGATCCCAAATCGATCTCACATTGCAACTTCATTCTTTGACTGCATGTGTTCCCAAATCGATCACACATTAGTCAAAGAGGGGCAAATGTATGCACCCTAAAATGGTCACCTAGACTTTGGGCCCCATTTATTTGATTTATCAATCCTGAATCATTTTTATCAATAATCAATATTTTCAACAATATCAATTTCTTGATCAAATCTTAATTTCGATCATATATTGGATTTTTATCCTTGGGCTAACCATTTATCCTAAGTCTTTATTTGATTAAAAGGAATATTTCCTCCCCTTTCAATTAAATAAAAAGCCCACCTTTTCCTCTTATCCTAAGTTGCACAAATAAAACATTATTCATATTTTATAAAAAGGGAAAAAGCATTTTTTGTCTCACATGAGGCTCAAAAGTCAACACTTCACTCTCATTGGAGGATGTTTGTGCACATGGATTGCTCCTCTTTCAACCTCCACCGCTGATTAAGACTTTTTGCCTCTTAATCTCCATGGTCCATTCCTCCTCATTTCTTATAAAAGGAGAGCTCTCTCCTTCATTTGCAGATATCCTTGTTTCATGCTATTGTTATGCTGCAAGTTTTGGAGCTCTCTTTGAAGACACTCAAGCTTTGAAGCCTTGACATTCTTAGTTGCATTTCATAATAGTTTTGCTTTCATAGTTGCATTCATGGCATCTTAGTATAGATTTCCTTTTATGCAATAGAATAAGCTCACATAGTCTAAATAGGAGGCATTGTAATCCATTGCTATTTCTTTTCATAGATTAGTTGCATTGTACTTTCCTTTCATAGCTTAGATTTGCATTCTCATATAGTTTGCATTGCATTTCACATTGGCATTGTTGCCCTTGTCTTCATTGTGAATCTCTCATTGTGTGGTTGACTAGCAAGGTCACTTTCTTGTAGCTCTAGCTGAGAGCAAAACTCATAGTCCCTTGCAACTCCATGCATAGAGAGCTATGAGCCACTTTGTGAGGCCTCACTCTTGAGTAACCTTGCATGTAATGGTTCATAGAAGTGCATGTTTTAGTGTGTACACCTGCAAATGGGAGAGATCTTAGAAGGCATCAATCTTACTATTGATAAGTGTATTAAATAGACTTTCTATAAGGTGTATTGACTTATACCTGTCGATCCATGAGACTGTGCGGGATGCTCTTGAAAGGGGTTCAATTTCTTGCAAATGTAATTCAATTATCGTGAGCATAATCACATCATAATCATAATCATATCTATCATAAGCATCACATAAAAATTAAAAACATTAAAACGTACACATTATAACACTTATAGCTTTTAAATAGATAATGAATAAACTATGTAACCATTTAAGAAAAATATATTTCTATCAAGAAATGAATATTAAATACATTAAGGATTGATGGCATACCTTTAAATTTCATCATCATCATCCTCATCATCATCATCATCATCATCATCATCATCCTTGTCATTGTCGTCATCATCATCATCATCATCGTCGTCGTTGTCGTCGTTGTCGTCATCATCAACATCATCATCATCAACATCAACATCATCTTCATCATCATCATCAGTAGCAGCATCATCTTCTTCTTCTTCTTCATGAAAATTTGTCTCAAGAACATCATCCAATAATTGTCGATCGTGATCATCATCTACATCATCTTCTACTTCTTCGGTATCTTCTTCTTCCATTGCATTATACTTTATCGGCCTTCCTCTCAGTTCATGTCTAACAACAAATGACCAACCCGGTTTATGTGAAACCTCTGAGTAAAATACCTGCTCACATTGGCTTGGAAGAACATAGGGCTCATCCCCAACTGGCTCAAACGACCTTGTATTAACCATTGTAAATTCATTATCATGTTCAATAACAGTTCTATTAGGATCATTTGGATTAAGTCGTAGCCTGTACCATTTGACAACGAAGAGTACTAATTTGAAGGAACTAAAGTCGCACTCAAGTATATCATCCAAAATGCCATAGTATTGATTTTTAGACTCTTGAGGATCTAAGTCATTTCTAGATGAAATATTAGTCACTTGAAAGACTGTAGTTATTCCAGAATCACAAGTTTTCTTCGTGTCATCCAACACTTTGACGCGAAATTTTTGACCATTATAGAACATACCCTTGTGGTGTTTAACCTGCAATAATATGTGAAACATGTCAAAATTATTATATCGTGAGTTGATAAACATACGGGTGATTAATAATTTTGTACGTACCTGGAAATATCTTAAACCATATGCTAAATCTATTTCCCTTTGCGTAACATTAGAATCTCCATTACGATGAGCTTCTTTAACCAATGAAGATACACCTTCCCATGTTAATGTGTGACCAGAATGTTGACATCGTTCAATCCATACCGTCATCCAATCAAGATTGTTTGCAATATACAAATGTAGTGCATCCCACTCTCGAGCAACTGTACAAAAAAAAAATAGACGACTTACAACCGATTTATTTTGAAGATTAAGAAATAATTTATTACAATAACATCTTATAATTTATTACCTGTCACTTTCCTCAATCTACCTTTCCCCATCAAGTACTCCCCTTTGAATTTTTTAAAAGGGTCGAGATCCCAAATGCGATCTACATGGATATTTGAAGCAAACTTAGGAAGATATTCAGTAATGTACACCATAGTCTGGTATACCATGTATCCCTCTACCATAGAACCCTCAGGATGTGCTCTTTGTCGAACCAAAGCCTTCAAAGATTTCAAGTGCCTCTCAAACATCCACATTGACCTAGTGTGTGCAGGTCCACACAATTCAATCTCCTCAACTTGGTGTATGAGGTAGTGTTCTTGTGCATTGAAAAAAGTTGGAGGTAGACACTTTTGCATTTCACACAATAAATGAGGAATTCTTCTCTTCCAATAGTTTATATCTTCTTTATGGATTTCTTTAGATGACAACCACCTACATTAAGAGATTCAAGTCACAAAAAATATATAAATACGAGACTTTACAAAATAATATACAATAGATTACATAGCAAGAAAAACAAATCACGAATATAATAAATATATACAAAAAATTGAACAGATATTACTGCTTACCTCATGTATTTTCCAAGATCATATATCACTTGTTTGATGTTATTGTTGAAGTGCTCTGGGAGAGATAGAGGTAGCACGTACTGTAGTAATTATAAACCAATCATTTCATTATTTTCTAACATAACATAATGAATAGTACACGTAGTTTATGAATATATTGTAAATACAGAAGAACATAACTTACCTTGATGAAAGTATGCCAATCATGCGTTTTGAGCCCTGGCCCAAATTCACTTTTCTTTGATATGAGATTGCTTATGTTCCCAGCAAATCCTGTGGGAAATCAAATTTTTCGTATGACTTCTTTTATGGCATCACTTTGCTGCTCCGTTAATAACCAAGGAAGGGCACTTATATTAATCTGATCTCTATTGCTATTTGAGTGAATGAAATTCTTCAGTGCATGATTGGATTCATGAATGTCATTACAAATTTTGACAATTTTTTCTTTGTCACGCCTTCCATCCAGTATTTTCCACAATGTCTCTGTTATATTCTTTCCAACATGCATAAGATCAAACGAATGCACAATTTGTAGGTCCTCGTAGTAGGGCAACCTACTAAATTGTCTGGGATAGCTTTTTAGTCCCTTTGGAAGGTTGTCAGTAGTGCCTTGACGACCTTCACGATCATCAATTACATAATTAGTAAACAAAAATCACAATAGAAATATATAAATTACAAACATAAACCATTAAGTGGAACGACATTACCTCAACGATTAATTCTATTATATTCCAACTTCGTGTCATTCTTCGTGGCTTTGATGTAGTCTCTTCTTTCCCATTGAAAAGATGTTTTTCCATACTTCGATACTTATGATTCCTGTGGAGGAAGTGTCTGTACTCATCAAACACATGCTTTCCTAAACTTTTTGAATGACGAGATTTCATCTTTGGACCACAAACTGGACATGCAAATTTTCCCTTTGTTTGAAGACCTACAAGATAATGATATAATTGGATTATTAAATATGTTGATTTTTATAATTAGAATTATCATGCGCAACTTGAATTCACTATAACATACCACAAAAATGTGTTAGCCCTGGGGCATCATGTATTGTCCATACAAGTATTGCATGGAATTGAAATTATCTTTGTCCTATTGGTCTAGACACATCATACATAGTGACACCGTTCCATAACTCCACCAACTCGTCAATAAGAGGCTCAATATATACATTCATATCTTTAACTTGATATTTACCTACTTGAATGAATAGTAACATTACATAATTATTGTGACCATTTTACTGTAAGATTTGTAAGTACATGTAAATTAATAACTATCAAATGATAAAATACCTGGAACAATCATTGCCAACATAATGTGCTCCCTCTTTATTGACATCCACGGAGGAATGTTATTGTTGATAACAAAAATAGGCCACACCGAGCAAACAGATCTCATCTCTCCAAATGGATTGACACCATCCGCTGCCAATGAAAGCCTGAGATTACGAGGTTCTTCTTTGAAGTGTTGCCACTTTTCCTCTATGTGCATAAATGTCAAACCATCCGCAGGGATTCGAATAATGTCATCTCGACTTCTATTGCGTGCATGGTAATCCATAAATTGTGCCAAGCTAGTACACCTGAATAATTGTCGCATCCATGGAATAATGGGGATGTAACGAAGAACCTTGTGAGGCACCTTTTTTGTTATTCGATCTGTTCGATATCTACTCGTATGACATACAGGGCATTGTGTTGCAAATTCATGTTCTTTATAATATATAATATGATCATTGGGACAAGCATGTATTGCTTGATACTCCATTCCAATATCTTTCATAATAGCAGATAATTCTCGATATGAGCGAGGTAGAATATTTGATGGTGGTAACAAAAACTCGCCTATCAATCTACAGCAAAAAATATAAGTTGTTAATATAAACAATATTAGTGGTACATTATTCACCCTTTGTTAACTATAAAGACATATATGACATACCTTAACATACGTGACATTGTTATGTTGGATAAACCATTCATAACCTTCAAGTTCAACAACAACAATACAGCAGAGAGAAGAGTTGTTTGGGAGTCTTTATATAGGGGCTCGTATGCCTTCTCAAGTAGAGGTACATCAAGGCTATCATCATCATCATGATCAGATCCACTTGGACTAAATGTGTCATGGATCAATGTATTTATACCATCATCTTCAATTGTATTTTCTAGCGCATGATCGTCATCTTCCATGGGATCATTATCTTCACCTTGGATATTCGCACCCCCATGTTCCTCCATATCATGTACTTCCCTGGGGAGATCAACCTATATAAAATTGATTAACATAAATAAACCATGATCTTCAACTCATCATCAAGTGATTTCATATGTATATAAATTGTTAAAATGATATAATGAACAACTTACCAGTGGATGATAGTCATGCCCCCCTTCAATGTGACCATTCTCCCTACAATGTCTCTTAACTGTTTTGATTAGCAATCTTCTACGGTTTAAGCCCTTACAAATTTTGCAGGGACAATAACATTTTCCATCACCTTTTCTTTTCAAGTTAGACCACAATCTAGCGATTGTCTCCCTATTTTGTTCTTCACTTATATTATCTGACATGATCGTTCTTCGCAGGAAGCAAAAATTGGGCTATGAAAACTTCGGTCTACAACTTTCAGTGACTAAGCAAAATTGTCAAAAGTACACAAATCTTCTTAGACCTAGTTAAATCCTTTAATATTTTAAAAGTCTAGTTAAAATATACATTAGATTAAAAAATATACAATTTTCATGCCTGAGCGCGCGGCTACGACTAGTGCAATGGTCTTCTTGCTTAGCTCTAGAAGCTCTCTAGCAATCAAAACATATAAGCTACAAGGCCTAACAGCAATTTCAAAACATATAAGCTACAAGGCAAGACATATTACATGACATGGCAAAAGGATTAAAATATACATTAGATTAAAATATATACAATTTTCAAACCTGAGCGCGCGGCTATAACTCGTGCAATGGTCTTCTTGCTTAGCTCTAGAAGCTCTCCAACAATCAAAACATATAAGCTATTAGAATTCATTAACTTTCTGTAATTGGAAAACTCTATTTGATATTAGACCGTAAACTACTACTATTCTCTCCATAAGAACTAAGTACAAAATTCTTTCAAGTTCACATCCATGATTCCCTTTAGATTAAAATATACAGCAAAAATAAGCTAAAAGTCTAGTTAAAATATACATTAGATTAAAAAATATACAATTTTCAAACCTGAGCGCGCGGCTATAACTCGTGCAATGGTCTTCTTGCTTAGCTTTAGAAGCTCTCCAGCAATCAAAACATATAAGCTACAAGGCCTAATAGCAATTTCAAAACAAGGCTCATCAAAAGAACCAAAAACAATGTGTGCAAACAATACCTTGTGAAGTGGTATAGACAATTAGAATATGCTACTATGTGCTAGGGAACTTCTTAGAACTGTTGGTATATTCTTACAACTTGTTACACCTAGGATATTCTTCTCTATAGATGCTACTATGTGCCGTGGTCCAAACGGGCCCATAAATGTGGTTGAATAGCAATACATTCAAGTGGCTTACACAAGGGACAGTCACTGTGAGATATCCTCATGTGTGACTGTCCTTGTCACAAATGAGGACATCTCACAGTGACTGTCCCTTGTGTAATTGCCACTTGAATGAGGTCAGTCACTGTAAAGACAACATGATAATGTACACATACAATGAGTGTACATTATCATGTTGTCTTTACAGTGGCTGCCCTCATGTTGTATATTCTTCTCTGTAGATGCTACTACATGCTAGGGAACTTCTTAGAACTGTTGGTATATTCTTACAACTTGTTACACCTGGGATATTCTTCTCTGTAGATGCTACTGTGTGTCGTGGTCCAAACGGGCCCATAAATGTGGTTGAATAGCAATACATTCAAGTGGCAATTACACAAGGGACAATCACTGTGAGATGTCCTCATGTGTGACTGTCCTTGTCACAAATGAGGACATCTCACAGTGACTGTCCCTTGTGTAATTAAGTATTGTGGGGAAGCATTCTAAATAACCAAAGCTGCTAACAATAAATTCAACACAGATATGTCCTCATTTCTGGGTATTTTATCTCTCTAATAGCTGAATACCAGATTAAATAATAATGACAAAAGAAAAATAAACCCAACGTACTCAGAAATTGTAGCTGTGATTTTGCGGAGGGAATCTCTCTCGGCGCTGTTGAAAACACAAATGACAACCCGCTTGATTTCGCGGAGGGAATCTCTCTCGGTGCTGTTCAAAACACAAATGACAACCCGCTTTGTTCAAAACACAAATGATAACCCGCTTGATTTCGCGGAGGGAATCTCTCTCGGCGCTGTTGAAAACACAAATGACAACGTTCCTTATTTTTTTTTGCACTTATATCCCGACCAACATAAGGTCCATTTGTAATACAACATGATAATGTACACTTACAGTGAGTGTACATTATCATGTTGTCCTTAGAGTGACTATCCTCATTTGTTGAAGAAGAAAAGCATTAATGTGGCTGAATAGCAATACATTCAAGTGGCAATTACACAAGGGACAGTCACTATGAGATGCCCTCATTTGTGACTGTCCTTACAGTGAGTGTACATTATCATGGTGTCTTTAGAGTGACTGTCCTCATTTGTTGAAGAAGAAAAGCATTAATGTGGTTCAATAGCAATACATTCAAGTGGCAATTACACAAGGGACAATCACTGTGAGATGTCCTCATGTGTGACTGTCCTTGTCACAAATGAGGACATCTCACAATGACTGTCCCTTGTGTAATTCAAGTGGCAATTACACAAGGGACAGTCACTGTGAGATGTCCTCATTTGTGACTGTCCTTACAATGAGTGTACATTATCATGTTGTCTTTAGAGTGACTGTCCTCATTTGTTGAAGAAGAAAAGCATTAATGTGGTTCAATAGCAATACATTCAAGTGGCAATTACACAAGGGACAATGTCATGAGCCGTGACATATTGAACTTAGTATAATAATAAAATGATTAGATGATATATAATAATCTATTATTAACGGTATATAACAATAATATATAATTATTATCAAAAGATAATAATAATATATAGTTAGCATAATAAGTAATATGTTAATTAAATAATATTAAAATATTAATAAATAATATAATTATGATTATAATTATAATATAAATTAATAATAAATAATTATTAATAAATTATATATATTATATTATAATAATATATTAAGTAATAATATTAAATCAATTATTGATATAATAATTTTAATATATAAATAATATTAATAAACCTCTCAATATAAAACAATATGTTATCACTATAATAATATTTATTATAATATTATTAATATTACTAACATCATTAATTATAATATTTAATAATAACAATAACATTAATAATAATAATAATAATAATAACGTTTAAAGCAATATCGAATATCTGTAATCGATATACATCTACATTAAACATCTGCATTATCTATCACGATGAGGAATGAAGAAGTGATACAACAATCACTAGTCATTACACATTGATACCATGAGAGGATGATTAATGAACCAAATACTATGAAGTCAAGATCAACATGATATGAATAAGGGATAGGTCGCTATGTGTTTCAGAAGATGTATTGATAAGCAAGAAGGATAACCATTCATATATTTTAAATAATCATTAATTGCACAAGTTTAGACAATGACATATCCGATAAAGCAATATCAAACATGAAGACCCGCTAGCAACTATGCACCATCACTTCCTATGTTATCATGACAATAACATAAACTAGATTGAATTCTACTATCTATATCAATAGACACCACATAGGAGGATATCGACTAAAGGATTGAAAGATTATCGATTGTCTGAGATAAACCACATCTTGTAGAAACACAAAAGCATCAGTGATTATATCACAAGCTATTGATGAATGAGGCATCAGTCATGGATAATAAGTACAATGTATCCTTAAGTATTAACAGGAATGGAAGTCAATTTGAAGATCAAACTCCATTACCAGCAATCAACCAATAAATGGACAATTATCAGAAAATGATATCGACTTATATCAGAGTAGAAAGATTGGATATCATCATAACAATATGGGATAAGGCAAGAGTTAATATCGATTGACTAAATACTAATGATAGTTAGACCAAACTAATACAAACACAATGGATGTTAACTACTGGTTGCACTACCAATTAGGGAAGATTACCTTCATAAAAAGATTTGATACTGAGTCAATCTGGGAGTTATCTATGATCAGAAAATAATGAAATAATATTATGTGAACTGTCGGATTATGGAAAGGTGTGATTAACAAAGGGACATGGAGGAAGAAACAAGACACGTCTCATTCATAGCATCTCTTCATTTGTTAAAGACAATATAAGAATGCATTCTCGTGAGTCACTCAAGGCATCATTAGAACTTTATTTACTTATCCATATTTGGATATACTCAATAGAGCATCTGCCTTTGGCAGTTTGGTTTCAAGTTTATCATTGCAGATCAGAGACAACACCATGATTGCACAGATAGAAAGGATAGTCAGAAATAGCATCAATATTTGAAGTTGCAAGCATATAATTCAGAATCTGAAATAGCAACATATCACTCATAGCGATATTACACATTTGCATAATTACATCATCATATCAGACACAGCAAATACATTGCTGTAAGCAATACTTATTGATTGTATATCGATATTGTTTATATCAGACATACCATCATTATACTATCACTATAAGTGATAGGAAACATCATATTCATAGCATATTTCATATCATTATATCCGACAGTGCTATTAAACATATTGGTATCAATATCATCTTGCACACATATTGTGATTGAATCTGAAATAGCAGTTGATATCTTAAGTAACCTCCATTACTTAGTTTAATTGTAAGTATCTGATAGAGTAAGTCTGAGAAGTGGAGTAATTGTTCCTATTTTCCAAGTTAGCCAAAAAGGGGACATTATAGACAATCACTGTGAGATGTCCTCATGTGTGACTGTCCTTGTCACAAATGAGGACATCTCACAATGACTGTCCCTTGTGTAATTCAAGCGGCAATTACACAAGGGACAGTCACTGTGAGATGTCCTCATTTGTGACTATCCTTACAGTGAGTGTACATTATCATGTTGTCTTTAGAGTGACTGTCCTCATTTGTTGAAGAAGAAAAGCATTAATGTAGTTCAATAGCAATACATTCAAGTGACAATTACACAAGGGACAATCACTGTGAGATATCCTCATGTGTGACTATCCTTGTCACAAATGAGGACATCTCACAATGACTGTCCCTTATGTAATTCAAGCGGAAATTACACAAGGGACAGTCACTGTGAGATGTCCTCATTTGTGACTGTCCTTACAGTGAGTGTACATTATCATGTTGTCTTTAGAGTGACTGTCCTCATTTGTTGAAGAAGAAAAGCATTAATGTGGTTCAATAGCAATACATTCAAGTGGCAATTACACAAGGGACAATCACTGTGAGATGTCCTCATGTGTGACTGTCCTTGTCACAAATGAGGACATCTCACAATGACTGTCCCTTGTGTAATTCAAGCAGCAATTACACAAGGGACAGTCACTGTGAGATGTCCTCATTTGTGACTATCCTTACAGTGAGTGTACATTATCATGTTGTCTTTAGAGTGACTGTCCTCATTTGTTGAAGAAGAAAAGCATTAATGTGGTTCAATAGCAATACATTCAAGCGGCAATTACACAAGGGACAGTCACTGTGAGATGTCCTCATTTGTGACTGTCCTTACAGTGAGTGTACATTATCATGTTGTCTTTAGAGTGACTGTCCTCATTTGTTGAAGAAGAAAAGAATTAATGTGGTTCAATAGCAATACATTCAAGTGGAAATAACACAAGGGACAATCGATTACTATGAGATGTCCTCATGTGTGACCTTTGTGAAGGCAAGTGCCAATTTGTACCCAAGTTACCAATATTGTGGCAAAAGTGGGAATGAAGCATTTAGGGGTCAAATTGGGAAAAGAAGTGTAGAAGTGGCCTATGTGAGGTCTAAATAGCCTAACTAAGTCATGGTTAGGGTCTTATGGTGTTTGAACAATAAGTTTTGAACCAAAATCCCAAAGGTTGTAACAAGTTGTCAATGATGTCATTCACAACATTGACAACATTTGTGCAAGGGAGCATTTTCGAGTAAGATGGTTATGTAACTATATGAAACCATTGAATTAGGCATTAGATCAACTATAAGAGGCCTCCATCGATCTATGCAAAAGGTTGGGGGGAAAAACATTTGGAATTAAGAAGATTTGTAGAGTAACACGGTTTTAGTGAATTCTTGAGTTTTTTTGTTTCTTTGTTTTCAGTTGATAAATGGATTAGATAGCTCACAGTGTCTATTGGAAAAGTTAGTACAAGTTGTTTTTTTATTCTGTGTTGTGTTTTTTTTGAGTTTTGAAGCATTCCAACTAGTTTTTTAATTCTTTTGTTAAGTACCCTATCATTGGTTTGAACCAGGCAGGTTGAACAAATGGAGTCTTAGCTCATCATTCCATTGTCAATTTTGTACGGGCTCTTGGAATGGGTGAGGAGACTCCATGTACTATATGTTTGGAAGGAGGGGCCCTGGGAAGCTCATTTTCTATGTTTGCAATGATGTCCTAGGTGAGTCAGTTGAGCACAGTTAGGGATGAAAAATCATTACAAGAAGATTACAACAAGTTGAATGCATTGGTTGCTTCAACTAAAATCTCATGGAGAGGTAGACACACATCTAAAGAAGCCCCAAGTCAAATTAGAAGATTGGGTGAGTTTCTTTGGCTGCTAAGAAAACAAACTCTTAGTCAGACTGTCCAAGTTGTGTCAAAATACTTGTTTTCAGGCATGGCTGTAGTAGTTGGTGTACAAAAAATCTAGGAGGAGAAGACCTTAGATATCTTGGAGTTCTCAATAAAGGTCATCTGAATCCTAAGCCCTTTAGGTGGCTTAATATAAACAAAAAGGCTTGACAAAGGCCTAATTGCTAGCAGCCTATTTTTGGGTGCAATTGGCATGGTTTGATGAACCGGATTGAAGTACTAATGAAAAGTATAGGTGAAGGAGTAATATTGAAACCAATAGAGGTCCTAGTGGCCAGCCTCTCCATGGAGTAAAGTTCTAGTTGAATGTGTTTCAATTTGTGAAGACAAGACTAGGAGTGTCCTAGTAGCTAGATTGGTATTGAGCAGAGTTCATTGTATTTCTTGTTGGTGTGCACTAGTTGAAGGAGTGGGATCTTGGGTAGAGATACCTAAAGAGTGTAGGGATAGTTAAGTACCCTATCAAGTCAAAACATTGGCCTAAAGAGACCCTAGTGAAGGATAGGGAGTGAGCAAGACAAAGTGTTACATCAATTAACAAGATCATTTTTTGGTAATTGTGTACATTATCATGTTGTCTTTACAGTGACTGTCCTCATTTGTTGAAGAAGAAAAGCATTAATGTGGTTCAATAGCAATACATTCAAGTGGAAATTACACAAGGGAATATCACTATGAGATGTCCTAAGTGTGACTGTCCTTGTCACAAATGAGGACATCTCACAGTGACTATCCCTTGTGTAATTGCCACTTGAGTGAGGACAGTCACTGTAAAGACAACATGATAATGTACACAAGTACCGTGAAGGTAGTCGCAAGTTAGGGCTGTTTCATTGCATACCCAAACAATGAAGACATTACAGTCCACAAAATGTTTGTGCTTGAAAGATGAACAAATAAAATTAAACTTCTAAATAACCAAAGCCGCTAACAATAAATTCAACACAGATATGTCCTCATTTCTGGGTATTTTAGCTCTCTAACAGCTGAATACCAGATTACATAATAATGACAAAAGAAAAATAAACCCAACGTACTCAGAAATTGTAGCTGTGATTTCGCAGAGGGAATCTCTCTCGGCACTGTTGAAAACACAAATGACAACGTTCTTGTTTTTTTTGCCCTTATATCCCGATGTGATTTCGCGGAGGGTTACGGTGCTGTTGAAAACACAAATGACAACGTTCCTTTTTTTTTTTGCCCTTATATCCTGACAACATCGCAATTGCAAGTTAGGGTTGTTTCACTGCATACCCGAAACAATGAAGACATTACGGTCCACAAAACATTTGTGCTTGAAAGATGAACAAATAAAATTAAACTTCTAAATAACCAAAGCCGCTAACAATAAATTCAACATAGATATGTCCTCATTTCTGGGTATTTTAGCTCTCTAACAGCTGAATACTAGATTACATAATAATGACAAAAGAAAAATAAACCCAACGTACTCAGAAATTGTAGCTGTGATTTCGCGGAGGGTTACGGTGCTGTTGAAAACACAAATGACAACGTTCTTGTTTTTTTTGCCCTTATATCCCGATGTGATTTCACAGAGGGTTACGGCGCTGTTGAAAACACAAATGACAACGTTCTTATTTTTTTTGCCCTTATATCCTGATGTGATTTCGCGGAGGGTTACGGCGCTGTTGAAAACACACATGACAACGTTCCTTTTTAATTTGCGCTTATATCCCGACAATGTCGCAATTGCGACAGTGACAAATGTATTGTCATCGCTAATTGCGACGGTGTCGGGCTATATTTGAAAAAAAAAAGGCAAAACCGCATGACATTTGCCTACCGTCGCAAATGGCCGTCGCAATTTCACCCCAAATGTATTAGTGAGTGTATGGTAAAATGTGTTGAGAAAATATTTAAAATATGAAAAAGTCCTAAAAAAATGAACATCTTGGTGAAAACCTAGCAATAGGCGCCTTGATGATTCACAAAAAAATCAAAAAATACCAAAAATATCAAAAAAATTTGAAAAATTGAAAAAATGAGAAAAAGAAAAAGTGCCTTGGTGAAAACCTGGAAATAGGCGCCTTGGTAGCAAAAATAGAATCTCTATCAAGATGGTGAAAACTCAGCAAACGGGCAACACTTGGTCAAAAATACTCCATCTATCAGTGCAATCTTGGTCTTTCCCAGCTTTCAGTCTGCTTTAGTCTATATATATACTTGTTTCAATAAAGTTGGTTTGTACACCAATCAGCTCAAGCGTCTATATCCTATCAATGCTTAACACTTGGGGGCAATCAATGTCATATCCTATGGCCTCTAGTACATCTTAGATGAGTCATATCCAATTAGATTCCTTTGAAGATTCATCTAATTCAGTCTATTTGTCTCCTCTCCATAAAGGATTTTGCATCTACAACAACGCAATCAAATACAAATTGAAAACAATCTATGCTTTTTACATGCTTTTATCTCCTTGTATGCTTACTGATTCACATTGATATTTTTGCATATTGTATCCCTTCGAGCTCTTCGATGATGTCCTTTATAGGATTTAGAGAGTGATGACTAGGGGCATAATCATGTCTTTATCTTCTTCTAACAACTTTGGAAATTCTGGATTGAAATGGTGTCCGTCTGTAAGAGCCTCTATCTCTAATTGGATGGCCATGAGTACCTCAACCATTGATACTCAAAAAATTCAAGGAAGTTTGATCTAACTATTATCTTTTTGAGTGAGTTCTTTCTCCTACTATGAAACACAATCTTGCCTAAGGATGAGAGTGATAAATGGTCACTACGGGTAATTCACATTGGATTTAGAATGATCTCTTGACTGTTTGATGTGTTTCAATGCAAGGCATATTTAGGTCATCATGATATTTATGTTCTGATGCTTATACAAATTTCTATATCAAAATGGGCATGATATTTAGGTCATCCTGGCATTTGTGCCTTGGTGCTTATATCTAATCCGTCATTCCAAAAATAAAATCAATATTCATATGTCCATGGTTGCCTAACCAATGGGTGTTGTATTGATTCATGCGCATACAAATTGATATTCATATGTCTATGGTTTCATAACTAGTGGGCATTGTATTAATTTATCTAGTTACCTAAAAGTTCAATGATGACAACAAATCGACACAAGATCAGTGACTAGGTCCTAGGTCCTAGGTTTGCATTTCATTCTACATGTCATTTTGCACTTTGCATGATCTCACAAATTGCTTGAACACTTAAACGATTCTTCAAAACCAAAAATGCTAAACATGACACAAGGACTAAGCATTGTATGAAGGTTCCTCCAATGAAACAACAATTAGAATCCTTTTTCGGGATCAAAATTGAAATCTGAGATCATTGATATTATTAACTACTTGCATAATCGACCTTCAATCATCACAAAAATCTAAAATTCAACTTAACTAATTATCTTACATCAAACTATCAAAATTTTAATTTGGTCAACTATGGTCAACTCATGGTTTAACCTAGTCAAAATTGGTCTCCAGGACCTCTAAACGATGTAAAACATGTTCTCAAATGTGTATAACCACTTCTCAAATCAATTAACATGCTTCTAAACTATAACGCTAACTTTTCTTGTCAAATTTCTATTTTAGTCCCAAAGGGGGCATGGTATTGCACATCATTCAAGTCTATAAGTCTTAATCTGTAATCAATCATTCCTCAGTAATCAAGACAACAAACACATCTAGTTGCTGACTCATCAAAAGTCCTCATCACTTGGGGAAAATCTATCATCACTTGGGGTATATCAGATTCATCAAGATCCATATCAATCTGGTATCCTAATCTATCTTGTAAAATGTATTAGCTTTTTGTAACCATCGTTTCATTAGTGTTATTTCCTTGGTTCTTCATAAATGATGGGTTCAGGATGTGATACCAATATGATTCTCTTGGGACAATCAGGTCTAAAATCGATCACTCACTTCTTCACAATCATAAGGTTTAGAATCAGGTGTTTTGGCACTTTTTCATAATCACCGGTTCATTGTTGTTATAGTTAACATTATCTTTGGTCAACCAGGACCTAAATCTTGCATCTTTAAATCTTTCAATTGGTTTCTATCTTGGAATCAGTTCATCTTTCAAATCAATTTCAATCTCAAACATCTTTATCATACACAGACTATCTTTGAACCACTGTGCTTCGCACAATAACTCAAAGAGGGGCAAAATGTAATACCCCAAAAATGGGCTATAAGTTCATTAACCTCCTACATCTTCAAATCGAATGAAATCGATACAAAATTCCTAACCTAAGGCACATCTACACATTATCAAATTTAATTGATTATCCTAAATTCTGCATTGGGGAATATTCCTAGAAATATTCCTAATTTATCATAATTATTCTTAATTTAATAATTATTTGGCAATAAATCTTATTTATCCTAAAGTTTGATTAATTGAATATTTTGAATATTTAATTAATCAGATTTAATACTGCCACTTAATTATTTAATTACATTTAATTATATTTATTCCTAAACTGTATTATTTAATTTTGACAATAAATCAAAAATCTTATGACTAATTGTTTAAATTATTATTTAATTAATTAAAGTCAATTGTCAATATTTAATAATATAGTTTTTGAATAAAAGTTTGATTTAATAATTAATTAACCCATAAATCAATTTGTATAATTTTAAAATCAATTAAGTTGAGAATAAATCACTTTATTTTTAAAATTAATTCATATTAAATCATGCACAATTAGAAAAATAGTCAACTTTAAAACAACTTCTAATTTCAATTTGTTAACTTTCTAAACTCAACATCTAATGATGAGTTGAAAAAGAGAACTAAAACTCTATTTTGAGATAAAAACTACTTTTGCATGATTTTATGAGTTTATTTATTCTTAATTTCTTGTTAACTCAAAAATCAACCTGAGTTTATCAAGAGTGATTTATGGCTTTTCTCCTGCATCCTCAAAGCCCTAGATTTCTATAAAATCAAGGCTCAACTCTTCACAATAAACACTTGAATTTGCACAATTACTCTGGCAAATTGGTGATTGAAGGATTAAGCACTTGCGAAAGGCAATTTGTGAGATCTTTCATAGTTGTTCATAGTTTCATAGTTTTCATATCATAGCTTTGCATTCATAGTTTTCATAGCATTCTTAGATTAAATTTGCATTCAATTTCATTCATTTAGCTTAGATTCATACTATTTCTCATTTTATTGCATAGAAAATACAAAAATATAGAATAATCTAAATTCATATAATCTTTCATTCTTTTGCATCCAAATCCTTTGTTTAGGTGTTGCATTGTCACTGATCTCGATTTCAATCTGAGAACATCATACTCACACCTACTAGAAGGTAGTAAATCACCTGGTTAGCATAGTTTCAATTATTTGCAAGATTTCAATTTTTTCTAACCTCTAATGTTTTACTGAAGTGTTGTGTCTACAACTAGGTACAAAATTCACACACACAACCACTACTATTATGCCATTATTTTAAATGAGAAGTAACGAATGGAAAAATAAAGGATTAAACTATCTTAGTAGCAAATATGGTGATAGCTTAGGCATTCAATACATGTCACCTTTGAAATTATGTGTAGTGATTTTGCATAATAAAACTTTATATGGTGAAGGATATTAGTTTTGTGGTCAGTACTCTCATTTGTGAAGGAATTTTTTTTCCTTATGTAGGCTATGAAAGTAATTTGGGTTTTCTTATTTATTAAACATCTAGGGCACATTCATTTTAATAGTAGTTTGACATAAAATATATGAAGGCTACTTAGTTTATCTTAGGGATAGAAATAATTTAATTTTAACTTTGGTTGTGTTAACAAAACTATGTTGACTTTATTTTTTAGTTGTTTAACATCAGAGTTTGTACATTAATAGGAGTTCACAGATACTAGTGTGCCATAGTTGCCCATCTATAACTAGTGAGATGCATATAACTCATGTACCTCATGCTAGTGTGCTTGGATACCTTGTATACACTATTTTTCATTAGACTAGACATTATCCAAATAGTGAGTATTTATATAAAGTGCTATAACACACAGGCAAACTTTCTTTTACACCAATTAATAATAGTGACAACCCTCACAGGCAGTTGGATAATGTCTAGTCTAATCCAAGCACACTAGCATGAGGTACATGAGTTATGTTCATCTCACTAGATATAGATGGGCATTAATGCTCAATTGAATGATACATTCCAATAAAAATGTGAACTCCTATTAATCTACAAACTCTTGTGTTAAACAACTACAAAATAAAGTCAACATAGTTCCTTTAACACAACCAAAGTTAAAATTAAATTATTCAAAAAAAGGTTTGTGTTTTGAGTTAATTGGTTTAAATAAATCTATTTCAGCAACCGTTATCTTGATAAACTCTTTGTTTGGTTTCAGCACCCATGTTAGTTTTGAAGTAAATTGTGGTATAATATCATTTGGGTTTTCTAAATTGTGGTAAAGTTCTGTATTATACCCGTATGGATCATTGGCAAGGTTTTAGTCTCTATAACCTATGTGGATAGTTCTTGTTTATATCCCTATTTCATATTTAGTTTTGAAAGTATTGAAATTATTGAAGTTGACTAATTCTAGCTTAGGTATAGTTAAACTATCCTTGCTGCCCTAGAATGACATCTTTGTTCAAAGCATTGATTGCAAACATTTTTTAAGTACTTGAATCTACAATAGAACAATAGTGGTGAATGTATGATTATTATAATCATATGATTATATGCTATAATATTTATGTAATAAATGTAGTAACGATGGTGCGGTGCTTTATTGATATAAGCTAGATGGCTCTTGTCAATGTGCCAAACTGCCAATGTGGTGGTGGGCAGTGTGTGTTGAAGACTTCATGGACATAGAGCAACCCCGGATGACAATTTTGGTGCTGCCCAAATAGAAAAAAGATTTATAATGTGTATATATCTAATGTTTCTAATGTAAATACTATTCATTATATTATAAGAACTAATGTAGATTGGGCATCACAAGGAAATAATGGTTGTAGATACTTTATTTGGTTTGATGACAACTCATCTACATCTATCCACCCATCTCCACTTATCCACAATGAAGGATTTGAGTGCAAAATGTGTCAAGATAGTGCAAATTCTAAAATTATATTTTTACGATGCCTTCTATGTATTGTAATCGCATATCTTTGTTGCGACCATATGTAGAGATGAACTTAGGAATTAGTCAGTTTAGTATTTTCATATTGTAACTAATATTTTAATATGGATATGATGTAACTTCTCTTTGCCTCAAGTGCGCATATATATGGTTTACATCTTTTTTTAGAGTAATTATTCATGTTTATGGCTCAGGTAAGCCCCAATCTGCTATCAATCACATAATTTAACATAGAGTGTTTTCTTAGTTATTCCATTTGTTCCTTAACCTTTGAAGGCCATTTGGTAATTTCAACTACACCTAAGGATCCATCAGTAGTTGTCTCAATAGGATTCATGTTGCAATGCCCAAGCTGTGAGATGGGAAAGAGAGGCCCCCTTGTATTCCTCAAGCTATTTTGGATGCCAAGGCACGTGCTACCAGGAGACCATGAAGCTAGAAAAGGATATTGAAAATGAAAATGGTGGGGCTAGAGTTTACTCTACAAGCTTGAAGAAGTAGTATATTTTGGCAAATGAAGAGTGGAAAGAAGATGATATTCCTAAGATCATGGATGGACACAATGTTGTAGACTTTATTGATCTAGATATCTTGCAAAGGCTTGAAGAACTAGAGAGAGAAGAAGGGCTTTGGATGGTAGCTAAGGGTGATGAGGATGATGAGATGGGGGAAGATGAGATGGGCTTTCCAACATCTATTGAATACAAGGTCCTTGAGAGATCTCTCAATTGGGATGAGTGGATGAAGATGATGAGATGGGGGAAGTCAAGTTGAATCCTGATGAAAAGGAAGCTCTAGCTGCAATTAGGAAGAAGAAGATTCTTATCATTGAACATAGATTTAAGAAGAGTACTACAGAGAGTTGGCCTACCATACCAAGGAAGTTTGAAAAGAACAAGGAATATGGCTTAAATAGAATTGGAAGACATCTTTCTAGCTCAGGCTTGGATCCTTCGACAATTAGCTTGATAATAAATGAAGCAGATGAGATTTGAGAAATTAGCTTCCCAAGAAAAATCTCATAAATGAACTATGTGTACCCCAATTCTTGTGCCTTCTACACGTACCTAAATGATATATTTGAAACAACAAGGGTAAATTTAGCCTTACCCTTGTTATTTCAAATATATCATTTGGGTACGCACATAGGACACATGAATTGGGGTACATATAGTTCATTTATGGGATTTTTATTGGGAAGCTAATTACTCATCTATCATCTACATTATTGTGAAGCTAATTTCTAAAGGATCCAGGCCCAGGCTAGAAAGATGTCTTTCCAAACACATAAAAAATATGCACATAAACACGATAGCTGAGAAACATAAATGTAGATTTCACAATAGCTGAGAAACATAATTGTAGGCATCATGGTCACAATTTTTTGGAGACAACGTAATTGAGTTGTATACCTAGACGATGGAGAGAAAATTTTGCTCCTCTGATTCCAAGTTGACACTGCGGGATCCAAAGACCATAGATAAGGAATAAATTTAGAGAGTGGAGGAGGGTCATAACAACCAAAATAATATAGGACAAACCTCAAGTTAAATGAGGCAACTGCAAACATTTTAATAAAATTCTATTGAAATATTTGTAGTTACCTCATTTAACTTAAGGTTTGTCTTGTATTATTTTTGTCATTATGGCCCTCCTCCACTCTCTAAATTTATTCCTTATCTATGGTCTTGGGATCCCGTAGTGTCAAAGTGTCAACTTGGAACCGGAGAGAAGAATTTTCTCTTCATCATTGGGTATACCACTCAATTACATTGTCTCCAAAAAAATGTGACCATGATGCCTACAATTATGTTTCTCAGTTGCTGTGTCCCAGGACCCCTTATGACCCTTTACGACCTCTAAGAATACATCTTAGAGGTCTTAAAATGTTGTAAAGGGTCATAAGAGGCTCCTAGGAGGGGCCAAATGAGCTTCCACCTTCACGTGGTTGGCCCTATTAAGTAGAGAATGTTAATTAAACTATTCTTGAAACAAAGAGAAGCTAAATAATTTAATAACAGTGACAACCCTCACAGGTGGTTGGATAATGTCTAGTCTAATCCAAGCACACTAGCATGAGGTACATGAGTTATAGAGAGAGAGAGAGGAGGGGAATGATGGGGATATTAATGCTTCGCTTAGTTGTTACCTTAGAAAAATGAGCAAGAAACCAAAAAAGAAATGATTGTAATTAACATTTTTTGCTAATGAAAGAACATTGTCTTAATGGATGTGATTTTGTACTAGTAAATGTTGATGAATGATGTGCTAATAAATTATTCATGAATTTTGTGTTAGTAAAAAATTCATTAACACATCATTCATCAACATTTACTAGTAAAAAATTACATCCATTAAGACAACGTTCTTTCATTAGCAAAAAAAGTTAATTAAAATCATTTCATTTTTTATTTCTTGCTCATTTTTCTAAGATAACGGGTAAGCGGAGCATCAATATCCTCATCTCTCTCTCTCTCTCTCTCTCTCTCTCTCTCTCTCTCTCTCTCTCTCTCTCTCTCTCTCTCTCTCCCTACTGGTCCTTTGGCGTGTATTAAATAGAATAGAATTTTTGGCATATTATTATCATTCTATTTCTTTGCTATAAACATGCCAAAGACTATGTTAGGCTGATAAAATATGGGGATTCTCTTTATCACTACAAATCTTTGAAGGTTGTTGCACTTGGATGGATGTGTACCATTGTTAAGAGAATTCAACTGAGTTTGTCTTACCTCGAATAGGTGAGGCAAGAGTTTTGTGGGTACCCTAATGTTGGCAAGAGTTCTTAATTGATGGTTGAAAATTTTGGTAGAAAAATGAGGTTTTATTTTTTTTTCTTTGTTTTCTTATTGTTTCTTTTCCATTTCTACAATATGGACATGTACTTTTCTTTGAGAACTATGCTTTATGTTGTGGGCTACAAGGTAGAGCCATTAGGCCTCTATGACAATCTAAAGCTATTTAGCCTATTGATACCCTTGGTATTTTGGACCACCCCTTGGAGGACAGGAACACCATAGAGATGCTTAATATTATTACCTTGGCTCATTTGAAGGTGGTTGTTTTGTTTTTCCTTGATGTTTCAAGGTCTTTTGTGTATAGTATTGTGCAATAGGTAGCTCTGTTTCACAACATAAAACCTCTATTTGCCAATAAGCCTCTTATTGTAGTTTGTATTAAGATTGATTTGCAACCACTAGAAACTACTCTAGAAGCTTGAAGAAGTGATATATTTTGGCAAATGAAGAGTGGAAAGAAGATGATATTCCTAAGATCATGGATGGACACAATATTGTAGACTTTATTGATCCAGATATCTTGCAGAGGCTTGAAGAGTTGGAGAGGGAAGAAGGGCTTAGGATGGCAGCTAAGGGTGACAAGGATGATGAGATGGGGGAAGTGGAGTTGAATCCTAATGAAAAGGAAGCTCTAGCTACAATTAGTAAGAAGAAGAAGATTCTTATCATTGAACATAGATTGAAGAAGAGTACTATAGAGAGCTAAGAAACATAAATGTAGATTTCACAATAGCTAACAAACATAATTGTAGGCATCATGGTCACATTTTTTTGGAGACAACATAATTGAGTTGTATACCCAGATGATGGAGTGAAACTTTTGCACCTCTGATTCCAAGTTGACACTGTGGGATGGAGAAAAACTTGGAACTAGAGGTGCAAAATTTGATCTCCATCATCTGGGTATACCACTCAATTATGTTGTCTCCAAAAAAATGTGACCATGATGCCTACAATTATGTTTCTCAACTGTTGTATCCCAGGACCCCTTTATGACCCTTTACGACTGTTTATGATCCCTAAGAATACATCTTAGAGGTCTTAAAATGTTGTAAAGGGTCATAAGAGGCTCCTAGGAGGGGCTAGATGAGCTTCCAGATTCATGTGGTTGGCCCTGTTAAGTAGAGAATGTTAAACTATTCTCAAAACAAAGAGAAGCTCAATAATTTAAGGTCTCAGTCCATGGACAAATTAAATTAGACTTACTATCCAAATTGGTACATTGATGAGAATCAATGATGGGGATTTTTTAGATTTTGAGAAGATGTATATGTAGTAGAGGCCATAAGGGATTTTTATGGAGATTTTCTAGATGTGGATAATGTTTCTCATCCATGCATGAAATGTGCTAGTGATCATATAAAATTACTTAAAACTAGTAAAGGGTGATCGAAATAGCCTCTGGATTATGAAGGGATTCCATTCTGGTGCGGGAGGTGTATTCAAATAGGGCATCCTAGTGAAAAGATGTCTCACACCATCATTATACAGTGGAGAAGAAGTTGAAGCAACAAAAGAGTTTTTCTCAAGCTGTGCATGGTGAGACATCGAATTGGGAAATTGGAAATGCATGTAAAGTGACCAATGTTTAACATGAGAGTTTGTAGATTTGGGGTCACGGCTAGTGATTGGGAGAGCCCTATTTTGGCACCAGTCATGTAGTACAAGCACTAGAATTGAGTTTTTTGGCATGGTATGGGAGATTTTTGTGTATCAACATGCGATAGAGTTTGGGGATTTTTTAGTATTTAAATACATATGTGGGATGTAATTCAAAGTTTGGATATATGGGAAGAATGGATGTAAAAAAGATATTTCTATTTTTCATTCTGAGAAGATCTAGAGTGATTTTGAGTCACAGAGGAAATGCCCTAATCCTTCAAAAAGTTCTATTTCAATGAGTTCTGATCACTTGAGGGACATAAAATTATTTGTTGAGTTGAAAAGAAAATCAACAGAAGACGCTGAAAATGAAGTGAAAATTATCTCTATTATATTATAGTCTCTTATACTCTGCAAGTCTATTTGATAGGGGTTCAAGAAGCCCATCTATTACTGTTTAAAGGATATTTTGGGTTTCTATGTTTTGTTACATTTTTTTTAATAATAGTGTTTAGATGGTTCTTAAGGTAACGTTGCTTATTTTATGTGAAAATTTGTTCTGTAGACAACACCGAACACATTTATAGATAAACTCAAATTACCAAGAGAAAGAACAATGGTGACTCTTGTAGATCCTAACAGAAGGGAATGGCATGTATGATTCCTCAGAAATCTCCCTGAAGCTTCCTTGATTCATGGATGGAGATATTTTTCAATTTCCAATAATCTTGAGGATGAAGATGTGTGCATTTTTTGAGGGGGTAGATGATGACATTTTTTGTGTAGATGATGGAGAAAGATTACTAATTAAGGGAGTGTTGAAGAACATAGCCATTTCAAATTTCAAAAAATTATTGATTTGATATCTCACAAAAAAACTATCTTCCCAAAAATTCTCTTGCATTAAATGCCATCCCTCCCAATGCAACAACATAGGACCAAAATCCATAAAAGGTACACAAAAAATGCCATCATCTACCGGCTCAAAAATGTAGGCATCTCCATCCTCAAGATTATTGGCAATTGAAAAATATCTCCATCCATGAATCAAGGAAACTTCAAGGAGATCTCCGAGGAATCATACAAGCCATTCCCTTCTGTTAGAATCCATAAGAGTCACCATTGTTCTTTCTCTTGGTAATTTGAGTTTATCTAAAAATGTGTCCGGTGTTTTCTACAGAACAAATTTTCACATAAAATAAGCAACATTATCTTAAGAACCATCTAAACACTATTATTAAAAAACACGTAACAAAACACAAAAACCCAAAATATCCTTTAGACAATAATAGATTGGCTTCTTGAACCCCTGTCAAACAGACTTGCAGAGTATAGGAGACTGTAATATAATAGAGATAATTTTCACTTCATTTTCAGCATCTTCAGTTGATTTTATTTTCAAATCAACAGATAATTTTATGTCCCTCAAGTGATCAGAACTCATTGAAATAGAACTTTTTGAAGGATTAGGGCATTTCCTCTATGACTCAAAATCACTCTGGATCTTCTCAGAATGAAAAAAAGAAATATCTTTTTCACAACCATTCTTCCCATATATTTGAACTTTGAAGTACGTCCCATGGATTTATTTAAATACTAAAAAATCCCCAAACTCTATCGCATGTTGATATACAAAAATTTCCCAGCCCGTGCTAAAAAACTCAATTCTAGTGCTTGTACTACATGACTGGTGCCAAAATAGGGCTCTCCCAATCACTGACTATGACCCACTGGCAACAAGCAAAAAAATGAGTGTGGACACCTAAAGATAAATATTAGAGAGGGGAAAAATACCTGCAACAACAGAGACAATAGCTGTAGATACAGATGAGGATATCCCAGAAATCCCTAATATAATAAATATGGTGAAGAAAAAACTAAAAATAGTAATGTAGAAATTATTACTATTTTGGAAGATGCAAATCCAACCGAGGAGATTATGAAGAGGATAGATGAATTGGTGGCGTGAGAACGTCATTTTGAAGTAAGCAATAATGAATCTTTAGTTATAACAAAAGTTTAATAAAGGTTTATATTTTATACTCTTTTATGTTGTGAACTAAAATATGTATGTGTTCTTGTTACAGGATTTTTTGCTTGCTCAATTACCTGGTCATGGACATCATGGTGAGGCCAGTAGTAGCATCATGCAAAATAGTAATAATTTCTACATTGACTCTTTTTATTTTTTTCTTCACCGTATTTATTATATTAGGGATTTCTAGGATATCCTCATATGTATCTACAGTTATTGCCTCTGTTGTTGTAGGTGCTTTTCCCCTATCCTAAACATCAAATTGTGACAAAAATATCAGTAAAACAATCATTATAACTCCATGAACATTGTTTTAAGTAATTATCTATGAATGTTGTGTATTAATATTGAATTATATTTCATGTTAATGAATATTGTTATGTGTTAATGAATTCTTGATTAGTGTTGCATATTAATGAATGTTATATCATATTAATGGATGTTATATGATTGTATTGATTGAATGTTATAGTTCATAAATGGTTGAATGAAGTGTGTAATTAGATGTTAATGGTGAATTTAGATTGATGTTAGGGGGAGGGGGGGTGAGACCGGATGAGCTTCCACCTTCACATGGTTGACCTTGTTAAGTAGAGAATATTGAAGTATTCTCGAAACCAAGTGAAGCTCAAACTAATATACCTTCATTATTTAATCAATTTCATTCATTCTAGGTCTTTTCTCATAAGTGCATTTTGAATGTATCATTGTCATGCAACTATCAAATTAAAAACTAGAAGGGCCAATAGTCAACTTCTCATTTTCATTGGCTGGCATGATTCGGCTTCATTTTGTGTAAGTATTCTCATATTGAATGTGTCAACCTCTCTTGGCCTAATGTGGATTATTTCATTGGTTTGTGTTTTTGAGTAGGTGAAGTGTTAAATCAGTTCCTATCTTCTATTCTTAATTTGTTCAAACTGTAGGAGGGCCTAACAGATATACTCAACATAGAATTGACTGCTAGTCCGAGCAATTGAACACACCGAGTCTTTGGCTTGAGAGAAAGAGTTGGGTAATTTTGTTTCTGTAGACCTGTGTAATTGTCCTTAGTGGCCTATTTTTTTTTAACAGGTTATTTTTATATATATGTAGTGTCCAAATTTTTTTTAATATAGATTCTTTTTGTGTAAATGATAGTGCTATGGAACCTAAATAAACAATTATAAATGTAATAGATAATGTCTTCGATGAAGGAATTGATGTACCACATGTAAACCAAAATCAATGCTTAATGCCATTTTGTGAAAAATGAGTTTGTCTATTAGCATATCAGATTTTGTTACACCCTTCATGACTATAATTTTTAAGTTAAGTATTGATGCAATTTTCTAAAGTAGCAAGTTTTGTTGTCATTGTTTTTTTTCTAGTGGTTTTGAGGAGATCAAGAATTATCAAGGAAAGATATTGAAGTGGAAAGGAAATTTTTTGAGAGGTTACAAATATTGAGTCATCGATCAGGTATACTTTTTTTTTAAATAATTGCTACAGAAATGGTTAAGTTTTCCTAAATATTTAAAATAAGTCATAATTATTCAGTATCATATTCTTAGCTGCAATTTGTAGGTCTTCATACCATAAATTTTAGAGTTCAACTATTACATGGACAAAGTTGTAGGTTATATTGAACCATCTATTATCTTTTTTGACTTTTTAGTTGTCAGAAAGATTAAATTCACATCCTAGTTGTCATTGTGTTTGGGACATAAAGTTTTATTTAAATAAATTAATTCTTTTAATATTGAGATAAAAAATCTACAAATAAAGCCTAGACTAGAGACTGCATAGAAAACTATCATATGAAGAACTACTGAAATGGTGGTATCAAAGTTCCTTACAAGAAATCCACATATCAAAATCTAGTTGTAGGATTGAAAAAAAAGACAAGATAAAAAAATTTCATAGGCCCATACAAGACACCTACCAAAATATAGACCATCAATTTATAGAACCCTTGCAAGATATCCCAAGGAACGACAGGTAGTGAAAACCAGATAGATAGAAAAAAGAACATAACCATATGTTGCCTCACCTGTTTGAGGTAATCCAAACTCGATCCAATTCTCTTAACAATAGTACATATCCATCCAAGTGTGGCAACCTTCAAAGATTTGTAGCGGTAAAGAGAATCCCCATATTTTATCAGCCTAACATAGTCTTTGGCCACTTTGGCAATAAGATTGCGAGCAATATTGATCTAGCTAAGGGCCAACTTGTAGTGATCTTTATCATATAAAACATTTAGTAGATCTCCATAAAATGGATGCACATCATCTTGGTAGGGGAAATCATCTTGGCAGATCTCCATAAAATGGATGCACACCATACCTATCAGTTGAACTAGACTTTCTTTGTTGTAGAATTGATTTAGTATAGAATATTTTCCAATGGGATTTCTTTTTAAAAAGAAAGGTTTTCATAGCATTATCTACCACATGAGAAAAAGTTTCCATAGTTGGAGCCAAATCAAATAGCATTGGCTATTTGTCAGTGGAAGGTCCCTGCTAGAACAAACACATTTGTCACTTCATTAAGATGAAAATTGTGTACTAATTTTTTGAACTGTATAAGTCATCATCATCTTTATTATTTGTTGTAGCAAATACATCCGAAGTAGCAGTGGAAGAAGCAACAGGTCTATCTAGAAATTGAAATTCAGAACCAAAGCCTCAAGATTGTTGTAGTTTTTGTGCAAAGGCTTGATACTTCCAAATATCAGCATCACTGACACTTTTTGGGCATATTTCATTGACTCCTCAAAATGAGCAACCTTTATTTCAACTACCTCATCACTATCATCCTCATCCATTGCCTCGAGGTTCTCACTTATTTTTTGTAGCTATCAATTGAACTAGACTTTCTTTGTTGTAGAATTGATTTAGTAAAGAATATTTTCCAAAAGGACTTTTTTTTAAAAGAAAGGTTTTCGTAGCATTATCTACCACTTGAGAAAAAGTTTCCATAGCTAGAGCCAAATTGAATAGCGTTGGCTATTTTTCAGCAGAAGGTCCTTGCTAGAACAGACACATTTGTCACTTCATTAAGATGACAATTGTGTACTAAGTTTCCTAACTATATTTAAGTCATCATCATCTTTATTATCTGCTATAGAAAATACATTTGCAGCAGTAGTAGAAGAAGCAGTAGGTCTATTTGGAAATCAAAATTTAGAACCAAAGCCTCAAGATTGTTGTAGTGTTTGTGTAAAGGCTTGATACTTGTGAATATTAGTATCACTGACACTTTTAGGGCATATTTCATTGACTCCTCAAAATGAGCAGCCTTTATTTAAGCTACCTCATCACTATCATCCTCATCCATTAATGCCTCAGGGTTCTCACTTCTTTTTCTTTCACGTTCAATATCCTGTAAAAGTGCAGAGGAAAGAGAACATGACAAATTGAAATTGTGCACAAGGAAATTTACCTTCATAGAATTAGTATTGAGCAATAAATGAAATAGAAACTAAATAAACCACAATATAGAAACTATTTAGCAAATGAAAGATCAATTAATCATACTATGGCTCTCTGTCTAAGAGTGTTAATAGAAGCTCTCAGCAAGCTACCATTAATGATAGTCCTAGAATGAGAAATGATAAAGATTAAGCTAAAGCTAACAATTATATTCAAATTGAATGCTAATTAAGCTCTTAAAATGCCTTTCTAGCTATAAAATGCAAGAGGTTCTATGCAATTCTCAGATGTGTGGTTATGAATTATGAGGATTTTGGTCTTCCTTTTATAGATTTATGCAATGGTAAGGGGTGTAGTGTAGTTGATCATGATTAAGCTTTGGTTGAGTCTTTGGCTCCACCCTTTGAAGACAATGCAAATTTAATGTCCTCAAAGCTTGGGACAAGTAGACAAGATCAATGGACAAGATTATCTTTCACTCTGAGTGATGGAGATTGAATTTGGCTTGATCCATGTGAATGCCTTTCCTCAAATCCTATTGGTTGATTGAACTTCCTCCCTTTTGGGTTTTTGAGGGAAATTAGGATTTATTAGTTGATTTTAATTGATTTGTTTAGCCATGTACCCCTTGAATGAGTTGAATTTAATTTAATCCAAAACTATACAATTAATTGATTTTAATTGCACTTTGATTTGATTCTATTTGATTAAAATGCTCTCAATTTTGATTTATTTCAGATTAAGACTTGATTTTAATTTTGATTGGCTAATTATGCATTGTGATTCAATTGATTCAATTTTGTCCTTAATTTGCTTTGATTTGACTTGATTTATCAGTTAATTGCCTTTGTCCATTTTTAGGTGATTACAAATGTCCCTCTTTGAGTTGACATGTGAAGCATGTCGATTCAAAGAATACTCTGATCTTTCTTGATAATAGGTCCTAATTCATTGATGGTCGATCTTTGATGTTTGTTTGATGTTCTTCGATGGTTGATCCTTGATATCTGATATGAGATTGATGCATATTTGATGATGTTCCATTCAATTGATAAGGTGCTCTTGATGCAACTTTGATGATCATTTTGATGATGTGATACTCTGATGATTGATTCGATGAAATATTTCGATATGATACCTGATTTGATGATTGATTTCAATGTGATGCACCATTTGATTGATTACGAAAAATTTCCTAATAAACACTTTCGCTTTGATTTGATGGTCAGTCTCTTGATTTTTGATGATGTTATTGATTATCCGATGGTATGCCCCCTCGAGAATGAAATCAAATTTGATCGATGTTTGAAAATTTTGATGTTTTAGGTCAAATGATATTGATTTAGTTCAATTTTTAATGAAATTTAATTTTATTTCCGATATTGATGTATAGTCTGTTTGATTTCAAATGCCCCTTTTTTGGCTAATTTGATGAAAAATTTAAGTTCCTGAGTCAATTTTAGTGAAATGGTCCTTTCTTAGGTCAAAGTTACCTCTCTTTAGGTCAAAAAGCTATATAAAGGGGTCAAAATCCCTTTTTCACTATTAATTTTTACGTCCACTTTTCACTTTTACTCTCTCTAACTCTTTTGAATTTTCACGATGTTTGTCCCCATTCATGAGCATCGGTTTGAGAAATGTCACTGCTATCAGCATATGTCTGGTTTTGGACCTCCGGTGAGTGCTTATACCTCTTTGCTTTTCCGTTTTAAGCATTTAATGTTGATTTTTTCAAATTTTTCCTAGAAAAGTACCCTTTTTTTCTCTTTTTTATTTAAATGTGTGCTTTTGATTAATTAAATGGTGCTTTCACCCTCAAAGTTGTGCTTTTGCAATTTTAATGAGCACTTCCACAAAGTGGTTGAGCGCTTTCGCTCGCCAAATTTTTGCCCTTTTTCTCTTTTACATTGTTTAGGTGTGCTTTTGATCTTATTTATGCTTTTACTCTTTTAAACAGTGCTTCCGCCATGTTTTAGAGTGCTTTTGATTATTTTTCCTCTTTTAAACCATTAAAGAGTGCTTTCACCCCTTTTAATAGTGCTTTTGTATTTTTACGCTTTTACACCATCAAATAGTGCTTTCACTCTGGAAAAAAATTTCAATTTTGTTAAGTCCACTTTTTGATTTTTTTCTTTGATGTTGTCAATCAAGTGATAGGTTAAGTTCCCAAACTTGATGTCCTTAACATGTTGTATTATGTCAGTTAGGATTCAGTTGTAGTTGGAATATCATTCGTCAATCTAGATTTAGATGATGAGTGATGATAAAATTTTCGTTCTATCTGAGTAGAAAAATGAAATCTGATTGTGGTTTGATAGTTTGATAAAAAATTTATTAACTTAGAATTATCTAAATAACAATTGATTTCAATTCTGATGTGTTTTAACTTGATTTTGTAGGAGGTCCTTGGATCTTTGCATGTTCATGGTGCTTATCTGCTATCTTGGAGTATGATCCTTGATCTAAGTGTTGCAGATCATTGGCACATTAGTCATTGTGGCTTGTCTTTCCTTCTATATCTTCCTCGATTCTGAGTGAATTAGGGTCTTATCACTACTATCATTGAGCATTGGCACTCAGACCATAATATGTTTCATCTTCCCATGGGAGAGATGACCATTATGCTAGAGGATGTCTATCACATTCTTTGGTTGCCTACTCGAGGAGAGCTTGTCTATTACGACTCTGTTTATGATGGATTGGCATGTCGACGGGTCTTTAGTGATCCTACCATTGGTGACCAGCATATCTAGTGGACTTAGTTTGTTTCTTTCCCTATATTGCCAGCTATTCTTGGTACTCTAATAGGTGATTTTCTTCTTTGTAATAGACATGGATATGGATTTGTTGTCGGCTAGGGTCCCATTCTTGAGGATTTGATGGCAGATCCTTGTTGGTTTGACTGGGGTTCCTGTGTGTTAGCTCAGTTATACCATGAGTTGCACACTGTTGTGTATAGATATTCTACCACATTGATTGCAGGAGCTATCCTATTATAGCTTTGGACATGGGATCATATCCCAGTATCACATCCTATTACAACATGAGATTGTCAGCTAGGTTGGCCTTTTTCTTGGATGTACGATGGTATCCTTATCTAGACCCACATGGGTAAGCTAGATTATTGGCAATGAGTTATTGATGATATGGATATTGTTACTTGGCACCCTTATCTTGGCTGCAAGGCTTGGCTAGAGGATGATGGTGAGCTTCCTTATATGTTTTTTCCTTGTTGGATGATCGGGCATTCTACATTTGTTATAGAAAGATTTTGATTTTGATGATTTTTTCATCAGTATGGGTGTACTCAAGATATACCATAGGGAGTAGCCATGTATGCTCATGTATAGGCCAAGAGATCATTGTGGGGCCCATGTGTAGATTTTGGGATAGGTGTTTAGGAGATACGAGACCTTGGGTATGGTCCTTGGTCTCCTAGATCACATGTTATGGATGCAGGTATTACTGATGAGTATGGTTCTTGGTTACATCATTATCCTTTTCCCATATTCACAAATCCCATCGAAAGGATTTCCACTATAGATGAGTTATCAGATGGGGATGACGGTGCTAGTGGAGATGATGATGATGTTGGTGATGATGGAGATGATGGCAGAGATGGTGGTAGGATTAGGGGATGGTGTGGATGATGGGGTCTTCAAGGAGCTAGAGTCAGTCGAGTGCATATTCTAGTGATAGTTGCTACTTTGATTCCTCCTAGGGGTGGTGATAAAGTGAGAGGTTGATGGGTTGACAAATTATTACATTAGGTTGCCAAAGATCCAACAGATAGGCCTCAAGTTAGATGTCAGAGGGTTGTTGATGCAGATATTGCATAGGTACTACTTGATCAGGCACAAGATCCTCTTGTTCAGCAGGTTGTTCCTCCTATTGTTCCTCAAGCTCCATCTCAGGCACATGCTTCTAGTTCGATGCCTTCAACTTCTTTGCATCCATCCTCTACTTAGTTTGTTCCATCTTTGGGTGATCCCTCTTCTTCCACTCCTCCACAGTTTCCTGTAGCATAAGGTCCTGCCCTTGCCTTAGCATTAGATGTTGCATCATTGTAGACTCAGATATCAGCCATATAGTAGTAGGTTTCACAGATGATCTTGATGATGCAGACCTTCATGGCTTCTATGAGTTAGCATGGCTTATAGGCTAGTTCAAGTTGGCCTCCCGATAGTGCTCCTGGTCATGATGGTACTGATGATGTTTGTGGCTCTATTGTTTGAGATATCTTATGATTCATATGATTTGATATACATGATCTTTCTTTTCTCTATTGTTATCTGGACATTGGACTCTTGTTGTATCATTTGATTGATTGAATGATGCTTATGTTGATACTTTTATGGACATTGATATTTGGATATAGCGTTTATGATCATTCATTTAGACTTTGATATCTTATTTATGTCATCATGTGTTGGATCACTTTTTTAGGTGTTTTGCATGATATGCAGTTCTATATGATGCTATCTCTTATATGCTTTGTTTGATGTTTTTTTTCAGAATGCAATTTTCAAATGTATGCATATGTCCTAATGATGCTTAAATGATTTGTCTTATGTATGACATAGAATAGATGAATACAATGTTAATTGAATGATTAATGATATTTGTGAATGTATGTAATGGATGTTAGATGGATAATGAATAATGAATCTAATGAATGCAATTCTTTTGGTATGTAAATGTGATGAATCTATGTAATAACACAATGATCATGAACTTTCAATGACTAATGATATATACAATATAGTGGATGATACTATCACGTATGATATGCATTTAATGTTGAATGATCTTAATGGATGTGATGAATGATTTCTAACTAATGCAATGCACTTAAATGAATGCATCTCAAATGAGATGAATGCAATCTAATGATTCTAATGACCTTTAAATGGATGTCATCTAATGATAATGCAATTTGATGTAATGTAGATGGATGCAATATAAGGATAATGCAACTTAATGACATGAACTTAATGATTAAAATGTTGGACACATTTAAATGTATGCAAGATTTAATGACTTAATGCAACTTAATGAATGCAAGTGAACTAATGAAATGAATTTTGTTTTTTATTTGTTTTTTATTTCCAACACACTCAATCCTATATAGTTGTTTTTGATAATCCTTTGATTCTTGATTTGAGTACACCCCCTTTTTATTTTCCTCTTGCAAATTAAGCTAAGAAAGGAAAATCAATATACAATGCACTTAATCTAAGATGTATGTAGCTAATTGTCATTATTCAAAATTTGGAGCTTATAATCATCATTAAGCATTTTTGGAATCTTTTTTTAGTACAACCATCACTAGTTCAACTATGATGATATGAATACTTTTTGCGCCTCTTTCTTTGATTTCCCATCTCTCTTCGGTACAACTATCACTGATTGAAACCAATCTTGAGAGTGTGAATACCAGTTTTGTCAGATTCTATGGTGCATGTGGATTTTGGTATTATGATATTAAAGATCAAAATAGTCAAGGTATCCTTTTGTGTAAACAAGAAGAAATATCCATTTTATCCTATATACAAGTCCTTAATGATTCTTTGATGATCACATCCTTAGACAAATAATACATGATTTAAAACTTTGATTTTAAGATAGTCATTCACAAATCAAGAAAAATATCATCCTTTCATCATAGCTTGTCTAGTCTAAAACTTTCATCGATTCGCTAGAAAGACATGATTTCATCAATTGAGTCAACACTTGGAAAAATTTCTTGCAATTTTTTTCAAATCCATATTTCAAGTGTCATTCCATCCATTTCATACTTCTAATCCTCATAAAGGTAAGTTCATGTAAGATCTTGGATCAAATTTTACGTTTTTGGTTCAAATTGGATTAGATTGTAGATTTGATTAAGCATTCCTCTTTTGAATTTGATGAATTGATTCCTTGATTGAATAAAGCTTTCTTTGATGAATCCTTTCTCCTTTTGAGTAGATTTCCCCTAGTTTGAGATAATTTTATTTGTTAGACTTAGGACAATTTGCAGATTAGGTTACCAAAATCTTGAGGTACTTGCAAGTGCGACTGTGGGGTTTTATTATGCAATATATACAAATTCTGGAAAATGCAATATTTACAAGGTGACCTTCTAGGCATGTGACTGACTTGGACTTTCAATGGTGCATGTTTACCAGGTTTTCACCAATTGAATGGATATTGCTCTTTTTTCTATTTTTAAAGCTTTTCTCTTTTTTTGCAACCAAGGTGCCTATTTGCTAGGTTTTCTCCAAGGCACTTTTTCTCTTTTTTCTCTTTTTTTGTATTTTTCTTTTTTCAATTTTTTTGCTTTTCATATCATCAAGGTGCCTATTTGCTAGGTTTTCACCAAGACAAAATCATATATGAATGTTTTTGCTTTCTTCCTGCTCAATATTCCACTATTTTTTATCTTTTCTATTTTTCAAAGGTTTTGATCTTTTATGCTTTTCAAATGTTTTTGGTATTTTCAAGATCTTTTTTGACTATGCACAATAAATATGATGCTTCCCATCTGATACTCTTTATACTCTTTCTTCTACCTTATGTATAGAACCTCTTTAGATGTACGCTATTAATAGGTTCTTGTAGCTCTTCTCCATAACAATCTGCTAATTTTTAGGTTCCAGTCCAAAAATTTTCAATGATGATAAATGGTCCTAACCAGTTTGCCTCCCATTTTCCTTTCTTTTCCCTTTCTGCTTGATTCTTGGGATTCTCTCGCAACACTAGGTCACCTATTTGAAATGTTCTTGACTTGATGTGCTTGTTAAAAGTCCTTGACATTCTATTTTGGTACACCTTCAAATGATCAAATGCTTGTTTATGTTTCTCATCTAGGAGTTCTAGTTCTTGTAGCCTAGCAACCCTATAGTCTTCCTCACTTATCAAGCCATGAAGAGATACTCTTAAAGATGGAATTTCTACCTCTAAAGGAAAAACCGCTTCTATTCCAAAGGCTAAGGAAAAATGTGTAGCTCCTATTGGCATTCTTATGCTTTTTCTATAAGCCCATAAGGTTGGGTTTATTTTGATGTGCCAATCTCTACTTGAATTGTCCACTATTCTCTTCAATATCTTCAAAATGTTTTTATTTGTTGCCTCAGCTTGTCCATTACCTTGAGGGTAATAGATTGATGAAGAATGATGAATCATGTGAAACTTGGTACATAACTACTTTAAGTCTTTGTTTTTGAAGTGCTTTGCATTATTTGTTATGATAGCATGAGGTATTCCATATCTACAAATAATATGATTGAGGATAAACAAAGATATCTTCTTTCCTATTTTAGTTGATAAGGGTACAGCTTCCACCCACTTGGTAAAGTACTTCATTGCCGTGATGATAAATTTATGACCATTCAAGGATGGTGGATAAATCATGCCTATTAAGTCTAGACCCCAATGATAGAATGGCCAAGGTGTTGTCATTGGATGAAGCTCTTGTGTGGGCACATGTATCAAATTTCCATGGAATTTATACTTTCTACAAGTTTTTGCAAAGTTACAAGCATCTTTCTCCATTGTAGGCCAAAAATATCCTATCCTAAGAATTTTTTTAGCTAGGGTTAATCCGTTCGAGTGTGATCCACAAATTCCTTCGTGGATTTCTCACAAGGCTACATTTGATTCCTCTTCTTCTAAACATCTAAGGAGCATTCTGTCTAAACTTTTGCGATACAAGGTTTCAAAAATTATGGTGTATCGGGCGGCTTGGTGAATGAAGCCTTTCTTTTGATTCCTAGTTTGATATATGGGAAGGATTTGATCTTTCAAGTGAGTGTAAATAGTTCAATACCAAGGTGATTCATTAGTAGTTAACAAGAAAATGGTATAAGGGTGGGTAGGGTCAAACGCGGGTTGATCCACTTCTTCTACTAGGAATTAATATTTGGCACTCTGATTAGGCATTTGTAGAAGTAAAGCCAAAGTTTCCATTGCATCTATTGCTTTGTTCTTTTCTCTTGGCACTTGCTCAAATGTAATCATAATGAAGTATTTATTAAGAATTTCCACCATTTTTTTATAGGGTACCAATTTGTCATCCTTTGTCTGATATTCTTCATTAACTTGATTAATGACTAACTGTGAATCTCCATAACCTTTAATTTTGTCACTTTCCATTATAATGCCAACTTGGTTCCAATAACCAAGGCTTCACATTCTGCTATATTGTTTGTGCATAGAAATAGCAATTTATAGGACTTAGGAATAGTAGATCCTTGAGGAGTGATTAGAAGTATGCCTTCTCCTTACCCATGTTGAGTGTATGAACCATCAAAATATAATTTCCATGTTTTTGCCTCAACATTCATAATCTCTGAATCTAGGAATTCCACTTGGATGGGATGATCATCTTGAAGTGGTGCTTCTGCTAATTGGTTAGCAATGAATTTCCCTTTTATTAATTTTATATGAACATATTCTATGCCGAACTCACTTAGCACCATAACCCACTTTTCTAGCCTTCCATTTAATGTTGTTTTACTAAGTAGATACTTCAAAGGATCAATTTTGGCGATGAGCCTTATCTTGTGGGCTACAATATAATGGCATAGTTTTTGGGAAGAAAAAATCACATCCAAGCATGACCTTTCCATGAATGTATAATTCAGCTTGTATTTGACCAAGGTTCTACTTATGTAGTAAATTGCCTTTTCTTTTCTCATTTCATCTTCTTGTGCTAAAAGTGCCCCCAATGAATTCTCTGTTGTTGAAATATATAGTATCAAGGGCTAGCCTCTGATAGGTGGCATCAAGATTGGTGGGTTCATGAAATATTTCTTCAAAAGATTAAAGGCTTCTTCACACTTTTCATCCCATTTGAAAATTGTATCTTTATGCAAAAGTTGGGTGAAATTATGACATTTCTCAGCTAATTGGGAGATAAATATCCTGATGGATTGTATCCTTCCTTGTAAAGATCTCATTTGACTAATGTTTTTAGGTGCTTCCATTTCCATAATAGCCTTCACTTTAGCGAGATCCACTTCTATTCCCTTTGCAGATACAATGTAGCCTAGTAGTTTGTCAGATTGGACTCCAAATGCACATTTTTTTGGATTAAGCCTTACTTTGAATTGCTCTAATCTTTCAAAAAAATTCACCAAAATTGGTAGGTGCTCTTTTCTTGAGTGAGATTTAGCTAATATGTCATCCACATAATCCTCCATGAACTTATGCATCATATCATGAAATATTGTGGTCATCACTTGTTGATAGGTCACTCCAGCATTTTTCAACCCAAAAGGCATGACATTCTAGCAAAAAGTACCCCATGCACATGTAAAAGCAATCTTATCTTGGTCTTCTAGTGCTATCTTTATCTAGTTATATCCATTGAATCCATCCATGAGTGAGAACATAGAGTGTTCTGTTGTTAGGTCCACAATGGCATCAATGCTCGGAAGTGGGAAGTCATCTTTAGGACATGCCAAGTTTAAGTCTCTAAAATTCATGCAGATTCTAATGGATTTATTTGCTTTTGATACTGGCACTATATTTGAGATCCATTTTGCATAATAAATGGCCCTTATAAATCCCACCTTCAATATTTTTTCTAACTCTACTTTGACAAGTAGTGCTATGTGTGGATGCATCTTCCCTAACTTTTGCTTGACAGGTTTTTCTCCTTCCTTGATATTTAGATGATGCATTATCATATTTGGATCTAGTTCTAGCATATCATCATAAGACCATGCAAAGTTAACTTTTTTTCCTTAAATAACTTGATAAATTATGTTCTCTCTTTGCTAGATAGGGATGCTACTAGGTGAATGATCTTTGGCTCAATTTCTGATCCAATGTTTATCTTTTTTGTTGGCTCAATTAAGATTAGAGATCTTTCTTCATAATGTTCTAGTAGAACATCCAAACTCCCTTCCTTAGGTGCCTCAATTGGGTTTTCACCTTTGGAAACATCCTTTATTTCTTTTTTTCTTTCTTTTTGATCTAATGTTACCACAACATGGTTTTCAACACTCGATTCTTTTCCTTTTTTATTTTTTTTATTTTTTTCATTTTTTCTCGGATTGAAAGTTTGGATTCTCCCCTTGATCAATTCTTCTTGATATTCCATGATAGAAGAAGGTTCAACTGCGTTAAGGTATTGGGACACCATGTTGTCATTCAAGAAAATTGGAAGGGTAGTTGGTTCAATGGAATTCCACTCAATTAATTTTGGGTGTATGAGAGTCAATGGGTCAATACATGGGTTTGTTTCAATGGGGTTTAAGGCTAATACCTCATTGGATGGCTCATACATTGTATCATGCAATTCTATGACATGGGCTTCCTCTAAATGTTCTAAAGAAGAAGGATCAAATTCCTCCTCACTAGACTCCTCTAGGGTTTCCGTTGGATAAAATTTCTGTGGATTAAACCTAACATTTGATTCCTCCATAGTGGGTCTCCATGAATGAATGTAAGGTTCACCTACCCATTGATTTATCTTAATTGCTATGCTTAGCACATCATTTAGAATCACTTGGTTAGAACTAGATGTTTGATTTGAATTTGATTCTACTAGTGATCATTTATCCTTGATAGAAGTATAGGTATGAATAACATCAATTCCCTTATCATAGCATGACTCATCTAATAAAGTATCCCATTCCCACTCATTAGAATCCTCATCACTATGAGATTCTAATTGCAATATTTGGCTATGAAGTTTGGGGTAATGTTTTTTGGTGTATCCTTCTTCAAGATACCCTAATCTTGTTTTCTCCTTGGCATCTCACCATGTTGTTTCTATGGGTTCAATAAGCACTTCATTCCTTGTGCCCAAAGGTCCTTGACCTTTTTACCCCATCTTTTGCATGATTTGAAACCCTTTCCCATATTGATGTGTGGGAATGGTTATATTTTGAATATGTTTGACATGTGCACTTGATTATTCATCTTTATATAACCAATTTAGGATCTCATTGTCCTCTTCATCCATGGTAGATGATGTACTTGCCCTAACAAAATTATCATTATATCTATGAGGTAGATTCGAGGGCCTTAGGACTTGGGTGATAAGGTTAAGTCCATCATAGATAAGGAGTATTCACCTACACCTTTTTGCTTGATCTTGAATTGCTTATCAAAATTCTTCATCATTTGATCCATTTTTTTATAATGATCATCTTTGGTGTACACTTGGATAGTTTTGGTTTGGTCTTCTTTTGATGCTTCAATAATATTATCCTCACTAACCTTCCTTTCTCCTTTAGTTGTAGTTAGGTTAGTGATTTTTGGTGTGTTTTCAATAACAATTTCCTCTACCATCTTTTCTTTCCCCTTCAATAATGGGATGTCTTTGGAACTTTTCCCTTGCTCCATTTGATTAGGTATAGACCCTTCTACATTGTGTGGAACTAAGGATTCATTTATAGGCTTGACGTTGTTACAATATTGGAAGGGGTTTAGGTCCCCACTTACCATTATCTCCTTCCCTAGATATGGAAATTTTAGGCATTGATGATAAGTAGAAGGAACGGCTTGCATTTCATGAATCCATGGCCTTCCTAATAGAATATTATAAGTCAATTTTAGGTCTAACACTTTTCATATGGTCTCTTTTTGCATGGGACCAACTCTTATGGGCAACACTATGACTCCTTTTGAAGCTCTTTCTTCATCATCGTAGGCTTTTATGGTTATCTTTTTCTTAGGGTCAATAGCCTCCTCAAAAAATCCTAGGGCCTTCACTAAGCTAAGGGTACAAATGTTTAGGCTGGCTCCTCCATCTATAAGCACTCTTTTCACCCTATGCTTATGAATTAAGACTTCTATGTGCAAAGGAAAATTTTGAGGATGATTAAGGGACATGTCATCTTTCTTGGAAAATGATAGGCAATGGGGTGCAATTAGGTTTCCTACCATATTTTTAAATTTATCTACCTCCAAATTTAGAGGCACATTAGTTTCCAATAAGGCTTTCTCCAAAATATCTTTATGATTTGGTGATAGTTTGAGCAACTCAAGAATAGAGATTTGAGTGGGAGTTCTTTGTAGTTGATCAACCAAGTTGTATTGTTTTGATGATGAGGTTGAAGCTTGGTTTGACAACACAATTTTAGGAGCATCGGTAGGTAGAATAATTTTTTATGCTTTCCCCCTAGTGACAACATTTGATGATGCTTCTCTTAACTCATCCTTAACTATGATAACATTTATGGTATGATCCTCTTCTCTTAGAGTATTTATCATGTTATCATAAGTATGAGCAAAGTTCACTTTCTCATTGCCTTTTTTCCTGATTTTGATTAGCATTAGATGACTCACTCTTTTCATGATTCAAAAAGGGGTTCTTGAAGGCCATGTGGTCCTCATTTTTTTGAGGTCCTTCAATTTTGATGGTTCCATTATCTATCAAATCTTTCACTAAGTGTTTTAATCTCACGCATTCATTGGTTGGATGACCTCTATTTCGATGGTATTCACAATGATGAGAGTTATTCCACCAATTAGGTTTGATTTGAGGTTCATATTCTCTCACATCGAGTAATGTGATGATCTTATTGGAAACCAAAGTCCTTAATGCATTCTCCAAAGGTTCACCTAAACAGATGAATTTTATTTTTTTAATAGTGGAGTAAAAGGGTTTGGGCTTATTCCCATTAGCATTATTATTAGAGTTATTGGCATTATTGTTGGAATTGTTGGCTTTGTTATTGGAATTATTGGAATTAAATGGAGCTTTTTTTGATTGATTGACATTATTTGAAGAATTAGCTCCTTATGGTAGGGTAAAAGGGGTTTCCTTCAAGTTGTGGGCCTCCACAACTCCATCATTCACAAGGTTTTTTTTGTTATTCTTTATCCATGATTTAGACTTATCATTGTGATTGTTGGACCCTTGAATATTGATACATTTAGGCACATAATTATTATTGTTGTTGGTGGTGTTATTGGATTTGTTATCTTTAAATCATTTTATTTCACCTCTCTTGACCAAAACATCCTCAATCTTGATCCCATTTTTTATGATTTTTTCAAATGTTGGGGGACATTGAAGTTGTAATCTATAATTCATTTCCATGGTGAAATTTTTTGTGAAGATTTTCATCTTCTCTTTCTCGGGGATGTTAGAAAGAAAAGTCCACCAAGATAACTGAGAGGGGGGGGTTGAATCATTTATTGGATAATTATAACTTTTATCATCTTCAATAGCATTAAACCATATAAGAAATATAATTACCAACCATAGAAAGATATTCACACACAATAACACAATGACACAAGATATGTTGACTAGGGAACCTCTTCATTAAAGAGTAAACCCAGGTGGGAATGATGCCCACAAAAGATGTACTAATATGAATATTCCTTTTGAAAGGATGGAGTTTATTAGGAGTCTTATGAAATACATTTAGTACATATGAATCCCTGTTAGGAGATTTTGAATCCCTGTTAAAAGATTCTAACCCTGTTAAGAGTTATGGAAGATAGAAGGACCCACTACCCAAACAGCTTCAGGGTAAGATCACTAAACACACTGTCCAAATAATCTTTGCATTACTCAATCAAATAATATGTTACCTCTTCTCTGACTATGCCAAACCACACTCACTATTACATCAGATCTCAATTTCAAATCTATGTACCTCGCATGTCTTCCTTCACAAATTTGCTTTCATACTTAGCCCTTTTCTTTACTTCATGCATATAGCATCACACACAACAACTACTTCCATATCATAACAACATCACAACAAGGAAATGCATTTCTTCCTTAATACCACACTCAAATAATTACAAATGAGTTGGCATACAATTACAACATAAAAAGTTTCCACACGCTACATCAAAATTACACAAAACTATCAGCTTCCAAATACAATAAATCTTCACTCATGTGACCTTGAAGTCTATTCTATCATCCACATCACTATCAATGTGTCTTCAACTTCCCTTTAACTACACAAAACTAGATTCCATCCCGATTAGGAGACATCATCTGATTTCCACAAACTGCTACTTAGGAACACTACCTAAATACTGCTTCCACCAAAATGCTCATAACTTCCATGAATAAATGAATTACTATCTACGCCCTTAACCATAAACATATAACATATCAAAGAGTATATCCTCAACATCACATAGCTCCAACTACAATAACCCATGTGCACTAATCCAAACTTTGTCTTCTTCTCTGCAAATCTTTGGTAAATCACTATGTTGACATCAATGACAATCATAGTCATGAATGCAACAACAACTGCTACAGAATGGTTGGTAAACATTTAGCATTCATTCCTAACAATCTCCCCCATTGGCATTGATGGCAACAAAGATTAAAAACATCCAATTTTCTAAAAATCCAATATTGCAACACTGCTTCTTCAAATCCTCTTCATCAATCAAATCTTGCTTCGTTATCCTATTCAGTTCTCTCCAATAGATTTTTTAGATGGTTTTTCATGTATACTTCTCCCCCATTGACATCAATGATAGAAATTTCATCACTATGTTAACAACAACTCAATATCAAAAGACACTGTTCAAAAAATACATTCACTAGAGTCCTCATGACTCAGCTCAGATACACATACTCCCCCATAGAGGAAGTACCAACATCTAGTCCACAAGAAAGATAAGGCTCATATACCACTGGACAGATGCAACCAATTGCATCACTTTTCAAAAGTAGGCTGGGGCATAACCCCAAGCATACCTTTCAGCTACTCAAATGTATCCTTAGGCAAAGGCTTTGTGAATATATCTATTATCTTCTCCTTTGTACTTATGTACTCAAGTCTAACTTCTTTCTCAGCAACTTTCTCTCTTACAACATGATACTTAATCTCTATATGCTTTGTCTTAGAATGTAATACAGGATTCTTAGACATACTAATTGTATTGGTGTTGTCACAATGTATGACAACAAGTTCAACAAATTTTATTCCAATATCCTTTAGCATTTACTTCATCCAAATTATCTGGTTATAATTGTTTTCTATTGCTACATATTCTACTTCTATTGTGCTTTGTGAGATACAATTCTACTTCTTTCTTAGCCAAGAAACTAATATTCCTCCAAGGAAAAATGCTCCACCACTGGTGCTTTTCTTATCAATACTACCTCCCCAATCAACATCTATATATTCACATAGGGTAAAATCATCATATTTTTCATACCATAGTCCATAGTCCATTGTGCCTCTAAAATATCTCAGTATCCTCTTTAGTGCTGCATAATGTGATTCTCTAGGTTTAGCTTGAAATCTTGCTAAAATTCCAATTGAATGTACTATATCAGGTCTTGTATGAGTCAAATACTGCAATCCTCCAATCATATATCTGTATTTCTTCTGTTTTATTGCAAGAGTCTCATCTATGCTAGATAGCTTATGTCCAGTCACCATGGGTGTTCCAACTAGTTTACATTTCTTCATTCCAAATCTTTTCAACAAGTCATTTAGGTACTTTGTCTAACTTACAAAGATACCATCATTATTTTGTGTTATCTGTAATCCAAAAAAGTATTTCATTTGACCAATCATACTCATTTCAAATTTAGTCTTCATTTCATCAACAAATTTGTCACTAGCTTCATCTTCTCCTCCAAAGATAATGTCATCAACAAAAATAACTATAACCAACAAACCATTTTCAATTTCTTTTGTGTACAGATTGCTATCAGTTGTTCCTTTTGTAAATCTCAATTTTAACAAATACTTATCTAGTCTTGCATACCAAGTTCTAGGTGCTTGTTTAAGTCTGTATAAAGCTTTCTTCAATTTACATACCATGTCTCCTTCTTGAGTCAAAGGAAAACCTTCAAGATACTCAATGTAGACTTCTTCTTCCAATTCTCCAATTAGAAATGTTGACTTCACGTCCATCTAATATACTTTGAATTTCTTGTAAGCTACATATGCCAAAAATATTCTTACTACTTCAATTCTTGCAATAGGTGCAAAGGTTTCTTCATAGTCAATTCCTTCTTGCTATGAGTAACCCTTACATACCAATCTTGCTTTGTTTCTTACTACTTCTTATATTCATTCATCTTCTTTCTGAATACCCATTTAGTTATAATAACATTCTTGTCTTTAGGTCTAGGGACCAATTCCCATGTCTTGTTCTTTTCAATCTGATCTAGTTCTTCTTTCATAGCATTAGTCCAACTTTCATCTTCACAAGCTTCATTAGCAGTCTTAGGTTCAATTTGAGAAATCAAACATAATGGTTCTTGTGCCTTATTTTGAGTTAGAACTCCTCTTTTGATGCTCCCAATAATTTATCCAATAGGATAATTTCTTAACAAACTCTTGCTAGGTGTCACTGTCTCAGATCTCACTTCAAATGTAGGTTCTTCAATGACGCCACTATGGCTTTCATTCAAAAAATCACTGTTAGTTTCATAAAATAATTCAGTAGATCCAGTGTTAGGTTTAGGATGAGTTTCTTCATTTGATTCATAATAAAGCATTCTTTCCTAAATTTTGAACTTTTCATCAACTTTAACGTTTGTGCTTTAACCAATAGTCTTAGTTCTTTTATTGTAACATCTATAGGCTTTTATTTTCAAAGAATATCTAAGAAATATACCTTCATCACTTCTAGGATCAAACTTTCCTATATCATCATCTCTCTTAATATAACATTAGCTTCCAAAAATTTTAAAATACTTAACTAAGGGTGCATGTCCAAACCATAATTCATAAGGTGTCTTGTTTGTGCCTGCTCTAATTTGTACTCTGTTCATTGTATACACTGTTGTATTCACTGCTTCTCTCTAGAATATCTTTGCCAAATCATTCTCAAACAACATAGCTCTTGCTTCTTCAATCACTGATCTATTTCTTCTTTCTGCAATGCTATTTTGTTCAGGTGTTCTAGGGGCTAAACACTGTCTCTTAATGCCATTTTCATAACAAAAGGTGTTAAACTCTCTAGAAGTAAATTCTCCACCTCTATCAGATCTCAAACATTTAATCTTCATTCCAGATTCATTCTCAACTTTATTCTTAAATATCTTAAACTTATCAAATGCTTTAGATTTTTCTTTAAGAAATGCAATCCACATCATTCTTGTAAAATCATCAACAAGAATCATAAAATACCTTTCTCCATAGAATCCTCTAGTCCTAGTAGGATCGCTCAAATCTATATGAACAATCTCCAACTTCTCTATAGATGTAAACTTCTTACTAGGACAAGAACTTCTCTTTTGTTTAGCCATCACAAATTCTTTGCAAATAATGTTAGTAGGCTTCATAATTTTAGGCAAGTCTCTTACTACAAGTGTAGTACTTACTTTCACAATGTTATCAAAGTTTATATGACAAAACCTTCTATGCCATAACCAACTGTCATCAATTTTAGTAATCAAACATGTCATCTTAGTAGGATTCAACTGAAATACATTACCTCTGGTTCTAGATCCAGTTCCAATCAGATTTCCATCTTTATCCTTTATCACACAAGTTTTCTCAGTAAACCAAACTTGATATCCCTTATCAACTAACTGTCCAACACTCAAAAGATTATGTTTCAATCCATCCACAAAATAAACATCATCAGTATTAGACTTTCCATCAAGAGTAATAGATCCTATACCTTTAATCAAACAAGGTGCATTGTTTCCAACTCTAACAACTCCTCCATCATATTCATTAAACTTTATGAACTTTTTCATGTCTCCATTCATTTGATGTGAACCACTATCTATAATCCAATTAGCTTTCTTTTCAACTTGAGAAACTAAGGCTTTTTCTTCCTTAACGTCAGTTTCAGGATTCTCTTCTTTAATTGCTACAAATCCTATGTCATCATTATTCTTAGTATCAATTTCACTTAAAGTTCTTTCTATACGAGCTTCAAGATCTTCATCATTAGCATAATAACATACCTTAGATCTTCTAGGTTTGAAATTTTTTCTATACTTTTTAACTCTCTTAGGACATTTAGATGCAAAATGACCATATTCTTGACAAGTCCAACATTTAAATATTTTCTTACCATCTGGTTCTCTTTTCACAAGCAAGGTAATACCTTCTTCAATCTTCAAGTCTTCTTCATTTCTAGATCTGCTACTGCCAGCATAATCTCTGCTCACACTGATGCTTCTTGACAAAGTAGGGTGAACACTAAGAGCACTGAATGCTATCTCCATTCTCGGTAAGTCTCTTGATAATCTTAGGTTCATTTCTACTGCTTCCAATCTTCCAAGAAGAGTTTCTCTTGTAAATTTTGTAGTACAGGGTATAACTTTTTCAATCATATGTGTTGTCTTCTTAAATACATGAGTCAATGTCCTCATAATTTTCCATATCACTTAATTTTTTGTCTTTGTTCCTCCACAAGATTTTATACCTATAATAATTTCTGACATTCTACCAATATAGCTTCTAATAGATTCATCTTCCAACATTCTTATATCTTCAAATGCACATATCCAATTATGTAATCTAACTCTTTTTGCATGTTCATCACCTTCAAAAGTAGAGTGTAAAGCATTCCAAATTTTATGAGATTTTTTCAAATATTTTACCTAACTGTACTCATTCTCTGGAAGCACTATCAAAAGTGCTTCTCTTGCAAGTATGTTACACATGAATAGATCTCGCTCATCAGTAGTACATGTTTCAAGGTTATCCTCTTCAATGATAGTCTTATCATTCTTTGTAATCAACCAATAACCTAGTCCTAAACACAGTAGTTGTCTTCATCTTTTCTTTCCAACTGTCAAAATTTACTCCATCAAACTTAGGGCTTTCTTTCTTGAAATTTTCCATGGATCTCCTTAAGCTGTTAAACTTCTTTTTCAAGGACATGCCGCTCTAATACCAATTGTTAGAAAGTAAAGTCCACCAAGATAACTGAGAGGTGGGAGTGAATCAGTTATCAAATAATTATAACTTTTATCATCTTCAATGGCATTAAACCATATAAGCAATATAATTACCAACCATAGAAAGATATTCATACACAATAACACAATGACACAAGATATGTTGACTAGGGAACCTCTTCATCAAAGAGTAAACCCCGGTGGGAATGATGCCCATAAAAGATATACTAATATCAATATTCCTTGTGAAAGGATGGACTCTATTAGGAGTCTTATGAAATACATTTAGTACATATGAATCCTTGTTAAGAGATTTTGAATCCCTGTTAAAAGATTCTAACCCTATTAAGAGTTATGGAAGACAGAAGGACCCACTGCCCAAACAGCTTCAGGGTAAGATCATTGAATACACTATCCAAATAATCTTTGCATTAATCAATAGAATAATATGTTACCTCTATTAGGAATGAATGCTAAAGTTTTTTGCAGCCATTTTGTAGCATTTGTTTTTGCATTCATGACTATGATTTTCATTGATGTCAACACAGTGATTTACTGAAGACTTGCAAAGAAGCAAATAGAGTTTGGATTAGCGCACGTGGGTTATTATAGTTGGAACTATGAAACATTAATTATATACTCTTTGATATGTCATATGTCTATGTTTAAGAGCACAGACAATAATTCATTGATTCATGGAAGTTATGATCATTTTGGTGGAAGCAATGTTCAGGCAGTGTTCCTGAGTAGTGGTTTGTGAAAATCAAATGATATCTCCTAATCGGGATGGAATCTAGTTTTGTGTAGTTAAATGGAAGTTGAAGACACATTGATAGTGATTTGGATGATAGTGTAGAATTTGAGGTTGCATGAATGAATATTTATTGTATTTGGAAGCCAACAATTTTATGTAATTTTGGTGTAGCGTGTGGAAACTTTTATTTTGTAATTGTATGCCAACTCATTTGTAATTATTTGAGTGTGGTTTAAAGGAAGGAATTTATTTCCTTGTTGTAATGTGAAAATTTAATTTTTATGTAGTAGCATGAAGTTGTAATGTGAAAGTGTGTAATGGTAGCAGCAATTGTGATGAGGTATGCATGAAGTGAAGAAAAGAGCTAAGTATGAAAGCTAATGTGTGAAGGAAGACATGCGAAGTATAGAGATCTAAAATTGAGATATGATGTAATAGTTAGTGTGGTTTGGAATAGTTAGAGAAGAGGTAACATATTATTCTATTAAGTAATGCAAAGATTATTTGGATAGTGTGTTCAGTGGTCTTACCCTGAAGTTGTTTGGGTAGTGGGTCCTTCTATCTTCTATAACTCTTAACCAGGTTAGAATCTTTTAACAGGGATTCATATGTACTAAATGTATTTCATAAGACTCCTAACAGAGTCCATCCTCTCATAAGGAATATTCATATTAGTGCATCTTTTTTGGGCATCATTCCCATCGAGGTTTACTCTTTGATCAAGAGGTTCCCTAGTCAACATATTTTGTGTCATTGTGTTATTGTGTATGAATATCTTTCTATTATTGGTAATTATATTGTTTATATGGTTTAATGCTATTGAAGATGATAAAATTTATAATTATCTGATAATTTATTCACCCCCCCCCCCCCCTCTCAGTTATTTTGGTACTTTACTTTCTAACAATTGGTATTAGAGTAGCAGGTCCTTGAAAGAGAAGTTTAACAGCTTAAGGAGATCCATGACAAATTTCAAGAAAGAAGGCCCTAAGTTTGATGGAGTAAATTTTGACAGCAGGAAAGAAAAGATGAAGACACACCTATTATGTTTAGGACCAGGTTATTAGTTGATTATAAAGAATAATAAGACTATCATTGAAGAGGACAATCTTGAAACATGTACTACAAAAGAGAGAGATCTATTCATGTGTAACATACTTGCAAGAGAAGCACTTTTGATAGCACTACCGGAGAATGAGTACAGTCAGGTAAAATATTTGAAAAAATCTCATGAAATTTGGAATGCTTTACATTCTACTTTTTAAGGTGATGAACATGCAAAAAGAGTTAGATTACATAATTGGATATGTGCATTTGAAGATATAAGAATGTTGGAAGATGAATCTGTTAGAAGTTATATTGGTAGAATGTCAGAGATCATTTTAGGTATAAAATCTTGTGGCAGAACAAAGACAAAGAATGAAGTTATATGGAAAATTCTAAGGACATTGACTCATGTATTTAAGTAGACAACACAGATGATTGAACAAGTGATACCTTGTACAACAAACATTACAAGAGAGACTCTTCTTGGAAGATTGGAAGTAGTAGAAATGAACCAAAGATTATCAAGAGACTTACCTAGAATGTAGACAGCATTTAGTGCTCTTAGTCTTCATCCTACTTTATCAAGAAGCATCAGTGTGAGTAGAGATTATGCTGGTAGCAGTAGATCTAGAAATGAAGAAAACAAGAAGATTGAGGAAGGAATTTCCTTGCTTGTGAAAAGAGAACCAGACGGTAAGAAAAATTTTAAATGTTGGACTTGTCAAGAATATGGTCATTTTGCATCTAAATGTCCTAAGAGAGTTAAAAAGTATAGAAGAAATTTCAAACTTAGAAGATCTAAGGAATGCTATTATGCTAATGATGAAGATCTTGAAGCTAGTATAGAAAGAACTTTAAGTGAAAGTGATACTGAGAATAATGATGACATAGGATTTGTAGCAATTAAAGAAGAAAATCTTGAATCTGATGTTAAGGAAGAAAAAGCCTTAGTTTCTCAAGTTGAAAAGAAAGCTAATTGGATTATAGATAGTGGTTGTTCACATCATATGACTGGAGACATGAAAAATTTCATAAATTTGAATGAATATGATGGTGGAGTAGTTAGAGTTGGAAACAATGCACCTTGTTTGATTAAAGGTATAGGATCTATTACTCTTGATGGAAAGTCTAATACTGATGATGTTTATTTTTTGGATCGATTGAAACATAATCTTTTGAGTGTTGGACAGTTAGTTGATAAGGGATATCAAGTTTGGTTTACTGAGAAAACTTGTGTGATAAAGGATAAAGATGGAAATCTGATTGGAACTAGATCTAGAACCAGAGGTAATGTATTTCAGTTGAATCCTACTAAAATGACATGTTTGATTACTAAAATTGATGATAGTTGGTTATGGCATAGAAGGTTTTATCATATAAACTTTGATAACATTGTGAAAGTAAGTACTACACTTGCAGTAAGAGATTTACCTAGAATTATGAAGCCTACTAACATTATTTGCAAAGAATGTGTAATGGCTAAACATAAGAGAAGTTATTTTCCTAGTAAAAAGTTTACATCTACAAAGAAGCTGGAGATTGTTCATACAGATTTGAGTGGTCCTACTAGTACTAGAGGATTCTATGGAGAAAGGTATTTTATGATTCTTGTTGATGACTTTACAAGAATGATGTGGATTGCATTTCTTAAAGAAAAATCTAAAGCATTTGATAAGTTTAAGATTGTTAAGAATAAATTTGAGAATGAATCCAGAATGAAGATTAAATGTTTAAGATCTGATAGAGGTGGAGAATTTACTTCTAGAGAGTTTAACAACTTTTGTGAAGAAAATGGCATTAAAAGACAGTATTCAACCCCTAGAACACCTGAAAAAAATGGCATTGCAAAAAGAAGGAACAAATCAGTGACTGAAGCAACAAGAGCTATGTTGTTTGAAAATAATTTGGCAAAGATATTCTGGAGAGAAGCAGTGAACATAGCAATATAAACAATAAATAGAGTACAAATCATAGCAGAGATAGACAAGACACCTTATGAATTATGGTTTGGACATGCACCCTCAGTTAAGTATTTTAGAATTTTTGGAAGTAAATGTTATATAAAGAGAGATGATGATATAGGAAAGTTTGATCCTAGAAGTGATGAAGGTATATTTCCTGGATATTCTTTGAAAAGAAAAGCATATAGATGTTTCAATAAAATAACTAAGACTATTGTTGAGAGCGCAAATGTTAAAGTTGATGAAAAGTTCAAAATTTAGGAAAGAATGCTTGATTATGAATTTGATGAAGAAACTCATCCTAAGTCTAATACTAGAACTACTGAATTGTTTTATGAAACTGATAGTGATTTGTTAAATGAAAGCCACAGTGAAGTTATTGAAGAACCTACATTTGAAGAAAGATCTAAGACAGTGACACCTAGCAAGAGTTTGTTAAAGAATCATCCTTTTGAACAAATTATTGGGAGCATCAAAAGAGGAGTTCTTACTCAAAATAAGGCACAAGAAAAATTATGTTTGATTTCTCAAATTGAACCTAAGACTACTAATGAAGCTTGTGAAGATGAAACTTGGACTAATGCTATGAAAGAAGAACTAGATCAGATTGAAAAGAATAAGACATGGGAATTGGTCCCTAGACCTAAAGACAAGAATGTTATTGGAACTAAATGGGTAATCAGAAACAAGATGAATGAACAAGGAGAAGTAGTAAGAAACAAAGCAAGATTGGTATGTAAGGGTTACTCACTACAAGAAGGAATTGACTATGATGAAACCTTTGCACCTGTTGCAGGAATTGAAGCAGTAAGAATGTTTTTGGCATATGCAGCTTACAAGAAATTCAAAGTGTATCACATGGATGTGAAGTTAGCATTTCTAAATGGAGAATTGGAAGAAGAAGTCTACATTTCCTTTAACTCAAGAAGGAGATATGGTATGCAAATTAAAGAAAGATTTATATGGACTTAAACAAGCACCTAGAACTTGGTATGCAAGATTGGATAAGTATTTGTTAAAGTTGGGATTTATAAAAGGTACAGGTGATAGCAATTTGTACATAAAAGAAATTGAAAATGGTTTGTTAGTTATAGTTATTTTTGTTGATGACATTATCTTTGGAGGAGAAGATGAAGCTAGTGACAAATTTGCTGATGAAATGAAGATAGAATTTGAAATGAGTATGATTGGTGAAATGAAATACTTTTTGGGATTATAGATAACACAAAATAATGATGGTATCTCTGTAAGTCAGACAAAGTACCTAAATGACTTGTTGAAAATATTTTGAATGGAGGATTGTAAACTATTTGGAACACCTATGGTGACCAAACATAAGTTATCTAGCATAGATGAGACTCCTACAGTAGAATAGAAGAAATACAGATCTATGATTGGAGGATTGCAGTATTTGACTCATACAAGACCTGATATAGCACATTCAGTTGGAATTGTAGCAAGATTTCAAGCTGAACTGAGAGAATCACATTATGTAGTAGTAAAGAGGATATTGAGATATTTAAGAGGAACAATGGACTATGGATTATGGTATGAAAATTCTGATGATTTTACCCTATGTGCATATACAAATGCTGATTGGGGAGGTAGTGTTGATGATAAGAAAAGATTCAGTGGAGGATCATTTTTCCTTGGAGGAAGATTAGTTTCTTGGCTAAGAAAGAAGCAAAATTGTATCTCACAAAGCACAACAGAAGCAAAATATGTAGCAGTAGCAAACAATTGTAACCAAATAATTTGGATGAAGTAGATGCTAAAAGATATTGGAATAAAATTTTTTGAACCTGTTGTTATACATTGTGATAACACCAATACAGTTAGTATGTCTAAGAATCTTGTATTACATTCTCAGACAAAGCATATAGAGATTAAGTATCATGTTGTAAGAGAGAAAGTTGTTGAAAAAGAAGTCAGACTTGAGTACATAAGTACAAAGGAGAAAATAGAAAATATATTCACAAAACCTTTGCCTAAGGATACATTTGAGTATCTAAGAGGTATGCTTGGGGTTATGCCCTAGCCTAATTTTGAGAAGTGATGCAGTTGGTTGCATCTGTCTAGTGGTATATGAGCCTTATCTTTCTTTTGGACTGGATGTTGGTACTTCCTCTATGGGGGAGTATGTGTATCTGAGCTGAGTTGTGAGGACTCTAATAAATTTATTTTCTAAAAAAGTGTCTTTCGACATTGATTTGTTGTTGACTTAGTGATAGAATTTTTTGTCATTGATGTCAATGGGGGAGAAGTATGCATGAAAAACAATATGAGAGAACTGAACAAGATAACGAAGCAAAATTTGATTGATGAAGAGGATTTTAAGAAGCGGTGTTGTAGTATTGGATTTTTGGAACATTGGATATTTTTCATCTATGTTTCCATCAATGCCAATGGGGGAGATTGTTAGGAATGAATGCTAAAGTGTTTGGCACCCATTCTATAGTATTTTTTGTTGCATTCATGACTATGATTGTCATTGATGTCAACACAGTGATTTATCAAAGACTTGCAGAGAAGCAGACAGAGTTTGGATTAGTGCACATGGGTTATTGTAGTTGGAGCTATGTGACATTGAGGACATACTCTTTGATATGTCATATGTCTATGGTTAATAGCACAGACATTAATTTATTGATTCATGGAAGTTATGATCATTTTGGTGGAAGCAGTGTTTAGGCAGTGTTCCTAAGTAGTGGTTTGTGAAAATTGGATGATATCTCCTAATCAGGATGGAATCTAGTTTTGCACAGTTAAAGGGAAGTTGAAGACACATTGATAGTGATGTGGATGATAGCATAGACTTTGAGTTTGCACAAGTGAATATTTATTATATTTTGAAGCTGACAATTTTATGTAATTTTGGTGTAGCGTGTGGAAACTTTTATTTTGTAATTGTATGCCGACTCATTTGTAATTATTTGAGTGTGGTATAAAGGAAGGAATGTATTTCCTTGTTGTAATGTTAAAATGTAATTTTTATGTAGTGGAATGAAATTGTATTGTGAAAGTGTGTAATGGTAGCAATAGTTGTGATGATGTATGCATGAAGTGAAGAAAAGAGCTAAGTATGAAAGCTAATGTGTGAAGGAAGACATGTGAAGTACAAAGATCTAAAATTGAGATCTGATGTAATAGTGAGTGTAGTTTGGCACAGTTAGAGAAGAGGTAACATATTATTTTATTGAGTAATACAAAGATTATTTGGACAGTGTGTTCAGTGATCTTACCCTGAAGCTGTTTGGGCAGTGGGTCCTTCTATCTTCTATAACTCTTAACCGAGTTAGAATCTTTGAACAAGGATTCAAAATCTCCTAACAGGGATTCATATGTACTGAATGTATTTCATAAGACTCCTAATAGAGTCCATCCTCTCACAAGGAATATTCATATTAGTTCATCTTTTTTGGGCATCATTCCCACCGAGGTTTACTCTTTGATCAAGAGGTTCCCTAGTCAACATATCTTGTGTCATTGTGTTATTGTGTATGAATATCTTTCTATGGTTGGTAATTATATTGCTTATATGGTTTAATATTGTTGAAGATGATAAAAGTTATAATTATCTGATAACTGATTCACCCCCCCCCCTCTCAGTTATTTTGGTGGACTTTACTTTCTAAAAACCCTTCTATGACTATGCCAAACCACACTCACTGTTACATCAGATCTCAATTTCAGATCTATGCACCTCACATGTCTTCCTTCACAAATTCACTTTCATACTTAGCTCTTTTCTTCACTTCATGCATACAGCATCACACACAACAACTACTTCCATATCATAACAACATCACAATAAGGAAATACATTCCTTCCTTTATACCACACTCAAATAATTACAAATGAGTCGGCATACAATTACAACATAAAAGTTTCCACACGCTACATCAAAATTACACAAAACTGTCGGCTTCCAAATACAATAAATCTTCACTCATGTAACCTCAAAGTCTATGTTTTCATCCACATCACTATTAATGTGTCTTCAATTTCCCTTTAACTATGCAAAACTAGATTCCATCCCGATTAGGAGATATCATCCGATTTCCATAAACCGCTACTCAAGAACACTGCCTGAATATTGCTTCCACCAAAATGCTCATAACTTCCATGAATAAATGAATTATTGTCTGCACTCTTAACCATAGATATATAACATATCAAAGAGTATATCCTCAACATCACATAGCTCTAACTATAATAACCCATGTGTGCTAATCCAAACTTTGTCTGCTTCTCTACAAGTCTTCGGTAAATCACTGTGTTGACATCAATGACAATCATAGTCATGAATGCAACAACAAATGCTACATAATGGCTTCCAAACATTTATCATTCATTCCTAATAGGGGATACTTCATGGATACCTAGTGAAAATGGTCCTCCACCTTTGTAGGAATCCTAAGAAGGATTCTCCATCTTTTTGTTTGGTATCACACAACTTGAGCATGGTAATTTTGTGCTCAATGTTATAAGAATAATGGGTCACAAACTTTGAGACTAGTTCCTCATAGATCTTTATTCCTTGGGGTAGTTTTGAAAACCACTACATGGCGGGACCTCCTAGGCTTCTAGGAAAGAGTCTCATTAGATATGTATCATTGTGCATGAACTCTATGCTTAAGGTACAAAAATCCCTTAGATGATCTTGTGGGTCTATTTTACCCATATATTTATTATACTTAAGAAAAATGGTATTGAAGGGAAAAGGTGCCATAACTAAGCTTTTGTCAAATAGGAAAGGACATAAAGCTTTAATGGAAAAGGCCTTAGGTTCGGCTGCCTTCTTCATGGTATCAATATGTTCTTGAAAGGCCTTTATCTACTTAGTCATAGCATTCATGGGGTTATCTTTCTCTTGATCTTTCTTAAGTTGTTCAATATCAAAATCATGGGGAATCTTTACTCCCGCTTGGGCTAGGTGTTGGGTATTTTTTTAATTTTTTGAGGTTTTTGTCCAAATGTTGGTTTAGTCCTCTGGTCTGTGAAGTTTTCCTAGGTCCAGGTGTCGGAATTTCTTCAAAAATTGTCATAGCCCAGTTCAAAAATCCTTACCCTAGGTTTTGTCTTTGAAGAATTTTGAATTCTTGTCAAAAACCCTAAAATGTCTACCATTTTCAAATAAGCCTTAAGTCATTCTCCTCATTTCTTTTTGAACGTTACTTTTTAAGTCACTTAAGTTCATTAAAGAGCGCATGCATTTATTTTTCACGCGGGGGTTATATCTTTTTTCCTAAGTCTAGAAACTTGGTGATATAAATAACATATCCTATGTCCTAATTACCTTATATTCTAATGTTTCAGGTTTTCATTCAACTGTGAATCTTTAGAGAAGATCTAACGACTATCGCGTGTTTGCATGGAATCTTTCCAAGCCATGCGAACATGTGAAATAACCATTGATTTTATAATGAAGCTTTATGCGAAAACAAGGTGGGACCACTGATAAGTATTTCACAAGTGGTGGCCTTTTATTTGTAAAGGACAGTGGGGCCGATGGCAGAGAAATCTCTAAAGTTTGAAAAGCAATAAGGGCAAGATCGGACAGCTGTCATATGATCGCATAGGATCTAAGAAGCTTATGCAATCATGCGAAAAGCCATTGATCTTGCATTAAGCCAAGCACAGTTCTCAGGTGGGACTTTTGATAGATGTACATGAATAGTGTTTTCTCATTGGCTAGTATCAGCAGACACCAGTGCTCGGAAAGAAAGAAAGTACCTAACAATTTTCCAGGTGTTGCAAGAGTGGATTTTCTTTATTGACAAAGGCGAAGTGGGACCAGTGACTTAAGGAAAGATAATGACGGTGATAAATGCTAACAGGTTTTCGCATGTTCGCATAAGCTTCTTTCAAGCTATGTGATCATGTGAATAACATTTTGTCTTAACGGTGGAAGTTATAAGAGACCACCATAAATAAAGAGATAAAGTGACGGTTAGTCGTATGTTTGCATGAGCAATTTTCATGCTATGCAATCATGCGACAGGCTGTTAGATCATCTGCTAATGAGGATCGATGGTTCTAATTCAAACTGGAGATAAAGTGATGCAAATTTGAAGTTTCCCATTGAGAAGTGGCAGTTTGTTCTTTCGGAGGAGTAATTGTTCAATCGTGCTAAATAAATTGTTGACATAACTGCTTTAATTGCTCATATATCAGAATTCTACGCACTCTTAGAAGCACAAAGAGATCAAAAAATTTGCAGAGACTTAGGCATGAAAAATTATGAGGACTGGCTGCTATCCCCCAGTGGTTTTCGAGAAAAAGGTTGGTGAAATACTCGTGTGAATTGCTTCCTTACTAAAAGAGTTATAGTTATGTAATTTGTCTATCTTGCAAAGATTTCTTTTAAAGATAAAACCTAAAAATGGCACCGAGGAAATAATTGTCAAGTAAAATTGAGTACAGTGAAAGAGGTTTGCATGAGGATTTGTTGCAATTACTTCCCGACTCTTCCACTAACCTGGTGAAAACCAAGATTTTGATTCCCAAAGATCCTAGGGAAAAAGTAGCAGAGGGTTTATATGACACAGCAAGTTTTATTAGAGAGGCCAAAATTGGTACAATCAATGCAAGTGGTGACTCTGATATCACAAGATTGGAGTTATTCAAAGTAGGTTTTAGTCAGAGAAACACCCCTCACCCTGCAAGCAATATATGGCAGTCTGACCTAGGAAAACTTGTCATGCCCGGTGTCTTTTTAGATATGGATTTGATGACCCAGGTTGCAAAGAGTTATGATCTAATCACTAGAGAGGTTAGGGATGCAAAGGGAGTACTATTGATTAAAGTTTATACTGAAGAGATCAGGAAGGTGTTTAGTTTAAGTGAACCCTCAGAAAGTTTGGAGAATATTGATTTTGAAGAGCTAAGGCAAGTGTATGATGCACAAAGGAACTATTTCAGAGGCAAATTGTTGAAGGATTTCTGCACTAGAATTGGAAAAATGGTTATTATGGGACAAAACACTCAGGAGCCTTTTAAAATAGAATATTTTGATCTTAGAGATAAGGGTGCATATTGGTCATTGTGTCAGGTCTTTGGAGAAGATGTTAGTGAAAGGATGCCAATACACTTGATGTGCATGGTGATCCAAATTTTACATGCACACGTATCTATTACTTTTGATTTTGCTCCTTTTATTGCTGAATTAATCCATAATGGATTAGTGAAGATTCAAAAGAATGAAGATGACAGGCCCTTTTGCTGGTACTCTTTCATAATGTACATGTTTTTGTTTAAAGGAGAAAGTTATTTTGAACAAGAAATGGAATTAGTGAGAAAGAAGGATGGTGAAGATATGCCAGTCCAATTATGGAGACTCAGGAAGCTATTTGTCTTAGATAACCCAAGAATCCCAACAATATTGGCACAGCTTGTTAGGCCAAACTAGTTTGCTAAGAATCTGAATATTGTCCACAATTGGGGAGATGTTATTTTCTACAATGTATCAACTGTCATCAAGTTGTATGGTTTCAGGGGGACCCCTTTTATATTGCCCTATCAGGTACCCCTTAGGATTGGAATTTTAGAGTTCTTGAGGCAATTGGGAGATATTGAAGAGTGTGCCCTCACTGGAAAAGGCAAGGGAACTTTATTCCCAAATGTTACCATTGCCCATCAGTTCATAATTACCAAGGGTGGATGGGTTTACATGGATAAAATCCTGGCTCCATACCATATGGCTACTGCAATTGCTAGAACAACAGATTATGAAGGTTTCTATAATGAATTATTTAAAAAGAGAGCCAAGTGTGCCATGATTAACCATATTTTTAATTTCCCTAAAGATATTGTTAGGAATGTAGCAAAGTTGCAGGAACAAGAGGTTATGAAAGAAAAATGGCTAGTATACAGGAAGACATTAGATTTTATCCAACAATTTGATTCTGGATGGGATCCCCTAAAAAGCATAACTCCAATGGGGAAGAAAATAGATACTCTTATGAATTGTTTTCAAGATATTTTTCAGACCCTAAATGAAAAGAAGGAAAAGGTTATGAAGGATGATCCAGAAAAGGCTAAACAATTGTTAAGCAAGCTTGTATTTGCAAAAGGGTTACCCCCAGGGAGGTACATGGTGCAAAACAAGACTAGTTATAGTGTTGTGATACCAGAACAAAGCTAGCAAAAGCAAATAGATAAAAAGGATATCCCATCAACCTTACAACAAGTTGGAAAACAAAAGGAGATTATAGAGATCCCTGACTCTCCTCATCCTCAAACTTCTAAGGATATAATTGATTCTCCACCCCCATCAAAAAAGAAAAGATTGGAGGAAAGACCTGCTCATGTTGAAAAGGAGTACTCCCCATCACAATCTCCTCTAAGAATTTTTGATGACCAAGAGATTGCAGAACAAGTATAGCAAGTAGATGCTCTAGGTCAAATCTTTATGACCTATGAAGAAGTAAATGAGGGAGTGTCAGAGCCACCAGAAGAACCTAAGTTGGATTTAACAGTAGGAGAATTGGCAGGTACAGAATTGGATCCTGTAATCAAGCAAGCTTGTGAAGAGTTTTTGGTTGATGATACTTTTGTTAAAACTAGGGCCTTTATGCAATTTATTTGGAAATTAAACATAAAACAATTCCGAGAAATCTGTGAGAAGAGACATGAAGATAATTTAGAGAAGGATTTACAAGTCATAGAGGAAGAAGTGAAAATAGAGATGACTACAAAATTTAAACAAATCACTCCAGAATAGGGAAGAGATATGGTAAAGGTATCAGGAGTGCTAATCCTCCCAAAATGGGATATAGCTAATGTAGTAGTGTTTGATGTAGTTAGGAAATAGACCACTCCTTTCCACAGAACTCCAGAGGAAGCAGAACAGGCTATTAAAGGAGTCACTTTCAGTGACAATCACCAAGCATCGGTAATGTGGTCTTTAAGAAAGAATGAAAGTAACAAGGGAAAACAAATTGTCAAAGATGACCTTTCAGGGAGTCTAATTATAAGGAGAGTTACTGACACTTCTTTGGTGGAACCATCGGGTATGGTAGTGGCCACAGCACAATTAACAGCAAAAGTGGTAGAAAAGGAAGCTAAAGAGAAGGAAGAGCTCACTGCAAAATTGGAAACAGTTTTGAAGGTTTATGGTGAGATGAAACAAGGGATTCTTGAGAGAGATATTCTAATTGAAAATTTAAAAAGGAGATTGGGAGAGCATGGCCCAATACAATTATCAGAGCAGATGCAGATAGCTTCCTCCCTTGCTAGGCCTACCTCATCAAGCCCTATTGTTGAACTTCCCCCTTCCCCATTTCCTCCTTCCATAGATGAGGAGGATATTGATCAGAAAGTAAAGGATAGGTTAGATAAGAAGATAAAAGATGTTGTTTCACATTTTGTTGCAAAGGTAAGGCCTAAAGAAATATACAAATCTACAAAACAATTGGCAGATATCTTAGCAATTTTTCAAAAAGAGGTGGCTACTATAGACAAGATTTTGGAAAGATGGTCTGCAAGAAAGGATAGTCTGAGGTCATTTTTTTATCAAAATAAGGATAAATGTGTTGTGAATATAGAGCTAACAAACACTTATAGGTTTGTTAAGGATCTTTTTGACTTTGAGGTAAATAGGGGGAGTATAAGAAGAAGGTCAGAAATCCTAAGGGCAAGATATTTCCAAGATGATTTCCAAATTTTTCCTAGTCTTATTAAGGTAGATGGGGTAATCAAAGATAAAGATCAATGGATGGAGCAAATAGATAGACAAATATTGTCTAAAGTAGATTCCATTTTATGTATAGATGATAATACCCCATTCATACAATTTGTTGAACTCCTTCAAGATGCTAGGATGCACTTTGCAAATGTAAGAATAGAGGTTCACCAGTTTGTTGCTGAGTGGGACAAGTTATCACCAAAGAAGGATGAGGTCCTTGCCTTTCATTGGCCAAGTGAAGAAACTTACATGACTTGGGAATCAACATATTTTTCAGAAGGTTCAGAAGAAAAGGCAATCAAATGAAGAAGCGGCAGTTGTTAGTGCTCCAAACCTTTGAAGATCAAAGTAAAAGAAGACAAAGATGTCAAGCAGTTATCATAGGCATGAATATGACACCTGGCCAAGGTTGAACTACCCTTGGGAGCTGTTACAAGATTTTGGCACTCATCCTAACAATCCATTTTGAAGATTTGTAACAAGAAAAGGAGGAAGAATAGAATGCACTTGGCATCTAATCCAAAGTTCAAGGGAGAGCATGTCCAAACAAAGGATGATGTAGGTTAGTTGGATGGTAGTCATCATTCATGCAATAAATTTAGTAACTGCTCTGAAATATCCTTAGACAAAGGTGCCACCTGCAAGATTGTTGGGGATAGATATTTGTAATTTGTTGTTGCAAGCATTTTTGTCAGTTTGTAATCTTGTTTTTAGTGCAAGATCTTTTAACAGCCATCTGAAGCTTGTTGCATCCTTTCAAGGATTCCAAGATGGTTGATTAGTATATATAGAAAGTTTTTGCTCATTTCAAAGGGGGAAAAAATACTCTGTAAGAAAGGTTCTGAATACAAAACCTTATTTTCTTTAAATAAGAGGAGACTATATCAATGCATTTTGACCATTAATACAAAATATTGGAGCTCTGTTACTACTATTTTTTTGTCTTTATGTATGGATTGTTTTAGTTTTCTTATGTATTTAGATTGCAAGGCATTTTAAATACATTATTCACAAGGTGAATATAGGGGTTAAGCTTAAGTTTCTTTCAAGGAAAGAGTAAAATCTTAGGGGAAGTCTCTAGGAATTACAAATCCATGTATGAATTTGATGACAGTTGTAGGAATTAAAAGGATGATATGTTAGGCATGTCATTTGATTTTCAGTATTTTTGTTTTGATAGATATATGTGGAGGTAGGGTTTGACTCTGACGTCCAAGTGGATAAGGCACTGGTTCTGGATCCATTTACATTTATTTTCCACCCAAGATATAAACAATTGATTGATTTTACTTTATCTGTATAAACCTTAATCTGAACTACTCTATGACAAGTTCATAGACGTGTATTGTAATGCTTTATAGAAGCACTGGATGAGGTTAACCTTCCTTGATTTTGACTCTAAAAAGAAGAAGGATGAATATCCTTAAACCATTGTTTCATGTTGCTACTTTCATGATTTCCATCATAGTTTTGTGTATCAAGATAATTTGGGCCGTACTCAGAGTTTTATCATCTTACTAAGTTGATGTTTGAAAGCAATAACAAAGCAGTGAAGGAGCTAGTTCACAATTCAGAGCTCAATTAAACATTGAATTGATATAGGTACACCCGCCTGAGTATCCATTGCTCAAAGTGAAGAAGGTTTTCTAACCTTAATACCTTATTTTTTTCATTTTGCTAGATTATAGTCTATTGGGATTACATGAGTTCATAAGTATTTGATAATCTATAGATTTGAGCACTAACACTAGGCTTAGAAAACATTTCTCCCTATCCTTATCTATTAATTTATCCATGACCTCTAAGAATTCATGATCTTGGGCTACTCTTTCAACTCTTTCTTCAAGTGTCTCTTTTGGATTATGATTGGCATTGTTGATATTATGTGTATTCCCTCCTTGTTGGTAATTATGGTATGTGGAATTTCTATCCATCCCTCCAAGTCTATTTTCAAATAAGTTTGGAAATATTTCCTCTTGATTAGGACCTTTGAAAAGACTTTGGTACTCAACCTCTTGCCCTTCATTTGCAACAAGAGTGCTATATCCTTGTAAAGATACCCTAAATGTGTGGGACCACATAGAAACCGACATCAAACAAGGGTTTGATTTGGAATGATCCTTGATTTGATAATTGTTGATTTTAATTGAAGAGATTAAAAATGTAAGATGAACTTTCAATGGATATCTCTCTCACTTGTTTATGTATTTCAAACACAACAATCATGCATTCACTTGTCTCTTTTTACCCACTTAACACAAAATGTTTGATTTGTAAGAACGTTGTCATGGGTTTTGCACAAAAAGAAACTTCAAGCACCTACCTAGCACAAGATTGGTTTGTAAACATGGATCTAAAAGCTAGTCTTGCTATTTTATCAAGGATTTAATATAGATTCCATTCAAAATGGATCTTAAACTTTCATCCCCTAAGTATGTTAAGGGGCTTCCCACCACCAGTATGTCAAAGTTTTGCGCAATCCTTGAGGGCTACTTGAGGAATTTTGAAAATTTAAAATCCTTTTTCACACATCCCATTAAGGATGTATGCATTTTGTTTTATAGTGGGTTGGATTCCTGCAGAAAAAGAAAGTGTATCCCACTTTGGGTTGTCCCTCTCACCGGCCTTGTTAAGGAAATTTATCAAGAGGCGAGCCCACTAATGTTCTAGCATGTTCATGTAAAGCAAGGAAATGGAGTTAAGGACAAGTTTTTTGGAATTTGGTTCACCAAAAGGTGAAGAGCATATCCCTAACTTTTCCTTAATTTCCCAAACACAATAAACAATGTTCAATTTCTTTCACCCAAAAACTATAGGGATTTGAGTATTTCTACTCTTTTCCACAAATAAGGGGCTTTGATTTTATGTGCTTTATTCCTCAACCTTTCTTCTTAATTGAAAAGTTCAACACCTTTGGCATTTTGATTCACTAGAAGAAGTGAAGAGCATAGGCCTAAATGATAAACCTTCCAAACAAAGGTAGGTTGTTTTGTAATTACTAAATTTTTAAATGCTCCAATGCCACAATTTAAGGGAAAATATTCACTAGTTTAAGGCTTACCTTTCCTTGTAGCTAGCATAGGGTAGGGGCATTTTTGAGTGATTTTTGGCATTTTTAATATTACCTTGGCTATAGTTCCTTTCCAATGTGCTTTCCCTCCAACAAAGTTAGTCAAAAAAAATAGAAACAATGAAGGAAACCAAAACAAAATTGAAGAAGCAAATTTTGAATTGAATCTAAAGCCTTATTTGCAAATTTTGAGAAAAACTTGAACTAAGGTGAGAAAATCCAATTAAGTGATACAAACTTAGTTTTATAAGCTTCCACAATTTTAAGGTAGTTCTCATAAACCTGATTTTCCTCCTCTTGTGAATCCTCAAGAACCGATTTAATGTGCACAAAGTTCTCCTTCTTGATTAAACTTGCTCTCTAGTTTCCTTGATTTTCTGTGGTCAAACATCCTGTAGAGTCACATAAATCATTTTACCAAAGTCAGATTATGTAGATTAACAATTTATGTAAAAGCGCTCCTGTAATACTTCAAAGCACTATTTTACTGCTTAAAAGCACTGCTAAATTGATTAAAAGCATTGCTTTAACTTTGTTAGAAAACTCAAAAGCGCACAAATAACTTTTAAAAGTGCTACAGAATTGATTAAAGGTGGTAAAAATAAGGTAAAAGAACTTAGTAAAATAGTAAAAGTGCTCAGTTAGGGAAAATGCATTGTAAATCCGTGCAAAGGCGCTGCAATAATGATAGACAGAAAATAGAAAGAGTGAAAGCATCCTGGATTAGTGCAAAGGCACACTACTCTGTTGTGAAAGTGTTGAAATAGTGCTTGAAAGCGTCATTTAATCATGTAAAAATGTCATTTAACCTATCAAAGGTGTTGCTTCCTAAAAAAACCTGAGAGTTAAACATATGAAAATTTGATAAAAATGAGATAAATCCAAGCATTTAATAAAGTGAAGCACTCTGCCCCACGGTGGGTGCCATTTTGTGCACAAAGAAATGTACCTTCATAGAATTAGTATTGAGCAAAGAAAAAAAATAGAAAATAAATAAACCACAATAGAAACTATTTAGAAAATGAAAGATCAATTGAGCATCCTATGGCTCTCTATCTAAGAGTGTTAATAGAAGCTCTCAGCAAGCTACCATTAATGACAATCCTAGAATGAGAAATGATAAAGATTAAACTAAAGCTAACAATTATATTCAAATTGAATACTAATTAAGCTCTTAAAATGCCTTTCTAGCTATAAAATTCAAGAGGTTTTATGCAATTCTTAGATGTGTGGTTATGAATTATGAGGATTTTGGTCTTCCTTTTATAGATTTATGCAATGGTAGGGGGTGTAGTGTAGTTGATCATGATTAGGCTTTGGTTGAGTCTTTGGTTCCACCCTTTGAAGACAATGCAAAGTTTATGTCCTCAAAGCTTGGGACAAGTATACAAGATCAATGGACAAGATTCTCTTTCACTTTGAGTGATGGAGATTGAATTTGGCTTGATCCATGTGAATGTCTTTCCTCAAATCCTATTGGTTGATTGAACTTCCTCCCTTTTAGGTTTTTGAGGGAAATTAGGATTTATTAATTGATTTTAATTTATTTGTTTAGCCATGTACCCCTTGAATGGGTTGAATTTAATTTAATCCAAAACTATACAATTAATTAATTTTAATTGCACTTTGATTTGATTCCATTTGATTAAAATGCTCTCAATTTTGATTTATCTCAGATTAAGACTTGATTTTAATTTTGATTGGCTAATTATGCATTGTGATTCAATTGATTTAATTTTGTCCTTAATTTTCTTTGATTTGACTTGATTTATCATTTAATTGTCTTTGTCCATTTTTAGGTGATTACAAAAATAATAAGATACAAGTTGAGGAAAATTGAATCAAAAAATGTAAAATTCTAACAAACCAGTTCAAAAAAAACCATTAAGAAATTCATAACCAAATCTAGTTTGCAAACGCCACCACAATTGAAACTCGCCTTCTCAATATTGTCTCTAATAGCATACGTGCAAGCCCGCTAAAAAATCTCTGTAATATCAGCTCCATTTAATCCTTGGGTATAATGGGCCAATGCCATTAGGTATAATGAAAATTGTTTTCTTGGTTGTCATACCATCCATCTCCGTCAACAACTTGTTAAGGACTCTATCCATAGCACCACCAGCATCCCCAACACTGCTTCCATGTTGCAAACATGCAAACCAATTATGCATCACCAATCAAAGTCTATCTCTCAAATAGTTCAAACAAAATGAAAAAACCCATAGTATCATGCAGAGCAGAGCAGGTGGATTGCTAGAGCATGCTGACAAATCTCTATAATATCTCATCAATAAATATAATGGATGGGCCATTCTTCTTAGCCTCCTTAAAAGCCTTCCGAAGATTGCTTTCACTTTCTCCAGCCAACTTTGACATGATCTTAGGTCCATTGATACAGAAAAAGAAGGCACTAGTTTTATTTGCCACTACCTTAGCAATTAAAGTTTTCCCAGAACGAGGAGGCCCATAGAGCAGAATACCCTTTGGGGGCTTCACACCAATACATTTGAAGATTTGTGGGCATCTAAGAGGAAGCTCTACCAATTCATGGATCACGTAGAGCAGAGCAAATGGATTGCTAGAGCCCAAATCAGTCTGGAAAATAGAACGAGAAGGGACCCGCTGGCAACAAGTAGCAGAATGAGTGTGGACACCTAAAGATAAATATCTAGACTAATCACCGATCAAGATGTCATTGGTGATTAGTCTCGATATTTATCTTCAATTTTTTTTTAAACACTCTATATTTCGTCAAAATTTTGACTCACCGTGGTCGACATTTTTAATCACCTTCATCAAAATCTTGGCCTAGTTTGGTCTAAAAATCGACCATTCTGTGTCAAAATGTGGCGTCGTGGGTTTGGCATCCTGGTCAGAGCCTCTAAATATTTTGACCAATATTGGTCTAAAGTGTGATGAAATGTGGTCGAAATATGACCGTTGTGATTTTGGCATCCTGGTCGGAGCTGCCAAATATTTTGACCAATATTGGTCTAAAGTGTGACGGACTTTGGTCGAAATATGACCACAATGAGTTTGGCATCATGGTTAGAGCGACCAATGTTAATCTATATTGGTTGAATGATTGAATCATATACCAACACTTGCTAATTTTATTTTCGACCAAGATTGCCTTCGATTTCAACCAATATTGGCATTGATCATTCTACAGTTACAACAATGGGTCAATATTTTGACGCTGATAATAGCAATGAACCAGTTGGTTGACTATTCGAGTGAGTTGGGTAGAAACTTCGACCAATAGTGCATCAAAAAATGGTGCAAAATTAGTGCCTTCTTATTAAGTTAGATCTTTGTATCTTGAGTATCATTTTTTACAGATATATCTTCCCAAGTCAAAATAGAATGGCTAATGATCATTTTGGTAAAAATAAAATAAAATGGATCCATCTAGTCTGAGGATAAATCAATAAATGAACTTGTATGACTAATCATGGTAGGAATTGTACTTTGAGCTTCAAAAAAATATTGTTATGAAAATAGATAATATAGTAACTTGGATGAACCTTACTTGTTAATCACTTAAATAATAGAAAACTTGTGGATGTGTGTAACCATCCCATGAACTTTAGTAGTGTGCTTGAGAATCTATGGGATGTTGTAATACTTCCACTTGCATATAAAAATATGTAGTTGTGTCATGTTTCTTGCACCTCTTATATTTCTTAATGCTTATTATTGCAGTTGGTTGTATTGTTGTAATGTTATTAGTTTATCTTATAAAAATATTCATGCTTATTTTGATCCTTGTTTCCAAGGATTTTCGAGCAAGGCATCAAATTAGAATTAAAGTATTTTAAATATCCTCTAATAAAGCTTCAATATAATAGTTATACTATTATTTAATCGTAGATCAATTCTTATTTAATTAGGAAATTAATAAAAGGAGAATTTAATTAGTATTCCTTATTGAAATCAAATAATATGTTTATAACTAAATGGTTAATTTTAGTCAACTATAGTCAAACTATAGTAACACTTAGTCAAGCTTTTTATCTTGGTGTTCCTATGATAAATTGATTAAAAAATTAAATTTGTGACTTTAATCTTAGAGAGAGGTTGACCGAGTCAATGTTGGTCATGATGCTCCTTAAACCTGTTCAAGGTCTTCACCTTTAAACTATAAACTATAACTGTTTAGTTAAACTAGACAACTTTAGTGTTAGTTGGAAAAATTTTGATTGGTGTGTTTTTCTCAACTTTTTGGGCATGACACACAACCTTAGAATATGACTTCTTAGGTGAATCAAGATTCAACACAACTGTATCTTTCCTCTAATTAGGATTGTCATTAAATCTTACTCTTGTCATGTCTCCAATAGGTCTTTGCATGTCAATTTTCTCATTCAATTTATTTCTTCTCTCATGAAGTTTTTCTTTGCGACCTTTGGTCTGATCAAGTTCACCAATAATGGTGATACAATTGTTGGAAATCTAATATGGGAAATGAGATACTGAGACGGGGGTGAATCAGATATCTACTATTAATTTCATTTTAACATAAATTCAACTTACTTATCATAAACATGAATCTTGATACTGAAATAGATCTAACAATCTAACTTCATCCATGAAATTGAAACACATAACACATATTTTGGTTACCCTGAAACCCTTAAAAGGTAAAACTGGGGTAGGGATGACACCCACAAATCTTCACTACTGCAATAAGGTTTGCATGTTAGGGCTACAATGTTTGATCACTTTAGGTGATCTACCCTGTGAGGGGTCTACCATGTTAAGAGCTTACAGACTTATACAATCTACCTTGATTAAAGGATTTGGAATTTACAACTAAGTAAGCACTTGGTTAAGAGATTTATGAAAGCCTATTAGGACTACTCTATTAAGATATTTACCCTAATTCACTTGTTAAAATGTATCAGTACATGATCCTTTGGTTTGCACTAAAAATGTTGATAAAAAATCTCCTCTTTCCAATACTTATATGATCTCACAATCAAATGTATCTATTTTCTATCCTTCACTACTTCACTTGGTCACTTTGACTAATCTCTGCCTATATCAAAATACTCATATGTTCTACGTACATGAGATATCCTTCAATGAATCCAACCACATGCATACATACAACATTTTAGGGTTTAGATCTCATCTTATATAAACAAAAAATCAACCTCCTAGATCAAGATAATAAATGATCTAGATTCTCTACTTATGCCACTTAATCATTCCCTTGACCTGATAGGTTACATGGCCTACATAGGTATTAATGATTCTAAATACAAGGCATAATCAACTCCATGATTCCCTCAACAAACATTAAATATTGTATAGATGTCAGCCAAAATGATTTACCTAATTTTTAATGCCATTACAAACACATATGTCAAAATTGGTTTTCTCAGCATATGAAGTCTCTGACACTCGGCATTTACTGTTCTTCATATAATGGTGCTCAGTACTCACACTTTTATACAACTCGACATAAACTACTCAGTGGTTACTAAAGTACTTGGTGACCTCTGACTTGCTCGACAGTAACTACTTCTCAGTAACTATACAAAATAGAATTCTATACATAAGTTGGCGTTTACAAGATGGCTCAGTTGTAGTGATGACTAACCAACATTGCCTAGAAAATGACTAAGTGTAAGACACTAATAGACAACAAAACTTAGGGATCAAAAAATCTCCCCCTTTGACATTAGTGGAAAAAACACTTTTTTGTGACTTTTACATTACAACAAGAGTACTTGGTAGTTTGAATACTCCCTATAAGACTTTAAGTCGGTCTTCAAAAGATTCTACATATATATACATCAGACTCTTTGACATACACTGAATATATACATTATAAAATAGTATGTCATTTTTAGGCATGAATGCTAAATATGTCCTATGGGGGACTATTCGAGTAGTTCTATAACAGTTGTATGTTGCATTCATGAATGTGTTTGTCATTGATGTCAACACATTGATCTACTAGAGATTAGTAGAGAAGTAGACAGCGTTTGAATTAGTGCACATGGATAATTACAGATTAAGCTATGTAGTGTTGAGGATGTGTTTCATATTGTGTCCTAAGATTATGATTAAGAGCGCGTACAAAAATTCAATTATTCATGACAGTTAAGAGTAATCTAGTGGAAATAGTATTTTGAAAGTGTCCCTGAGAAGTGGCTTGTGATAACCAGATTATATCTCCTAATTGGGATAGAATATGGACATGCAAAGTTATACAGAGGTTGAAGACATTTCAGAGGTGACCTAGATTAGATAGCATAGTCATAGGTCACACATGTGAATAATTATTAAGTTTGGAAGCTGACATTTTTATGTGGTTATGAAATATTATGTAGTGTGTAATTATTTTTATTTTGTAATTGGTTAAGCCTAGTTGGCCAACTCAATCGTAAATTATTTAAGTGCGGTATAAAAGATGGATTTTTTCCTTGATTGTATGCATGGTAGAAATATATAATGATGTTGATTTTGTAAGAGGATATGTGAATTGAGAAGATCTGGTATTGAGATCTGGTAAATTATTTGGTGCGGTTTTGGCATGGACAGAGGATGAAGATAAGTTTTTGAGATCAATAATTATTGGTAGTATTATTTTTAGATAATAAAAAGATCAGTTGGACAGTGAGTTTAGTGATCTTTCCCCTGAAGCTATTTGGACAATGGGTCCTTCTGTCTTCCTTAACTCCTAACAAGGTTAAAATCTTTTAACAGGGATTCAAAGTCTCCTAATAGGGACTGATATGTACTAAATGTATTTCATAAACTCCTAACAGAGTCCATCCTCTCACAAGAAATTTTCATATTAGTACATCTTTTTTGGGTACCATCCCCACTGGGGTTTACTCTCTGATCAAGAGGTTCCCTAGTTAACATATCTTATGTCATTGTGTATGTTTACCTTTCTATGGTTGTTACTTATGTTGGTTACATGTTTGAGATCTAATAAAGTTATTAAAAAAAAAAATTATCTAATAACTGATTCACCCCCCCCCCCCCTCTCAGTTATCTTGGTGGAATTTACTTTCTAACAATTGGTATCAGAGTAGTAGGTTCGTGAAAGAAAATTTTAGCAACTTAAGGAGATCTATGGTGAGTCATTTTAGAAAAGAAAGTCCTAAGTTTGATGGAGTTAACTTTGACAGTTGGAAAGAAAAGATGAAGCCATATCTTCTATGTTTAAGACCAGGATATTGGTTGATTAAAAAGAATGAGAAAAACTATCATTGAAGAAGACAAAATTGAACACTGCACTAATAAAGAAAGAGATCTATTTGTGTAACATACTTTCCAAAGAAGTACTTTTGTCAACTCTTCCTGAGAATGAATACAGTCATGTAAAAACTCTAAGGATATCTCATGAAATTTGGTTAGCTTTACAATCTACTTTTGAAAGTGATATACATGCTAAGAGAATAAGATTACAGAATTGCATATGTTTATTTCAAGATGCAAACATGATGTAAGATGAATCTGTTAGTAGTTATATTGGTAGAATATCAAAGATTTTTGCAGGTATCAAAGCCTGTAAAGGAAACAAAACTGAAGATGAAATCATATGGAAGATCCTAAAGGAATTGATGCCTGTGTTTAAGTAGACAACGCAGATGATTGAATAAGTTATACCTTGTACTAAAAATTTTACTAGAGAAAATCTTCTTAGAAGATTAGATGTAGCAGAGATAGACTTGAGACAGTCTGGAGATTTGCCTAGAATTGAAATAGCATTCAGCACACTTAGTGTTCACCCTAATTTGTCAAAAATTACAAGTTTCAATGGAGATTATGCCAATAGTAGTAGATATAAAACTAAAGAAGATAAAAAGATTGAGGAAGGAATTGTCTTTCTTGTGAAAAGAGAACCGGAAGGTAAGAAAATCTTTAAATGTAGGACATGTCAATAATATGGTCATTTTGCATCTAAATACCCTAAGAGAGTAAAGAAATATAAGAAGAAATGTAAACCTGAAAGACCTAAAGAATGTTATTATTCTAATGATGAAAAATTTGAGGATAGCATTGAGAAAGTATTAAGTGAAAGTGATAATGAAAGTGATGACATAGGATTTGTTGCAATAAAAGAAGAAAACTCTGAAACTGAAGTCAAAGAAGAAAAATATTTAGTTTCTCAAGTTGAAAATAAAATTGATTGGATTATAGATAGTTTCTATTCACAGCATATGACTAGAGATATGAAATTTTTTATTAATTTTAACAATTATGATGGAGGAATTGTTAGAGTCGGAAACAATGCACTTTGTCTAATAAAAGGAAGAGGATCTATTACTCTTGATGGAAAGACTAACATTGATCATGTTTACTTTGTGGATGGATTGAAACATAATATTTTAACTGTTGGACAGTTAGTTGACAAGGGATATCAAGTTTGGTTTACTGAGAAGACTTGAATGATCAAGGATAAGAATGGTAAGATGATTGGAACAGGAGAAAGAACTAGAGGTAATGTATTTTAGTTCAATCCTACTGAGATGACATGTTTGATTACTAAGATTGATGATAATTGTGTTAATATGATTTAGAACTATAGAGAGGGGGGGTGAATCAGTTGTTCTCAGGTCTTGATGTATAAAATAAACTTAAAAATTTTTCCTTAAATCAGATCCAATAACCAAAACAAACTCGGTCATCACTGATTCAACAATAGAAACATATAACAATGCAATCCACTACCCAGCTATAACTTAACTTGTAAAACACAAAAATGTTCAAACCAAAACATTCACACAAGATTTAACACTAGGATTTATAGTGGAAACCCAATTTGGGAAAAACCACTTTGTAACATGCTACTATTATTTTCACTCTTCTAAAGTGAGCTCAGTTAAAAGCCAACCATGTCAAAGGTTACAATACACACTGTCAGGTGTGACCCAGTTAAAGGATTTCAATCACCCTGTTAAAATTTAGCCTTGTCATAGGACTTACATACACTCCATTAGAATGCAACCTTTTTCAAAGGATTTAACATATGACTGTTAGGTCAACCTCTATTAAAAGGATTTTGACTGTTACAATGGTCAAAAAGTAGCAGCAATAGTTATATGAAAAATATACAACTCACATTGAAAATATTAGATCCAATTCCGTACACTGATGCTGGTTTACTGACTTTGAAACTTTTCCATCTCCATCTCTAATCTACTCAAAACTTTTCTTCAAGCAACCATCACAATTCTCCTTCAACCTTTTCTACTTATACAGTCAATAAAACTTTACTGATCTTCCAGCATTCTCTTTTTCACCCCATGCACCTATGCATATCCAATGCTCAAGATCCCTTTAATACTTTCCTCAATTAGGTTAACTCATCTTATGCCACTCAATCTCATTTGTACATCTTAGGGTTAGGTCAGATTCATTGAATCTTCCCATTTCATGTTCTTCGGCTCCTTTTCTAGAAACATCTCAAATCTCTTAAAGATTTACAATAAAACATTTTATAGTGCATTTAATGCTTTCAAATGATCAATAAATAAAGTCAACACATTTTACATAATCCAAGAATTCAACAATTTCGGCTCCAAAACTAAATTCTCTTTAACTATAAAAATGTTGATGCTCGATCAATACTGGAAATGTTTCCTCGGCTTATATTGTCTTCCTCGGCAATTAACTATTGTTCGGTCGACACTAAAAATTTTCTTGGCATACACTAACTCAGTCAACACTAACATTACTCATCTTAAACATGATTTCTCCATTATTTGCTTAGTCAAGCTTACCATTTTAGTCTTCAATCTTACTAGTATAAATAATATATTGTCTCATCATTGTACAACATAGTCAAGTACACTGTGTAGTATCAAGATAACTCAACCTTTCCCTAGGTGCTATTGTTACCAACCTTGCCTATCCCCTTAGCAACACTCAAATAGATATAGTACTTTCCTAAGTAGCAACAGTCTTACCAATTAAGGTTTGACATCAATGACAATACAACAATTGTTTCAATTGCAGTTTCAAACAATCTCCCTCTTTGGCATTGATGGCAACACCATATGATATCACCTGAATAACACATGGATTACCAACCAATCCAAAAACTTATATGTTCATCAAAGAATTATTTGTAATATCCTTAGCTTCATTCTTATTCAGAATCCTATAAGCCTCACTTATGTGACCATCAGAAGTATTCAAATCTCCCTCTATCCTGATCATCCATTTTAGTTCATCACCCTTACTTTTCAGTCTCATGTGTTATCATATCAGTTCATCTCCCTCTTTGACAAAAATGCCAAAGCAACAACTAAAACATACATCCAACAGATGTAGATAATATCTGTGTAGCTCAGTGTTTTCTCCCTCTGTCATCTTGCTTATGACTAATTCCTTGTCTATTTTCCTTTTCACAACTCTAGGCCAGCCCGACAGTGTGACAATCTTCTGCATCAATTTGTCAAATATTCTATTGTATCCTATTTGATGCAGTGCTCCTAGCTTGACTAGGTAGCCTTAGTTAGGGGAAGGACCCCTAATTGACTTCTCAAATACTCATTAGCTTCTTTGGGTAAAACTTTAGTGAATATGTCTGCTAATTATTCTTTTGTATTCATATATTTCATTTGGACTTCTTTATCTTGTACTAATTCTCTTAAGTAGTGATACTTGATTGCTATGTGCTTGGTCTTAGTGTGCATCACTGGATTCTTAGAAATATTGATAGCACTTGTGTTGTCACATAAAATAACAACAGGTTCAGTGATTTTTTCTTTCATGCCTATCAACAATGGTTTTATCCACACCAAATTTGAATAGTTTACTACAGCAGCAACATACTCGGCCTCGGCAGTAGATTGGGAAATGCAATTTTTTTTCTTGCTCATTCAGGAGACTAATCTTTGTCCAAGAAAAAAAGCTCCACCACTAGTACTCTTTCTATCATCCACATTTCCTGCCCAATCAGCATCTGTATAAACTCTAAGTTCAAATTTGTCATCCTTCTTATATTATAGACCATATTCAGCAGTTCCTTTCAAGTATCTCATAATTCTTTTCATAGCCATCATGTGTGTTTCCTTGGGATTGGCAGAGAATATTTCTATAATCCCAATAGCTAGTGCAATATCCAGTCTACTATGTACAACATATTGCAATTTTCCAATCATGGATCTATACAAAGTTTGATTCACTTCCACAGCATCATCATTCTTAGATAACTTTTGTCCAATAACCATAGGAGTACTCACTGGTTTACCATCTTCCATCTCAAAAAATTTCATTATTTCATTAACATACTTAGACTATGTAATGAAAATTTCATTCTTCCTTTGATATACTTGTAAACCAATAAAGAATTTGATCTCACCAAACATGCTCATTTCAAATTCAATTTGCATTTCATTTGAAAATATTTTACACAATGCATCTTGTCCACCAAAAATAATTTCATCTACAAAAAATTTTGCCAACAAGATAACTTTACCTTCTTCATCTTTCATGTACAAATTGCTTGTATCATTTGTTCTTGAAAATCCAATCTATATCAAGTAGTTGTGCAACCTCTCATACCATGCTCTAGGAGCTTGTTTCAATCCATATAGTGCTTTGTTCAATTTTCACACCATGTGTCTTCTATTTGGATCAATAAAACCTTATGGTTGTTCTATGTAAACTTCTTTTTCTAGTATACCATTCAAAAATGTAGACTTGACATCCATTTGATATACCTTGAAATATTTATAAGTAGCATATGCAAGAAGAGTTCTTACTCCTTCCAATCTAGCTACAGGGGAAAATGTCTCCCCAAAATCTATTCCTTCTTCTTGTGCATAGCCTTTGCATACCAGCCTAGCTTTGTTTCTAGTTATTTCACCATTTTCATTCATCTTATTCCAAAACACCCACTTTGTTCCTATAACATTTTTGTTCTCCGGTCTCAGCACTAGAGTCCAAGTATCATTCTTCTCAATCCGGTCAATCTCTTCATTCATTGCTTGTATACAGTCTTCATTCTCTAATGTCTCTCTAGTTGACTTAGGTTCAAATTCACATCGTAGGCATGTTGGATCCTTATTCTTACTTCTGGTCTGAATTCCAGTAGTTTTGTCTCCAATTATCTATTCAGGCTTGTGATGTGTTCTTACATATTTTTCCAAAACATGTTCAGCTCTTCTCTCCTCTATTTCATCAGATTCCCCAACAAGATTGTCAGATTCCACTTTTGAATGCTCAGCAACCTCTTCCTGATACTCGGCAGCATTTTCTTGTAGCTAGGCATGTTCTTGTTCTCTTTCGGCACTATTTTCCTGATGCTCGGCAGCATCTATCTGTCACTCAACATTTCTTACCTGAGACTTGGCATCAGGTGCAAGTCTATTACTTGCCTCTTCTTGTTCCTTAATGTACACAAAAGATCTATAATCTTCTGGTTTTCTTTTGCTGTCAACTTCATTTTTTTCTACATACTCATCAATTTTCACATTCACACTTTCCAAAATTTTGTTAGTGCTAGAGTTCAAACACTTGTAAGCTTTAATTTTTGTGGAATACCCTAGGAATATGCCTCCATCACTCTTAGCATCAAACTTTTCATTCCTAGTGTCTTTTAATATATAGCACTTACTTCCAAAGATTTTAAAGTATTTAACGCTCGGTGCATGCCCATGCCATAATTCATAGGGTGTCAAATTTGTACCTTTCTTGATCTATACCCAGTTAAGAGTGTAGATAGCAGTTCTTATAGCTTCTTTCTAGTATTTATGTGCCACATTCTTTTCAATCAACAATGTCCTTGCACAATCCAAGATAGATTTGTTTCTTCTTTCTGCTATACCATTCTGTGGAGTTGTTCTAGGTGCAAACATATGTCTTTTAATTCCTCTATCATTGCAAAATAGATTAAATTCATTTGATGTAAATTCTCCACCTCGGTCAGATCTAAGACATTTCAAGTTCCTACCTATCTCCTTCTCAACCTTAGCCAAATACCACTTGAAGGATTCAAAATCTTCAGATTTTTCTTTTAGAAACATTACATGCATCATCCTAGTATGATCATCAACAAATAAAATAAATTATCTAACACCACAATAACTTTGTACACCCATAGGTCCACAAAGGTCAGTATGAACCAAATCTAAAATATTTTCAGAAGTAAAATATTTTCTCTTAAAACTTGACTTTGTTCTCTTTCCTAACTGACATTCCTTGCACATCACATTCTCGAGTTTCTTCAATCTAGGTAAACCTCTTATCTTTTTCTTCTTACTTATCTCTACCAGATTGTCAAAGTTAACATGACACAACCTTTTATGCCATAACCAAATATCATCAAGTTGTGCAATTAAACATGTTTCTTCAAATAGGTCAAGATAGAATAAATTACCTCTAGTCTGATCTCCACTTCCAATTAGTTCTCTAGTAGCATCAAATATTTTAGCTTGCTTGTCATTAAATTCCACTCAGTAACCAGTTTTGTTGAGTTGAGCAACACTTAACAAATTATAATTAAGACCTTCAACCCAATATGCATTTTCACAAGATATCTTATCAGTCAGTTTAATCAAACATTTTCCTCTAACAGAACATGGTGCATCATTACCAAATTTTACACTTTTACCTCTGTAATGATGTAAGGTCTCAAACTTATTTTTTTCACCAATCATGTGATGTGAACAACCACTGTCAATAATCCATTTATCATTCTTGTTCACATAGGATATCATTGTAGTTTTCTCATCCTCATCAGATTCATCTTTCATTGCAACATAGACTACCTCAATTTCAAAATCATCACTATGAATGTAAGTCTCTTTTTTAGCAATGAAACAAGATTTCTTACCTTTTCCTTTATAGTCCTTGTTCCTTTGATAGCTACTGTCATCTCTTCTATCTTTGTATTTTCTTTTTCTTTCATCATCTTTATCCTTCCTATCAGGGCATCTAGCAGCTATATGACCAACTTTATTACATGCAAAACATATAATAGGGAGTTTACCTTTATACTTTCCTTTTCCTCTTCTTAGTCTTCTAGCCATAAGAGCTTCTAGATCTTCCAGTTCTTCATCAAAAGTGTCACTTTCACTTATGCATCTTTATTTTTCTTTCTTTGGCTTGTTAAGAACTAACTGTGACTTGAAAGCAGATTCAACATTTCTAATCCTTCCACTAGTGAAATTATCATAGTTAGAGAGTTCAAAAGTAGTCATCTTACCAACCAAACTTTCTAAAGTAAGCACATTAGTAGAGTTACATCTAGATTCCTGAATAGCTGAGATCTTAATAGCATATATAGGATGCAGGGTTCTTAGTACTTTCCCAATTGTAGTTTCATCATCAATAACCCCATTTTCTCCTCTAATAGCATTCACAACTTCTTTTATTCTACCACAATATTGTGCAATGTTTTCACCTTCTTGCATTCTCATTTCATCAAACTTACCTCTAAGACTCTCGGGCTTTGCCTTCAGTACATTTAAGTCACCACCATAGATCCTTGTAAGAGTGTCCCACATCTCCTTAGCAGTTGTGCAATCCTTAATGTCCTCAAATTCTGGATAGCTTAGGGCAGATGCAATTTCTAGCATTTCCTCATTATGTTCTTGCTTAGCTCTCATTTCTTTGGCAGTCAAAGGTGCAACAAGTGAGACATAGCCATTCTCAATGTAGCACTTTGTAGAGTCACCTATACCAGCTAGATGTAGCTTCATCAAGCTTTTCCATGCAGGGAAGTTTTCCTTATTCAGCTTCGGTACCTCCTTATACATCTTGATCATTTGCTTCAAGCCCCTTTAAATTTGATTTCTGTAAACACTAATAATAAGCAACACAGCTCCGATACCAATTTTTAATATGATTTAGAACAACAGAGAGGGGGGGTGAATCAGTTGTTCTCAAGTCCTGATGTATAAAATAAACTTAAAAACTTTTCCTTAAATTAGATCCAATAACCAAAACAAACTCGGTCATCATTGATTCAACAATAGAAACATATAACAATGCAGTCCACTACCCAACTATAACTTAGCTTGTAAAACACAAAAATGTGCAAACGAAAACATTCACACAAGTATTAACACCAAGATTTATAGTGGAAACCCAATTTGGGAAAAACCACTTTGTAACATGCTACTATTATTTTCACTCTTCTGAAGTGAGCTCGGTTAAAAGCCAACCCTGTCAAAGGTTAAAATACACATTGTTAGGTGTGACCCGATTAAAGGATTTCAATCTCCCTTTTAAAAGTGAGCCTTGTCATAGGACTTACATACACTCCATTAGAATGCAACCTTGTTCAAAGGATTTAACTTATGACTGTTAGGTCAACCTCTGTTAAAAGGATTTTGACTGTTACAATGGTTAGAAAGTAGCAGCAATATTTATCTAAAAAATATACAACTTACTTTGCAAATATCAGATCTGATTCCATACACTAATGCTAGTTTACTAACTTTGAAACTTGTCAATCTCCATCTCTGATCTACTCAGAACTTTTCTTCAAGCAACCACCACAATTCTCCTTTAGCCTTTTCTTCTTATACAATCAATAAAACTTTATTGATCTTCCAGCATTCTCTTTTTCACCCCATGCACCTATGCATATCCAATGCTCAGGTTCCCTTTAATACTTTCCTCAATTAGGTTAACTCATCTTATGCCACTCAATCTCATTCGTAGATCTTAGGGTTAGGTTAGATTCATTGAATCTACCCATTTCATGTTCTTCGGCTCCTTTTCTAGAAACATCTCAAATCTCTTAAAGATTTACAATAAAACATTTTACAGTGCATTTAATGCTTTCAAACAATCAATAAATAAAGTCAACACATTTTACATAATCCAAGAATTCAACAATGTTGGCTCCAAAACTAAATTCTCTTCAAATATAAAAATGTTGATGCTCAATCAATACTGGAAATGTTTCCTCAGCTTATACTGTCTTCCTTGGCAATTAACTATTGTTCAATCAACACTAACATTAGTTGGCTTAAACATGATTGCTCCATTCTTTTCTCTATCAAGCCTACCATTTTAGTCTTCAATCTTACTAGTATAAACAATACATTGTCTCATCATTGTACAACATAGTCAAGTACACTTTGTAGTATCAAGATAACTCAACCTTTTCCTAGGTGCTATTGTTACCAACCTTGCCTATCCCCTTAGCATCACTCAAATAGATATAGTACTTTCCTAAGTAGTAATAGTCTTACCAATTAAGGTTTGACATCAATGACAATACAATAATTATTTCAATTACAATTTCCAACAAATTGGTTATGGCACAGAAGGTTTTGTCACATAAACATTGATAACATTGTGAAAGCAAGCACTACATTTGTAGTAAGAGATTTGCCTAAGATTATGAAACGTAATAACATGATATGCAAATAATTTGTTATGGAAAAGTAGAAAAGAAGTTATTTTCCTGTAAGAAGTTCACCACAGTAACAAAACTAGAGATTGTTCATACAGATCTGAGTGGTCCCACAAGGACTAGAAGATTATATGGTGAAAGATATTTTATGATTCTTGTTGATGACTTTACTAGAATTATGCAGGTATCATTTCTTAAAGAAAAATCAAAAGCATTTGACAAGTTTAGATTAATTGAGAATAAAGTTAAGAATGAATCAGGAATGAAGATTAAATGTTTAACATCTGATAGAGGTGGAGAATTTCCTTCAAAATAATTTAATACTTTTGTGAAGTGAATACTATTAAGAGATAGCTTTCAACCCCTTGAACACCTAAACAAAATGGCATTGCAAAAAGAAGAAATAGATCAATAATTGATGTTGGAATGGAAAGATAAGGGACTAAGAGGGGATGAGTGAATCAGTACCCTTAAAAACTTTTAACTGAATACTCAATCTGCAAATAGTAGTTAACTAATCTATCCAACTAAATCCATTGTTTTCAAAATTCATTCAATTGACTTGTAAATGTAAAGTGCATGAAAAACAAACAATAATTCAATAACACAGATATTTTGGTTATGCAGAAACCCTTGTTAGAAGGTAAAAATTACGGTGGGGATGACACCCACAAATTCTTCACTACTGTAGATAATAAAGTATGTTGGTTAAGGCTACAAGTTGTGACCACTTTTGGTGAGCTTACCCTATGAGGAGTAACAATTAGATTGACTAGATCTACCTTGTTAAAGGATTTAAACAGCAATACTTGAGTGTGTACTCGGTTAAGAGATTTACAAACAAACTGTTAAGTTTACTATGTTAAGAGATTTTGCCAACTCTGTTACAATGATTAGAGAATAACAAAAAGTATTTGTAAATGAAAATTATACTTTTTCTGAATTAGATCTATGATATACTAAATAAATATCACCTTAATGTGTAGTAGTTTGTCCTCTATTCTTCTTAGTAGCCTTGACTGCTTCTGAATAAACTAAATTGTATCTCTGCTTACTACTCAAACCATGTCTGAATTTCGATGTCTTGAAGGTGGCTACTACTTCAAGATCTCCTTGTCATCCTTATTTCAAAATGACATGAATTACAATTATATAGCATACTGCTATGATATCCATGACTGTCATCACCTAATTAGGTTTACATCTTCCTAGGAAAAACCTAAGATCTACGGTGTACAAAATTAACCTAGATCTGACTATTAGATAGGGATCATCATTGAATTTAATGATTACATCTACAATAAATAATCCTTGATCTTGGTAAAATGTTTAATAAATCTGTTGTAACCATTTACATAGATATATGTTTCGTAATAGATTACTATGTCATTTCTTGGATCGCTCAGTAAACATAGTCAATACTGCTCGATGAATATACTAGTGCTCGGTGTCTAGTGTGCTCGATGTTTACTGACACTTGGTGCTTGGTATACTCTGATGCTCGGTAAAATTTCTCTGTGTCTGTGACCATTTAGCTCTCACTACTACCTTATAAATACTTGGTATTAAGGCTTGTTTGATTAACTGACTAGCATAATGTAGCTTGAAGTTCTTCCTTTTACTGACTAATTAGCATAGATAACCGACTGATCCACTTTGATACTAATGACAACATCTAATGTTCAAATAGAGATAACAATCTTCCCCTTTGGCATTTGTATCAAAACTTGTAATGCATATACATCGATATATTTTTCACTATCCTTACTTCATATATAAATGAAAAAATTTATTCAAAAACTTTCATAACTCCCCCTCGATACATGCTCCTAGTATGTATGTAGTACACTTAGCATATAATTATACAATTTAACATATACATTATATTTCCCCCTTTTTGAGACTAATGTCAAACTCAAAATATGTACTTACATCTTGTCAAAAATGTGTTGATGGGTTTTCTTCAGAGAATCTAAGAGGTTTTCCCATTCCTCTTTCAAGTTGGTGAGAGCAATATGCTCAAGACTGACTTGTGCATGCATGTCAAATATGTTCTCCAACACTAAAATTTTTGGTGTTGCAACTAAAGCTTGTACTTTGACAATATGTCACTCAATTATTTCTAGGTGGGGAAGCAACTCTACTTGTATCTCGGTGACTTGGTCACTTATTTTATCATCCTGCTTCCTCAACTCTACTCTTAACTTCCTTAGTTCTTGAACTTTGAGTATATGCTTATGAAAAGAATTTGACTCGGTTAAGGAGGAATTTGCAATGGCTTGGATTTCAGTATCCATCTTTTTAATCTTTTCACTAATCTTAGCAGTGAAACTCTCCACAATGCAAAGCTCAACTAAAATCTAAATTATGTTACGAGTAATAGACTGAACATTGGTGATTACCTCATAAAGCTTTACCTTGTTTATTGCTACTTCCTGGTTGATCTTTTCTGCCAAAGAGTGGAAATTTGGTCCATTATCAATGTATCTTCATTTATTTGGACCTTAGGTACAACTTGTTGCAAGATGTCTCTTACATCTTCTTTCTCTTGCACTCTTTCCTCAGCTTCTCTTGAGCTGCCTTCCTTGTGCATAGTTCTCCATATTTTATAAACTCTTTGGTGTCCAAAGTCCTTGGGTCACAGTCAGGTATTACAATGACTTCATCTAGTGTGACTAGCCCTTTACCATGATTTTTCTTCTTCTTTTTAGGCTCTTGAGGTGAAACCTTAACAAAAGGAATAATGTCCTTTACCTCAACACTCGGCATTTCTTTCTTGGTAGACACATTATCTTCCTTCTTCTGCTCCTCGGTAACATGTGTGTTGATTGAAATAGAAGGAGCTTTGGATGCAGTGTTCGATGGTGTGGTCTTGGTAGGTTAGGGTCATCTTGGCCTTGTGTATTTGCCTCTTTTTCCTTAGGCTCTTCTATCTCAGTAGGTGTACCTTTCCCTTGTTCCCCAAATGTATCATTTGGTTTCTCAGGGACTGAGCCTCTGGGTTCCTCTTTGGAAATTATTTCTAGTGCTTCCATCAAGATAGGAAGATCACCCAATATAGAACTTATTGTTGGATCAATTATGTGTCCCTCTTCTTGTGATTTAGCTCCAGAAATAGTGACATCCTCATCATCTACAATGTCATCAGGATCACCATTTGTGATGTCCTCAATGAGTACATCAAGTGCATTATTATCAATCCCTTGGATTTCAAGTTGATCTGGTGCATCCTAAGTTATATTCATTTCCTCAGTGGTATCTATTGTATCAGGTACCTTGGTATCTGATATGTTAGTTCTCTATTTTGGTGCCAGATCTACATCATCAATATGAATTCCCTTACCTTTTCTTTTAAGTCTCTTCTCAAGAATAATTGCTAAGGCCACCTTTTCTGACTCTTCATGGGCTTGTATAATTGAAGTCCAGATGAGTTGACTATTCTCATCTTTGTCTACCAGATTTTCATCAAGTATCTATAGTGCCCGGTTCTTTACTTGAAATCTCTTTGAATACTTACTCATTAATTCCTCAATTTCAGGAATTGTCAAAACTAGGGATTGTTTCCTCATTCTCTTATCAGTATTCAAGGCATAGGACCACTTTTGTGAAATTATTTCTTCTAATGCCTTGGGTAAATATTTGGAAAAATCTATCGGTACTCTCTTGAATCTAATCATCATCTGGATGATAGCCTCTTCGATTTTATTTTGATCCTCGGTTGACAAATGCTCAAACCAACTAATTTCAGGAACACTTACTCCTCCATTTTCAATTATCTTTTTTGCTACTTCATCAATTGACTGCTTCTTATTTACAAAAATTTTGAACTGATCATTATCATCTTCATCATCATCTAAATCTTCTTTTCCTCTTGCAATTAGCTACAATATGTCTACACCTTCCACATATTGTGCAGTTAACCCATGTGTTATAATCCCAAGTGTAAGCATTACCTTGTCTTCTCAGTTGATAGAAATTATTCTATCCTTTGGGTATCCAGACTTGCTTCATCTCTATTCTGCATTCTTGTGAGGTGTGTCCATGCATGTTGCAACTGTGACAGTGTTTCTCCATGTAGGGTTTGTTAGGATTCCTATTCAACTTAGATCTACAATCATATGTTTGATATCCAAACTTGTTACAATTATAACAGTGACCATTAAACTTAGGAGTGGTTTTAGGTTTACCTTGTGCTTTACTCCTACAAACATTTGAAGTTGTTAATATGATTTAGACAAATAGAGAGGGGGGGTGAATCAGTTGTTCTCAGGTCCTGATGTATAAGACAAACTTAAAAACTTTTCCTTAAATTAGATCCAATAACCAAGATAAACTTGGTCATCACTGATTCAATAGAAGAAACATATAACAATACAGTCCACTACCTAGCTGTAACTTAACTTGTAAAACACAAAAATGTTCAAACCAAAAAATTCACACAAGTATTAACACCAGGATTTATAGTGGAAACCCATTGTGGAAAAAACCACTTTGTAACATGCTACTATTATTTTCACTCTTCTGAAGTAAGCTCGATTAAAAGCCAACCCTGTCAAAGGTTACAATACACACTATTAGGTGTGATCCGGTTAAAGGATTTCAATCACCTTGTTAAAAATGAGCCTTATCATAGGACTTACATACACTCCATTAGAATGCAACCTTGTTCAAAGGATTTAACTTGTGACTATTAGGTCAACCTCTGTTAAATAGATTTTGACTGTTACAATGGTTAGAAATTAGCAGCAATATTTATCTGAAAAACATACCACTCACTTTGCAAATATCAGATCTGAATCCGTACACTGATGTTGGTTTACTGACTTTGAAAATTTTTCATCTCCATCTCTGATCTTCTTGGAACTTTTCTTCAAGCAACCACCACAATTCTCCTTCAGCCTTTTCTACTTATATAGTCAATATAACTTTACTGATCTTCCAGCATTCTCTTTTTCACCCATGCACATGCATATATAATGCTCAAGTTCCCTTAATACTTTCCTCAATTAGGTTAACTCATCTTATGCCACTCAATCTCATTCGTAGATCTTAGGGTTAGGTCAGATTCATTGAATCTACTCGCTTCATGTTCTTCGGCTTCATTTCTAGAATCATCTCAAATCTCTTAAAGATTTACAATAAAATATTTTACAGTGCATTTAATGCTTTCAAACAATTAATAAATAAAGTCAACATGTTTTAAATAATCCAAGTATTCAATAATGTCAGCTCCAAAACTAAATTCAATTCAAATATAAAAATGCTAATGCTCGGTCAATACTGTGATCAACTACTCAGTCTTCATGTAGAAAGCTCAGTCATTACTAAAAATGTTTCCTCGGCTTATAATATCTTCCTCAACAATTAACTGTTGTTCGGTCGACACTAGAATTTTGCTTGGCATACACTGACTCAATCAACACTAACATTACTCGGCTTAAACATGATTTCTCCATTCTTTGCTCGGTCAAGCCTACTAGTTTAGTCTTCAGTCTTACTAAGATAAACAATACATTGTCTCATCATTGTACAATGTAGTCAAGTACACTTTGTAATATCAAGATAACTCAACCTTTCCCTAGGTGCTATTGTTACCAACCTTGCCTATCCCCTTAGAAACACTCAAATAGATATAGTACTTTCCTAAGTAGCAACAGTCTTACCAATTAAGGTTTGACATCAATGACAATACAACAATTCTTTCAATTGTAGTTTCCAACAATCTCTCTCTTTGGCATTGATGGCAACACCATATGATATCACCTGAATAACACATGGATTACCAACCAATCCAAAAAAAACTTATATGTTCATTAGAGAATTATTTATAATATCCTTAGCTTCATTCTGATTCAAAATCCTATAAGCCTCACTTCTATGATTGTCAGAAGTATTCAGATCTCCCTCTATCCTAATTGTTCATTTCAATTCATCACCCTTACTTTTCAGTGTCATCTATTATCATATTAGTTCATCTCCCTCTTTGACAAAAATGTCAAAGTAGCAACTAAAACATAAATCCATCAGATGTAGATAATATCTGTGCAACTTAGTGTTTCTCCCTCTGTCATCTTACTTATGACTGATTTCTTGTCTTTGCTCCTTTTCACAACTCTAGGCCAGCCCTAAAGTGTGACAATCTTTTGCATCAATTTTTTAAATATTTTGTTGTAGCATATTTGATGCAGTGCTCCTAGCTTGACTAGGCAGCCTCAGTTAGGGGAAGGACCCCTAATTGACTTCTTAAATACTCATGAGCTTCTCTGGGTAAATATTTAGTGAATATGTCTACTAATTGTTATTTTGTATTCTCATATTCCATTTGGACTTCTTTATCTTGTACTAATTCTCTCAAGTAGTAATACTCGATTGCTATGTGCTTGGTCTTAGTGTGCATCACTGGATTCTTAGAAATATTGATAGCACTTGTGTTGTCATAGAAAATAACAACAAGTTCAGTGATTTCTTCTTTCATGCCTATCAACAATTGTTTTATCCATACCAAATTTGAACAGTTTACTGCAATAGCAACATACTCGGCCTCGACAGTAGATTGGGAAATGCAATTTTTTTTCTTGCTCGTCCATGAGACTAATCTCTATCCAAGAAAGAAAGCTCCACCACTAGTATTCTTTCTGTCATCTACATTTCCTACCCAATCAGCATCGGTATAAACTCTGAGTTCAAATTTGTCATCCTTCTTATAATATAGACCATAGTTAGCAGTTCCTTTCAAGTATCTCATAATTCTTTTCACAGCCATCATGTGTGTTTCCTTAGAATTGGCAGAGAATCTTGCCACAATCCCAATAGCTAGTGCAATATCTGGTCTACTATGTATAGCATACTGCAATTTTCCAATCATGGATCTGTACAAAGTCTGATTCGATTCTGCAACATCATCATTCTTAGATAACTTTTGTCCAGTAACCATAGGAGTACTTACTGGTTTAGCATCTTCCATCCCAATAGTTTTCAGTATTTCATTAACATACTTAGACTGTGTAATGAAAATTTCATTCTTCCTCTGATATACTTGTAAACCAACAAAGAATTTGATCTTACCAAACATGCTCATTTCAAATTCAGTTTGCATTTCATTTGAAAATATTTTACATAATGCATCTTTTCCACCAAAAATAATGTCATCCACAAAAAATTTTGCCAACGGGATACCTTTACCTTCTTCATCCTTCATGTACAGATTGCTTGTGTCATTTGGTTTTGAAATTCCAATCTATATCAAGTAGTTGTGTAACCTCTCATACCATGCTCTAGGAGCTTGTTTCAGTCCATATAGTGCTTTGTTCAGTTTGCACACCATTTTTCTTTTATTTGGATCAATAAAACCTTTTGGTTGTTCTATGTAAACTTCTTCTTCTAGTATACCATTTAAAAATGCAGACTTGACATCCATTTTATATACCTTGAAATATTTATAAGTAGCATATGCAAGTAGATTTCTTACTCCTTCCAATCTAGCTACAGGGGCAAATGTCTCCCCATAATCAATTCCTTCTTCTTGTGCGTAGCCTTTGCATACCAACCTAGCTTTGTTCCTAATTTTTTCACCATTTTCATTCATCTTATTCCGAAACACCCACTTTGTTCCTATAGCATTTTTGTTTTTAGGTCTCAGCACCAGAGTCCAAGTATCATTCTTTTCAATTTGGTCAATCTCTTCATTCATTTCTTGTATCCAGTCTCCATTCTCCAATGCCTCACTAGTTGACTTGGGTTCAAATTCACATAGTAGGCATGTTGGATCCTTAGTCTTACTTCTAGTCTGTATTCCAATATTTTTGTCTCCAATTATTTGTTCAAGCTTGTGATGTCTTCTTACATATTTTTACAAAATAGGTTCAGCTCTTCTCTCCTCTATTTCATCAGGTTCCCCAACAAGATTGTCATATTTAGCTTCTAAATGCTCGGCAACATCCTCCTGATATTCAGCAACATTCTCTTGTAGCTCAGCATGTTCTTGTTCTCTTTCGGTATTATTTTCCTGATGCTCAGCAGCATCTATCTGTCGCTTAGCATTGCTTATCCGAGACTCAGCATCAGGTGCAAGTATGTTACTTGCCTCTTCTTGTTCCTCAATGTACACAAAAGATCTATCATCTTCAGGTTCTCTTTTGCTGTCAGCTTCATTTCTCTCTGCATACTCATCAATTTTGACATTCACACTTTCCACAATTTTGTTAGTGTTAGAGTTCAAACACTTATAAGCTTTACTTTTTGTGGAATATCCTAGGAATATGCCTTCATCACTATTAGTATCAAACTTTCCATTCCTAGTGTCTTTTAATATATAGCACTTACTTCCAAAGATTCTAAAGTATTTAACACTCGGTGCATGCCCATGCCATAATTCATAAGGTGTCAGATCTGTACCTTTCTTGATCTGTACCCAGTTAAGAGTGTACACAACAGTGCTTATAGCTTCTTTCTAGTATTTATGTGCCACATTCTTTTCAATCAACAATGTCCTTGCACAATCCAAGATAGATATGTTTCTTCTTTCTGCTATACCATTCTGTGGAGTTGTTCTAGGTGCATACATCTATCTTTTAATTCCTCTATCATTGCAAAATAGATTGAATTCATATGATGTAAATTCTCCACCTCGGTCAGATCTAAGACATTTCAGGTTCCTACCTATCTCCTTCTCAACCTTACCCAAATACCACTTAAAGGATTGAAAAGCTTCAGATTTTTCTTTTAGAAACATTACATGCATCATCCTAGTATGATCATCAACAAATAAGATAAAGTATCTAGCACCACAGTAACTTTGTACACCCATAGGTCCACAAAGGTTACTATAAACCAAATCTAAAATGTTTTCAGAAGTAAAGTATTTTCTCTTAAAACTTGACTTTGTTATCTTTCCTAACTGACATTCCTTGCACATCACATTCTCAGGTTTCTTCAATCTAGGTAGACCTCTTACCTTTTTCTTCTTAATTATCTCTACCAGATTGTCAAAGTTAACATGACACAACCTTTTATGCCATAACCAAATATCATCAAGTTGTGCAATTAAACATGTTTCTTCAGATAGGTCAAGATAGAACAAATTACCTCTAGTTTGATCTCCACTTCCAATTAGTTCTCTAGTAGCATCAAATATTTTAGCTTGCTTGTCATGAAATTCCACTCAGTAACCAGTTTTGTTGCGCTGAGAAACACTTAACAAATGATAATTAAGACCTTCAACCTAATATACATTTTCACAAGATATCTTATCAGTCAATTTAATCAAACCTTTTCCTCTAACAAGACACGGTTCATCATTACCAAATTTTACACTTTTACCTCTGTAATGATGTAAGGTCTAAAACTTATTTTTGTCACTAGTCATTTGATGTGAAAAATCACTGTCAATAATCCATTTATCAGTCTTGTTCACATAGGATATCAATGCAATTTTCTCATCCTCATCAGATTCCTCTTTCATTGCAACATAGACTACCTCAATTTCAAAATCATCACTATCAGTGTCAGTTTCTTTTTCAGCAATGTAACAAGATTTCTTACCTTTTCCTTTGTATTCCTTGTTCCTTCAGTAGCTTCTATCATCTCTTCTATCTTTGTGTTTTCTTTTTCTTTCATCATCTTTATCCTTCCTATCAAAACATCTAGCAGCTATCTGACCAACTTTATTACATGCAAAACATATAATAGGGAGTTTACCTTTATACTTTCCTTTTCCTCTTCTCAGTCTTCTAGCCATAAGAGCTTATAGATCTTCCAATTCTTCATCAAAAGTGTCACTATCACTGTCACTTTCACTTTCACTTTCACTTTCATGGATGCATCTTTCTTTGGCCTGTTTAGAACTAGTTGTGACTTGAAAGTAGATTCAACATTACCAATGCTTCCAACAGTGAAATTATCATAGTTAGAGAGTTCAAAAGTAGTCATCTTACCAACCAAACTTTCTAAAGTAAGCACATTAGTAGGGTTGCATCTAGATTCTTGAATAGCTGAGATCTTAATAGCATATATAGGATGCAGGGTTCTTATTACTTTCCCAATTATAGTTTCATCATCAATAACCCCATTTTCTCCTCTAATAGCATTCACAACTTCTTTTATTCTACCACAATATTTTGCAATGTTTTCACCTTCTTACATTCTCATTTCATCAAACTTACCTCAAAGACTCTCGGCCTTTGCTTTTAGTACATTTAAGTCACCACCATAGATCTTTGCAAGAGTGTCCCACATCTCCTTAGCAGTTGTGCAATCTTTAATGTCCTCAAATTCTGGATAGCTTAGGGTAGATGCAATTTTCAGCATTGCCTAATTATGTTCTTGCTTAGCTCTCATTTCTTCGGCAGTCAAAGGTGTGACAGGTGAGACATAGTCATTTTCAATGTAGTACTTTGCAGAGTCACCAATACTAGCCAGATGCAGCTTCATCAAGCTTTTCCATGCAAGGAAGTTTTCCTTATTTAGCTTCGGTACCTCCTTCTTATACATCCTGATCATTTTCTTCAAGCCCCTTTAAACTTGATTTCTATAAACACTAATAATAAGCAACAAAGCTTTGATACCAATTGTTAATATGATTTAGAACAACAGAGAGGGGGGGTGAATCAGTTGTTCTTAGGTCCTAATGTATAAGACAAACTTAAAAACTTTTCCTTAAATCAGATCCAATAACCAAAACAAACTCGGTCATCACTAATTCAATAGTAGAAACATATAACAATGCAGTCCACTACCCAGCTGTAACTTAACTTGTAAAACATAGAAATGTTCAAATCAAAACATTCACACAAGTTTTAACACTAGGATTTATAGTGGAAACCCAATTTGGGAAATACCACTTTGTAATATGCTACTATTATTTTCACTCTTATGAAGTGAGGTCAGTAAAAAGCCAACCTTGTCAAAGCTTAAAATACACACTATTAGGTGTGACCCGGTTAAAGGATTTCAATCACCCTGTTAAAAGTGAGTCTTCTCATAGGACTTACATACACTTCATTAGAATGCAACCTTGTTCAAAGGATTTAACTTATGACTATTAGGTCAACCTCTGTTAAAAAGATTTTGATTGTTACAATGGTTAGAAAGTAGCAGCAATATTTATCTAAAAAACATACCACTCACTTTGCAAATATCAGATCTGATTCCATACACTAATATTGGTTTACTAACTTTGAAACTTTTCCATCTCCATGTCTAATCTACTCGGAACTTTTCTTCAAGCAACCACCACAACTCTCTTTCAACTTTTTCTTCTTATACAATCAATAAAAGTTTACTGATCTTCCAGCATTCTCTTTTTCACCCGTGCACATGCATATCTAATGCTCAGGTTCCCTTAATACTTTCCTTAATTAGGTTAACTCATCTTCTGTCGCTCAATCTCATTTGTAGATCTTAGGGTTAGGTCAGATTCATTGAATCTACCCACTTCATGTTCTTCAGCTTCATTTCTAGAATCATCTCAAATCTCTTAAAGATTTACAATAAAACATTTTACAGTGCATTTAATGCTTTCAAACAATCAACAAATAAAGTCAACACATTTTACATAATCCAAGAATTCAACAATGTCGGCTCCAAAACTAAATTCTCTTCAAATACAAAAATGTTGATTCTCAGTCAATACTGTGATCAACTACTCGGTCTTTATGTAGAAAGCTCGGTCATTACTAGAAATGTTTCATTGGCTTATACTGTCTTCCTCAGCAATTAACTGTTGTTTGGTCAACACTAGAATTTTTCTCGGCATACACTGACTCGATTGACACTAACATTACTCAACTTAAACATGATTTCTCCATTCTTTCCTCCGTCAAGCCTACCAGTTTAGTGTTTAGTCTTACTAAGATAAACAATACATTGTCTCATCATTGAACAACATAGTCAAGTACACTTTGTAATATTAAGATAACTCAACCTTTCCCTAGGTGCTCTTTTTTCCAACCTTGCCTATCCCCTTAGCAACACTCAAATAGATATAGTACTTTTGTAAGTAGCAATAGTCTTACCAATTACAGTTTGACATCAATGACAATACAATAATTGTTTCAATTGCAATTTCCAATAGAAGTGTGGCCTAGTTTACCATAGTGATAGCATGCCAGTGTCTTAAGTCTTTGATTTTGGTTGTTATTCATCTAGTTAGCTTGCTTAGATGATTCTTCTTGATCGGTGTAGCCTAATCCAATAGTACTTCCAAGTCCTCTTTGACTAATCAGAAAATCATCAATTTTCTTATAACTATCTTCATCCTTTTTCATCATCCCATTATGTTGTTGCTGCATCTTCACTTCATTTCTCAATTTTTCATTTTCTTCCCAGAGTACTCCAATATTTTCAAGTTTCCTTGATAACTCATTATTCACTCGGTTGATCTCTTGGCTTAAAACAATCATCTGATTGGATATTTCAAAGTGATGCTCAGTAAGTCTCAGTATCTCAGTTTCCTTCACATGTAGTTGTTCAGTCATTTATGTTATGTCTTCAACAACCAAATTTCTCTCTTGTTTAGCTTGTCTAACATTGTTCATCACATCAATCATTCTTACCATTTATGTTTGTTGACCGATCTGCAGGGCTTTCACTGGTTCGTTCAAATGAAAAATTTTCTCAGATAAATCAAAAATTGCACTTTTAGAATTGTCAAAAATACTACCTGAACTGGATCCAATGTTCTCAAATAGATCATCAATATCTTCTTCATGATAATTAGTCTCACATTCCAAAATAGCCATGTTCTTTCTCTGAACCAGTAACTTTTTCAATGCATCCTTAGCTTGCTTGTATTGCTCAACAAGAATCTACATCTAAATATTTTGACTCTCTATAGTTTTGTCCAACTTGTATCCCTCCATATTTTAGATCTTTCCTCTTCAATGGTTAAACCTTCCAATAAGAGATCTAGCTCTGATACCAATTGTTGGAATGGAAAGATAAGGATTGAGAGGGGAGGGGTGAATCAATACCCTCAAAAAATTTTTACTGAATACTCAATTTGCAAATAGTAGTTAACTAATCTATCCAATTGAATCCATTGTTTGCAGCATTCATTCAATTGACTTGTAAATGTAAAGTGCATGAAAAACAAATAATAATTCAATCACATAACACAGATATTTTGGTTATGCAGAAACCCTTGTTAGAAGGTAAAAACTATGGTGGGGATGACACCCAAAAATTCTTCACTACTACAGATAATAAAGTATATCAATTAAGGCTACAAGTTGTGATCACTTCTGGTGATCTTACCTTGTGAGGAGTAACAATTAGATTGACTAGATCTACCTTGTTAAAGGATTTAAACAACACTACTTGAGTGTGTACTCGGTCAAGAGATTTACAAACAGACTATTAAGTCTACTCTGTTAAGAGATTTTTCCAACTCTGTTACAATGATTAGAGAATAACAGAAAGTATCGGTAAATGACAACTATACTTTGTCTAAATCAGATCTATGATATACTAAATAAATATCACCTCAATGTGTAGTAGTCTGTCCTCTATTCTGCTCGGTAGCCTTGACTGTTTCTGAATAAACTAAATTGTATCTTTGCTTACTGCTCAAACCATCTCTGAATTCTAATTTCTTGAAGGTGGCTACTACTTCAAGATCTCCTTGTCATCCTTATGTCAAAATGACATGAATTACAATTATATATCATATTTCTATGATTTCCATGACTGTCATGACCTAATTAGTTTTACATCTTCTTAGGAAAAACCTAAGATATATGGTGTACAAAATTAACCTAGATCTGACTATTACATAGGGATCATCATTACATTTAATGATTACATCTACAATAAATAATCTTCGATCTTGGTACAACATTTATTAAATATTTTGTAACCGTTTACATAGATATATGTGTCATAACAAATTACTATGTCATTTCCTGGATCACTCGGTAAACACAACCAATACTGCTCGGTGAATATACTGGTGCTCGATGTCTAGTGTGCTTGGTGTTTACTGACACTCGGTGCTCGGTATACTTTGATGCTCAAAAAAATTGCTCTCATGCCTGGTTAAACCTATTACCATTTAGTTCCTGGTACTACCTTATGAATACTCGGTATGAAGGGTTGTTTGATTAAACGACTAGAATAATGTAACCTGAAGTTCTTCCTTTTACTAACTAATCAGCATAGATAACTAACTAATCCACTTTGATACTAATGACAACATCTAATGCTTAAATAAAGATAACAACTGAGGCAACAAGAGCTATGTTATTAGAGAATGATATAGCGAAGACATTCTGGAGAGAAGCAGTGAATACAATAGTGTATACAATGAACAGAGTACAAATCAAAGCAGATACAAACAAGACGCCTTATGAATTATGGTCTGGACATGTACCGTCAGTTAAGTATTTCATAATTTTTGGAAGTGGCATATTAAGAGAGATGATGACATTGGAAAGTTTGATCTTAGAAGTGATGAAGGTATATTTCTTGGTTATTCATTGAAAAGAAAAGCTTATAGATATTTTAATAAAAGAACTAAGACTATTGTTGAGAGCACAAAAGTTAAAGTAGATGAAAAAATTCAGAATTCAGGAAAGAATACTTGATTATGATTCAGATGAAGAAGTTCGCCCTAGAGTTGATCAAGAAAATGTTGAATTTTTTTATGAAACTAATAGTGATTTGCAGAATGAGATTCATAATGAGGAAATTAGAGAAGAACCAAGACCAGAACCTAGAGTTGAAGCAAGAACTGAGATAGTGACACCTAATAAGAATCTAATGAGGAACCATCCTACTGATCATATTACTGGGAGAAAAGAAAAAGGAGTTATGACAAGAAATAAGGTACAAGAAGGACTATGTTTGATTTCTCAAATTGAACCTAAGACTACTGATGAAGCTTGTAAAGATGATAATTGGATTCAAGAAATGAAGGAAGAACTAGATCAAATTGAAAAGAACAATACTTGGAAATTGGTCCCTACACCTAAAAATGAAATGTTATAGGAACTAAATGGGTTTTCAGAAACAAGATGAATGAACAAGATGAAGTTATAAGAAACAAAAAAATATTTGTATGTAAAGGATACTCACAGCAAGAAGGAATTGATTATGAAGAAACATTTGCACCTATTGCAAGAATTGAAGCAGTAAGAATATTTTTGGCTTATGCAGCTTATAAGAAATTCAAAGCGTATCGTTTGGATGTGAAGTCAGTACTTATGAATGGAGAATTGGAAGAAGAAGTCTACATTGAGCATCTTGAACATTTTCCTTTGACTCAAGAAGGAGACATGGTATGTAAACTGAACAAAGCTTTATATGGACTAGAACAAGCACCTAGAACATGGTATGCAAGATTAGACAAATATTTGGTAAATTTGGGATTCACTAAAGGAACCGCAGATAGTAATTTGTATCTAAATGAAATTGAGAATGGTTTATTGATGGTAGTTATTTTTGTTGATGATATTATCTTTGCAGGTGAAGATGAACCTAGTGATAAATTTGTTGATGAAATGAAGACAGAATTTGAAATGAGTATTATTGGTGAAATAAAAAAAAATTTAGGATTATAGATAGTGCAAAACAGTGATGGTATTTTCTTATCTCAAACAAAGTATCTGAAAGATTTATTATAGAGATTTGGTTTGGAAAATTGTAAGCCTATTGGTACACCTATAGTAACTGGCCATAAGTTATCTAGCACAAATGAAACTCCTACAGTTGAACAAAATAAATATAGATCCATGATTGGAGGTTTGCAATATTTAACTCATACAAGACCAAATATGTCACATGCAGTTGGCATTGTTGCAAGATTTCAAGTTGATCCTAAAGAGTCATATTATGCAACTGTAAAAAGAATATTTTGGTATTTGAAAGACACAACTGACTATGGGTTGTGGTATGATAAATCAGATTATTTTACCCTATGTGCATAGACAAATGCGGATTGGAGAGGTAGTGTTGATGACAAAAAGAGTACAAGTGGTGGAGCATTTTTCTTGGAGGAACATTGGTTTCTTGGCTAAGAAAGAAATAGAATTGTATCTAACAGAACACAACAGAAGAAGAATATGTAGCAGCGGTGAATAATTATAATCAGATAGTATGGATGAAACAAATGTTGAAGGATATTGGAATCAAGTTCAATGAGCTTGTTATCATACACTGTGATAACACCAGTACAATAAGTATGTCTAAGAACCTTATGTTGCATTCTAAAACAAAACATATAAAGATCAAATATCATGTTGTAAGAGAGAAAGTTGCAAAAAAAGAAGTCAGACTTGAGTATATTAGTATAAAAGAGAAGATTTTAAATATATTTATAAAGCCCTTACCTAAAGATACATTTGAGTATTTAAGAGGTATGCTTGGGGTTATGCCCTAGCCTACTTTTGAGTAGTGATGCAGAAAGTTGCATCAATCTAGTGCTATAAGAGCACTATCTTTTTTGGACTATATGCTGATACTTCCACTATGGGTGAGTATGTGTTTTTTAGCTGAGTCATGAAGGACTCTTGTGAAGGTATTTTTTGAACAGTGTCTTTTTGACACTTGATCTTGTAATAGATTAACGTATTAATGTTTACTTTTTAATTGATGTCAATGGGGGAAAAGGATACATGAAAAACATCTAATGATTGATTTGATGATCGATAAAGAGGATTTGAAAAGATAATGTAGAATAGCAATGTTGCAGTTTGGTATTCATGGAACTTGGATTTTTTTCATTTATGTTTACATCAATGCCAATGGGGGATATTGTTAGGCGCGAATGCTAAATATTTCCCATGGGGGGGTATTTAAGTAGTTCTATAATAGTTTTATATTGCATTCATGACTGTGTTTGTCATTGATGACAACACATTGATCTACTGGAGATTAGCAGAGAAGAAGTAATGTTTGAATTAGCGCACAGGGATAATTGCAGATTAAGTTATGTGGCATTGAGGATGTGTTCCTTATTGTGTCCTAAGATTATGATTAAGATCATGTATGGAAATTCAATTATTCAAGGTAGTTATGAGTAATCTAGTGGAAACAGTATTCTGACAATGTTCCTAAGAAGCGGCTTGTGATAACCAGATTATATCTCCTAATTGGGATATAATCTAGACATGTGAATTTATATAGAGGTTGAAGATATTTTGGAGATGACCTGGATGAGATAGCATAGTCAAAGGTCACACATTTGAAGATTTATTAAGTTTGGAAGCCGACAGTTATATGTGGTTATAAAATATTATGTAGTGTGTAATGATTTATATTTTGTAATTGGTTAAGCCTAGTTGGCCAACTCAATTGTAAACTATTTGAGTGCAGTATAAAGGAAGGATTTTTTTCCTTGATTTTATGTATGGTAGCGAGATATGATGATGTTGATGTCATAAGAGGATATGCAAATTGAGCAAATTTTGTATTGAGATCTCGTAAAGTATTTGGTGTTGTTTTGGCATAGACATAGGAGTGAAGATAAGTTGCTGAGATTAGTAATTGTTGTTATTTTTTTTGGATAATACAAATATCAGTTGAACAGTGAGTTCAGTGATCTTGTCGCTGAAGCTGTTTAGATAGTGGGTCCTTCTGCCTTCCTGAACTCCTAACAGGGTTAGAATCTTTTAACAGGGATTCAAAGTCTCCTAACAAGGACTGATATGTACTGAATATATTTCATAGTCTCCTAATAGAGTCCATCCTCTCACAAGGAATTTTCATATTAGTACATCTTTTGTGGGTACCATCCCCACTAGGGTTTACTCTCTAATCAAGAGGTTCCCTAGTTAACATATCTTGTGTCATTGTGTATGTTTCCCTTTCTATGGTTGTTGTCTATGTTGGTTACATGTTTGAGATATAATATATTTATTAAAAGTTGTTTTTATCTGATAATTGATTCACCCCCTCCCCCCCCTCTCAATTATCTTGGTGGACTTTACTTTCTAATAGTCATACCTTTCTATACATTCCTCACTATATTTTTCTGTGTATTACTCATGTCATTCCCCCTTTGAGTCATTTCATTTCCCCTTTTCTGTTATTCCTGTCATGGCATGTCATTTCCCCCTTTTTTTGTCACTTGAAGCTGTTGGGGTGTAGGGGTGAGAAACTGCTTATCTAAAAATGGTTTATGGAGGTGCATTATTATACCTAAGGAATTTTCCCATCCTAACCTAACACACTCCAAAACCTATGTCTTTACTTCTAGTTGGGCAAATAGATCAACTAAACTCTCAGCAATAGAGAGATGAAGATTTCTCTGTATTGAATCCTTTGTCATTACTAATTCCTTATGCATAACCTCCAAATGTGTTAACATTGTCTGTATACAAATTAGCTTGGCTCTTATTCACCCATTATTAGCCATCAACTCAGCTATTCTCCCTTATGCATGAAGTAGCCTAGTGAAATGAATGGAGTTGGAGATTGCATCCATGCTTAGTGAATGATAGGTAGACTTCAAGTCTAGTTGCAATTTATCAATCAACTCTTGATTGTCCTTAGTGAAATCTTCAACATTACATAACTTCTTATACAGAGAATGATCATTTTGCATAACCTCTTCTAAATTAGTCACTAAGGTGAAAAGTTATACCTATTTTACTATTATCTCGATTGAGACCTTGTCAAGTACCTTAGTCTCAAACTTTCTTTCAGACCACTACAAAAGATTCTCATTCACTTCACTGTCATCACTATTCACCTTCTTAACAATATGAACTAGTTGTTCCAAAATAGGTGCAGTGTCATTCACATCATCCATTTCAAAAGCTTCTATAAATATACCTTTGATTTCATGCAAAACTTGTTTTTGTTGATTCTCTCTCCTTAACTCTTCTTTCTTACTTTTCTTCTTCAAAAGATCTTGCAAAATTTGCATCTGCTCATAAGTCAAGTTATCAGTGTCCCATTTTGGAATCCCTATAACTTCATCGAGTGTAGCTTGTATTCCTAGAGATTTCTCCTTCTTCTGTGATTTCTTCTTAGGTGTATTTCCACTCGACATTTGTATTAAAGCTTTAATAGCCTCTTGTTCCTTAGGCTCTAGATTATGCTCAATTGCCTCCTCCTCTGTCTTCTTCTTTTTCTCCATATGAGGACCTATCATTACTAATGCAGACTTATCTGATTGATATTTTAGGCTCTCCTCTCCTTGTTCTATATTTTCCTCCTCAACAGGTGCATAGCTTCTTGATTAAGTCATCTTCCTTCCATAACTTCTACTTTATATCCACTCTATATGCATTAGCAATGTCCACATCTTCCAAGGCCATTTCAAAATTCTTCTTCAAGTTTTCCAAATCCATCTTGATCTCCCCAAATCTGTTAGGATTTTATTTTCAAGGGCATGATGCTCTGATACCAATTGTTAGGATTTGGTAACACTGAGAGGGGGGGTGAATCAGTGTTATAGTGTTTAACTAAATTCTCAATCTTCTTCAACTTCTTTAACCAACATATACATAAAATAAATAACCATGCAACAAAGATAAACATAGAAGAACTGATAACTCCATATTTGTTTTCAAGGAAACCTTGTTAAGGGAAAAACCTTGGTGGGGATGGTACCCACTAAATTTTGCACTATGAATCTTTAAACCCTATTAGGAGTTCTAGCCTTGTTAGAAGCTGATTATTACAATATAGGTAGATCCTTGTTAGGGGATGTATACAATGAGATCCTTATTAAGGAATCGACCATGTTAAAGATCCTAGCTTTGTTAAAGGAAAAAAAACCTGGTTAAGGGTGTACAATAGGTGCAACAACACTTACAAAAAATCTGTTGTCCTGAATACAAAGAGTTAACAAAGTATTCCTTGAAGAATGCCTCTTGTTCTTCTTTCTCTTGATCTCTACTCTGCCTCTTAGATGCCTTATTAGTTTTCATCCCTCTATATCATTATTCTCATCATCGTACACTTATACAAAAGTGTCTGTATACTTACACCTTGTTTGAGGTATATTTACAAGATCTAGTCGACATTACTCTAGCTAAACATCATATTATTTAGTGTGCAATTGCATGCTTCATTAATATCCTTGGTCAGCCTTAGATCCAAGATAGTATCCAAAAATAACTTTCCAATTGTTCACAAAGTCAGACTTAGTGATTGCCAACATTTTATGCTATGTTTACTATCTTTGCATCCAATCAACTGAACATATCACTTCGATACCTCAATATTAACACGTGAAACCTTACACATGTATTCATTGGTGTCCTACAAGCATCTAGTTAATATTTCATGCATTTATAAAGCTCTTGTTAAGTTCTCTAATCTTTCGTATCAGACTAGGTTACAAAAGCGGTCTGTGGACTTAGTCATTTTTTCTTCATCAATTGCATTCAAACATATTCATTACATCCAATATGTCCTATCATAAAGATGTTAAGTGTTGCCATAAATGATAATATTCCATATATTTTCATGTGCTTACATGTGCATATGTGTGCATGTGTTGACCACTTGCCAACAAATATCACATTCCTTCACCATTATTTCCTTCTTTAGATGTTTGTAATTATCATGATAAGTATAGTCAAAACTAGTTGACATCAATGACAATATAATAACTGATTTAATGTGTCACATATACCTTTGTAGCTTAGTAATCATCAATATCTTCCTTTTCAAGTATCCAATCAATTTTAAAACTCTTCATTAAGATATTCAATCAGTTTTAGTCTATCAGTGTTGTCTCAGAGAATTAAATGGTAGAATCGAGTGACCCCATTGGCTTGCTTTGTTTTTCTGCTTGAAAACTAGTATAATAGGAAACCTAGGCACCTCATATTAACATCCATTAACATCATTTAAAATCCATTTTACATAAATGAACATCCATTATCATCCAACAATCACACAAGCAAGTTCGAGCATTCAAGTATTCAACAAGCATTCAAGATTCAATGATCCTTTGTGAGAATTTCCTCTTCAAGATCTAGCATTTTTTTGGCCATCAAGGGAGGAGATTTAAATTGATACATTCATCATCTTCTTCATTGATTCACATTTACATCCATGGCTCCATGATTTGGTTTTGGTATATCCATTGCAATTGTGGAGATTTCCTACCTCTGTCATTGCAAATTCAACATCTACAACATAAGAGCATTACAAAATATTTATTGGAAAAAGTCTATATAATAAAGTTGAATACTTACATTTTTATTGTTTCCTTTACATATTTACATTTTAATTTCAAGGTTGATTCCTCAATCTAGGGCTTGACCAAGACAAGCCCTCATCCACCCAAACCCAAAAATAAATTTTTCTATGTGCAAGAACGGGATATCAGAATTACAACCACGGATCTAGAAACTACTTTCTAAGATATTTATGAAGAAGTTAGGTCAACATTGCTATAGTGTCTTAGGAACATAGTGACTTCATGGAAAAGTGTCTAGAACATGTTACACTAGGTCGACCTGTTCCTTTAGGTCTAAGAAAAATAATATTTTCTAGGTTTTCTGTTGTGATTGTGAATCTGTGGTCAAAAGTTGTGTCGGGATCAAATCTACAATTTCCATAGAAAAAAATTGTATTCCTCAACATATTTCAAGGTGAGTACTCTATCATTCATTTCATTTCTTATTGTAGACCTTTTTTCATATCTTAATTGGGCTAATTGCATACACTTAGCATCTAGATCTATCTCACTTTTCTCATTAAATCAATTGGTTCAATTTTGCATTTTCATTTACACATCTTTAATCAAATCCTACATTGCATGAAATAGGACTTTCTTTTGTACTCTCTTGATATAATTTGCATTTAGTATTGGCATCCCATCATCTTTGTAGGTTTTTCTAATTTCACATTTGCATTTACAAATCTTTAATCAAATCCTAAATTACATGAAAGAGGACTTGCTTGTGTACTTCTTTGATATAATTTGGCTTTAGTATTGGCATCCCTTCATCTTCTTAGGTTTTTCTAATCTAACTTTGGTTATATTGAGAGTTATATTTGGAAGACCCTCTTTCTCTTGTATTTTGAATGTTAGTGTTGAAATGGTTAATTAATGAACTCATCTCACATAGTTTATATTGTTAGTGTAGACACCTAAAAATCCATCTTGTTAATTAAAAATATTTTAATTAATAAAAATTCTGATGACATCATCATTAATTATTTAATTAATTAATTATTTAATTATTTAGTTAATTAATTAATTAATTTTTATTGTTATTATCCCATCCCCTTTTAATTAAATTCATTTAATTAAGGAATCACTCCCAAAAATATTTAAATCAAATTTAAATATTAAAATGCTCAACCCAAGACCCTTTAAATAAATTAAATATTTATTTAAATCCCTAAAAACCTAGACATCTACTAGACTCTTCTAAACCTATCCTACCATCCCTAATCACTGTCTAACCCCGCTTAACGAGTGATTCCTAACCCTCTTAGTCTAAACCCTCTCCCTTTGACCCAAAGTCAACACCCTCATTAATAAACCTTACAAAGTCATTAATGACCCCTTATATCCTCATTAATGGCTCTTACAACCTCTTAATGAGAGCTTGTCTCCCTTCTTCCAAGATTGTTCCCCTAGCACACTTCCCTGGTGTTTCTCACACATGTGTGAGAAACCCTTGATCCTTTCAACCCATTAATACCATCCAATCCCTTCCTAACCATACCCCTAACCCTGACTCTGACCCTAACCACCCTTCCTAACACAACCCCTTCCTCAAATCCTATAAGTAGTCCTCCTTCCAAGAGAAAATAATTAACTCACCCCTTCATTTCATAGCATAGTTATAATGTGCATTTGCATCTAGGATTTTCATAACATATCTTAATATTGCTCGTTTACTTCATGTTTTCATGTTTCCTAACTCATCCTAGCTTAGTTTAATGGATTAATATAGTTCATTTCAAGAATTTTATATCATTTTCAATCCACATCACATCTATATTTGAATTAAAATCAGTCTTGCATCTCATCCCTAGCTTTAGAATCTGCATCTCATCTTGTACCCTTGGAACCCTAGGGGCAAAACAGGTTCCCTATACCTAGTTTTGTGCCACTTTTGGGGTCTCCATGGCTTGCAAATAATCTTAATATTCCCTAATCTACATTGGGAAAAAATTTATTGTGCTTGGAAGAACACCCACATCCCTCTTAAATGAGCAAATCAAACAGTGCCCAGGTGCTCCCGTTTTGGCTCAATCTGAGGTGGTCTTGTCAATTGTTTTTCTATATGTTAATGTATGCTTTGTTCTAACTAAAATTTTAATGTCTTAGCATGATCCCGATAGGTTATCTTCACAGCATGCCATGAAATTATATCACTCATGGATAGCTTCTCATGATATAATCAGGTCTGAATAGTAGAGGAAGACCAGCACAAAATAACATTCACCACACCCTGGGGTACCTTCTACTACAATATTATGCCATTTGGGCTAAAGAATGCAAGATCCACCTATCAACGAGAAATGACGGCCATCTTCCATGATATGATACACAAAATCCTTGAAGACTATGTGGATGATATCCTTACAAAATCAAAGACACCATTGGAACACCTCGACATCCTCGAGTGTGTGTTCGATCATCTACATCATTATAGCTTAAAGCTAAATCCAAAAAAGTGTGTTTGTGATGTAACATATGGAAATTTTTTATGCTTCATTGTATCATGTTGTGGCATAGAGATTGACCCTAAAAAGGTCAAAGCCATAACAAACATGCCTCCTCCCAGAACACTTAAACAGCTCAAAAGCCTGCAAGGTAAACAACAATCAATGTGTTATTTCATATCACAATTGGCAGACAACTGCCAACCCTTCATGCATCTACTCCACAAGGACAGTAGCTTCAAATGGGATCCAATCTACCAAAGAGGCTTTGAGAAGATAAAAGAATATCTAGCTAGCTCTCCCATCCTTGTACAACCAATCTTAGGATGCCCTCTAATCTTATACATCTCTACAACCACTACACCACTGGGGGCACTACTAGCACAACTTGATGACAATAGAAAAGAAAGGACCAACTATTACATCAGTCGAACACTTGTCGGCTATGAGCTCAACTAATCACCAATGGAAAAAGCATGCCTCACAGTGGTGTTTTCCACTCAAAAGCTTCAGCATTATATGCTCATCCATACCATCAAGCTCATCTCCAAGGTGGATCCACTCAAATATCTACTATCAAGGACAACAGTGATAGGCCGAATGGAAAAATGGGTCATGATGTTGAGTGAGTTCAATATCCAGTACATAGACCAAAAAGAAATCAAAGGGAAAGTCATTGTCAATCAACTAGCTGAAGCACCCCTAATAGATGCATATCCACTAATAATGGAATTTCCTGATGAGCATCTCTGCATAATCGAAGAACAACCCCTATGGAAGCTATACTTTGATGGCTCCTAGACATCACATGGATCAGGGGCAGGAACCCTTTTTGTCACCCCTCAAGGTGGCTATATCCCCAAATCATTCAAATTGGGATTCCCTTGCACCAACAACATCGCAAAATATGAGGCACTCATCTCAGGCCTCAAAATAACCATTCAGTGGAACATCACAAAACTGCAAGTGTTTGGAGATTCACAAATGATAATCAAGCAAGTCTTGGACAAATATCAGACAAAGGATGACAAGCTTCTACCCTACAAGAGACTAGTGGAAAGATTGAAAGAGCAATTCTTGAGCCTACAATTCATGCAAATACGTAGGCTACATAACAAAGTTGTCGATGCAATGGAAACCATCGGATCCTTATTGGAGATACCTTGAGATTCATCACAGTAATAATTCTTAGTCGACTAGCTACACACACCTTCTTATGAGAATGTCAATTCTAAAATGGTGTGCATCTTGGTTGGTCCTCAGTCCCCGTGGTACCATGAAATTCATGCTTATCTTAAAAATGGTATCATATCCCCCCACCTCATAAACACACAACGCCAAAACCTAATTCACAGAGCTTCCTTCTACACTCTTGTAGCTAACATCCTTTATCGTCGAGGATATCATAACATTCTTTCTAGGTGTTTAGATTCAAATGAGGTCGTCGTGGCTTTATAAGAGGTTCACGTTGGAATTTACCATGCCCACACAAGTGGCATGGTCCTAGAAAGCGGCTACTCAAAGTTGGGTATTATTTAACAACAATGGAGCATGATGCATGTAAATTTGTCAAGAAATGCCTACCATGTCAACAAAATGCCAATCTAATTCATGCTCCAACTCAAGATTTGCAGCCTATTGTGCCACCATGGCCATTTTCATTTGGGCATTCAACCTCATTGGTTTGATCACTCCCCTTTCCTCAAATGGACACAAATATATCATAACAGCGATTGAATATTTCACAAAGTGGGTTGAAGCAATTATGCTCATCCTAACTACCGGCATTCAACTATCCAAGTTTATCCTCTACCATATCATTTGTTTCTTCGGCATCCCATCTACCATCTTCACAGATCATGGAACACCCTTTGAAAACCATCATATGGATTATCTATGTGCCAAACTCCACATCCACCATCATTTCTTCAGCCCATACTTCCCTCAAGGAAACGGCCAAGCTGAGGCAACAAATAAAACTATCCTCAAAATCCTCAAGAAGGTTTTCAATGATTATGGTCGTGACTGGCATCTCCAAATCAATCTTGTCCTCTGGGCCTATCGCACTTCCTTCCGCACTCCCACAAGCATCACCGCATACTCCCTTGTATATGGTGTCGAAGCTATCTTATCAATCGTGGTCAAGCTACCTTCATTGCGCATATCCATGAAGAAATACACCACCAATGAAGACTATCATGTGGCATGCCTCAAACAGCTAGACCTGCTAGATGAAAAGAGGTAGCAAGCATATGATCACCTGGTTGTCTACCGAAATTGACTCAAAATGAGCTATAACAAGAAGGTCCATCCTAGACATTTCCAAGTAGGAGACATGGTCCTCATAGAAAATAATAAAGTACAAGCACATCAGGAAAAGAAAGGCAAGTTTGAACCTACTTGGTTGGGTCCTTACATTGTCACAGTGTGCTTTGGCTTAGGAGCCTATCAATTATCCACCCCAGAAGGAGAGCCCCTGAATAATCCTATCAACATCATACATATAAAGTGGTTCTATGCTTGAACCATATCCTATAAATCTAGAAAATCCATAAAAATTGGAAAAAAATAAAGAAAAAAAAAATAACAAAAAAAAGTAAAGAGAAATAATCGTCCAACGGTGAAAACTTGGCAATTCAAGTTCCTTGGACAAGTATGTTGGTGAAAACCTGGAAACAGGTGTCATACATAGTAGACTAGGTCATTATCTATCAAACTCCCATCCCCCCCATCCCAATCTCCATATCAATCTCCAATCCCCTCATCACCCAATCCCTATCCACATCCCCACCACCAGTCCATCAATCCCAAGGTGTTCTATCCTCAAGCCTATCCAAAACAACAATGAAGTCCCATCCCCAATCCTGAGCTTCCTGTATAGCGTGATCTTCCTATCCCAATTCCTGAGCTTCTATAAATATCCTTTGTACATATCTCCCTATCCTTTGTACTATATCATTGTGTCTTGTTATACATATCCTTGTCAGTCCTACAGTAGCTATGATCAGCTAAACTTGTCCCACTCAACCTCGTACTTCAACATCTTTTGTCGACTATCCTTGATCACAAGATTATCCTTGATTCATCATTTTCCAACAATAACACAGTATTCTCCTCATCCAATGGGTCCTTGCAAGATGTATCTGTTACAAGTAGTAGTAGTTGTTGCACCAAAAGATCGACCTGTTAATGTCTGATACAACCACTAGACTTATAGAAGACACAGGAGGCAGTTAAGCCATGTCACAAATCCTAAAGGGAGCGCTGGCCATTTTTCCAACAATCTCCCCCATAGTGTTACCCGAGGGGATTCGAACCTGTGACCAAGTTCTGATACCACTTGTTACAAGTAGTAGTTGTCGTTGCACCTAAATATCGACTTGTTAATGCCCAATACAACCACTAGACTTATAGAAGACACAGGAGGCGGCTAAGCCATGTCACGAATCGTGATTGGAGCACTAGCCATTTTTCCAACAGTATCCTTCCTCATGTCTGACCTAATCCTCTCCTCATCAATCAAAACAATCAATCCTTCTCCTTGGTAAAGGATGTTTTATGGATTTATCACTTTGATCTTGGATTTTGTCCTTTGGATCTTATTTATCTTTTAAGGCTTCTCGTTGTTCCTCTCCTCAAGGTCACCATGATCCTTTATATCATGTTGTGCTGCAAATGAGGGCAATCTAGGGAAAGCTCTTTTGATCATCTTGTTTTTTCCTGTGAGTCAGTTAGATATGACTGTTTCACATTCCACATGTGATCTTTCAGGTTACATGGTGCACTTGGGAAGTATCGTTTGTTTGTGGTTCCTCTAGCATTGTTTCTACCATGCCTCCTCTTGGATTCATGCCTGATGCTGGGGCAACCCTTGTGTGTCTTTTTTTGTCGGTCTTATGCAATGCTCGTGACAAATCCTTGAGTTCTCAGTAACCTTGGCAGGTCTCTATTTTTGTTATATCTAACTAGGTTGTGCTCTCCATGTTTACACAATGAGATCCCCAGGTCTCATTAGTTGCATCTAGTTACATCTTGCATCTTGCATACCGCATCATCCTGCATCATTTAGAATCATCTTGCACTCATGCATCTTTTCTCATGGTTGGAGTTTTGTTTATCCTCCTGCCCATCTCCTTCCTCCCTTTTCTACTCATTGGGTTCTTTTCGAGAAAATTCCTCAAAGTTTCCTCTTTGTGTTATTTGCTCAAGGGGGCACAACCCCTTACCATCTAATTATTTCCTGGGACGTCTTTTTTTTTTAATCTTTGATGAAATGCCACTTAAGTCTTGATGACATCATCATTATTTAATTAATTAATTTTTATTGTTATTATCCCCTCCCCTTTTAATTAAATTCATTTAATTAAGGATTCACTCCCAAAAATATTTAAATCAAATTTAAATATTAATCCCTCCTATTTATTAAATCAATTTAATAAATAAAGTGCTCAACCCAAGACCCTTTAAATAAATTTAAATCCCTAAAAACCTAGACATCTTCTAGACTCTTCGAAACCTATCCTCGCATCCTTATTCCCTCCCTAACCCTGCTTAAGGGGTGATTCCTTACCCACTTAGCCTAAACCCTCTCCCTTTGACCCAAAGTCAACACCCTCATTAATGAGCCTTACAAACTCATTAATGACCCCTTACACCCTCATTAATGGCTCTTACAACATCTTAATGAGAGCCCATCTCTCTTCTTCCAAGATTGTTCCCCTTGCACACTTCCCTAGTGTTTCTCACACATGTGTGAGCAACCCTTGATCCTTTCAACCCATTAATGCCATCCTATCCCTTCCTAACCATACCCCTAACCCTGACTCTGACCCTAACCACCCTTCCTAACCCAAGCCCTTCCTCAAATCCTGTAACTAGTCCTCCTTCCAAGAGAGAATAATAAACTCACTCCATTTCATAGCATAGTTATAATGTGCATTTGCATCTAGGATCTTCATAACATATCTTAATATTGCTAGTTTACTTCATGTTTGTATGTCTCCTAACTCATCCTAGCTTAGTTTAATGGATTAATTTAGTTTATTTCAAGCATTTCATAGAATTTTCAATTCGCATCACATATATATTTGAATTAAAATCAATCTTGCATCTCATCCCTAGCTTTAGAATCTGCATCTCATTATCTTGCACCCTTGGAACCCTAGGGGCAAAACAGGTTCCCTATACCTAGTTTTGTGCCACTTTTGGGGTCTCCATGGCTTGAGAATAATCCTAATCTTCCCTAATCTACATTAGGGACAAGTTTATTATGCTTGGAGAGCACACCCACATCCCTCTTAAATGAGAAAATCAAAAAGTGCCCAGGTGCTCCTGTTTTGGCTCAATTTGAAGTGGTCTTGTCAATTATTTTTCTATATGTTGATGTATACTTTGTTCTAACTAATGTTTGAATGTGTTAGCATGCTCCCGACAAGTTAGGTTCACATCATCCACAGTTAGATTCATTTGTATCCATTTCACACCTAAACAATAATGATATTATCGACATATGTCGACAATATCCTTATTAACAATGATAAGTTTGATGATAAGGAAAAAGTTGATATAAGTATTTTGATGATCATATAAATATGATTATCATTATTGATAATGATAATTAGAGTGATATTATTATCAATAATGATTAATCAATATTATAATTCAGATTCATAGTTGATACCATAATCAACATAAAGTAATATCTTGATTTGGTCGATAACATAATTGACTTTTGATATTCAAATCAATAATGTTAATTTGGCATTGTTATCAACTTTATTAAAAATTAAAGTTGATAACAATATCAACTATAACATTGATATTACGTTTTACTCATATTAGTTATCAATAATGATAACCATGATAGTTATAATTGATTCATGGTTATCAAATAATAATTATAGAATGAATCTTAATGAATTCTTCAATTGATAATATCATCAAATGTATAATGAGAATGTATATAACATATAATTCTCATTTTATCTAAAGAAAGAGATATCAAATGCTTAAGGTTACAATAATCTGACCAAAGCTACAAACATTAACAATGGAGACCCCCATCTCCACATCAATTCTTTCCTAACTCAGTGTAGTGACTATCATAATCTTAATTATGTATTGTTCACATTATTCTCTCAGTCCCTTAAGGGAACTACTATAGAATAGTATAGATCTCTTTCATATTATTCCATTGGTACTCTTCACCACCTAATGGATGCCTTCCTCACTTGGTTTTCGGTCAACATAGGGAGCAAGGTCACTATTGCAAACCTTGTTCATTGTAAGCAAAAACTGAATGAGAAGATGACTAACTTCATCTCAAGGTATCAACCTATCTCTACAAAGGTACCTTATGCCTTGTCTAATGTTGATCTCTAAAGGATGTTTATTAGTAATCTACAATCGACACTAAGGGAGAAGTTGTCATTAAATAGGTACCAAAATTTTACCCGCCTTTGTAGTACAATGACAAATTATCAGCACAATATGGCTCAATTTGGGGATTCTTCCTCAAATGTCTATGGAGGAGCCTCCTCTTCTATAGGGTCTCAAAAGAACAAGGTTGTGGCTAATGTCATGTTACTACCACAACCCACTAAAACAAATTACTTATCAACAAACCCACAGAGCAATCATAAGTTCACCAAGATCTCTGACTCATCAAAATGTTCTACATAGGTTTCTAAAAGACAACCTAGCATTTCTTCCACAAATTTGACCCCTTCCTGATAATCACCATTATCCTTGGTGGTATAATGGATCAAAAAAACCTCAATACCATTCTGTGCATGGTCATGATATAGAGAGGTGTGTGCGACTCTAACATCTTATCCAAGACCACATAGACACCATCAGGGTGTACAAAAGAAAGCCAAAGGTGAATACTGAATTTTAGATCTAAACGGATTCTTTCATACCACATTCATAAAATTTTATCACATCTTCATCATCTCCTCCTACACTAAGTGATAGCCCCTACATCAACATGGTGACTATCACTCTAATTTCTCTACCTGCCCCGAGGGTTACCAAGACAACTATCACATTTGTCCCTCTAGATGAATTGTACAATAGAGAGCCTTCTCTCCTTTATGTCCTAACCTTGATAAATGACATCTCTACTAGAGGTGTCTTGGTTGACCCTACTTGTCGGGTAGATTTTATTACAGAAGAGGTCCTCTTTGTCAATGGTTTAAACTGGGGAAAATATGATGAGTGCCCCACCACCATTAGGATGCACGATGGGTTGTTTATTCCCTCTTTGGGGTCCACTTTAAAGATTCAGGTGGGATCCAAATTGGTTTTATTGACATTAGTGGTGATTCGTAAATCAAACCTCTTTAGGGTCAAACTAGGTATCCCCTAATTAACTACTATATGATCCATCACGTATGTTATCCATAAACGTTTGAACTTTCCTCACGAGGGGACAATTCATGATACTAGATATCCTCATTTGGTGTCCAATGGGGGCTCCTCCCTTGAACAATCTTGGCCTACTCTGATAGGGCCTCTGCATCTCTGACAGGATATAATGTTCCTTATTAGAAGTATAAGGTCAGGGAACTTAATCTAAAATCTGTAGCACCCTCCCCCACTTATCCCTCTCATGAGGCTCAATGTGCTTCGCTTTTTGTCCCTTCCTCATCAAGGGCTCAAGGAAAGCACATGCCCCATGGGCAGCCTCCTCGCCTGCCTCAATACATTTTTGCAACCTCCAGTGATGTCTTTTGTTCCTACATCCACATCTAATGTGGATAAAGGAAAGGAACCCATGTTGTCAAAGCTCAAGCTACATCTTCCATTTCCTATTCCCATCATCCTTGGCATACCTTGCCCTACCATTTATCGCTAGGATAAGAGGTCTCCTAAGACCATGTCATCTCCTTTGGCACTTTCTCCTCAACCTCTGAGGGCATCATGTGTTCCTCCTGTTGCCCACATGGCAAAAAAAGAAAGGGTGCACGTGACTAAACTAGTAGTGCCTAGATCAACTCCACTTCCTACTCCATCAGTAGGGTCATCTCCTTTATCATTAATGACATCAATGACCACCCTCGTGGAGAAGGATGGCATGGTACCCTTATAGCCTTCTTAGTTGGGCCCACATATGTCAAAACCATCTTGTGCATGAGCATAAGCATCATTGACGGGAGAGGGCTTTGGCACATAAGACCTCCACAAAGGGGCAGAGAGCATGTCTTCCAAGCCTATATTTTTTGTTGCTTCAGCCTCCACCTCTAGCTTCACTCGTGCTTCAATTGTAGTTGTGCCATCTCCTTGTCTTATAGCTACCTCTGTCACCCTTCCCCCTATGCTAGGAGTAACTATCAAGCCCTGCGCCAAACAAGTCTAGGTGTTCATCTCCCCCTTGTTGGAGTCACCTCTGATCACCACTCTACCAAATGTCTCGCCATCCCTCAACCAATAAATATGCTACACACTCAAGTAGTATCTAGTGCAGTATTGTCCACCCAGCCTATGCCTAACCCATATTAGAATTGTCATGCTAGCTTTCATGATCTTCTGAAAGGTTCTATAGTTGATAGAAGGTATTCTCCTCCATCTTTCAAGAGAAAGTTCAAGTAGGGTCATGTCCCAGAATTCAGGCATTGTAAATTTTCTTTGGCAGATTTTCTTTATGTTTCCATCGTGGCTATGGAGCAAGCTTTAGCTTCTCTCGAGTTCATTTCCATCCCTTTGGTAGAGGCTGATAGGGATTCTTCTTCATTTGTACCTTCTCATGGGTGTCCTGCAAGCTATGAGGCTTGTATTTTTTACTCGTTAGAGGATATTCTGGCATTGACAGAGATCTTCACACAATCCCTCTCTCGCCATAGTTTATTTGTTGGATGATAATGTTGAAGTTGATTCATCCTTGTCTCTCGTTGGTGGGGTGCCTAGAGTAGCCATTGCAATCTACACCTCCCTCCGCATATGATCAAGATTGGGAGGACAATGATCTGTTGATGAACGATTTGTGAGGGTAATGCCCGCTTCTACATCTTTAGATTGGAGTGTGTTTGATTGTGTTCCCCAATGCTTGTCTTTCAGTGTTGTTCCTCCTAGACAACCCTTGGACTCTGTTGGTACTTGGAAATGGGGTTTTTTTCAATGCGTACCTTCTTCTATTTGTCATCATATTCTTCTATTTGTCATGTCTTTGATTTTTCACAATTTGGGAAAATGGAAAGTGTTGAAGGTACTTAAGCACTCCTTCCATGTTGACCCAAATTTGTCTTGTCCTTTGTCTTCATCTGCTTTTCTTCAAATCCAAGTTATAGTCCGCAATGATGAAATATCCACTAAAAGCATGTATCCTTGCTCTTCTAGACTCTGATGCCAATCTATCGGAACCCCCTGTCTTTGTGCAGATGTTATGGAAATCATGTGTCACTCGTCAAGAAGTGACATTCAATGACAACATCTCGTATGTTAACATGCCACAATGTCTCTTCTCTCCTTTGAATGTCTTATGCTCCCCTCTAAGCAGCGTAGTCCATTCCAAGGTGTGATTGTTTTATCTATGTTTGATTTGGTTGTCATCTAACAATCATGATGTCTCTACACAAGTTTTTCTCACAAAAACTTTCAAATTTTGATCTCAGTATTTGCCTTTACGAGGACCAATCCACTTTCTTTGACTCGATATTTCCCTATTGTACACCTATCTAGCTTATCGCTATGTGTACCAACATGATCTTAAGTTTCTCTATCACACACCTATCTAGCTTAGGTTACACGTGTTGACGCATGTGTCTAAGCCAACCTATCACATGCCTATCTAGCATTCGCTATACATGTTAGTACACTATCAAAAACCTCCCTATCACATGCCTATCTAAGATTTTCTACGCATGTCAGAGCACTATCAAAATCCCTCTATCATATGGCTCTCTGACATAACACTTGTCAACCATATCAACGTACCATCGATGGATTTGGGTCTACAAGTTGTCTTCGTCATCTGACACACTCATCTTCAACTTGTGTGTTGGATATAGCTTAGCAACAATTCAGGATTTCCTAGTTGGGGGCAACCCCATGTAGCAGAATCCCCACAAGTAAGTTAGGTAAGTTGTTTCTTACTTTAGCTTGCATCTCTTTCTATGATATGATATGCTTGTTAAAGTGGGAGCAAAATGTAATGGGTTAAATTTGTGCCCTTAGCTTAAGATTTGAAAATCTATGTCATCCACCTACATCTGCTCAACATGCCCTTTCACCACTCGTTTTGAAATCCTAACCACACAACCTAGACAACACAAGACACGTGCGTGTCACAAAGACGTCCATGTGGTGCACACGCATCCGTAAATTTGTAGATGTGCAAGTTGTCATCGAGGCATTACAAATTGTCATCCTACAATTACAAAACCTAATTCCACTACCCACTAATCCAAGATTCAATCCTACATTATTATAACACCATTTTGAAATCTCATTTGTCTCTCTCAGTTTCTTGGACATTTTGCAAGAATCTCTCTTGGTAATTTTGGTATTCTTCTTCACATCTATAACTTTCTTACTACATTTTTGTTGTGCTCTTGAACTCTAAATCGCATTAGCATTATATCAATCTCACCATCTTTGTCACCGGGTTTCCATCTCTTCAAGGGGAGTCTCTCTACTCCATTTACTTGTGTTTTTTGAGAATATCATATTATCTCTATCATTGTTTTGGCGTCCTATCATTGTATGTCTATATTTATGGTAATCTATCTCCGTTTATCTTGTGTCTATTCGACTGTTTTGGAGGTGGAAACACCAATGCAAGAATTTGACTAAGGCAAGTCTCCAAAGAGCCAACCCCAACACTTTTTGTTGGTTCTATGTGCGTAGGTTCATGATGTGCAAGAGCTTTAGTTAGAGATTTCATCAACATTATCAACTTGAGATCATTACAGTGAGATTGTTTCTCTCAACTCTTGTACTTTTCAAATAATACTCATACTTATCATTTTATATACTCCCATTTGGTTTAAGCTACATTTTGTTTTCTCTAGCTTAGCTTTCAACTTTATGTTACTATCTTTGTACTCTGTCGATATGGGACACTAACACATTGCATTGTCGTCATGTACCCACACTGTCGTTCATGACTTGCATTGGCATCTAGGGAAATGAGCTTGCGGAGTTTGATGCTTGCTTGTCATAGTTAGCTCTTTCAGTTTCAGTCCTCTATATTTTTGTCATCTGACGTACTTCAATTATTAGCATTTATCTCTATTCAATGTTATTTTAATTAAAGCTACTTGCATTTAAACACTTTAGATCAATTAAAACCTCTCTACAACAAATGTGTATTTGATCCCCCTAGCTTTATGTACTAGTTGAACTAGTGGCACAAGCGAAGGTTCATCCCTTGAGAGTTTAACCGATTTCTAGGTTGGTGCACTTTTCCCTTCTCCACAGTAGTGAAACATATGCTAAACATACTTACGATCAATACAAGTAACACATTATATTCACCATATATTTTGCTCCCTTAAACTATAACAATGATTAGTTCTCATAATTACTTCAATTAGTGTAAATATGCTTTCAAAGTATGTCTAATTATTCTCAAAAAAATATTAAACCTACCCCAATCTAAGGTTTTGGATATATTTAATCAATCAATTTACATTATAGCTCCAAACATTACGAATGGGTGCAATACCTCTATCTCTAGTTTTGATTATTTTTCAAATGTATATGGCTACAATTAATCATTAAACATGTTTTGGTCCACCTTTCTCTTCCAACCTAAGGCAACCGAATGTAACCCATCTGCTTTGCATATAACTAGATGAATATTATTTGCATATTCAATTAATCATTAAACAAGTTTTGGTCCACCTTTCTCTTCCAACCTAAGGCAACCGAATGTAACCCATCTGCTTTGCATATAACTAGATGAATATTATTTGCATATTCAAGTAAGGGCAAAGTGAACTATGTAATTACAAAGAGGCTTTCATTGATGATAGCAAAAATTAAAAGAAAATGTGACAATCAAATAAAAAAAAAACCAAGGAAAAAAACCTCATTTAACCAAGGCAAAAAATGTGTTCATTCTAGAGAATGGTAACTGAAAACTTGCATCTTTGAAAGGTGTTACTTTCTAAAATAATACAATGACTCATACTCCCAATAAACAAACAAATCTGATCACAAATCACAAATCACATGCTTTGTAGATGGAAAATCAATGAATGAATGAATGATTTTAATGATGCCCACAAAGTCAAACAGCCTAAGGGACCACCGGATCACAGTCGTAAACTAACTCCAGATTCTTCTCTAAGTGCATGAAAATGATAATGAAAAGGAAAGGGGTTTTTGTAGTCCATGATGTCACCCAAATATTTTTGGGTCTACATATGGTTGACAGAAATATAGGACAACCCTGTACTCCTTGCGGGAAGCACTTAACTGTGCTACAAATGCAGCATATATACCTTAATCCCTGTGGGCACAAGTTCTCCACCACTACACTAACTCAGACTGTAAAGGCATTCATTGAAGAAGAATAATGAAAGAGTCATATAGAAAATCTGTACATATTTGGACATTTGAGTGGAGCAATGTTCTCCAAAAAGATGCAATGTCTCCTAAAAGTACCTCAAATCTAGTATAAGCATGAACCATTTTTAAATAATGCTCTAAAACAATTGATCTGATGTTTATCGCATTTGAATTATATACTTCAGTGCTTTTTGTAGTTCATAGATTTTGAGAAATTCTCCTTCGTAATAATAAGGTATACATTTTTACTTTTGCGCCAATATTAATAAAATGTTTCCCAAGCAGGGACCATTTAAATGGTTTTAGATATATGTAGCCTGACAATATAAAACATAATCAGAATAATATCTTTAACAAGATAACACCTCTGTAGATTTTTCAAGCCATTCTAGGTCTGCTCCTTTCAAGTATGGACTCAGTTTTTCACGGCATGCTGTATGGTAATTATTCACCCAATCAACCTCACCAGGTGTTAGCATTGACACATCAATCAGCTTGTTCTGATATGGAACCTGCAATAAAATTATGGTATCAGTATATTCATCCTTTGACAACTGATACAACTCTAATTTGTTGGTTAACATGGGATCCTTCATTTTAGAGAAAGCATGCTGAAATAATATCTATAAATTCAATATAGACAACTTCATGAGACTGATTATGGATATGAAATTTAAGCGGTGACCACATTTTTATCTCTCTGAATTATAAGTTTGCCTCCTATGCATCACCAACTGAGTAACAACTAACGTCTGAGTGGTGAAGACATTATGTGCATGATAGAATCAGGTGAAATTTCTTACGCAAAACATGCTATTCGAACATTTGTATGGCTAGAAACAAAGAGAATATATTTTTTGTAATAGGAAGCTTCCCATCAAGGATGAAAAAACGCATGACCCACCAAAAACAAGGTCCATGAAGATTGGACTGCCAGCAACAAAGCAAAACAAAAAAATGAACCACTTTTATTTAATCACATAATTTCATGTATTCTATCATGATTATCATCCTAGATGAACACATTGTTTAGTGTGCTGGATTGGATTATTAACTTCAATAATTGCCCGCATTTAATATTTTAGCAGGCTATTTTGAGGCATTGGATAAATGGGATTACCTCAGTTTGTAGGCTTGTCAGTTTCATGATGCATCGAATTAATATATCTACCAAAGTAGCCTCTGAATTGATTTTCTTTTTCTGAATTAATATTTTCACTACAGCTATGAAAGCTAGTAGCCTTGCATTATTTCCTACATGAAATATTTAACTGATTTTTATGTCATATATCTAGGATCCCATTAGTAACTATACAGATTATAGGAGACCGACGAGATATCCTCCAGAATATGAGGCACAGATTTATACAAGCACGTTAAACAAATTCAGTAACACAGAAAATTCAAGCAAAAATGATTACACAGTAAATCAAAACAAAAAAAAAAGGAATATAAAGTTAATGTCAAAAGATATTAGTTGTTTAAAAAGCTTTCATCAAGAACAATCAAATTACAGGATGTCGGGAATTCAACCTTGACTCTACCTATTTTGGGGTGTCGGACATTGCAGCCATCTAGTTGTCTTACTGACTAAGAGGTTGACATGGCATAGACAAGTGGCATGTAATTTGCCCATGTATAATGACTTGGCTGCTTTTCCAACTAGGATTTGGCAAAAAATGCATTTTGAATAAGACAATGACTTCTCATGGAGACAAACTCTTATAATTTCAAATGAATGTTTTTTAATTTGTATTGGAAAGCTTTACATTTTGAGGTTAACACCTGCATCTCATTAATGGAAGAGGCTGGCCATAAAAAAATGATCAATGGAGATATTTGATATATAGGAGTCTTACACAGGTGAGAAAAGAGCCCAAATTTGAGTTCAGAGATACTGTTTGCAGCCATGGGTTGAACAATGTAGTACCTCATTTAAATTTTTTAGATATGTTTTTATAATTTTGGATTGTAATAGTTATACTATGAGTATAGAATCTCAACAGCTATAAGCATTACGAGTTCTGTTTATATATATATATATTATGGACTTATGACCGATTTTGGCTGGATCTGTTTTGCCTTGTCAATATTTGTAAGTTATATAAATTCTGTTATTCCTTTTTAATTATTATATTCTGAAATAATGTTTCGCATGTATCATGTGGACTAATGGTTTATGACTGTTTTTGTGAGGTTATATACCTCTTTAAGGGAGAGCATCATGGGGGAGGATTTTTTTTTCTTGCCAAAATGCATTAAACGTATAATATATTAGATAAATAGAAAATAAACATGGAGACCGCAAAGGAGCAGACCAGAATATGAGGGGAGAGTGCAAACCAAGCAGTGGAGGGCACAGTATGGGTGGGGAAGCATCCACCAAGCCTCAACACATGCAGAGACAGAGATATTACATAGGATTTAAACAGCACAAGGAAGAAGAAGGGTAGCAGAGCCTGAGACCACAAAGAAGAAGAGAGAAAGAACAAGTATCTAGATAGGCCGCTGCAGACCAAAGCTATATTTCATCAAGCTTAGTGACAAAAAAGCGCGAGACCGAAGTAGCCACAACATATATTTCTCCTCAGGAGTTAAAAACTCATCATGATTCCCGAGAAAAAATGCTCATGGATGTATAGTTATCATTTCCAACACAAGACTTCACTACCATCTTCTCTTCACAGCCTTCCCTACTAAAGTCAAAAATATGCCCAAGCCTGCCAGATATTATATTTAGTTTGATGCTTTCAAACCCCTGAGACACATCTTCCCAGTTATGAGAAGTAACAATATGACTACCAATAGCAAGCACCCAATCTAAGCAGCCAACAGCTTGGATAAGGAAAAGGAATAGCGGTTTATACACATACCTGTTGATGTGAGTTTGGTGCCACTACAACATGCAGAATTGAATACTTAGTATCCCAAGATGAAACACCAAATCTCCAATTCTCTCTTGAATAAGGATGTTCATATGCTAAACAATGTATACGGATTGTGTGATCAAATGAGACAACCCCAAGGTTCATTCTTATCGTGGACTTTCACTCAATTATAATAAAGTGATGTGTTGGTTATCACAAAGGGACTTACACTGTTCATTCAATGGATATCAACTACTTTAAGGACTTCAATCACTTCCAACCAAACAAACTACAAAGGGAAAGGGTTTAGAAAGCTATTCTACTCCTAGAATGCAAGAGATGATGAATGCCTTTGTGACTCTACTAGACTTAGTTTAGCCATCAACATCAACTAAGCTAGTGCAATCTCCTAAGGTAGATGTAAGATGTTCAAATTATCACCATTCCATTAACACCATCCATCGATGGATATCAATGTGCACACAATAATTGAAGTAAAGCTTCATGACTGTACATTAATTGGAACGATGTTTGTCCAGTCATCACCTTGTATGTCGTACGTAGGCCGATAGCACTGACGGCAACTTCTCCCAATCCTCCTGTTCAACAGTGCAGGACTTGTAATCGCGGACACCAAAATCTTGTTGGTTGCTTCTACTTGCCTGTTTGCTCTCAGATAGTAGGGCCTGGATAAGGAGTAAAATTTTTGAACTCCATCGTGAGCAGTTTGATGACATGGTTAACAAAGTGCCCTCCCCGGTCGCTTGTCAGTTGGATGGGGATACCATACCGAGTGATGATCTACTCATAGATGAACTTGGTCATGCTCAAGGCCAAGTTATCAGGTAGGACTCATGCTTCTACCCACTTGGTAAAGTACTCTATCGCCACCACAATGTATCTACATCTTCGTGCACGGCTCACCTTCAATGGTCCAATGAAATCCAACCCCTATCACTCAAACAATTCTTGGGTGTGTGAGGGGTTCAGAGGCATAAAGTCCCCCTTTAGTGGTTTACTAACCCTCTGGCATGCATCGCACCCCACGACCCATTCTCGAGCATCATTATACAAAGTAGGCCACCACAAACACGCCAACAACACCTTCTGAGCTCTAGTGTCTGGTCCCATGTGGCCTTCGGCGGGACCCTCGTGCGGCTCTCTTAAAACACTTGGAACATCTTCCATGACGCATCTCCTCAACACTTGGTCAGCTCCCATTTTATACAAGCCATTTATCATTTGAAATGTCCTCCTCAAGACAAGCTTCCTCCTTTTGCCTGGTGGCATAACTCTCAGGAACTGTGAGGTCGAGAGGTATTCCCCAATGCTGGTGTACCAGGATGGTAGTACCACAATCTGAAACAAGTGAGCATTTGAAAAATCATCGTTCACTCTTGCTAGTGGTTCTCCAGACTTTATCCGTGATAACTGGTCAGTGATCACGTAGCTCTTCCCTACTCGCACAATGAAGGTGAAAGTGAACTTCGGTAATAGAAGTAGCCACCTGTTGATCCTTTCCTAAATAATCGCTTTGTTCACCAGATACATGAAGGCCTAGTGGTCCACATAGAATGTGAACAGGGTCACTAGTAGGTAATGACAAAACTTCTAGATGGCATAGACCATCCTGAGAGCCTCCCTCTTGGTCATACTATAGTTCTTCTCCGCTTTGGATAACAAGTAGATTGGATGGTCTGGCCCATGCTCAGTCACCTGAGCCAATGTAGCACCAATTGCGTAGCTAGAGGCATCCACATGAATGTGGAACTCCTTATCTCAGTTGGGGTATGCCAAGATAGGGGCACCCACCAACCTTGTCTTCAACTCCTCGAAGGCTACCTTGTTCAGTCTCCCAAGTGTATGGCTTGCCCTTCCGTGTCCATTTGTCCAAGGAGTACAAGATTTGTGCAAAGTTCTTGATAAACCTTCGATAGTACCCAATGTGACAGAGGAAGGATTTAACTCCGGTAACATTTGTGGGGGGTTCCATTACCACAAGTACCCTCACCTTATCAGGCTTTGTCTTCAATCCCTCTTTGCACATGATGTGCCCCAACAACTTCCCTTAGGGTACCATGAATCTGCACTTCTTGGGGTTCAGCGCCAATCGAGCTCTCCTACACCGTTCCATACACTCATAGGGCTACCAAATGGGTGTCTTGTCCACTGTAAATGGACCAATCATCAAGAAATTCTTTAAAATTCCCTACGAACATCTTATCGAACATGTGTAGGCAAGATGATTCTATGAAAAGTTGTCAACGCGTTTTATAGTCTGAAAGGCATTCTATTGTAGGCATAGACATCGTCCTCCATCACAAATGTAGAATACATTTAATGGCCTGCTACTTCCTCCAAAATACTATCTGTGAGTGGTATGGGGAACGGGTCCTTAATAGTGACTGTGTTGAGGCAGCGAAAGTCCACACAGATGCGGATCTAGTTTGCCTAATTCAATGAAATCACACTAGTACCCATTCACTGGTCTAAACCCAAAAAACAATGCCTTCTTTGAGAATCCACTCTATCTCATCATTCACCTGCGCAGCATAGTTTTTGTTCATTTGGTACGATCTCTTTCGTACCGATTGGGCTCCAAGTACCAGTGGAATGTGATTCACGCATAGTTTCGGAGGCACTCCCTTTAGATCCTTGTAGGTCCAGGCGAAGACATCTTTATACTCCATAAAGATTTTGAAAGAGGTTGCCTTCAACACTAGGTTCCAGTCATCCCCCACCAATATGTTCTTGGGGTTTGCTTCATCTTCCAAATTTGTTTCCTTCAGCTTGGGCTCCTCATACTATATAGGCTTATCCTTGTCAAACTGGTGTGCAAGACTCTCACTAGCTCGGGCCTCTCCTTCATTATATTCCTTGTACTCTAGTGGGAACACATCCTTCGCTTCTGGTTCTTCCTCAATATGCACCATTTTACAATGGAACAACTCATAGTCTTCCATTTGTCAATGGAAGAGTCCGTTCATGGAATCCACATCATCCTCAGAACATCCCTACAACTCTAGTACACCCTCCTCATTGGGCTCCATCCCACATTTTCCTTCGACCACTCCACTCTGCTCTCCTTCTGACTCTGACTCCGAAGAGGACGCTAACTCTTCGCTTACCATCTGCGTTCTTAAATCAATCACAAATTTCCATCCCCCACTCTCCATGGACAGCGTGTTGCGCTTCCAATTATGATTCACCTTAGCATTTTCTTTTATTACTTGTTATATATATATATATATATATATATATATATATATATATATATATATATATATATATATATATATATATATATATATATATATATAATTTGCAATTATGAAATTATAATACTGATATCAAAAGTATAAAATTGAATAATTTCATAATTGCAAATTTTATATATATATATATAAAATTCAATTAAATTATATATACCTTTTAATATTTATGGATATACTAAATTGGTATTATCTATATAGATAATGAATTTGATATGACACTTACAAATGCTGATAATATATTTTATATTCACACTTCTAGTAGTCGGACATACGAATCCTAAAATTCATCCCCCACTACTTAGAGATCGTAGAGAAGGCAATTCGAGGTTGGTATAGCCCCGTTGCCTATTTGAGATGGATGGCAATTCGAGGTTGATATAACCCCGTTGCCAATCTATAATTGATGGCAATTCGAGATTGGTATAGTCCCGTTGCCAAAATTGAGATTGTTATAATCTCACATAGGCAATATATATACTGATGCCAGTCATATGCATATGCGTAGGCTTGGATAGCATTTATTGCTTCTAAGAGATTCTTATGGGCAGTGCTCTATGGAATGACTTGTCAATAGCTCGGTTGCTTAGAGTGGATCTTATATCCCTCAAGCCGAGAATCGGGAATTCTATGAAGCCCAACCTAGAGGCAGCTTTAAGAATCAAATTCCCCCCCCACTAACTTAGAGTAGAGTTTACCCTGTCGAAATTGGAAATTGGATAGGAAGACGTTAGGATTCGACCGAGGCGCTTAGAGACCATTCCCAATAGGCTCCTTCAAGGTTTACAGGTTCAAACCCAAACTATTGGGACGTTGACCCCCACCCTATTTTTGGACAGGATCTATTAACGGGATTTACACAAGCTCTCCTTGAAGACATCCTTAAATCGGAGTAGGGATATATATATATATATAAATATTAGATCATTTTCAAATATGTTAGGGAACATTTAGATAGATACATTATATAGAGATGATTCTGATTTCTTCCATATTAATATATATTATATATCTGAAATAAATATATGTATAATTCTTATTTTCAATATTATTGTCAGATATATATACATTTCCTATTTATTAAATATATATATATTTATTCATATGATCTTATAATAGTTCTTTAATGAGATTCCAAGTGTAATAGTCTGTGAATCAGTATCTTAATCTATATATATTACTGATTCATTATTATTAGCACATAGTTCATATATATACTTGTGATTTACTATTATTAATCTATATATAAATGTTGGATATATGTAAGTTCATATATATGGATACTATATATATATATACATACATACATACATATATATATATATATATATATATATATATATATATATATATATATATACATACTTCTGATTTCACTATTATAACTGAAATTAATACTATGTATTATCCATATTTCTTAATAATGTCCAAATTCAGTATTTTGTATTATATATATATATATATACACACTTCTGATTTCACTATTATAACTGAAATTAATACTATGTATTATCCATATTTCTTAATAATGTCCCAATTCAGTATTTTGTAATCAATAGTAACTTATTGAAGCTTGCCAGAAAACAATAAGTATGATTCATTTCATTATTCCTTTCTCCATGGGTCAATATCCAACATATATTTCATAATCTCCATCTACCATTCTCTTATTTAATCTCCAATGAGAATTAGTATATCCCTCTTTTTGAAGTCCAGTACTCTCTTCTCAGAAATACTCAATGTCTGAAGTTCATTCTTCTTTATTCCATAATCTCCTCCGATGATCAAAGATGACTCCGTATAAATATGTGCTCAATCGAATTGGGAAAGAGAGCAACGGTTTGATACATTGCTTCACAGCAACTAGAGTTGTGTCGGTTCAGGTAATCATATGATTAGTTACAAGTTAATGACGAAGACTGTGTTTGTATTATAATCAATTTCTGATTTATATAAGCACAGCTAATCTTCAATATTCCCCAGGCTTTATTAAAGCGTCACTATAATTGAAGTCTAGACAGAGAAGGTGGAGAATATTGGATAGTATTATCGTTGGTCTCTTGGTAGGATCATATCCTCTTCATCATATCTTAGTTATATAATTAATTATCTTAATATTCTCAGGGGTTGGTCTTTGTATTAATAAGTTTCTCCAAGACTTCTCATTATGAGATGTTTAATTATCTTGTAATTATTTATTATTATAATTTATTTGTTTAGTTATTTATATTTTACTATTACTTAATAGTTTAGTTAATACTTATTTATATATTGATTTACTTATTGATGAATATATATTTGATTGAAATATTTAATTAACTATTTAACAATTAATATTTTAATTAATTACATTGATCGCTATCTTGAAAGATATTAATAATATTAATATTGATTGATTTTTATTATTATAATTGAATATTAAATTTTATTTCTAGAAGGGGATATTACAATAATAGATGGCATCTTCTATTGTGATAGACATCTTGTGATGGCTGAAATAGATCATAATAGATGATATGAATGTTCTTATGGTAAGTGCACATTACCTATGAATATTTGTTGAGTACTTGGTGGATATCATGAGACCTGATATTCTGCAGCCCATTACTCTAAACACTTGGTGAATATCAGAAGACTCAATATTCTACAGGTCAATGCTCTTCATGATATCTTTATGAACTCTTGCGTACTTGGTGGACATCATGAGAATTGATGTTGGTAGGCCATTACTCTAAGCACTTGGTGAATATCTTGAGAGTTGATATTCTACAAGCCAATGCTCTGGATATCATGAGATGATATCTTTATAAACTCTTGAGTACTTAGGTGAATGTCATGTGTTGACATTCTGATAGGCCAATACTCAAGATATCAAATGGATAGAATCGCCGATGGAGGCAATCCACACATTGAGACTATGTTTCTATTGATTACATCATGAGGATGATGCCTTTATTGCTTACATCATATAATTGATGTTGTCAAGTGTCGTAAGTGTTGACATTGGATTGATTTATCCTCCCTAGCTAAGAGGGAGTGTTGATGTTTGTAGCATCAGTCAGATAAATAATACTGACTATATGATTATTATGAGAAATGATTTATTATATATATACATATATATCAATATATATAATAATTGATATTACTATATACATTGATATATATATATATATATATATATATATATATATATATAAAGTTAGATTATAATTATTCTCATAATAACTAAATAGTTAAATTGATAAAATAAATTAATGAATAGACATGTCTCATGAAGGGACATGTCTCTTCTTGTCCTTGTCATGTATAAATACAAAGAGATCGATGCATTTGGAAAACACAATGCAATCATAACAGTGTGATTACATTTGCAATCGATCTCTGGAATTTAACAGACTTTAGTTTTGTTGCATTATAACACCTACATAAATCAGCATAATCTGGTTTGTAGATTCTGGTAGGCCTAGCAACAAAAAAACTGTCTACCTTATCTGACAATTATTAGTTGAGTGCAAACAAGATAATTCACAACCATATACTCAATGCGGTTGTAATCATGGGTGTATTGAACCAAAATATATTTGTTCTGCTTCTATTTTATCTGCTCAGTATACAATGGCAAACAAATAATCTCCTCTAATCTCAGCTAAAGAACATCTTAAGTACTAGTGTCTTCTGTGTTTTGGGTAACCTTCATATACCTATACCATCCAATTTGGGTTAGGATTGTCTGTCCTAGCACACATATTCACAACACTATTCTTTTGAATTCCATGAACACTGAACAATAATTTTACCAGACAAGCTGGATGAATTTTTTAACCCCTTGAGATATGAGACAAGCTCCTTCCACCTTTTGGCTCTTTCATTTGAATGTTAAAGCACATTGATTGGCAATTTACTTCAAATTCAAAAGAAAATCAACTAAGGTCATATGAGGATATTTCCATATAAGAAGACCATCATGTCTGCGAGGAACATACGGATCGTCAAAGTGCCCCCGTGCCTCTTTTTCTATTATATTGTTACCAGAACCTTCCAATTCCCTGTAAAACAGGGATGTTCCTTTTTACCAAGCATTATGAAACCATTCAAGACTCTCATTGCAGAGTTCTACTTAAAACAGGCCACAAACTTTCACCTTGTCTGTAGCTTCTACAAATATTTTCAGATATTATACCAAATAATTCAAGGGTTTTTGTATTGGCTAGTCATGACTTTAAGATAGAGTGATTATTCAAAAAAAGTGTGGCCTCCATATATAACTTGTAAATCCATATCACAACCATGTCTCCATGCCACTAAAATAACATAGTGTTCTACGCTCTACCTTGTATTCATTTATTTCTAATCTATGGATATAAGCACATGGTAAAAGAACTTCTGTATGATAATAGATCTCGCTATTTGTATACATGTCTGTCAAAACACTCACAATATCATTATCTAGTAAATACCTCATTCCATAACAATTAGAACATGCCACCTCAAAGCACCCATTTCTGCACAGGTGTGGCTTATGCTGGTTGGAATTTGCAGAACTTTTGTGAATGCTTACTGATAAATGTGGCTGCAATTATCTAAATTTACCCACATTTATGTCGGATATATTAGAGAGGACAATGTTGGTGTGTTTAATTATTGTGCCTAGTAATTCATTCTTCTAGGTCTTAAACACGCATATTACTTTTCTTAGGGACCACATAGGAATATTCCCACTTAAAGGTGATTTTATCACATTCTAACTTTTTCGCCTTAAGTGGGAATTCCACCTTTGGTGCACTTACCATTTTATCAATTTTCCAACTCTAGTGATTGGGACGCACAAACACCTTTCCACCTTGGAAGGTGATCCACCTTTAGCGGACATGTGGCACAAACTCCTTTCCAACTTGGAGGGTGATCCACCTTTAGTGGACATATGACACTTGCAATTTTCCCCCTTATGTGGGCGATAAGTTGTCACTTTAAGTATCATGTCATAAGATTATGATACTTGTCATAATCTTAAGCACTCCTATGTTCTCGCCTTGGTCTATTTAACCAAGGGATCTCCTTTATAATATCATTCCAATTGATTCAATGAAGTGAATTCAGTCAATCCAGCTATTCTATTGCATTCTTGGTGAGAATACACAAATTATTCTTGTCATATTCATTCTCTCTTGCTATTGTGCTTTCGATCAGGCCTATAGATCTTGTGCGGCTATCTCCATAGCCAACTCTTAGAAACAATATAAGCTCTTTGAAATGCATTCAAATGCTCTATTGAAACTGCAATAATAACATGATATTGAATTTTATATGCTGGCCTTAGATGTGCAACAGAGCATGACCATTAACTTGTTTGGCCTAAAAGCTAAAATGCTGAATCAGGTACGGATATGGGTATGGGTACATGGATACAATACGTGGATGCGACAAAATATTTTTAGGGGCTGGGTGCATTTGGGTACATCCATACAAAAATATATATACATATCTGGAACCTAAAAACAAGAATTAAAAAATAATATAATTATAATATTAATTATTTCATATATAATTTAATAAATTAATATTATAACAAGAAATAATAAATATAAATTAACCAATAATATACTATATAATGTTACTAAAGAAATATATAACAAATCAAATTGAAGAAATTAGTAAAATACAACATTGATAATTAATTACTAAACTATAATCTATTGTCATCATACAGAATTACTATTATATTAAACATTCTAAACTAAATTCTACATTGTTTTAATTATTATATTAATAAAGTAAAATAGTATGTTATATTTAATAATATTAAAGCCTGCGTATCATAAAATAATATTAAAACCTAAAACTATTAAAAATAAAATATAAAATTGTGTGGGCAGATTGGGTCAATTTGCCTCAGGTCTGGGCAAACAGGGAGTTAGAAGACGAAGTGGGCATAATCATATTTGATTCTTCATGATGAAGCAGTCTCTCGGAAAAGATTTTGGCATCATTGAAAAACAACCTCATCCAGATATAGGAAATTTCATCCCATTCCTGATCTAGGTGAATATTGTGAAAACAAAATGCTCTTTTTACAACAAATTAGGGTTTTCTCATTCAAAAATATGAAAATAAAAACCTACGAAAACTGTACAAGGATTCCAAGCACTACCTGATTCCAGTACTTATCGTACTCAGAATCGGCAGTTAAACTAGATGATTCAGCAACTTAGCCTAAAAGTATACATTTCTTTCTCCAATCCTCATTAAAGAATACGGACTTCTCGCGCTTCTAATAGAGTTTCCAAGTAACTGTAATATGAGATTTGTTGCGCAGGCTAATAGGATTGTTGCTCTGATACCAATTGTAATGTTCCTTCGTAGGACTTTATTGATTTTTTCCCTGAAACAATAATTCCAGCTTAAAATAATGATTGCATTTTATTTATAAATATAGCTTCAACTAAATGATGGAATTTTATTATAATATTCAACTTATAATTCTATGAATAATTCCGAGAATAGAACTTATCTTGGTTTTCTGTTATAATTCTCCTTCGAGATGTGATGATTTCATTGGTTGATAATTCATGACATTATTCCAAAAATCAAGCATGCTGAATATCTTCAATTCTTTGCAAATGCTTTCAAATCCGTTAAATCAAAGCTCTTCGTCCCTAATTCAGCAATGGCAAGATTAATGGTTTTCATCCTTAACTTGCCAAAAATATTTAAGGGTTTTTGTCCTCAGAACTCTTAGTTCACCCTTAGAGGGATTTTGTCCATCAAGGCTTCGCATGGTTCGGGTCTTCATCTGAACTTACTACGGAGAAACAACAGTTTTCATTGTTAAGTCTCTAAATGAACTTGGGAGGGGTTTTGTCCTCCCTATTTGCATGTCTCTTCCTTAAATTCAAGACTGGTTCTTTGATTGAATGATTGATTGATTGATTAATTGATTGCTTTATTGCTGAATTGTTTGTTTGCTTGATTCCAAGATTTCTTGATGGACTGACGAGTGATGCTGATTTTATTTCATGTTTGTCTACTTTATTTATTAGATGATTCATTCCTCAACATTGAGCTGATTTGCCTTTTCTGTTCATTTCTTGATGGAGCCACCACCCTTTACATGAAATTACTCACTTCTCATCGCTGCCTTTTTGGATTATAATAATTTATTTCCAAATTGATTAATTGATTCATTCCCAATTAATTGATCATGATCCTCTCCAGAACAGAATGATCTATATCTTGTGTTTGAGTGAGTCCCAACTTTTCATTATAGCCCTTGTTAAAGTTACAAGCCCTCTTCTTTAATTGCTTCTTTCATATACTTCTATTTAGTTTTTAATTGAATTCATTTATTTTATGAATCACTAGCATTCCCCTTTTTGATGGCACCTTTATCAAATCTTAATCGCCTGGATTATGATTTAAATGGTTTTGGTTGTTCGATGAGATTTAACTCATTGAAGAGGAGATTTGTTGTTGAGATGTGGCCATCAATTCTATGGGAGAGATGATATGATCTACTTCCACTATTGTGTTTTGTTAACGATCAGGTGTATCACTGTTCAACGGGTAAATATTTAACCATCGAGTATGTCCTAGTTCATACAAAGATGAGTTTATCTTTGTTTATTGATACTTTTTAGGTGTGGCGTGGCCTTTCCCATTACAATCAGCTAAGTATAAGAAAAGTGAGAGACAAGCAGAAAGAATGATGGGCTTTGCTCCTCCGAAATGGAATCAAGTAACTGTATAAATGTCACATTTACAAACAACATATCTGGAGTGCACGTATGTTCACAACAATGTATGGGTATTATTGAAGAAAAGGTTTGACAAAAAAAATACATACGTATATTTTCCATTTTTATTGAACCCAAACTATTTCATTTGTCATGAACATAGATACCACCAAACCTTGGTCTTTGTCTCTTTATGTGCACCACTTTAGAATGCCTAATTTAGTATTGTGGAGTAAATGGTGATAAAATGACCCGACAAAGAGCTTTTTGGTGACCTTAATCTGTCCAAATCTCCTTCATTATTGCATTGAATAGAATTTGACCTCTCTGACAGACTTTATTTTTTCCTAAAATTTTAATATATAACTGATCTCCAAACTAGTTGACACTAGACAAGAATACTTTAATAGATTCACTGCTTGTAAAAGAATTATTCTGTGGTAGTGTCAAAAAGCTTGGTTTGTATACTATTCAATTTCTGACAGACATTTAATTTTTCCAAAAAAAAAATTGAACTACTCTATGGTCACTGAAAGTAGAAAAGAATGATTGGTGGACTTTTTGCTTGTGAAATTCCTGTTCCCCAGGAAGCACACACTGAAAATGGAACCACAAGGTACTTTTCATTTAAGGAAAGATGGTTTATTCATTTCAGACAAAGCTATTATCAGTACAGGAAGTTTCTGAAAGAATATGTGGACTAATAAAATAGCATCACTTCCGACAGCCTTGTGAAATTATGATTTAAAGGATTATGGTATCATGGAAAACTGAAAAGGGTGAATAACTTTTCACAAACAAACAAAGATGCCTTACTGACAATGACCACAAATTCATATACAGTGATGAGTTTCAAGGTGCATTCCAAACCTTTCTTTGTTAACCGATAGAAACAAGAGCAAGATGCAGTCAGCCTAAAAAATGTCACTGGACAGATCTGCTCCTAGATATGACTTATGCAAAGTAGGATAATCCAAACCCTTATGATCAATGTCAGTGTTAAGAATGCCAAGTTCAACATGTAAAAGTGAGGCCCATGTCTTGTATACCCATGATCCCTATATAGAAATAGGATAAGGTGAGAAACCTATGCGCAGCCTCAAACAATGCACCACAAACATAACCATGAGATGAACCTCCCGGTTAATACCATTAGAAATGAGGCAGATACCTACTGCTACACTCTATTCTTTGTTGTATGCATAAAATCAACAAGGATCCAACATACTAAAATCAAAAAAATGGAAGAAAAATCACAAATTAAAATTAAAATAACTTGTTTTATAATCCAATCAGGAAATTCTGTTCACATCTTGTCACGTGTGTTCATCCGCGTATGGATATGGATGAATAGGGGCGGACATTGTCTGGGCCAAGAGCCATAGCGAGTTGTTTTTCCTGTTTCCATGGGATCAATCCAGTTGTCGATACCAGCAAGGCCCAGCCAGATGATGTATGCTGGTTGGTAGTGGGAGGACTTTAAGCACCCAGAGTGCTGCCCTACATGCCCATTTATGGGTCCAATTATTTTGTTCCCTGCTCTTTCTCAGCAGTGGGAAAGGAGCCTATCTATCTGCCTAGCTCAGGTGGAATTTCCCTGATGCAATCCACAACCGGACTTGGGGGAGGAGTCTGACGACTTAGCAGCAGTGCAGAATGGAGTTTATCAATGAACAAGGGGATCTTCGGAATCTAGATTTCCGGGGAAAGGGGGCAATACATACCAAAAGGCAGTACAGTGAGCAACGGACAGTGTGGTGGGGCTGGGGTGGGTGGTGGTAGAAGTCTGCAGGGTGATAATTGCAGGAAGAAGTAGCTGTCAAGCAAGTAATCAATTGACTGGTTGACTGCTGGGATGAAGGAATCTCTGGGATCTTGGATTCTTGGGATCAGGGGAGAAGGAATCAATGGTATAAAGAGATCAAGCTTGGGATTGGGATCTCAGAATCAGAGAATTGGGAAGGAATCTTGGACTCTCTATGAGGGAATTGTAATTTTTCCACTAATATCAAGGTACTTTGAAAAACAAATTTTTTCTCCAATTGTCCCAAAATGTTTTGAAAATACTGCAAATTTCAAATTGTTTAAGAAAGAAAGATTATGCCAACCCCAAAGCTGCCAATTAATCAGATATTACCAATTAAGTGGCAACTTTAATATAGTTATTTTATAGTATGCCAGTAGTAACCTTCCACAGAACAGTAATTCTAATTTTCTGTCTCTACTCAATAATTATAGCATACCAGGAAGTTATGATATGAGATTGAAATAATTTGTTTACCTAATTGTTTTATTTAAAATGATTTTTTTAGAAGAGGTGCCCCACTAAGCAAATGTTATGCCCCTTTATTCATATATAAGCATACACTTTCCTTTCTTTACATCACCAATTTTGAACATTAAAATATGGTGACTTAGAACATTATAAAAGCAACCACTCAAACTTACCCAAGTTATGGGCTCAAATGCCAAATATCCCTTTCCACCAAAATTCAATTGAGTGTCAGCCTTCTTGATAATGAGTACATTCTCCAGTCTTACACCAAAGTTTCCATCTTCATAATAACCAGGTTCTGCAGGAAATCAAAAGAAGAGTAAATTCATCCAGATGTGATTTCATTTAGTAACTCAAAAAGAAACACACTAGAGATAACCTATACGAGACATAAAATAAACTAATTTAACATGAACAAGGTACAATATAATCAAGTTCATTTACTCCTATAAACAGAAACTATTTTGTAAGAGAAGTGTGTAATGTAACCAGAATTACAAGACTTGGACTCAACTTGGACTTAGCAAGCTGATTTTTTACTCGAACTCAGACTCAATGCTTGAACTTGCGCAAACTCAACAAAGACTTGGTAAATTGAAAAAACCAAGAAATTCATATCTTTTTAACAATTTAAAAATTGTCTCATATACCTTATAATAAATAAACCTTAAAAACATAATAAACTCATCAAATAGAAACTACTTTGGTCACATACACAAGTATACATCGATCACATAAGTATAAACTTATGTTCCATGGCAGAAATCCCTGCACAAATGTATTGGTCTTTATTTCAATATCAAATCATACATGCTACGCAGGCCTGTGATGGCCTGTGATATGCAACTTAAGTAAACAATACTGGACTGAGCAATAAGAGGCCTGGGAAAAAGGTAGATAATGCTGACCTGAGCCAAGAAACACAGCTGCAGACTTTATAGACAGCTCAAATCAAACTCAGAGCTGTTGCGTATCAATAGGAATAGATCTGAAACTCAATCTGGTACTGTTAAACTTTTAAGAGTTTTGGGACTGTTGAAATGTAGCTACAGGTCTCTTAGCTGTTCAGAGGATGCCAGCCAGTCACAGGCAGTCACAGGCTTCAGTGGGCGAATATTTATTATTTGGGATCCCTTTTCTATAGTTAAGTCACTTTATTTTATAAAGTGAGTTTATAAAAGTTACTTTGTCTTAAGTTATTTTATATTAAAAATAACTTAAAGTGACTTTATGTGAGCGTACTTTATCCCACATTGCTTAGTTTTTCATGCTTTCCCTCACTTCGAGGTTATAAAAGCGTAAAGTACGTCTTGGGATCAACACCATGAAAATTATAAAACAAAAGAAGACAAACAGGTTGCTTACGTGACTGGTTATTTCTTGAGATGGAAACCCTTGAGGAAGTTCCGAAAAGTTGGATGCAATCCCAGCCTTTCGAAAATGATGAAGTCATTCAGATTTCATTTTCAAAGCTCAACATATTGGTAAGGAAGAAATATTTCATATCCAGCCTCATTTACATATAAAGAACAGTTTGCTTGTAAGTTCAGTTCAAACCAAGTGGTGGTATTACGGCAAAGAGAAGGAAGAGTAGTGGTGGTTATCACAGATTTCTGTTGGATTCTTCATCAGCACCTTAGAGCTGGGTATCGAACCTGGGCATAATATTGTGGTGGAGTGGGTTAAGCGAAGAGGCTGTGAATCCCCCTGCATGCTGGAAGCTTTCACGTCACAGTAGTCTCGGTATTACAATCTGGCCGCACAGCCCCTAGTAACAGAGGCCCATTACATCACACACTGGCTTTATATTTACCAGCAACACCTTGGATGATTGTTGATGACCCCCTTCCTGGTAAGCACAGAGGATTAAGAGAAGGTTGGTGGCATTCAAAGGCACTGTTATACACGTTGGTTGTATTGACTTCCAACCACGTGGAGTAAATACAACCATGGGACTGTTCCTTATCATGTCACTGCTGGTGGACGCGTACAGTTCTGGTTGAGAGCCAAGCCCGCTTTGGGCAAGAACGTGGAGCATGGGAGATAACCGTTGAAGATAGGCGCTTGACCGAGGGAGGTAGCCTGAGACTTACAGGACTGTCATCCGCAGAGCCCTTGCATACGACTCATCCCTGAGCAACCTTGACTGATATTCACTGGTGGAAGGCCCATTCTACTTCCAATGCCTATATTCATCGGAATTGGTTGATATATGTTGCACTAATCTGCAGTTCATTTGGTATTTGGAAAGTTATTTATATACATTCTATGTGATTTTTATCCATTATTCAGCTGGTTGAAGTTATAGTTTACTTGTATGAAATTTATTGCTTCCTATTTGGAAATATAAATTATAATTGTTTTGAGAGATCAATATCCAAAAACATATTAAAACGCTGAGCAGAGTCGTAATAGATTTGTGTTGAAATTTTAATGAGAAAGCCAGTCGGGGATATTACAGTGGTATCAGAGCCTTCGATCTTGCCATCCTAGTGCGCTAGATTCTCAGTTGATAACAGGATGATGCGACAATGACTAGGTTAGGTAGGCATGCATAGCAGGCACAGACAGTACAACTTTAAACATAACAGAGTTGAACAAGGGCAGCCAAAATCTTCAGTACAGGTTGATATAGGGGACAATCATATCGAAGCAAACGAGGAGATTATATTTGAGCAGGGTGCCGAACATGGTGGGATAACACTCCAGACGCACATTTTTTGAAGGGACAGCTTCGAAGAGCAGGAGTACACTGGGCAATTCAGATGCCTTTGCCCTCCATTAGAGAGTACGAGGGACCTCTCCAAGGCATGATTGATACATTCGATCGGGATATCCGGCGTAGCACTCTGAAGTATTGTGGCACTGAGATACAGATTTCATTTTCTGCCCAGGAGATATCGAGGGTTTTTGGCATACCTGGCACGCACGGGAAGAAAATAGATTTAAAGCCCAAGAAACTGTCCCATGAAGAAAAGGAAAAGTACATTAAGCTGGTTTCCAGAAACCTGTCTCAGAGTGAGTTGGAGTCATTGGTTGGCGCTTCTTCAAAGAATCAAGGAATCAAGAAATCATTTGTGGCTCCCGGAGAGTGGCGGTGTCTGATAGACATCGTGAAGAGCAGGTTGACCGGGGCTAGTAGGGCCTCCGACATTGCCCTTACACATCTCATTTTCATGAACGGGATCCGTAATGGTACGGTGTACGATTGGGTTTCAGTTATGGCGGAGAGGTTGTATGAGTTCATGACTCTGCAGCATCGGACATTTTACATGCCCCATATTGCCATCGGGTTGTTCCTGAATGCTGCCCGAGAGCAGATTCCAGCAAAGACACTGAGGCCACAGCTAGTTGATATTGCTACGGGAGAGCCTCTTATCTTTCATTGGTGTCACTTGGATGTTGGCGGAGTACAGATAGGGTCAAAGAGGAAGCGCCAAGTCCTCTCAGAGTCGGAAGGGGAGAATGTGGACAGTGGCCGAGAGGAGTCGAGTGAGGACTTGGAGGAGGAGGAGGAAGGCAGCGAGAGTGTTGCAATGGGAGACTCTGACACTCTTGATACAGAGGTACCATTTGAAAGTGCATTAGCTCCAACTCCACCATCTAAGAGTGCACCACCTCTTGTACTATTCACGCCACCAGTACCCTCGACGACTGTTGTAGCGGGGCCCTCTGTACCGTTCGATACCACATTGGAGGCTGTACCCGTGCCACAGTTCGGAGAGCTCCGGCCCCTTGTTGTGCTACACCCGGCGGGTCAAGCTTCCGAGCCACCTACAGCTCAACCAACCGACCCAGGACAGACTAGCAAAGATGGTGTTGGAGGTTTAGAGCAGGAGCAGACACAGCCGCGAGAGTAGGTTACATTGGATGTTGTTGGTACTGAGGCCATTGTGCGAGTTGGGCCAGGAGTATTGGAGGAGTCGGCTCGAGCGTTGCCGACGGGGGAGGACTCTTCAGTGTTGTCATGGTTGGAGCAGTTCACATTACCCCCGATAGCAGTGGCAGCTCCCATTTCACTTTCCCCTGCCAGAGTAGTGTTAGAGAGGCCTTCAGAAGTTATTGACCTGGATGCAGTGATGTCGCCACCAAGAGAAGAGCCAGTAGCCCAAGAGAGAGATATCCGAGAGACCAGTTCCTATGGAGGGACAGAGACCGCAAGCTAAGGCTAGTGCGGAGCCACCAGCCCTGACAGGGTCACGGAGGGCGATGCCAGCGAGGGAGTCCGCGCAGAAAGTGTTGGAGCAGTACTTGGCGGATGTAGCCGCAGTAGCTGCTGGAGCCCAGCGGGTCATAGCCTCAGCAGGGCTTCAGGCTCAGGAGGGGGTTGCTGAAGAGTTGGAGCGCCTCTTGACCTTTGTGCGGGTTGGCTGTCCACAAGCATTTGCAGGGTGCTTTGAGGCTAGGGGATGGCCTACTCAGGAGTCTCTTACGATGTTGGAGGATTGGGCTCTTAGTGCGACGGTGGGCGAGAGCCGGATTCACGGTCTTATCCGAGAGTTAGAACAAGCCTTTCGAGAGGAGTATTTCACTCTCAGGCAGTTAGAGCATGCTTCCTCAGTACATCAGGCTACGGGATTGGCAACAGAGGCAGCTCGGGAGGAGGCAGCTTCCCGTCTTATAGCCTTGGAGACTGCAGTGGTTCAGGAGAGGGAATCTTGGGCAGCGGAGCGGAGTGCAGTGGTTCAGGAGAGGGAGTCTTGGGCGGCTAAGCAGAGTATTATGGGGTCAGAGTTGGAGACTTTACGGGCTGCATTGGAGACTGAGCGTGCTGAGCGGGCTCTTCTTGAGACTCGCCTTGGTTCTGCTTTGGAGACTGTGGATGCGAAGGAGAAGGCAGTGCTCGAGGCAGCTAGCATGGTTCGGAAGGCTATGGAGCTTAAGATGAGGGCAGAACAAGCTTTACAGCTTTGGACAACTCAAGTGTACGAGTTGCGGGCTAAAGTCACTTCCGGCACAGCCACAGCCGCGCCATCATCATCAGGGACGCTTCCTACACCCCCTCCTGAGTAGTTTGTAGTAGGCTCATTTTTGTCTATGTTATATTTTGTAAAAGTCGTCGGAGCCGACTTGTTTTTTGGGGGGGATGATGTTGTCAGTATATTTTGTATGTACGGGTGTTGTGTAATAAACTTATGTTAATCTCGGCAGTTAGTACCGAGAGTGTGAACCGTTACGACGTGACGTTTCGGTGGTGTCTCTTCGGAGGTTATATGTACACATTGCTCTGAGTGTGAATGTATGATTTGGTTTTTTCTGAGTACTTTATGTTTACCGAATTGCAATACTTTCCTGTGTTCATGTTTATCAGTTAATGTGTGTTTATGCAACTATTCTTGTTGACCCGAGAGGGAAAACACAGATATGGTTGAGGACATAGATAGAGAGGTCGGGAAGACATTGAGGGCTATACGTGATGGACAGGATCACATTGCTGATGTATTACATCAGCTTACAGGGGTTATCCAGCAGTTGACAGTAGCACCCAGGAGACCCCCAAGCCATCACAGTGGTGGAGGCAGTATAGCAAGATCACCTAGAGCAGCTAGAGCACCCACTCGTACTTTAGATAGGCCCCTTATGCCTACCTTTACAGAAAATAATGCAAAGGAAGAGATAGCACAACCTAAGACAACAACCGTTCTTCCTGATAAGATAATGTGTTGGCCATGCACGATGAATGGGATATGCTACCTGATCGTGTCAAAGCTGATTTGACCTTTGTTCAGTATATGGCTCAGAAGAGAAAATTTGGTAGGGCTTAGCAGGACAGAAGACCCAGGGGTCAGAACATGGATTTAAAGCATGCAATGAACAAATTAGCCCTTCCTACATTTGATGGAAGCTATAAGACGTCCACGAGAGCTTGGATTCACAAGCTAGACACCTTCCTGACCCTCAAACCCATGTCAGAAACGGAGGCTATTAAGTTTGCAGCCATGCATTTGGAGGGAGCAACATATGAGTGGTGGCATCATGGCCTTGTCACCCAGGATCATGGGCTGATTACTTCTTATGAGACTTTCAGCACAAAATTGATTACCGGTTTTGACATGAAAGACATTGAGGTTTACTACAGGGAGTTCGCCCGGTTGAGACAGAGTGGATCTTTCGACCACTACATTGATGAGTTTTAGAGGATTTCCATCATGGTTCCTGATATGTCTGAGAAGAGGAAAGTGATGTTTATTGAGGGCCTAAAGGATAGATTCAAAGGATTGGTTAGAGTTCTCAAGCCGAGCACCTTGGATGACGCTATTAAGTTAGCACATGATTTAAATTCACCCTCTTCCATTTTGCAGCCACCTAAGAAAACTTTTAAGGGATCCTCTTCATTCCAAAAGAATAAAAATCAGAATAAGAGTACCCCCCCTAGATTGGATTTCGTGACAAGAAATGAATTGAGAAGAAAGAAATTATGCTTCACATGTAGAGAGCCTTGGACTCCAGACCACAGGTGTCTTGGAAAAAGCAAGATACATTACATTGAGGTGGTTTCCGATGGTGAATGCAAGCAGCAAGAGGGCAGCGATATTGAGGACAGCAATGAAGAGGCTCAGGAAGAGTGATCAACAGAAGGGAAGAAGAGGGAAGCCCCCCATAAGCAGCGTCCTATTACTTTAGCATCTCTTTCAAGTATTCCCACATGTCACCCATTCCGTCTAAAGGGAGTGGTTAGAGGACAACGAATTATTTGCCTCCTAGACACATGTACTACACATAACTTTATCAGCACAGGTACAACATTTTTGAGTTTGAGGTTAAGGTTGTCGGGGGAGATTTGTTGAGTTGTACAGGGAAGATTTCAGGACTCCCAATTCACTTTGGGGATTATCTTCTAGAGCCTGATTTCTACGTCATTGACTTGGATAGTCTTGATGCCATTTTGGGCATGCAGTGGTTACACACCCTAAGAAGATACACTATTGTTCATAAGCTGAAACAGTTGGAGTTTATGCAAGGTGATCAGCTAATTGTGCTTAAGGCCATGCCGGATGGTGGGTCCCGATTGATTTCGGCTCATAGGATGGAGGCCATCATCAGGCACAGCGATATGGAGTGGGCAGCCCAATGTTTCATATCCTCTAAACCCACACCAGATTCAGGGGAGCGGGTTCACACTGATATTCAAAATGTGCTTGATAAGCACAAACGGGTTTTTGAGGACATTCCTCCACATATACCTCCAGACAGGGGCTTTGAGCACATCATTGAGTTGGAGGGCGCCAAGCCCATGATCATTACTCCTTATCGTCACCCTAGTCACTATAAGGAAGAAATTGAGAAGACGACTCAGGAGTTTCTAAATATGGCATACATCAGGCCCAATTCCAACCCCTTTTCTTCTTCAGCGGTTTTGGTGAAGGATGGTACTCTTCGCATGTGTATTGATTACCGTGCAATGAATAAGAGGACCATTAAAAACAGGTATCTCATTCCCCGAATTGATGAGCTATTAGATGAGCTACATGGGGTAGTAAATTTTTTGAAGATAGATCTTCGATCAAGGTACCATCAAATACGTGTCTGAGAGGAGGATGTTCATAAGACAACATTCAGATGTCACTACGGGCACTATGAGTTTCTATTGATGCCATTTGGACTCACTAATGCACCTGCTATTGTTCGGTCTTGTATGAATCCCATATTCAAAAAGCAGTTGTGCAAGAGTGTCTTGGTATTCTTTGATGACATATTGGTCTTCAGCAAGACATGGAAAGAACACTTACGACACTTGGATGAGATTCTTAGCATCATGGAGAAACAGTCTCTGTTTGCAAAAGAATCCAAGTGCGAGTTTTGGCTAACTGAGATTCTCTGCTTGGGACATGTGATAGGGGCCGGTGGAGTTAAGGTTCACCAGGAGAAAATACAGGCAATTTGAGACTGGCCACCACCAAGGAATGTGTCAGATTTGAGGGGTTTCCTTGGATTGTGTTCTTATTACAGGAGATTCATAAAGGGATTCTCTCAAACAATAGCTCCCCTCACCAATCTTACTGGGAAAGGGGCTTTCAGGTGGACAGATGAGGCAAAGGTAATCTTTGATAGACTTAAGACAATCATGAATACTTGTCCACTTCTAGCACTTCCGAACTTCTCTCATTCATTTGTTCTAGAGTGCGATGCTTCAGGGAATGGGATTGGTGCAGTTTTGATGCAAGACAGACATCCCATAGCATTCGAAAGCACGAAGCTTAAGGACAATGAGAGATTGTATTCTACTCATGACAAGGAGATGCTTACCATTATGCATGCCTTGGCTAAATTCAGACAGTATCTAGTGGGTGGCAAGTTTACAGTTAAGACAGATCACATAGCCTATGCTACTTCTTGGAATAGAAAGATTTGAACGAAAGGCAGCAAAAATGAGTCAGTAAAATTCAAGCATAAGATTTTGACATTGAGTATGTCAAAGGGAAAAATAACATTGTGCGTGATGCACTTTCCAAGAAGCCCCTAGTAGCGGCTTGTTGTGTTGTATCAAAGATCTCCACTGAGTGGAAATCTCATCTATTGGTTGAGTATTCTAAAAATACTCAAGCTTGTCATCTTTTGGATGGTCAGCTTCCGAATAATAAGTACAAGGTAGTCGATGATATTATCTTCTATAAGGATAGGATCTACCTAATGCTAGGTTCTAAGCTTAAGGCTAAGGTATTGAGGGTTGTTCATGATGCGCCCACAGTAGGACATCTGGGATTTTTCAAAACTTACAGGCAGGTCAGAGAGAGGTTCTAATTGAGAGCCAAGCCCGCTTTGGGCGAGAACGTGGAGCATGGGAGATAACCGTTCATGATTGGCACTTGACAAAGAGAGGTAGTGTGAGACTTGCGGGACTGTCATCGGCAGAGCCTTTGCATACGACTCATCCCTGAGCAACCTTGACCGATATTCGCTGGTGGAAGGCCCATTCTACTTCCTACGCCCATATTCATGGGAATTGGTTGGTATACATTCCACTAATCTGTAGTTCATTTGGTATTTGGAACGTTATTTATATACATTCTATGCGATTTTTATCCATTATTCAACTAGTTGAAGTTATAGTTTACTTGTATGAAATTTATCGCTTCCTACTTGGAAATATAAATTGAATAATTGTTTTGAGAGATCAATATCTAAAAACATATTAAAACGTTGGGCAAAGTCGTAACAGATTTCTGTTGAAATTTTAACGAGAAAGCAAGCTAGGGATATTACATGTACCCTGTTGTGCCAAATCATATGGACCTATCACTGTAGCCATGTATGCATGTGGAATGTGTTGATGTTGTGACCTTGTCTTGCAACTGTCTGAAGGATCCCCCACAAGTGAACCTACTGAATCAAGTGTTTGTCTAACCCAACGAGGTCTAGTGGAAGATGATGGAGTATCGTCAACCTAAAGTTTACCAAGCAAAGGTGTAATCCTACGTGTAGGGGTTGAGGTAGATGAACCATCTGAATTACTGCCACTGCTATCACTATCAATTTCCACAATGTCTTAAGTATGGAGAGGAGTAGAGGATAAGCTAGGAGAACTTTCCTCAAAGTGAACATTCCTCTCTATGAAGATCACATGAGTCTCACAATCCATAAGTCTATATGCCTTAACACTTTCTTCATATCCAATGAATGTACAAGGCCTTGGTGGAGGTGCCTTGCATTTCCGTGAAGATATGTTTGCCCATGCTAGACAACCAAAAACTTTTAAGTGTTTCACAACCTGTTTTCTTCTACACCATGCCTCAAAAGGAGTCATTCCATCTAAGGAATTATGAGGAGATCTATCAAGGATGTGATTGGCACAACTTATAGCTTCTACCACAACTAATGGATCAAGAGACTTGGCTTCAATCATGCAACTTGTCATTTCCCTAAAGAGTTCTAATCTTCATTTCTGCAACTCTTGTCTACTGAGGACTAAATGCAACTCGATTTTGAAGATCAATACCCTCAAGTTCACAAAATTCATTAAGTCTTGAGTTCACATATCCTCTTTCATTGTCTACATGAAGAACCTTGATGGCTTTACTTGATTCCTTCTCAACATGACTCTTGAAGGTTAGAAACTTATCAAACACTTCATTCTTGTGACCAAGAAAGTAGACCCATGTGTAGTGGGAAAAGTCATCAATGAAAATGAGGACATAGCAACCCTTGCTGACTGATGTCACTGGAAAGGGGCCAGCTAAAACACAATGAACCAACCCAAAAACAATCGATGCTCTTCAAGACTTTCCTTTTTCGAACTTCTCTTCAAGATGCATATCCATTGAACAAGTTGAACATTCACCCTTCGAAAAGTTGATTGTAGGTAGACCTTTGACCATATTCTTTGAGCTAAGCTGCTGAAGATAGCGGAGATCAAGATGTCCAAATGGCTCATGCCATAATTTACTTTGTGATGGAGTATGTGTCCACAAGGCATCTGAAGGAGACTTAGGCACAAAGTGGTAGAAAGAATAAAGCCTTGTGTCATGGTTAGAAGATTGGTGCTAAGGTTACGAACATAGAGAACATCTTTGAACTCTCCATTTTCCATCTCAACTGGGTCCTTTCCAGTCAGCTTCCACTTGTGTATCATTCCCTACAAAGATGTGAGGTACCTTAGATGGCTCCAATGAAGAAAATTTGCCCTTTGAAGCACCCATAAGATGTGTGGCACCCAAGTCAAGAATCCAATCCTCTCAAGAACTTGAACTTGCCATAAATGCTTGCCCTTTTCCCTTTGAAGTGGATGGAGATGAATCCTTGGAAGCATTTGGCACGTTGATTTTGTTCTTCTTGAGTAAGTTTTTCAACTCATCAATTCTCTTAGTCTGGCAATGATGCTCATCATGATTTGGTTTCTTGCAATATGCACAAAATAGTTTATCCTTCTTGTTGTTGTTTCCCTTCTTGTTGGAAGAAGAATCGTCTTGTTGTGAGGAGAAAGATTGTTGTCTCTGACTGTGATTTTGGCTTCCACTTCTTGTTGTTGTTGTTGAAACTTTTGCCACCTTGATTTATTTCGTTCTCATTATTAGCCACCAATGCCATAGACTTTGAAGACTTGAGAATACCCATATACATCAATTTTGACTTTTCCAACATCAACATTTCTGCAAATGCATCAAATGAAGGCTTAGTGAAGGCACTTCCCATGGTCAACTTGTGAGTATTTTAACTTGATACAAAAGCTGCATATTCTGAAGGTAGTCTCTTCAAGATGTGATGAATCAACCTATCATCCACATCATGGGATTACCACAATCCTTAAGTAGTGTTCTCAACTCATTGGCTTTGTTGACAGTCTTGAATTGTGTCAAACTTCCTAGCATCCAAGACAAGTAGATCATCCTCAATTGTGAAACCCTTTTCCTCATCCACCTTACCATACAAATCTTCAAGTTTGTCCCAAGCACCCTTGGAACCCTTAAAGATAGAAATGTGGAAGAAGACATCTTCATGAACACAACTCCTTATAATTCCTAAAGCCCTATTGTCTTTGATTTCCCAATCATTTTGTGCATTAACATCCACATTAGGATTAGTAGGTTCTTTAATTTTACCGTTAACATAAAGATTTAAACCCTTTTCCATTAGTTTACTCCATACTTTATCTTTCCATGTAGCATAGTTGTGTGAAGTTAACAATCGACATCTAGGGGAACCCATGATGCAAAACTGAAAGACAACGAGAGAGAGAGAGACAAGCACACAAGACATCCCCCCAAATTCACTCAATCAAAGACGCCCCCACCCCCCCCCCCCCCAAAAATGATGCCTTTGGCACTTTATATGTAGTGTGTGAAATTGCCACTTGACAAAATGGACCAAAGTGGACTTCTATGTTTGTTGTTTACAACCACCTCACTGAGGCCAAATCAGACTCAAATCAATATTGCTCAGAATCAAAGCAAATCCTAAGCATTACAATGATCTTACAAAGCCACAAAGGACCTAGGTCTAAAAGTGATATTTTTGCCTAAATAAGCCTACAATCTGATAGCAAATCTGGAAAGTACTCAAAAAATTATACACTTTCAAAAAAACGGAACTTGAAAATGTGTCCATATGAGCCTGAACAGAGCCTCTGAAGTTGCAAAAATAGTGATCAGACAGGTACAATCACCAAAATCTGCAATTTCTATCAAATCCGTGCACCAAAACCAAAAAATAACATCACCACTAAAAAATTCAAGAAATTCTAAACAAAATATTAAAAAAAATTGCACTCAATTTAGAGCTCGGATGACCATGTTATGGCCTCCCAAAGTCGGACTGCAAAACTGAAAATACAAATGGTGAGGACACCAAATTTTTCAAATCTGATGACGTCAGAAAAATACTATCTTAAATTTTACAGTCAAATGGTCATCACCGTAGTGCAAAAACACCCAAGTATGACAATCAAACGGCCGTCAATTTTAATGCCATGAAATGTTGATACAAGCACAAGCTTAAATTTGACAGTTAGACGGCTGTCAAAACAAAACAAAAAATTGCCTCTATGACGGTTGGACAGCCGTCAAATTTAACTTGGGATAAAAGCCAAAATATGAAAAAAAAATTGAATATACCAGTTCAAGCTGCCACGTCTCAATATTCTATTGGATCTTTGTCCACTGGTGTGGCATCCACATGTCCGCGTTGGAGTGAAGGGCGAGTGTGCTGCCGCCACATGGAAGGGAGTTGGCTCGCGTGGCTGCCAAGCTAGCTCGGGCTCAAACTAGCAAAGCTCAACTAGTTGGCTGAGGCAAGCTGGGGGCTATGGGAATAATCCCACATGCACCCCGTAGCGGAGGTAAGAGGATTTTATAATCCTCTGCACTCCAGACTTAAAACAAAGCGCTTCGGCTGTGAGTTGGTCGGCGGCTCGTATGAGATATCGACTTGAGTCGCTGCCGAGTTGTCTCTGAGATGGGACTGTAGCAGGCCGAGACTGTTCAGTTGTCAACTCGATCTCTGAGCTCGGATTGTGGCCAAGTTGAGTCATTTGCGGGTCGTGCTAAATGAGTTCGGTTGTACGGGCCGAGCTGGTAATTTTTGAAATGTTCCGGACTTTAGTCCCACATGCACCCTGTTGGAGGGTGCATGTGACTTTAAAAACAATGCTCCGCAGAATCTACTGCAAAGAAGCTTTCGCGCTTGGTGTATCACTCTTAGCATGGGGTTGGTTGAATAGTTATGTGCTCGGTTGTGCACTCTGTTAGTTGATTGACTAGTCCATCGTGATGGCCAAGATCTAACATCTCGGTTGTCGTGCCCTGTCACCTGTAGATTATATGACAAATACCAGGGGTGGGGACCCCAAAAATTACCCCAAATTTTTGTGTGAAATAATGCAATTAACCCAAATCTAGAAAATAAATTTAGAAAATTTCCAAAAATCCGTACCTATTTGCAAATCCGACTGCCAAAGTCTAGTTTGCAAAAAATATTTGCCTCAAATTTGACTTTTGCCCAAGGTAGGCAAATTTATAGTCAAAATTTATGGAAACGGCCACCTAGACGCAATGGCGAGGTCAGATCTTGCTCTAGACACTCCCACAAGCTGCTGCTCCTTCAGATCTAAATCATGGCCATCCAAATGTAGAAGCAAAGAGCTCTTCAATGGCTATACAATGAAATCTTCTATAGCTTTGATACCATGTAAGCATTTGCCTAAGGCAAAGAATAAAACGCTAAGATCTAGAAGCTCAAGACATAGCACAAGAGAGACAAGATAATATGATCAAATGAAGAAATTCAATAATGATCAATAATCAAATGATAATGGATAATAGATCCAATAATCAATCTAAGTACAAAGTAGGAGTGCCTGAATATATAGGCAATGCGATAAGACTACATGATAAGGAGATGATAAGCTATCAACCACACTAGCTGGAATCACATGTCCACCAAAGGTGGATCATCCTCCATTGTACATCAAAGTATGTGCAACAATGAGAGGATGATAATGTGATAAGAGCACTAAAGGTGGATCTCACACACAAAGAGGTATGAGATGACAACTATCACCATCTAAAGTGGAAATTCTCCTAGCCAATGTGCTAAGGTGTCTCAATGACAACTAATATGCAAATGCATTATCCTAAGTAAACTTAAGTAAACTGTAATTAGTGAATACTTAATTACACCAACAGACGTGTATCCAGGTTGTATCGGATACATTTCCAAATTGGATGCGGGGATACGCACACTCAAGGAGGGACATAGGAGTTTCCAACTACTATGCAAAAAAGAGTGTTTTTTTTGTGTTTTATGAATGTTAGAAGCATTCCCGGCCGCAGGGAACATAAGGATGGTTGAGGGACATTAGTGAATACTTAATTACACCAGCAAACGTGTATCCAGGTTGTATCAGATACATTTCCAAATTGGATGCGGGGATATGCACACTCAAGGAGGGACATAGGAGTTTCCAGCTACTATGCAAAAAAGAGTGTTTTTTTTGTGTTTTATGAATGTTGGAAGCATTCCCGGCCGCGGGGAACATAAGGATGGTCGAGGGACATTTATGATGTCCCCCAACCATCTCGGGGACAGCTAGCTGTCCACAAATGTCCAGGGAGGTTTATGGGTGTTTCTGACTTTTTTTGCAATCGAGGACGGCAGGGAGACATTTCCTTTACATCTTGCCATCTCGAAAACAGGGAGGGGACGGGGACAGGGGGTCTTGGTACAAGGGACATGTCCCTGTTTAACCTTTGTATAAACACAAATTTTAGCTGAAGGAAATAACACATTTATATCTACATTACCACATTCGCTTGGCTAGGAGCAGATTTGCAAGTCGGTTCGCCCAAAAGTCGGAGTCAATTCGTCTTCGTTCCAAAGTCAATTTTATTCTGACGAATTTTACGGTGTTTGACCGAATGTGGAAAAAGTCAAATGAATTTTAGGCAAATTTCGGGAGCATGTGGACGAATTTGGATTTATTGACTTTTCATTACAAATTTTAAACATTTTTTTTCAATCTAAAGTTCTAAACCTAAAAGTAAAGACATGTTAGAAAATAACATGACATTCGCACATGGCGTCGAATGGGTCATTCTTAGAATCTTAGGCATTCGCACATGGCATCAACTACGTCATTCGCACACGGCATCGACCTGGTTCTCAAGCAAGCAGCATCTCAGGCAGCATCGACTCGGTTGAATCTGCCATTTTGACTTAGCAGCCTCTTTGCGAAAATGAATCACTGCTCTAGAATTTTAATATTTAATACTATACTTTTACTTGATTTATTTATCAATATATGCATTCTATTATAAATTCTAGCTATTTTTAGTGAACCTTAATATAAAATGTTTTGTTTTCTAATTGCTCCCTTAATTTTATTCTATTATACATTTCACAAGATTTGCATATATATATATATATATATATATATATATATATATATATATATATATATATATATATATATATATATATATATTCTTGTACAAATGAACCCAAAACGAACCCGAACCCAACCCAAAAAAAATTGGATGAATTTCAAACCCACATCCGTACCGGAATCAAAACCAGCAACTTAGATTTATATATATAAATATTGTCAAACATACAAAACTCATCGAATATGAAATCCATGGCAACAAAACAAATATCAAAACTAAACATGTAAGTCTATGGATAAAAGGAACATGCATCACTCATCCTAAGATCATGGCCATCCACGCATTGTTGTCTAAGATAGTTCCTAGATGATGATGTAGCCATGATATTTGCTTGTATCTTAGTGACTTGAGTGTGATATTTAATTGCTCCCTTAATTTTATTCTATTATAAATTTCACAAGATTTGCATACATATATTTGTTGTTGCATATATATATATATATATATATATATAGTCTTGTACGAAGGAACCCGAACCCAACCCAAAAAAAATTTGGATGAATTTCAAACCTAAATCTCAAACCCACATCCATACCGGAATCAAAACTGGCAACTTAGATTTATATATATAAATATTGTCAAACATATACAAAACTCATCAAATATGAAATCCATGGCAACAAAACAAATATCAAAACTAAACATGTAAGTCTATGGATCAGAGGAACATACATCACTCATCCCAAGATCGTGGCCATCCACGCATAGTTGTCTAAGATAGTTCCTAGATGATGATGTAGCCATGATATTTGCTTGTGTCTTAGTGACTAGTGTGTATATTCAAGTGAGGATTTATTTATAAAGGTTTCTTAAAGCCTTCAAGACTACATATTTTGTTGTCAAGTTCATCAACAAAGAGGAACAGTTAACTAAAAAAAATGGGTTATGTTCTAGTTTGACCATAGCTTGCCAAGAGAGGATTATTCATCCAAATATCATGGCAAGTCACGCGCTAGTGTATGAGATAGTTCCAAGATGATGATGTAGGCATGGCATTTGCTTGTGTCTTAGTGACTGGTGTGTATATTCAAGTAAGGATTTTTATTAAAAAAGCTTTATAAAAGCCTTCAAGAGAATGGAATGATTAAGTTAAAAAATAAATGGTTATGTTGTAGTTTGACCTCAGCTAGGATACTACGAGAGGATTATTCATTGAGTTGTCTAAGCTGGGCATATTTGATACATTTTTGCATTATGAAAATGGCATCTCTTCCCAGCTATGACTTAGCTTTGCATTCAACAATACATTGATTGTAGCATGCCAAATTAACCTGTGGCAATCCTTGTAAACAAGTTCACTCCAATGTATGAAACAAGATAATTGTGGCTTTGACTATGAAGATGTTGAGGTTTGCAATAAGAGATGTGTACTTTGTACATTTTATGATCATGATTCACCATTGGCCTATTACTTCCTTAGACTTAATTTTTAATGGGGGTTTGAGGGCAACATCCCAACAGGGTTGAGGGACAATGCAGACCTTCATGGCACACACCATTTTCATATTATTTTGTAAATTCCAAATGGGCATGTCATAAACCAAATAAGTATTTAAAGTTTGTAATTTAAAAAAAATATACAACTAAAATGGGAGTCCACCTTACTAGACTCACCTAGTATCAGCAAGCCTAGTGAGTCTCCTATACTCAATGAGTCTAGGGGACTACTCATTGACAAATTAACCAAGTCTAGGCGAATTCTGGAAAGTCTTGTAACATTGAATGTAACTATAATTGTCCTACTAAAAATCAAGATTCATAACATATAACTACCTATCAAGGTCTTTTGATGTATGATATGAGCTAATTATTTTCACCACAACCATCAAGCAAAAGATTTCACAGAATAATTGAATTAACATATTATCCCCTATCAAAATCTTTAGTGTAGGGTTTGAGTCTAATATTCTAACAAACATTATGAAGCACAAAATATTAAACAAATATCAAATTTCTTAATATACTAGGATGCTAGTTCAGGTTTGGGTTCGTTAGTACAAAAACATGTAAAAATTATATATATATATACACACACACACACACATTTATGAAGCCTAGAAGCGTGAGTTAAGATTAGAATGTCACAGTATCATAAAAACATTTAACCACCATAAAATTGTAATCATAGCATCATAGCATTATGAATCATGATCATACCATCATATTGACATATACTCAAGTTAACATCAAAGATTCAAAACATTAAAATGTCAAGTGATAAATCATAACATCAAGTTAAATATCATTGTTTCAAGTTCAACTATGGATTAAAAATTTATTAATATTCTTCATCGTCATCTTCTTCTTCTTCTTCTACATCAGCATCAATTGACTCATAAACAGAGCTAAGGCCATTGGGATCAGCTGCACTAATAACATTATTGGTATCAAAACCTTCAAATTCATCAAGTGCAAGCTAAGAAGTTGAAACCAACATAAGCCTTTAGAATCACTTTTTAGGGTAGAGGGTGTTACATGGAGCCTAAATCAAACTCGGAGGCTGATTTTTCCCCACTTTTACTAACGCAATTTCCCCCCAGATTTTAAATGGGGGTTTGGGGGCAGCACCCCGTGAAGCCAAAAACGACTTTTATTATTGTACAAAGGCACCGAGAGTTATTTTTCTATTCTCTGACATATTCTAACCCTAATAGTAGATGTCAAAAAAAAAAATTAAATTTGCAAAAGAAAACCAACTTGGCCGCTGACTTTGACCATCTGTGGGACCAAGTTCGTTGGTGGTTCGATGTTTCCCAGCCTGGTCCACTTGGGTCTGAACTGGGTGTGGTCTAGTTCGAACCACCCCCTGTGGGCTGGACCTTGTCCAGACCCACAGGTGGACAAGACCAAACCATGGACCAGTTTGTACCGTGGCTAGTCTGGGGGCTTAGGGGCGAACAAGACATCCTAGTTAATACACAATATTGAGTCGACATTTTGTGGGACTCGAAATTCACCTAGGATTTTTTTCTACACTATTTCGCTTTTAAAATCCTTTCTACAAAGGATTTTGATATAAGAGTAGGTCCACTCTCCCGAAATATTGTAATTTAAAAATTATGAAAACTTTGTTCAATAGATTTTCTACCTGACCTATATCCATCTGCTTTGTTGGAATGCAATCTTTCATTTTAGAATGTTTGTGTTAGATAATGACAAAATTTCAAACTTGTCATGATATCATTCTACTAAAATACATAACAAAATATTGAGCATATACTGAATTCATTATTAAGTACATATTTCAGTCCATTTCCAATATTTTTCTTTTCAAGATTCTTTTATGCCATTCTTGACATAGAAACTCCACTAAATAATTACAATTTGTCATTTCCAATTGTTAATATTATGAAGTCCTCTTTTGGAATAATCTATGTTAACAAAAGAATGCCTATTTCCTAAATCCCACATCTACACTAGTCCAATTTTGTGTGTGTATCTGTTTTCCTCCTTTCCCCTATGTCTATGTAAGGTCCCTGAAGTCTCTAAGTTTGAAGGCCCGCACAATTTTCAAGTGTTTGACAACATCAAATTTTTGGAGCTCCTTGTACATGTTGGCATTAACCGGTAAGAATGTAACCAGTACATGGCAAACTGGTTTTGTCATTGATTGGCAAAGAGGTGCTGTTCAGTCAAGAACCAAGGACAGGTCAGGTACAACTGACAATAATAAGCACAAGGACACCGGTGACACATAGTAATAAAGCTCTAACTGATCATCAAAGCAACCAGTCACCAAGGAAGGTGCAACTGTTAACAGGAACTGAGGAACCAAGGATGCAACTGATACAACCAAAGGAAGGTATGGTGACAAGTTAAGGTTCTTACCTGTGCACAACCTAAGGATATAAACTGATTAGTGAAGATTTCATCACGACAGATGAACCAGGTAAAGTCACAGTCGACAAACGGTTGTTTGACTCTTTGACCGGGATTTATTTCACAAAACCCGGAAGACTTTGTGTTATCAATACGATCGGTGCAAGGCACAATTGAGGGTTTTAATGTCAGAGTTTGTGGCATTAAAACATGTAGAAAAATCTAGTGAAGGAAAGTTTGTCACATGCATTTGTCTTTTCCTTCATAAAGCAGAAAAAGCACATGGCATGCATCGAATGTTTCCTCAGTAAACTGAGACTCCACTGGGTGATGGATCCGAAGGTGATATTTAAACAAGTTGTGCATGTTAAAAGTAGAAAGGGCAAGAAGTCTATATATTCCTCAGCTTGTGAAGAATATTGTTTTCCTTCATTTTGCCAAAGAAAAGAGTGAACCTGTAAGCTGAAAGAAGCTACGAAAAGGTGAAGAGGAGAAGAGTGTGCAAGGAAGCACAACAGCCAAGGAGAACATACCTGCAATGACCAATGATGATTCTCAATTGAAAAGAACAACGATCTTATCAGGCTCAACAAAGTCATTCTTAAAAGATCAAAATCTCTATTGCTCTTTGACAATTGCAATAGCAAAATCCCAGTATTTTGGGTGAACATTAACAAGTCCCTTGTATTAAATCCCTTAACCGGGTGACATCTGTTTAGGTGTTCTAAGTCCTCTAAACAGGCAGGTTCTAACAAGCCTTATTTTCTAAAATCCTTTAACTGGGTTGCATCTAACAGTGCGTTTCTAATCCTTTAACAGGGAAGGCTCCTTACAGGGTGCACTTCAAAAGAGTGCAAAATTTGTGAGGTTTCCTCACACCGTGGTTTTCTCCCGATTTGGGTTTCCACGTGATAAATCTGGTGTTGTCTACTGTTGGTTTGTGTGATTGTTATTTCTGTGATAGAATCTATTCTGCTTACAGTTTTGGCTAGAGTATATCAGATTTAGTACTAAAATTTTAGTGGGTGTTGATTCACCCCTCCCCTCTCAGCACTGGTTGGGACCATTAGTACATGCATGCTTTCCTACCTAATTCAAGTCTTTCCTCGGTCCTAGCCGAACTCTCTTAGACTTATCCATCCTAATCTGCCTTCCCTGCCAATTCCTTTAAGCATATCAAAGTGTTTGACTTTTCATTTGGACAATTCATAGGCTGAATTCTCTATTGGAAACAATTCATGGGCTAAACTCTTTATTTTATTTTCTATCTATATCTCTATAAACAATTAGATTTTCTCTTTTAATACATTTTTACGTCTTTTAAATCCAAATTTTTCCCCAAATAATTTTAGTTGCTATGTGCAGCCATGAAAAAGGAGGATTGAGCACAATGAGACCCCCTAGATGTTGACATCAAAAGTACGCTGGCTAATAACATGGATGTATCATCATTGGGGAACCATCCCAGGCCTTCTCATAAGACTTGCCAATCACTATATACTTGTGTATTTGATCAAAGAAGCTTCTATTTGATTAATTTATTTTCTTTAAAAAAAAATTATTGAAGGGTTCATAAACAAGTTTTAAGTCCTTAAAAATTCTATATTTCATATTTTCAATTTATCAAACCTTTGTGAAGCTTGGGCTTTGAGTCTCAGTAAACATTTAGCTCGTTGGGTCTACACTACGTTTGAGTCTTGTAACTATGATTAAAACCAAAGTTGAAAAACTCGGACTCGGCCGAAACTCGGCCGGCCCAATTTTTTTGAAAAACTCGGACTCGCCAAAAACTCGGTGAAAAAATCGGCAATAAATCGGCACTTTTATCGAACATTTGAAAATATATAATTTCTTAAAATATTCTTAAAGCACACACATATACACCAGATTTTAATGTTAGTTTGTGATTATTATGATTTATCTAACACATTTATATTGTAACCTTTTTTTTAATAGATCATCTACTACATTTTATTTCTATAATTGAAAATTATATAGTATTTATTCATAATAAAGTTTGTATATAATATGTATTAATTTAAAGTCACAATAACATTCATTGTTATTTAATCCAAGTAAAAAAAATTCAATTGATATATTTAAATGTTCTAGTTATTAAAATTGAACAATATTATATTATATATAATATATTGGTTAAGTTTAATTTAAATACTTTGAAGTCGTTAAATTTTATATATAAGTTTTTGAAATCTAAATTGAATTCTTTAAAATAGAATAGTTTGATTTATTTTATTGTAATATTAAATAATATATGTTATAAATTTGTAAAAATATAACAATATTATAAATTTAAATACATTATAATAATTTTTTTAAAATTATAGTATTATATAATGTAAAAATATATTTAAATTTTAAATGTTAAATTATAAATATATTATAATTAAAAATCAAGTTTATATATTTTAAAATATTTAATTCTAATATATTGGATAAAAAGCAAAACTAAATAACAAATGTGCATAGTTTAAAACATAAAGTATAAAGATATAAAGTTAATTAGAAAAAACAAAAAAAATTAAAATAAAAACAAAACATGTAAAGTCGAAACATTAAATATGAAAGTAGTGGCGAGCATATAGTCCGTGAACAATAATTTTGTTTTGATTTAATTCGACTTGCTGGTAAAGGATGCAGAAAAAGCCCTAAAAATTTGCTCGTGTTTCTTCAAACTTACCCGTCGCGTCTGATTTTCGTCGCTTTTTGCCTGCGAAAAAGCCCTAAAAATTTGCTCGGTCTCTCCCTTGACTTGGTCGCCGAGTTTTTCGTCTGATATCGCCGCGTTTTTGGCGATTTTAACTGAAATAAATGCCGCGATTCATACAAAATATCGGCTACGAGATAAATCGCGATTAAATCGCTTGGCAAAAAACTGAGCGATATATCGCGATACGCGCGATATATCGCCGAGATTTTCAACACTGATTAAAACTATCTTGGATGGAAATTTACTAGTGCTCCCCAAGGACATGTCCCCTACCCTAATATCCCCCTTTCCTATGGGCGACGTCTCAAGGATGTGAAGAGGCCTACAAAAAATTTCCCCCCGCCCAATTCTCTTTACATGTCAAACTAAGGAAACAGTTCCAAAATGTCCATGAATGTGCACAGAACATCAAGGGATGGTTAGCCATCCTTGGGACAATTAGGAAGCATTCGGGCATTACTCAACTGTCTTAAGGCCAACTAGTCATCCCCTATGGCCTAGCACATTATACTTTAAGTCAGTGTAACAATGGCGCAAGGATACATCGGGACGGGGGGACGTCAGGACGAGTTTCGGGTGCAGGAAAAAAAGGGCCTCAATTTCTGGACAGCGGGGAGACAGCGGTGGGGGTACGAAGGGGGAGGAGGGGCGGGCTGCATACTATACATTTATAACTTGAAATGCTAATTATGAAAAGATGTTTCAATATAACATACCAAATACTTGAACATAGCAAAATTGCAACATGAACTAAAACCATTGAACACTCAACATACTAACATACTAACATAAACATACATAGTAACATAATGAATCACATTCTAAACTTCTATCAAAGATTCAAAATTCATTGTTCAAATATGAAATATGATATTTTAAAATGATCATGATTACAATGAGCATAGTAGCATGATATGATATAATGAATCATGATCAATCATCAATGTCAAAGTCTTCATAACTAGGTCTTAGGTAGTTGGTGGCTTTTTCAAGTCCCTAGGTCCGGCAAATGAGGTTTGAGTATTTTGGCCTGTTGGGAAGTCATGTTTGTCAGGGATTTGGACGAGAGCTAAGCTAAGTCTATTATAGAGATGGGGTCAAAACCAAGTCAGTTGTGATAAAACGAGTTAAAACCCTTTGAGAATCCTTTTGCCAGCCTCAGTTCAACCTTAGAAAGCCATGATGGATTTGTCTAAGTCTAGAATTTTTCGAAAACCCCCAAAATCTAGAATCTGCATCTTAACTCCTATGAAGCTGGAACCTATCTCAAACATCCTGAAAGTATTTATACAAATATAACTTAAGTATAAGAAATTAAATACTTAAATGTTATATTTATCAAGTATTTATAAGAAATTAAGTATTTATCAAACTTATACTTAAATGTTATATTTGTATAAATCCTCCCACCCGAACTAAAAAATTGAAAACTCACAAAGATTAAAAAAAAAAGTTTAAAAAATTGTTTTTTGGGCATCCAGGGTGCGATCGAGGAACATTGGGGCAGTCCCCAAGTACCGTCCCCCAACACCCACATCTCGGAGCACCCGCGTGGTGCAAGGACAGGTGCCGGTGCGGGTGCGGTGCGGCGACCCTCAAGCTGCAGTGGGGGTACTTGAGTGCATGGAGTACCCGTCCTGGGGAAGTCCCCGCACCTAGGACTTCATGGTTTTGGCTCAGGTGCACATCCCCATGTTTCACTGCTTTATGTTCAAATAAAAAGTCATTTATAATTGTGTTTTTTTTAAATGGATGGCCCAACAAACATGGATTTATTCCATCTACAAATATTTGAGCATTTAGAGAATCAACTAAATTTTGAAAAGCAAATGTAAACAATTACTGTAAGAAGGATCTTTTAAAATGAGACACATTAAACTTATATAACCCTTTTAAGTAGGAAGCTTATGAGGGCTAGATGGGGGTGAAATTCTATCTCAATAGGATGATGACCAAAGAGAGTTGCAAGGACCACTTTAATCAAATTGTTATTAACAAGGAGGGAAACAACAGAGAATAACTTGTCTAAAAGAAAACTATCTAACCTAGAAAACACTCAGTTGCTGCCTTTTTGAAAGGTAAACCAGATAAACTAAATACCCTTGCTATCTTTCTTACATCCTAATAAAGGATCAATAAGATTTCATTTCATTTTAAATTTGGTTCAATTTTTTCTTTCATTTTGTTTCCATTCAAACTTGCTTACTCCTTTTCTGTCCTCACTATACCTTTCCATATTAAAGTCCCCTACAATTACTAAAGGGATGTCAATAAGATTAATGACTAACCAATTCCATAACTATTTTCTTACTCTTCAATCATTAAATGTGTAGACAAAATATATAGAACGGATTGGTTGGGGTTCCATTGCCTGAGGCAGTCCCTTATATTGACAATGACTCAAACTTGAGCTCTAATTTTGATACAGACCCACTAGATGTATTGGCTGATTAGGAACAGCTATATATTTTCTGTGTTTCTGTCATTTTGTAGTCAAAACTCGCAGCCTTTGAGCATTTTTTTGTAATTCTTATATGATATGAATCCATGTTGACAGTGAAAGCATTTAAATTTTGTTAATTTGTTTGTCAATTCTCATGTGAAATCTCAATCCAAGTCTAATGTGATACATTAAGTTTCTATATTGCCTATTATAAATTCATTCAGTGTTATGATATGAATATTTGAAGCTTCTTTACTTATAAAAATATCCTTATTTTTTAATAACCATCTCCTGCCATACCCTAGAGAATGCCTAGAAATTTACCCTGTAAAGGAAACACGTCCTTCCGTCCACAGCCATCCCCACCACTGAAATTCAGGGGAGCATAGAAATTTACTTATTAAAAGGACACTTATCAATTTTTTTCCCTCATCAATGTAACTGTGGTGGACAAAGGACCAGAAAGGGCTCTGAAAAGGAGATCGATGAAACTACAAATTTTAGTGCATGCTTAAAAGGAATACCCATATTTCTTGCCTCTACTAGCACTCATCGAGTCACATTAAGGCAGAGAAGCAAAGGGATGGAAAAAAGTTTTGAAATTTGCATTAATAGAGAAAACCAATGAAAAATGTGAATCAAATAATATTTAGCTAAACCCATTTTTTAGTCAACACTTGTAGATTTCCACAACCCATCAAATAAAGATAATACAGTTTCTGGATTTGATTGTGTGCAAGATTTTTACATCAATGTTTTGAATCACACCAAGATTCATCATCAGGATGAGAAGAGCTGAAAGAGAAATTTTTTACTTGCTCTTTCAGCTCTTCTCATCCTGATGATCGATCACGGTGTGTGATTCGAAACATTGATGTAAAAATCTTGCACACAATCAAATCCAGAAACCATTTTTTAGTGTCAAATCCATTAATCTATAATGGCAGAAGTAAAATCTAGGGATAAACAACCATTAGTTACAGTCATTGAATCTTGAAGAGCCACATTATGAGCTTGAGGCTTGAAGCTGATCAAGTGTGGTCCTGCATGGAAAAAAGATGATGGCAAATTAATGGACAAATAAATGAAAAATTATTGGAATCTTTCAACAAGTTCATTTTCAACTCTTGGATCTGTGAACAGACAAATCATGTATAACTATATCAATGTTCCAAACAAATAAAGGACAAGGTCAAACCTTCATGGACATTGAGGTATGATCCAATTCCATGGCCAGTCCCATGGCGATAGTCAAGACCATTCTTCCATAGAGGAACTCTTGCAAGAACATCAAGGGCATGGCCTGATCAAACAAATAACTCTCTTCTCAACAATTGCATCAAAATAAATGCAGATACTTCTGATAAAGCAAAAGAATTTCAATATCTTACAAAACCCATATTGAGAATTGTAAATTAGGGAAGCTCAAGCCAAAATCAGGCATTTTCCAGTAAAATGTATGTACACGAACTCTATTTACAAAATATTATATTGTGGTATATTCTTGTTCTATATTTGGTGTGATGACCCCTTGTTGAAATAATATTTAATAATAAATAATATTGATAACATTCAATGTTACTAGTAAATAATCAAATAATATTATTAATGAATAATAATATTTAATAATAAGAATAGTAAACATTATCCATAATTAATCAAATGATATTATTATAAGTATAAACACAATTAATTAAGAAAGTTAACTAACCACAGAATATTATATATCCTCTAAGCAATAATAAGATATAATTATGTTGTTAATGGTTTGAGTTATGGAAATAGGCAATAAGCAGAGACATGTCTCTTCAACTGAAGGATGCGTCTACTTGGTTGTAAGCTATATGATGAGAATTGATTTCATTTTCAAAAGAGGGAGATGGATAGGAGGAGTCAGGGAGAAGAGAAAGGAAATGAGGGAAATATATAAATTTATGAAGATAATTATGGAAGACAGTAAGTTTCAAATATGACTTTCAACTGGATACTAATGGAACCCTTCGATATTCAATTGATTACAGAGTGTTATCAAATTATGTCGCTAGTGATGCATCGATGAATGTCTCACTACATAATTAATGGTGAAAGACATTATGAATCAAGTAAGAGTGACTGGCAGTAACAGTGCCTTCTGAGATCGAATATGATCATTATCGGCTAAGGTATAATCAAAAGAAATAGAAGTTATCATATAAATTGATAAGATTTGGGTCCATGTCTAAATTAGTGCAAACACCAATAGGCGATAACATAGGAAGAATATACATATGTGAGATAAGTGGATACTCGGATAAAAAAAGAAAAGGATGAGAATAAAGCATAAGTATTTCTGGCAAGCAATCAAGCAGTAATTCTCATTGAAATTATATTATGAGTGAGGGGCTCATTCATGGTCCTACATATATAGAAATAATCATAAACTCAGATATATATCTATATATATATATATATATATATATATATATATATTCTCATGTAATGACAATCACTGTATATCGTTATTGATAATCAAGATCGCATAAGTATCGCTGGCAAGCAATCAAGCAGTAATTCTGATTGAAATTATATTATGAGTAAGGGACTCGTTCATGGTCCTACATATATAGAAATAATCACATACATACATACATAAATATATATATATATATATATATATATATATATATATATATATATATATATATATATAAATAAAAATAAAAATAAGAACATATATATATAACCAAGAAGGAAGACTAAAGTATTACCAAGGAGGGGCTTGTCTAAATCCAAGCAATGGCTATTCGTCCCAAAATAAGGTGGGGGTCAGTGTCCCAATAGTTTGGGCTTGGACCTGTAAACTTTGAGGGAGCCTATTGTAGTTGGTCTCTAGGCACCTTGGATAATGTCTACACTTCCCTTCATGGAGTTAAAATAGCAATAAGTTTGGATATGTGTTATTTAGATACTTAAATCTGATAAGATAAATGGCTAATCCTATCATGGACATTACAGTCCAAACCCTAACTGATAAATTTAGGATAAATTAAGAAAGGTCCCAATAGGGGACATTACATTTGGTATGCTCTGTACTTTTTATTATTGAATGCAACTGATATCTAAACTGGATAATAGTAAACAAGCATCAAAACAATCAGTGCATTGTATGACATACATAGCATTTTAATCTCACCTGTGGTGCCATTAGGGAAAACTGCAGAGTCAAGAGCAATATGCCCCTTGAGAACCTGAACCAACAAAATACAAAAATCATAACAGATGGGTTTAACAGCATTTACAGTTTTTTCATCCAGATAACACAATTTACCATAAGAGAGTGAAAATGAAAAAAAACAAGGCTCCTTTCATAAATCAACTGAGACAAAAAAGAATATAGAACCAAAAGGAGACACATGCCAAACAACAGAAATGAAGTAGGACATATGTAATCAAGAATAATACATTAACAAATATGTTTTACAGGCGCAAATTGCTTTTAAAGTTCAATATGACTGATGCTTCCACTTCAATATATACTGCATAAATGTTTGTCTTAAAGTTGAGTTGTGTGCTTAGCCCCACACCATTTATTCAGGATCGGAGCTTCATATTATAATGACTAAGAATTTCAATTGAAAACTACCCCCAACTTTGTAAAATACAAAACCTAGAGGAAGGAGAGAAAGGAATCATCCACTCTGGATCTTCCAAGCAAGTTTTTGTCTCCATTTATGAATTTCATGCATATCATAAATATCTCATTTTTTACATATTCATGCATTTTATTGAGAGAACAAAAACAACAAAAAATTATTGGTTACTCCATGTCTACCTTAAGATTAATATTCAAGCAAGAAGATTCAATGTGTTATATCACCCAAAAGCTCAGCCACAATGAACCAAAGTTTAAATTGAAATTTGAATTTATAAAACTTCATTGCTTTGATCAGATTAAACAGAATAAAGAGAGAGCAAATCGGTCTACCCTGTACAAAACTAAAAAACTCCCCACAAAACAATTAAAATGCAAGGTAGAAACAAAATCAAGCATGACAATAATGTTATTATTATTGTTATAATAGAAACAGGAAAAATGTAGAAGCTGCGTTTCTAACACATCTGACAATGAATAATAATAAAATATGCAATATGTAAACACAATTTATAAGCAACAATGTCACAGGGCAAAGTAATACCGCAGTATAGCAGGCTTTTTCATGTGCTGATGGCTTTCCGAAGTGAACAGATCGTGTGATATCTGTTGTTCCGTCTAGGTACTAAAGGAATAAAACAAAAATTTCTAAGTGATGACTAATTTGTTGAAGAGAGAATAAATATACAATTACTATGAACAGAAAAATTTTACACATCAACAGACATATAATTGAAGATATTCTACATCCCTACACTACATTTTAGAAAATGATTGTAGAAACATATACCTGTCCTCCAGAGTCACACAAATAAATACTATCAGGTTCCAACTCAGCACATTTTCCAGGTTCTGGTCCATAGTGAATGATGGCAGCATTTGGACCAACTGATGAAATGGTTGGAAAGCTCAACCCCTTAAAATACTGTAACAAAACCCAAATGAAATCAAGTGAGATGCATTATATTTGTTCAAAACAACTTCCCAAGAACCATCAAAGCACTCTTGTTCAAATCAATAATAATACCAACTATGGCATGAGGTTGAGCATATATTCATTACACCTTAACTTATAATTCTGTGTTTTGAAATTTTCACCTCCCTCTTCTTCTGCAAGTTTTATTCTATTGACATTCCTCACGTGGATAATGTGATTATCCATGTTTTGGAGATATTTCATTTGGCACAGCCCTATAAGGAATTTATACACATTTACAAATTACACCCACAAATGTCACCTCGGATTGAAAATAAAATTTAAAAAAATATGTTCTATGGGGATGCACCAAATGAGTGGTCACAATAACAATAGTGATGTGCCAATAATTAATTGTCATTATATTTGAGAGGTTTGGGAAGAACCTACCATATTGAGAGATAAAGAATCTTAAATGTGCTTTACAAATATTGTTTCTCTTTGGGGATAATCTCACATAAGTTTTATGTTATTGATTGGATGACTATACTGCAGATTCTGGAAGAAACCATTGCTCCTCTAGCAATGGCTGCTGAAGCATTACTGATTTTTGTTTGCTTCTGTTTGAATGTGTTTGATTGAAGAGATGGAAGAATATAGAAGTGTACAAATGTGTGCAAGATATACAGATTTATAACAGCAAATAAACAAATGAAATAGCTTGCGAGTACAATGCTCACAACCAGCTATATTTTGAATGTTCAATACAAAAGCAAAACTAGAGATCATAGTTCAAAATATCGTTATCAGCAACTTATCGCCGAGGGCAAAAAAAAAAAATTATCCGCAAATATCGGAGATAAGTCGGGAACTTCTCGGGAAAATATCAGGAACTTGAAAAATTGCTTAAATTTAATTAGAAATGCATCAAACGAGTCAATAAATGAGTAAACAAACCAAACAAGCTGATCTAAATATATATAAATGCAAATAGGATACAAAATCACATCCTCATGTGGAATGTTGATGGCTCATAGACATAGTTGGATAGTCTAAACTCTGAAGCAAACTAAAAATAGCAAATTGTCTTTGTAAAACTAAAAGCAAATACAAGTGTCAAGTACAATATCAAAATAGTCTACATTTTCCTCTTCCCCCTCCTAGCAGCTCTATTAAAAATTGGTGGAATGGGAGGGGGTCTAGCCGTAGAGAAATATACAAAAAAATAAGAGAAATATAAATAATTGTAAAACTAAATCATTTCATAGTATGAATCTATGATGCTTGATCATTGATCAATGCCAAATGTCAAAGTCTTCATAACTAGGTCTTAGGTAGTCTTTGTTGGTGACTGTTTTCAAGTCCCTAGATCCGACAAATGAGGTTTGAGTGATTTTGGCCTGTTGGGAAGTCATGCTTGTCTGGGATTTGGGTGAGAGCTAAGCTAAGTTTGTTATAGAGATGGGGTCAAAGCCAAGTGATTTGTGATAAAAACGAGATAAAACCCTTTGAGAATCCTTTTGCAAGCTTCAGTTTGACCTTAGAAAGCCATGATGGATTGTGGGAGGTAACCCTGTTGAAGGCTTGTTGAATCTTGAAATTTGGCTAAGTCTGGAATTTTTCGAAAACCCCCAAAATCTAGAATCTGCATCTTAACTCCTATGAAGCTAGAACCTATCTCAAACATCCTGAAAGCATTTATACAAATATAACTTGAAGTATAAATCAAACTTATACTTAAATGTTATATTTGTATAAATCCTCCCACCCCTGAACTAGAAAATTGGAAACTGACATCAGCAGGACCCTGTGCGGATCCAAAACAGATCGGTAAAAAAATCAATTTTGCACTTTTCTGGTCACCGTTTTAACTGGGCACGCGGGCAAGATAAGTATTCAACTTATCGTGCTGATATATCGGCAATAAGTTTCAACTTATAGGTCGGCGATATCTATACGTAGTTTATTGTCGGCTGAAACTTATCAGCAATATTTTAATCTATGCTAGAGATACCCAACTGTTTAAAACTCATAAAAATCAAATATTCAACATACCCATTCCCTGGTTACAGAAAATAAGAGACTATGACAGCAATAACATGACCAAAAAAACCCTAGGTGCCTACACCAAACAGCTCCAAGGACATCTAGAAGCAAGAGAAGAATAAAAAGAATTATGCCACAAATTGCTGATAAATCCTTCAAAAACCCTGATAGACCTCTCCTAATCCAAATGCCCCTTCCAACAAATGTACGGCCTCCCTAGTTAAGGTGCGGCCACCTTAGAAAGGTCTGGCATAACAAATATGCAATAAACTCAAAAACCCTCCTAAATTAATCACTGTGAATAAACTCTACCAATCAGAAGCTCTAAAATTAAAGAAGATTGAAATCAAAACACCAATGAAGCTCCAATGTGATTCCTAAATGAAACCACCGAAATCCTCCAATTTGGATTTCCCAGCAACGTGGAAGAGGTTGCCTGTAAGGGATTTCAACCTCACAAATCCATAAGAACAAGTTCATCCAACAAAGGAGAACACCAAAATATCAAATCAAGCATATCAAATGAGCTCGACAAATTTATTTTTATATCAACCCAAAAGGCTACGCCCCCTTTTGCCTTATCTTTTTAAATTAATGTAAAATCACTTTTATTTCTCTAGTGTGGCATCCAAGTCTCCAAAGGGCTCATTCATTAAATTTAAACAATTCCACTTTAATATTGTGCGCCCCTATAGTCACTTTTTTAAATAAATTAAAATAATCGTAAATTTGTAACTTTTATGTAACTTTTAAAAGTTAATAACTTATTGGTATTCAATTTAAACCAATTGGACTATAAAAAATATGGATATATCACCAAAAACTGAATCCACTGACTTCTAAAAATAGCAATTCTAACAATTGGCTCAATCAATGCCCAAAATTGAATTACTAAAAATAGAAGTATGGGAGAAATCATACAAAACCACTCTAGAAAAGGGTGATATGTACATCTTAACCATCAGAGCTTAAATAAGCATGACATAGCCAACTTGTGGATAAACTATCACCGTGAGTTCCCGAACCCTAATAAATTAGCCTACGGGAACCAATTGAATAGGCTAGGAGTCCACCATATTGAATTGATTAGGAAAGAGACTTTACAAATTCCCCTTCTCAAAATTGCTTGTTCTCAAGAAATCTCAACTATGGATAATACAAAATCTCATCGTTATCCCCTATTGCATCCTCTACAAGCAAGTCCTTCCATTTGACCAAGTATTCCTTAATGACTATCTTCTGAAGAGTATGCTCTCTATAGTCTATGTAGCCTTTGGATCGAAATCAACTTCCCCTCACCCAGTGGTAATGCTTAAATGCTTTCTTACACCTAGACACATGCAGCACATTATGCACTCTAATACTCATTGGTAACTCAAACTCATAGGCAACCTCTCCAACCCTCTTGCAAACTCTTGAAGGACCATAGAGCTTGATTTTAAGCTTCTTTGCTTCACTCTTCTTGAGAGTAGGTTGTTTGCATGGTCGACACCTCAGAAATACCATATCCCCAACCTCAAAATTGCGCTCAACTCAATGTTGATCAGCATATAACTTCTACTGATTTTGTGCCTACTGCACATTCTCCTTCACAGAATTTATAATGTCCTAACTCTCTTGCAACAATTCCCTTGCCTTAGGCAACCTGCTATCCCCAAACAACAAACGCGTGAAGTTGGGTCTCTCATAACCATAAAAAGTAGGTAGTATTGTAGCAATAGTCACCAAGGTGCAGTCATTGAATCCAAGTTCTTTGTTGTCGTCAAACATAGTTTTTGAGATAACCCTCCATCCATTTCTTCACTATCTCCATTTGCCCATTCATCTGCAGGTGGTAGCTTGTGCTAGGAGTGAACTCAGTCCCACTCAATTTGAATAGCTCCTACCAAAAGAGGTTTAGGAACTTGTTGTCCCTATCACTCATTATGCTCAGCCATCCCATGTAACCTAAAAATCTCGCTAAAGAATAAATCAACTAACTGTGTCGCAGTATATGTCGTTGAAATAGCAAAGAAATGTGCTAGTTTGGTCAACTTGTCCACCACAACATAAATGCAATTTCTACCATGTACCTTAATTAGCCCAGTGATGGAATCCATAAAGATGCATTCCCATTTCTAATTAGGAATGGGTAAAGGTTGAAGTGACCAGCTGAATAAGTGTGTTCATTCCTATTTTTCTATCATGCGGAAAACTCTCTAACGTAATTAAGGATTACATTTTTAAGTCCTTTCCAAGTGAATAATTCTCAGATCTACCTATAGGCCTTGAAGAAACCTTGGTGACTAGCCATAAGTGCATGATGGAAAGATCTCAATATCTTTGTTGTGAGGTTTTCACACCATCACCCCAAAGAATTTGGGGACCCCCATTTTTTTGAGCAAGCCCTCACAATTTTCCTAGATTTGGGTATTTGGATGCCTTAGCGAATTTTGAGCGATCCAAAGGTTTTGAAATGAAAATTTTACACTTTGGATGTTTTTGAAATGCCTAGGAGGGTATTGTTTGTTTTCACCTTGCACGGAAACTTGGTTTTCCTAAGTAGTCAATTTTGTCTTTAGGCCAAACGAAATTCAATGAGAACGTTTTCTTCGATTGTTACAATGATATCTGGCAGGATAAAATTGCAAATTTTGGACTTAGATGAATTTTGAAAATTGATGAAATTGAATAACTTAAACATTTTCGAAATTTAATTGTGAATTTGGATATTTTTGGAAAAATCTTATAGATTTTTGGTGGAGAAAAATGGAAATTAAATGAAAATTAAATGGCCAAATTTGAAATTAATTGCCAAGTGGAGATAATAAATTGCAAAATATTTGAAATTAATTGCCAAATGGAAATTAAATTGCTTTTGGGGCTAAATTGTAAATGATTTTAAATTGCCTAATTTGAATTAATTGCCAAGTGGAGATAATAAATTGCAAAATATGAAAAAAAATTAATTGCCAAATTTGACTTCAATGGCAAAATAAAAGAAATTAAATTGCCAAATGGAAATTAAATTGCAAAATAATAAAAAATTAAATTGCCAAGTGGGATTTTCAAAATTTTAAATGGTGAAAAAGAGTAAATTGAAATTTGAATTTATTTGAATTTCAATTGACTTAAAATTTTCGATTTTTGGTGAGGTTGTTGTGATTCAATGCATTAAAATTAATTTTCTTGGGGAAATCCCAAAATAACAACTAGCAACCCCATCCTATTTTCAAAATTTACTTGTCATGGGCCTAATTAATTAATTCTTTTTCACCTCCTAGGCAGCACCAACTCTTTTCCTAGCCCACTTGCGATTTTTTATTAATTAATTGCGTAATTTTTGAAATAAATTTAATTCACCCTTGGGCTGTGCGATTTTCATGCATTTAATGTGGCTTTCAATTGGCAATTTAAAAAAAAAAAAAATTCCCTCCTAGAAAGTCGGCCCTCCCCCTTACGAGGCAAAAAATTTAGTATAAAGGGAGGGCTTGTCTCCTCATTTTCTCATTCATTTCTCACTTGTCTCTTGGCAGCTAAGGAGGAGCTCTTGGAGCAACAAAACAGCGAAATTTTGCGAGGAGTGCATTTAGCAAGAGGTGATTTTCTTCTTTTGGTGGAGTGCATTTTTGGTGTTGTCTTCATCTTCTTTGGAGGAGAATTTGTTGGTGCAAAGAAGAATCTTCATGCTTGAGGGTGAAGGCTGGTCTAAAAGGCAGATTTTCTCCTTATTCTTGCTTGGTACATTTTCCCTATTTTCTTCTTGCATCATCCATCCATCACTTCATCATTTCATCTAGGGCTTGAAGTTGGGAGATATAAGTGTAGTTTTCATTCATAGGATTTGGAGAAAGGAGATATAAGTGGTAGTCCTACCTCTAGGAACGAAGTTGGGAGATATAAGTGTAGTCCATCTCATAAGTTTTCGGAGACGCAAAAATAAGTGGTAGTCCCATCCCTAGGCGAAGAGGCAGAGATAAGTGTAGTGTGATAAGAATTGAAGAGGCAGAAATAAGTGGTAGTTCCAGCCCTAGGATTGGAGGGGCAGAGATAAGTGTAGTCCCATCTCATTGTAGAAATAAGAGGCAAAAATAAGGGTTAGGATGGCAGATGCTAGTGCAAGCAAGAGCTAAAGGGCAATGCATACCAAGTAAGACAAGGAAGACATGATGCCCAAGACCACCTTCTTCTCGAAATTGAAGCGAGGGACACCAGCATTGGCACAGTGAACATGATACAGTTGAGAGGCAAGTTGATGGAGAGCTCCTCCCCCTTGGCCAAGAAGGATAAGGAGACAGGTTGCCACCACATTTTCATAGCTCCATCCACCATGTCCATTTTCACTTACATATGTTTCACCCCCACCCTCCATTCCATATTTTCATTGCAGGTACAAGCAAGGAAGCAGGTTTCATTGCAAGTTGGAAGAGATTTGAAGATATTTGAGGCTAGGCAGGGCTTGGCTATTCGTGCAAGCTAGCTTGGTTAGAGATGAGAAGGTTCTAGCACCCAAGAGGGTCATGCATTTTGTTGATAAGTTGTAATAGGCTAAGTAGGCAAGTTCTAAAGGTCAAGAGGTAAGTGTGGGAACATTACACCAATGTAATGGGAACTTTAACTTGGACTTTTTTATGTGGTTGGCCCTCCATGTTTAGGAGTCTACCCTAGGTGGTGAGCTCTGTGGAGTGGAGTTGTGTTTTCTTTCATTACAAATCAAACAAAGACAACTAATAATTAGATTCAATCACATTAACAGGAAAGATAAGAATGGAGTACAAATTGATATAAACAAAGCAATCATAACTTGGATGATAAGATTGATCAACACACAAACTAAGCTGTAATTATCTATTAGAAAAGGACTTAATCAACAATTCACATAATTTCGGATGTAAGATGAACTCCACATAGCTTAATTAGGCGGTGAAGGAACCAACTCACTAACTAGCTAGGCGGCAATTGATGAACTTAAGGATTATTTCAAATCAAGTAATGGGTGCATTGTGGGCCTTGCAAGAGGTATGGCCGAGCCAGGTGCCCCCAAAACCCAAGAGTATTGAAGTAGAGGGGGATGCATGCAAACCAAATTCGAGTAGGAAGGTTAGAGAAGACCAGGAAGGTTAAGGAAGGCAAGGATAATGAAAGAGGAAAGCAAGACGAAAGGTTGAAAGAGGTCAAGTTCGATTTCAAGGTGGTGGCCAAGAGCAAGGCTCTCAAATTGCAAAGAGGTTCACATCCAGGCAAGCCACCGAGGCCAAGGCAAGATTATCCCAAGTGCATAGAGACATCACCCTTTCAAGGTTAGGACATCAGGTACAAGCAAGTTCAAGTGGTGATGAGAAAGGTTCTAAGGACGAGCTCAAGCATCCAAGGCTTCACCTCATCTCAAGGATTAAATAAATTTATAAGATAAGATTGATGAGGTGGCAATTTCATGTGCATGCATTCAAATCATGCCAAATGTCCTATGTTCTCATTGGTTGACAGCTTATTGTAATTTTCTCAACAAAGTTGGTGCCCTCATGTAATTGGTTGAAAGATGGTAACCCTAATTAGGGTTTGTAAGGTTTAATCTTGGCCCTTGATTTTGCCCCTTAATCTTGGCCACTCATTGTAATTTCGAGCCTCTATATAAGGCCATTTTGCTCTCATTTGTAAGGGAGTTATGTTGAAGAATTGTTGCCAAAATACTATCAAAATTGTTCTCTATTCATTGTTGTGGTTTGCATGGTGGATATACATGATCATTTTGGTGTATTGCATGGTTCTTCTCATCTCTCAAATTAAAGTAGGATTTCATTTCATGTTGTTAGAGTAGAAGTAGATGGCTAGTTGTATGGTGATGTTAGTGAATGTTTGATAGGGATCTATATACTAAGCCACTAGCATCCTAGTGGCTTGTTAGGAAGCCTTGTGTGGTAATCTAGTCCAATCGCTCCCAAGTTCTACTTGCATTTCATCTTTCCACTTGTACTTCAAGTTGGGTTGGAAGATTGGTGTTAGTGTGAAAATCCTAAGAGTATCCCTTTGAATCATTGCACCAATGGAGGTAGCGCTGCAAGCAAGCTTTCATTTGGTTGGATCTCCGTCCATTTGCTAATTTCTTCATTCATAGGAGTAGTAGTAGAGCAGTAAGCAGTTAGTGGTAGGAGTAGTTGAAAGTGAAAGTGATCAAGGAGAAAAGAACAAGTCAAGCAAGTGAAGTATCACCAAGTTATCTTTGAATGAACAATGTAAGCCCGCCCACATGATTAACCAGCAAATCACATTAATATAACTGAGTTAGTATCCACAAGTGTAAGGAACCTTGGAGTTTTCTCATGTTCTTCATGAGTATTTACTTTTTAAGAGAGGGTTGAGTGTTTGGTATTCTATATCAAGTATTCAATTGTTATATGTTATGTAGTGGTACAAAACTGACATCAACAATCTTCACCTTAAGTTGTGAAGTAGACACACAATAAATCCTCCATATAAACAATCAACTCATTCACCACCTCATACTTGTCATCATGGATAATGCCTTCTATGATTCGTACAGCCCAATAATTCTTACCATATTCTGTTGAAATTAACTCTCTCCAATCAGCAGTATTCTCAACTAGAGAACATAAGTGAGGCCTACAAGAAAGTGCATCAACAACTACATTCTTTATCCACTTGACATATACAAAGTCAAAATCATACATATGTAATCTACTAAGCCAATTAAGCTACCTGTCATAAAGATCCTTCTGGTTTAGGAAGTACTTGATGTTATTGTGGTATGTTATGATGATGAATTTACCCCATACTAGGTAGGGTTCGAAATTGGCAAAGGCATGCATAATGGCCAACATCTACCTATCCTAGATTGAGTAACTCCTTTCCAAGCCTCTCAATTTCCTGCTCTCAAATGCTATAGGGTGCCTCTCCTATATCAAAACAAATCCAATCCCCGCCCCACTTGAAGCGTCACACTCCAACTCAAAGGTTTGGAGAAATCTAGTATTGCCAACACATGAGTAGAAATTAACTATTTGAAGTGCTCAAAATACTTGTGCTAAATCAAACCACTCAAAAGCTCCCTTCTTTGTAAAGTTCGTAAGTGGAGTTCTAGTCTATGAGAAACCCTTAACAAACCTCTTGTAGTAACAACAAAGAACAAATAAACCCTTGAGCTAAGTGAGATTCATAGGAGTAGGCCACTCAACAATGGCCTTGATCTTCTCAGGATCAACTCTCACACCCTCTGCACTAACGATGTGACCAAGGTAGACAAGCTTTTTCGTACCAAAATAACATTTGGACTCCTTAGCATATAGAGACTCACTCTCCAAAATGCTCAAGAACTCCTCAAGATGCCTCATGTTCTCTTCCCATGTCTTACAAAAACTCAAGGATATCTTCATAAAAAATCAACACAAATTTCCTCAATTGCTTTTAGAATACCTAATACAATAAACTTTGGAAAGTAGCTGGTGCATTTGTCATACTAAAGGGCATCAACAACAACTTGACATGTCCAAAGTGGATCTAAAAGTTGTCTTCTCTATGTCCTCTCACCTCATCCATATCTAATGGTAACCTAATCTACAACCTATCTTCGAAAAGTAGCTCCAAGCAACTCATTAATTAACACATTGATTCTTGCATTGGAATACCTAGTTTTAATTGTTTTCATATTGTGTCATGTAATTAATGCACATTCACATTGTCCCATCCTTCTTGTTCACTAGAACAACTATCGATGCAAACAAAATATTGTTGGATCTTTTGTGCCGCATCTCTGGTAACTCCTTAATGGTTTTCTATCTCGTCGTTATGTCTCTTAGGATGTGTATATGGCATAGTAATCACTAGTTTGGAATCCTCCTCCAACTCTATGACACACTCTATTCCTCTCTAGTGGAACTCCATGAAGAATACTCCCAAAGACCTTGCTAAGCTTCTATAGCAACTTTTGATTATTAGGATGGTAGTTGTTCTTTTGTTGATGTGCTACTGCAAGCAGGATAAGAAACTCTATTGCCCACTCTACTTAGTATTTCAAGATGAAACAATAAATCTTCAACTCTCTATTGAATAAGAATGCTCATATGCTAAACAATGTACATGGTTTGCATGATCAAATGAGACAACCTCAAGGTTCCTTCTTATTGTGGAATTTACTCAGTTTTATGATGTGATATGTTGGTAATCACAAAGGGACTTATGTCATTCATTCAATGGATAAAAACTTGACTTTAACTTCTTTAGTTACTTCCAACTAAACAAATTGCAAAGAGATAAGGGTTTACAAACTCTAATCTACTCCTAGAATGTAAGAAACTGTGGATGTCTTTGTGACTCTACTAGACATAGTTTAGCCATCAACATCATCCAAGCTAGTGCAATCTCCTAAGGTAAATGTAAAATGTTGTAATGTCCCCTTTTAAGGATTTCTCTTATTCTTATTCTACTGCAATATAGGTAGACCTGATTTTACACTATTGTAATGTCCCCTTTTTAGCATGGCCATGATAGTGGATGGATTTAGCCTATTATTAAGTCCTTGTAGGCTAATACTAGTGATTAGAGGACCTTGTTGAGGGTTATGGCTCCGTTTGGCGAACCATACTATTTATAGTAAGTCAATGGATGGTTCCAATGAGCTTAGATGAGTTAGAAGAGTTGAATGGTGCTCTCAGTTTTTATTTTTGGCTTCCGATTTGGGCTCCAAGAATCTTGGAAGGGAGCGACTATTTTTAGTAAGTCACCCCGTCAAATTCATTCATTGTCTTTCTCCGTCAGGATTATGTATGTGCTGTCAAATTTCGATTTTGATCCTTCTTCAGTCATTTTCGCAAGACGGGTGAATTATGATTATTATTTAATTAAATACGCTAAGGTTGCTATTTTTCCAGGTATTCTATATTGGTCACCTTAGTGTCATAGCTCGTTGGAACCAAGTTGAAAAGTTTTAAATCTTGGGTACACGAAACAAGAAACTTGTGTGTCAGAATATCATGATATTGATCAAAAGGTCATTTCTGGAGCCAAAGGGAGTTCATAAATTATGTTATTCAAATATTTGCCTAAGTATAAAAAAAAGGGCATTTAAGTGAAAAGTGTGTGAGAGAAGTTTTTTGCCTTTGGTGTGTTGAAGAAGATATCTTTTATTATAAAAGCAATGCTTTGTGTAAAAGCAATTCATTCTTGGCTAATGTTTTAATTTCATGGAGAATTTGTTGAAGGGTTTCAACAAGGGTTTTGTGAGAACTGATTCCTCTCTGTCTACACTCTGAATCACTGAAAGATGTGGTGAATTGTGCTCTGAATATCAAAGAATTAATTCTGATTATGCTAGTTATAATTTTGGTGTTGTTGTATATCAAAATTGTTCACTATTTGTTGCATTTTGCATGATGAGAGTTGTGTCTGATTTATAAAGAGGTGCAATCAGATTTGTGGAGGCTGCCATTTCCAGAATTGAGCAGTGTTAGACTTTTAATGGGTTGCAATTTTTACTTTGTAAGCTGTGTTGACTTCCAGAGCCTGCATCAACACTAATAGAGGCTCTGTTTTTCTTCAAGAGGGCTGCGTTTGTAATTTCCTAGTGGCAAGGATTTGCATATATGCTAAGGTGTACATTTGATATTGGAATTATTAAAAATCAAACAGCATTATATATGTATATTCACAAAATTGAATTGTTTGCAAATAACATTATGGAATTCAAATTGTGCTTTAAAATTTAGAATTCAGTTCCATTTCATATATCTCAAAACCAAAAAAAATTGCAAAATTTTCAAAAAAAAAAAAAATCTTCAGATAGAGCCAGCAGGGCTCTTTACAGTGGTATCAAAGTGATTTCCTGCCATCCTACGGGGCTAGAAATCTTGAGTTCCCATGCCTGATTTGTGAGTTATCAAAAATCTCGCGGGTTATTTTAATCATGGAAAAATACAAAAAATCCAGTAAATATGAAAACCAGTTGAGCAGTATGTCTCGTTTCAAGAAACAAACAGGTGCCCTAGAAAATGAAATGGAGAAATTGAGGCAAACACAGGAAAGGCTAAAAACACGACTTTCAAATCTGACGACTATTGGCAAGGCAGCTAGGTTTATGGTTTCCTTGTTCAAAAAGTCTTCTTCACGGAGAATGCAGGAAGAGAAATTAGAGATTTTCATAGGTGAGACATCCAAGAGTCTTTACAATGAGTTTTCAGCAGCTAGTGATCATAGTGAAGATGATCTTGTGCTTAGTGAGGTAGCCACTAGTCCTATCTGCAGTTATGATGTTGGACAATCTACACAAGGACATGTGGATGTGTCTATTTTATTAGAGGACAACAACACCAAGTCCCAGCATCTTGATGAGACCAGAGTTAGTGAACAGGAAAATATTGATGACATGTTGACTACTCTTGATGCCATTCTCACACCAGTTAGAGGTATTGAAAATGTCGGTGACACAAGGTCTTATTTTCAGGACAACGGGTCCTTATTTGCTCAAGTTGATGGTGGTGTTGATGCCACTATGGGTTCTGACTCATTAGATGATGGGGTTGTATTTGAAGACTGTGAGGAGAATATGAGTTTGGACAGTTCTAATTTTTAAGACAGCAATCATAATCATGAGTCAGTGCAAGAGACAGCGGTCTTCTCCTGTGTGGAGGATGAGAGCATGGAGCTACCTAGTGATGGCACTCACGATTTGAGTGTTGAGCAGTTACACGATGTAGATCTATACCATAGAGATGTTGATTTACATAATGACATTGAGTCATGTATTCAGCAACAGGAGATAGCAAAGGAGTCTTAGTTAGACGATGTTGATACTATTGATGAGGGGGCCTCTGATGTTTCATGCGATGATGATTCATGTTGCAGCGAGTCTGGTCTATCATATTAGATATTGGATGATGACTCGGAGTGGTTAATGGATGATGATAGGTCCCAAGATCATAGTATACAAGGACTTATTGTGGAGGGGGAAGCAGAGGCATGCAAGGAGTTTGATACAACTGTGGCTTCCACTTCTTCAAATGAGATATTTGCAGAGGTACTCAATAATACCTCATTGATGGACATGTGCGAGGTTGTTAGCGCACATGATGTTAGTGATCATGCGGTGAGGAACGAGGATACATTTTCCTATCACAATGCAATTAGTAAATCAAATAGCCTACATAGGAGCCAGGATATGCAGAGACATCATGTGACCAATAAGCTGAAGGTGAGTGATAGTGATATTTCTTCATCTCTTGAGCATTATGATACTATCCAGCAGATGTTGGTTGTATATGGTTGGGGTGCTCCTATGTCAGATGAGCATGTTGGTAGTTGCCTTACCCTGGCAGAGAATCATTCACTTTGAGAGGTTGTCAAGATCTTGAAGCATAATTATTTAAAGTTGCTAGCTGACAAGGATTACCTTCTTGAGTGGGGTAGCTGTTGTTATGAGGCATTGTTAGGGAAAGAGGAGGAGGTGGTTGAGCTCACCCATGAGCTTGAGGCGACTTCTAACGGGTTGGAGAGCACCTAGTTGGCTCTCCAAGAGTCGCAACTGCAGTTGAGTGAGGTGACCATGGAGTTGGAGAGAGTACAGTCCACGCCAGCCACAGATCCAGTTCAGCTACATATAGTGGTGGTTGGTGGTGAGTTGACTTCCATGGATAGGGATGTTGGATATAATGAGGATGCAGTTACATCCATCATTGATACGAGTGCAGTAGTTACAAATGAGATGAGCACTTCAGTGGAGGACTGCAGAGAGTTTCTTGTAGTACCAGGTCCTCCAGTAGTTAGCACGATGACAGATGATACAGCACGGGTTATCGATAGTCCTGATGTAGTAGTAGTGGATTCACCAGAGAGTTGTATGCTAGTTCCTGACACTACTCCCTCTTCTTCACAGGACTTGGGCAGGGTATCATTTGATTTGGAGACGATCTCTCATAGAGATTTGTTTCCTCCTACCAGAAGAAAATCTATTACTTCATCCCATACAGCTGATAGCGATAAACAATTGGTAGAGCCACAGTTTCAAAGGGATCAGTTGTGGGTTGCAGGGGAGCAAATTGATGCTTCTTCATATAACTTCTACTACACAGAGTCATTTATGGAGTATCTGCTTGAGAGTCCAAAATTGCAGGAGGGACCATTCAGAGCTTTTGAGGGTACTCTCATCCGGGGTTCTTGCGGTATTTAGGTTTTGGAGGGAAAGATTGTAAAGACATTGACTATAATGCTACCCCACAGGGATTTTGTGGTTGGGTTTGTTGAGACAGTTACCTAGGATCCTGCCCGAGGGAAAGATTGTAAAGACATTGACTATAATGCTACCCCACAGGGATTTTGTGGTTGGGTTTGTTGAGACAGTTACCTAGGATCCTGCCCAACCAGTTGTTCGGAGACAGAGATTGTGTAAAACCCCAAATCGGTCTTTAACTGCTGCAGATGTTTATCTCAATTTGTTGTTTGAAAGTTTATGATTTTTTTGGATTTTCAAGGGTTTTAGAAATAAAAAGCAAATATGCAATAATTTGAAATTCTGAAACTATTCAATTAACTGTTGCAACTTCTATTTATTTTCCAAATGAAATACAAAAGGAAATCAAGACAATCCTTTATTGGAAAATGATTAACAAAGGCAACTACAAAATGGATGAAAAAAAACCTAGGAGAATACACCAGATGCTGCAGGAACTTATTTATTTCAACTCTACAATGTTGTGGCTGTAAATCTGAAAGAGGATAATGGCTGTGACTTATTCCTCCATAAAGCTACAATTAAATACTATCTTCTTCTTCCTACTACTGAAACTAATACTGCTGAAGCACAAATAGAATCTCTGGATGAAACTCTCTAAAATTCCAAATTCACTAGATATTTCACCAGCTCAAATGGATACAAATAGAAGAACTACATTCTTCAATGGCAACCTGAAACCCTTCTCAGAGCTCGAAATCACAATGATCAATTTGCAAAATAACAATGGATGGCTCATTCTTCATTTCCCAAGCAAATATAGGCCTCCAAAACCCTAATCGAAAATCCTCTTCAAGGCTGCGATTTTATTTAATGAAATAACATTAAATAAAATCATTAACATTTAATTGAATTAAACTTAGGGAAAGCTTTTAATAATTCTCCAAAATAAAATATTCAATTGGCCCCATTCGATGTGTTATAAACCCATCACTTAAGTGATTTAAATATAAAGTCAATTTAACTTTATATTAAATCCTTTGCCATTTAATTAATATATAACCACTGAAACTTGAATAACTTTCATTAAATGAGAATCTTGCTTAACCATCTAGAACTAAAGTTGGCCTAATAATTTCCCATGTGATCAAATAATATTTCTAAAAATCGTGGGGGTTCATCTCTATGGCTCAAAAATAAACCCAAATATAGAAACCTTTGCTAAAAATAGCAAAATCCATATAACTAAGCCAAAAAAATCTCTTAAGCCAATAGAAAACACTAAGCTCTGCCAAAACTGAACTATCAAAAAACCATACCTTCACTGTGCTTGAAAAGACCCCCTATCCATGCCTACTAGCCTACGAGATTCCACTAATAAGCTAATCACTTACTAGCATGATGTTGCTAGCTAGAAGGGGACATCATAGTCCGCCCTTTTTGAAATTGCTTGTCCTCAAGCAATCTCAACTCTAGATGTTGTAAGATCTCCTCACTCTCCCATGTAGCATCCTCAACCGGCATAACCTTCCATTTCACCAAGTACTCCCTGATAGTACGCCTCCTTAAGTTTCTCTCCCTAAACTCCAAAATAGCCTCAAGCACTAAAACCAACTTCCCCTCATCATCCAAGGGTTGAAGCACTGTAGAAGGATCAATCTAGTGTCCTAAGGCCTTTTTGAGACGTGACACATGAAAAACATTATGGACTTTACTCTCTGTTGGCAAATCCAACTCATACGCCACCTCTCCAACTCTCCTGATCACCCTAAAAGGTCCATAGTATCGTGGCTTCAGTTTATCGGCACCACTCCTTTTAAGAGTGGACTAGCAGTAACGCTATAACATCAAGTACACCATATCCCCTACCTCAAAAATCCGCTCAATCCTCTTCTGATCTGCATACTGCTTCTGCTGATTTTGTGCCTTAGTAATATTCTCCTTAAGAGCCTTTACAATGTCCTAACTCTCCTGTAACAAGTCTCCAACACTAGGCACTCTACTATCACTCAGCAAAAGATCCATGAAATTGGGTGCCTCATACCCATACAATGCCATGAAAGGTGACATCTGAATTGACATGTGATAAGTGGAATTGTAGCAATCCTCACATAGGTAAATCCACTTAACCCAAGCCTTTTGCTACCCTGCTATGCATTTCCTAAGGTATCCCTCCACCCATTTGTTGACTATCTCAATGTGTCTATTTGTTTGGGGCTAGTAGCTAGTACTCAGAGTGAGCTCTGTCCCACACAATCTGAATAACTCCTGCCAAAAGTGACTCATACACCTATTGTCCCTGTCACTGACAATACTCTGAGGTAAACCATGCAACCTGAATACCTCTCTGAAGAATAAATCTGCTACCTGCGTAGCAGTGTATGTAGCAGTGATCGAAAAGAAGTGGGCAAACTTTGTAAGCCGATCAACAACAACATTATACAGTCTCTGCCTTGGGCTCTCGACAGTCTTGTGATGAAGTCCATGAACAAACACTCCCACTTCCTGTCAGGAATTGAAAGTGGCTGAAGTAAACCGGTTGGATAAGAGTGCTCATGTTTATTCTGCTGGCAAGTAGGACACTCTCTAACATAATGGAATACCTCAACCTTGAGCCCTTTCCAAGAAAAAATCTCACGAATCTGTCGGTAGGTTTTATAAAATCTTGGATGTCCTGCCATAGGTGAGTCATGATAAAATCTCAACACCATCTTCCTTACCTCTGACCTTGGCACCAAATAAATGCGCCCTTTGTAAACGATGAGCTCATTCACAAGGGTGAAATCACTATCCTGAACCAATCTGTCTACGAATCCTGATGCCCATGTATCCTTTGCGTACTCTGCAAGGATCAAATGTCTCCAGTCCTCTAATATATCTGTCATCAAGCTCAAGTGGGGTCTTTGTGACAAGGCATCTGCTACTACATTATGTGTCCCCTTGAAATAGGTAATATCAAAGTCATATGCCTATAATTTACTTACCCATTTTTGTTTCCTATCATTAAGATCTCGCTGCCCCAAGAAATGTTTCAAACTATTGTGGTCTGTTTTTATGCTGAATTTGCTGCCCACTAAATACTGCCTGAATTTGGCCAAAGCATGCATTATGGCCAACATTTCCTTATCATAAATGTTGAAGCTCCTCTCAGCAAATCCGTCAAGGGTGTTGCATGCCTAGAATATCCACTAACAAACCTCCTGTAGAACCCACACAACCCCAAAAATCCCCTCAACTGTGTCAGGTTCACTGGAGAAGGCCACTCAACAATAGCACAAATCTTTTTAGGATCCATGCGTACTCCCTGTGCACTGATAATGTGACCCAGATATAATAACTCTGATAACCCCAAATCACATTTGGATTCCTTTGCATACAAGGATTCCCTGCTCAAAATGCTCAACACAGTATCTAAGTGTTGCACATGCTCATCCCATGTCCTATAAACCAAGATGTCATCAAAGAAGACTAACACAAATTTCCTCAACTGAGGCTGAAAAACCCCGTTCATTGTGGACTGAAAGGTAGCTGGAGCATTAGTTAGCCCAAATGGCATAACTACAAACTCAAAATGGCCACAATGACACCAAAATGTCGTCTTCTCTATATCCTACTCTTTGACTCAGATCTGATGATAGCCTGATCTCAAATCAATTTTGGAGAAGCATTGCTCCATGTAACTCATCTAAATAACTCATCAATCTGTGGTATGGGGTACCTGTTTTTTATAGTCTTCTTGTTCAAGACCCTGTAATCTATGCACATCCTAAGAGTACCATCCTTCTTCTTCACCAAAACCATAGAAGAAGCAAAAAGGAGACTTACTTGGTCTAATGTGCCCCAAAGCAAGTAGTTCCTTGATGGTTTTCTCAATCTCATCCTCCAATCTCTTTGGATGTCTATAGGGTGTGATCATGATGGGTTTAGCACCCTCCTCTAACTCAATAATATGCTCAATACCTCTATCTGGAGGACTTCCTGGTGGTATGTCACTGAAAACCTTGTAGTGCTTGATTCTCAGTTCCTGTATTTCCGGATGGTATTGGGATGCTTGCTGCCCCCGTGATGGCATCAATGTGCAACGGGCTGCCCACTCAACCTGGTCATGACGCAACAAGCTCTCCATGCACCTGAAAGACATCACCCTAAACTCACTATCTCGGATAGCCGTAAGAATGTGGGTTTTACCATTAATCTGAAATTTCATCACCATTTCTCTCAAATTGAGAGTGAACTCTCCAATATCATGTAGCCAAGTCATGCCAAGAACTAAATCTGCATCACCCATGTTAACCACATAGAATTCAGCCTTGAATTCAAAAGTTATTAATTTTCAATGGAAAACCTATAATCTTTTTATCACATTTGAGGACATAGCCATCCGCTACCCTCACTCTCAAGCCCTCAAACTACTCAGTTTGGATCCCGCGTCTCTCAACCAACCTTAAATCAATGAAATTGTGCATAGCACCTGTATCTAGCAATGTGATAACTCGCTGTCCAGCCAACACTCCGCTCATCCGAAACGATCCCTCCTGTTGCACACTAGTGAGACGAGCTTCCTTAAGCCTACCTTCAACCTTCTCTTCATCGGTAGGCATTTGCTTGAGCTTTTCATTATCTAAACTTTACTTTTCTTGATTGGATTCCTCATTTTCAGTTTGCTGGTCTGAATTTTCAGAATCGGAATCCTCATAGTAAGCCCACATAACCCTGTTTGCTCTCCCCTTTGGTCTCAAAGGACAATCGTGGTTCACGTCATAGGGTCCTTTGCAATAAAAACAAAGTTTTTTCTTCCTTCAATCATTCAATGTCTCTCTATCCAAGGGAGCAAATGATTTATCTTTATTTTTAATCTTTGTTTCATTCCTCTCAAGTTTCTTGAAGAATGGTTTGTTGTCTTTGCTAGATGATGCACCCTTTGACTAAAATTTATTTATTGGGGCTACTTGTTCCATACTTCTAGCCTTCTTAATTGCTTCTTGCAAATTAAATGGATCAAAGGCTTTTACCCAATCCTTCAGTGGTTCGAATAATCCCTTAGTGAACAAAACAACCAATCTCCTATCTGAGATATATGGCACCATAACGGATAGCCTCTGAAAGTCACTAATGAAATACTCCAATCCGCCTGTCTGTCTCAACTGTGCTAACTCCCTGAAGTAGACTTCTGGATCCTTCTTATCAAACCTCTCTACCAACCTGTCCACAAAGTCCTGATATGAAGTCACCTGGTTATGCTGAAGGGTAACCATCCCATGGTACCACCAATCATGTGCAGCTCCCTCTAAATGTAGTGTGGCATATTTTATTGCTTCCATTTCTGTCATAGGACTCAGTGCCAAGAAAGTGTCAAGCTTGTGAATCCAAGCTTGCGTTGTCATCCTACAACTACCATCAAAAGTAATCAAGGAAAGCTTGCCTGTAGCATGCTTTAATTCATTGTTTTGGCCACGAGGTTTCCTATCCTGTCTCGCTGCCCTGTAATGCTCTCTCCTCTAATTGAAAAATCGGTCAAAGGTGAGATGCTCCCTAACCTGTGGAGCTAGCATCTCCCACTCATCATTCGCAGCCATGAGAACATCTGCGAACATCAAAACACTTGCTTCTTCTTCAGGCTCTGGTCCTAGAGTGTGTCCTAGGTCCTCGAGCAAAACCAACCGCACTTCTGTTATCCTCTTGATCCCTATTTTGCCTATCAAGTGGATTCATCCGCTCCATCATGGTAGTCAGTGCCTATGAGGCTTGAGACACCTACTGTTGTCTTGTTACCATAGTTCTCAAAAACTCTCTAGTTTCCTGGTCTTCATCATTCCTGTTTACCCTGGGTGGGCTACCATCACGCCTATCACCCATGGTTACCGACTGTTGTTCTAAAACCTGTTTCCCTTCAAGTAAGGCTCTCCTACGTGTATAATACCTATGTGAACAAACCTCCTTTGGCTGCATGTAATAATTAAACCCTTAGGATGGAAGGATTTAGCTCTGATACAACTATAAGAACCCCAAATCGGTCCTTAACTGCTGCAGATGTTTATCTCAATTTGTTGTTTGAAAGTTTATGATTTTTTTGGATTTTCAAGGGTTTTAGAAATAAAAAGCAAATATGCAACAATCTGAAATTTTGAAACTATTCAATTAACTGTTGCAACTTCTATTTATTTTCCAAATGAAATACAAAAGGAAATCAAGGCAATCCCTTATTGGAAAATGATTAGCAAAGGCAACTACAAAATGCATGAAAAAAAATCTGGGAGAATACACCAACTACTGCAAGAACATATTTATTTCAACTCTACAATGTTGTGGCTGTAAATCTGAAAGAAAATAATGGTTGCGACTTATTCCTCCATAAAGCTCCAATTAAATACTATCTTCTTCTTCCTGCTGCTGAAACTAATACTGCTGAAGCACAAACAGAGTCTCTAGATGAAACTCTCTAAAATTTCAAATTCACTGGATATTTCACCAGCTCAAATGGATACACATGGCAAGTTGAAACCCTTCTCAGAGCTCGAAATCACAATGATCAATTTGCAAAATAACAATGGATGGCTCATTCTTCATTTCCCAAGCAAATATAGGCCTCCAAAACCCTAATCGAAAATCCAAGGCTGCGATTTTATTTAATGAAATAACATTAAATAAAATCATTAACATTTAATTGAATTAAACTTAGGGAAAGCTTGTAATAATTCTCCTCCAAAATAAAATACTCAATTGGCCCCATTCGATGTGTTATAAACCCATCACTTAAGTGATTTAAATATAAAGTCAATTTAACTTTATATTAAATCCTTTGCCATTTAATTAATATATAACCACTGAAAGCTAAATAACTTTCTCAACAATGAGAATCTTGCTTAACCATCTAGAACCGGAGTTGGCCTAATAATTTCCCATGTGATCAAATAATATTTCTAAAAATCGTAGGGGTCCATCTTTATGGCTCAAAAATAAACCCAAATATAGAAACCTTTGCTAAAAATAGCAAAATCCATATAACTGAGCCAAAAACAATCTCTTAAGCCAATAGAAAACACTAAGCTCTGCCAAAACTGAACCATCAGAAAACCATACCTTCACTGTGCCTGAAAAGACCCCATATCCATGCCTACTAGCCTACAAGGTTCCATTGATAGGCTAATCACTTACTAGCATGATGTTGCTAGCTAGAAGCAAACATCATAGATTGGAGCCATCTCTTGATTCTCGATTTGATGATGAAGAGCCTCTGATGGAGATTGGAGCATTTTATCACAACTACACAGTGAGGAGTGCTCATCATTTCTCTTTTGACCCACAGGTAGAGGACTTGGTTTCGAGCAGGTGTGGGTTGGCCCCAGTTTCATACCATCCTTTATGGTATGGGCTTACAACCTCTTCAATTGATAGGGTTAGTTGTTGCAAGTTAGCAGGAGGCTACTTGTAGAGTCAGCATATCTATGACGGTTTTGCAAAGGATGGATATCTAGGTTATGGTACAAATGTTCTTGGGAGTACTAGATCCTGTTGCACAAATAGACTTCATACTCATGGCAGATTGGTACAGTGTGCAAGGAGTTTTGATCTAACAGATCATATCAGATATCCATTTTTCCTTGTTATGGATGGATGTGAGTTTCGTCTCTACTAGGATTCAGGTGGAGATAGGATTGGCACTATGGATTGGGTGAGTCACCATTGTTGGTATGGTGACAATATGTTCAAGATAGCTTTGTGGATTGTGTTATCATCACAGGAGTTTGCAAGTGATGCTAGGGACATTATACATATTTATTCTTAGGATCCGGGTGGATCATTGTGTTTCTTTGATTCCTGTGATTGCTTGATAATAGTTCGATACTCAGTGGTTGTTATGAGAACATGCTTTGGGAACATGCTCTACTCCTATCATAAATCCCAAGAACCAATTTGCAGCCTCCTATGATTAGTTTTGACACACATTTCAAGTACCAAGTTTAAGGTAGTTAATATAAATCTGCATATTACACATTTCCAGAAAATTCAAGTGGCCTAGTTTAGAAGCCTACAATTCATACCCAATTAGTCATCATGACAAGAGAGTCATTGCCTTGTATTGTAGACATGAAAGATAATCCCCAGGTCAGTTTTCAGACCTCAATCAATCCATTTGACCTGTCTGCCAAGCCAAATACAAAAGCAATTTATTCGGATTTTTCGCATATTCAGTAATACATCTTCTCGGTAGCCACTTTCACAAAGCTACATTTCATGATCTGTTGATGCTCATGTGAAGCCAGTCATTGCCCCGTACTGCTGGTATCACGAAGCACCTGTTTGCAAAATTCCAGGCCCCTGAGAGTTCGTTTGGTATTTTTATCAAGCTCAAGTGAAATGCATTTTATTGTTTTCTGACTTGTTCAGTTGCAAAGAAACGAAATAAGCAACTTTGGAGATTAAAATCTCTCCCCCCAGGCATCGTCATGCAAAGTTTTTTTACAAGGTGATTGAAAGCATATCAAACTGTGTGTTTTCTAGTTGCCAGGGTCTCGCAATGTGTCTTGGTCAGTTTTTAGAATCAGTTCCAGAGGCTACCTGTTAGTTCTGGGCACTTTGCAGAAAGGTTATAAATCAACTTTCATTGATTGTGTATTTCAAGGTTTTGATCTAGATGCATGATGGAGTCATCCAAAAGTATTTTCAGATGCTCAGTTGAACGAAAACAAAAAGAAAATTTAGCAATGTGTCTTGGTCAGTTTTTAGAATCAGTTCCGGAGGCTACCTGTTAGTTCTGGGCACTTTGCAGAAAGGTTATAAATCAACTTTCAGTGATTGTGTATTTCAAGGTTTCGATCTAGATGCATGATGGAGTCATCCAAAAGCATTTTCAGATGCCCAGTTGAATGAAAACAAAAAGAAAATTTAGCCGGGCCCACGTAGGAACCCAACTTGCCTCATCAAGCTGCACATTCCTCAAGATGGATATTAATATGTTATTATTTAAATTATTCCAATGATTTAAATAATAACAACATCTGAAGATTGGGGACATATAAAATTTCATTAACTATGTTATGATGTGCACAGGATATTATGGTTACCCGGATGAACAAGCGAAGGGCAAAGAAATGCTTTATTTGAGTCATTATTTAATAATATTGTATAACATTATTAATTACATTAGTAAATCCAAATTGTGGCGGGGCCCTTGTATTTTTATCATACAATGGAAATTACCTTGTGATCATTTTAAAATATTTTATTTCTCCTTGCCCCACTTATCCGCAGAGAGAGTGGTGAAAACGGTAGAGGAGGCGCGGAAACGCAGGGTAGCCCCGCACCTCTGCCATGTTTTTGCAATATCCCTGTATGACTACACAGAAATGCAGGGTACGGGAAATGTGAAGGAAAATTAAAAGTGATGTGTTCCCGCACGAAATTCACGACAAGGGGGATGATCAAGGCGGATTTGCGGGGTAAGCATGGAATGCATAAGAGTTCCAATTTTTGGCGAACACTTTCCCTTTCTCAGTGTAAACATGGAAGCATACACAGGCACGGTGTTGTTTCAACTGAGTGCATCAAAGATTGATCATCTCATGGAAGCTTTGCGAGAAGGAGGTTGTTGGAGCTCAATGTAGCATCTTTGAAAATGTGTATTGACATCCATCAAAGCTCCCAAAGTGTCACGACAACAGATGTTGAGTAGAACTGATTTGTGAAACGGTTTTTGAAAACTTCATAGATAATGTGCATTCTGAGTTCTTAGTCTGAGAGTTATCTTCTGAATAGCATTTGTTTGAACCTGGTAGACATTCATAAATGTTACAAAGGGTCACCCCCTAGGTCCTGCAGAGCGTGAAGTGTAGGAGATTCAGTTTTGTTATTGAGTCTTGTCAATTGACCAATTGCTTTAGATTTCTATTGATAGAATTAGGCTCATTCTTAGGCTAATCTGAATGTACAATTGGAGGAAACAACAGTTTTCATGCTCACACGTGCAATCCAATAGCAGTTGAGATTCCTCAACTAAATCATCATTTACATTAAAAAAATGCAATTTAAGATATCAGGGAGTAAGAGAATTGAGGTTTTTGATATCTATCTAAAACCATTTCATGAACAACACAAAAGAAGATTCCACTAGGCATCACTGATCCTCATCAAGTATGATGCCTCCGATTCTTTCCAAAGTTAGACTGCCTCTGATTTCAGCAAATCTCAATTATCATTGTGATAATCAAAGAAGGCCTTATCTAAAGAAAATGCTTCAGCATTTTACTGTAGAAAAATAATAAACTTTATCAGCATTTTAAAAACTAATGCTCTACATGTTGCCCAGCCTTCTATGTTGCCTGAATATACTAGCAATTTATTATGACGTGTTGAATTTCCTTACTAGTTTCAAATATTTCTCTAAACCAATCAACTTCTCTTACTATTGCTTTGAAATAAAGTTTTAAACTATGAAACTGCGTGGTCACAAAAGAAAAAGTCTTACATGCAGCAAGAATGGCACATGCTTCCCTTTTGTCCACTACTTTTGTTATCACTTGCACTACATCCAAAGACCCAACAACCTTAATTGTCTTCATGCTAAGACATGCAATTCAGTTGCAGTTGAATTTTCTTATATTAAGCTCTTACATTCAAGAATGTGCTTTAAGGCAACATCCTAATCAAGTTTATCAAAAGAACAGACAAAATTTGTCTTCATGCTAACACATGCAACCATTAGCAATAAAATTTCCTGACTTATGGCATCAGTTTCATTAAGGAATGTGCTTTAATGCAACATCCCTATCAAATTTATCAAAACCCCATAAGACATGTCAGCCCATACATCTCCTTTTCCAAGAGGGTGGTATGCATTTTTTTGTTAAATTGGGAAATAAACCTTGAGGAATTTAAATAACACCTTGAATCATGACCTACATTATCATCATCAAACAACTTTAAAAACATGCCAAATGCCAAAGGCAACACTGACTTATGGCATCAGTTTCATTAAGGAATGTGCTTTAATGCAACATCCCTATCAAATTTATCAAAACCCCATAAGACATGTCAGCCCATACATCTCCTTTTCCAAGAGGGTGGTATGCGTTTTTTTGTTAAATTGGGAAATAAACCTTGAGGAATTTAAATAACACCTTGAATCATGACCTACATTATCATCATCAAACAACTTTAAAAACATGTCAAATGCCACAGGCAACACTGATATCAGTCTTCTTTGTTCCTCTAATATCAAAAAATTCCACAAAAGTAAATCAGTTGTCTCCTAAGTTTATTTACCTAAAAGGGAAATTGCCATGAGCTATACAATTCTGAAATATAACCACAAATAACTAAGAATAGACCTTTTGTGCTGACCGGAACGCCTCCAACTTGTCACTCACTGATACCTCAGTCAGTTTTTCTGTCTCACTGCATGCCATTCAATAATTTGAAACATAAGCATCCAAGATTAGACAGTTTGGCAATCCAACTATAGAATACATCCCATATAAATTACAGAAAATATGCACCTTAAAAATATTTACAATACATGGATTACTAATCAAAACAACAACACAGGATAAAATGGATATAACTTATATAATTATAAGAGTAAATATCATATTGTTACAATAGCTTCTGGAATTCGATTGTGTAAAAATTTTCTATCACCAACGTTTCGGATCACACTATGTGATCCATCATCAGGATGCAAGAGAGCACAAGCACAGGATCCATCATCTTCATGCTCCTTGTTCTCTCTTGCATCCTGATGATGGATCACATAGTGTGATCCGAAACGTTGGTGATAAAAAACATTTACACAATCGAATTCCAGAAGCTATTGTAACACTGTTATGGATTATGGAAATTTAATGGCTTTGAATATCATTATTTTTTTCTAGCTAACTCTTAGTCAAGATGAACAACAAATGAAACACACTGAAATCAAAACCTTAAGTGCTACTGCTACTTAGCCAACTTTTTGTATAGAGAATCTACTAGAAAGGGCAATATAGAATATTATCATGCCCATCAAACCAATACCCATATATTCCACTAGCACTATGATCATTGCATAGACACAAGATTCCAGCCTGAATAATTAACAAATCATACACGTTTGCATTTTAAATGTATTTCATCCCAACATAGGCTAGACATAGTAGTGCACAAAATCTAAAGAACAGCTTTGAAGGAAAACATGCCAGCAAGTAACAGGCATTTCATTAGGACCTAACTTTACAAAAGCAATATTATACTGTCCACATTAGCTTCACTTAAATGTTAAAACTTCCAGTGAGTAAAATATATTAAATAATATATATTGTATTAAAAAAATTGTACTTACAAAGTTTCTGAGTTCAGTTTCTTCTCATCATTTTTACAGATTGTGCAGCTTCAGTTTTGAAATAATTCTATTAATTAATTTCATGTTGTACAAGCTTTATAAGCTAGTTGCCATAATTCTGCCTCACTGTCTACATATATATTCAATTAAAATACATGCATACATGCTTTCAAGATTTAATACCGATAAAAAAGTTAAAAAATATTTACTGATTTATTACATATAAAATGCAGTGCTGTTTGTTTAGTTATTCAGTTATCTAAAATTCATCTTCTATAAGCTAAGTAGCCTGTTTGAGTTTGCAATATGGCAGACATTTTTCTCCCAGGTTTCGGTTCAGATAAGAAAAAGAAAAAGAAAGACCCAATATAAGAACAGTGCATGAGTTTTTTTAAAAAGGCTGACCAAGAAGGTTGGGTGATTGAGAAATAAGGAAGTAAAATAGCAGGCAGCACACGAAAAGCCTTCTCATCGCCCTCATTCAAACACTCACCCCAGCGTGCCCCAGAAAAACAAACAAAATCAATGCTCAAACATGACACAATAGAAATGAAATACCAAAATCTCACAAGTTCCCAATATGGCAAAAAACAAAATACAGAAATATATTACAACACCCACATCAATCAATAGCCTCCTCCACACAAATGTCAATCGATGGCCACAATTAGATGGAAAATCAAGGCATAATTCAATCTTGTGAATCTTTTCGGCCACCGCTCAAACACCGCATTAAAAACACAACAGAAATTCAAATAATTATATCCCTTGGGACAGATCCATTGGAAACCCAAGGTGGTTGGGCCAGAATCTGGGTAAACCAGGCCTGTCCCAACCCCACACCCAAACCTGAAACATATATAGCCAATTCATCTATTGCTTCTACCAAACCAGGAACTTAGTTTAAAGTATTAGAAATTTTAAATAATAGGGTTTCTTTACAGAAATTTCTGTCTACAAAACTCATATTCAAGAAACACAAATTTTACTACTGTTGTCACCCAAATTAAACATGTACAGGATGTCCCATAACAGATGCACTCTATTAGGTTTTCAACATCAATTTATCCTCTGAACCGATGCTAGATACTGTTTACAAAATATAGAATCAATACAGCCTCCCATTCAGATAAATTGGATTTATGACAAATTAGCTTATCCCCTAGTGCCCTAAATTAGAATTGTTAGGCACAGATTAATTCTCAGAGCTTCAATCTATGTGAAATGGGCATTTTTTTTAAATTAACCATATGCATAGCAAGATAAATGAAGATTCAGAGTTCAAAACTTCAAATCCCAATGGAGGGCATTTTCCTATAGAAGATATTTATAGAATAATCAAACATACTGATCAATGCATTTAAAATTTTGATGTTTATATATTTAAAATATTCAAACTATTTTACTTTTAGAAACAACTTAATTGTAAGATCAATTGATGAATAGTATTTATCTGACTTTGGAAACGATTTCACAATTCATACCCTTTGGTAGATTATCAGCAAAGCCCTATAATCTATGGCTACACTCTAAGAAAAGTCAGTTCGAATAAGCACATGTATTCATAAATGATTGCCTGAGCCATGAAAATATCAACTTCACGCTACACCCTATGTTGGGGGCACTCTATTAATCATACACATGAATACACGCAAGTCATGAAACAAGAATACACGTAAGGCATGAATCATACACAAGTACATGAATGATAAATAAGGCATGAAGCAATAAAAATGAACATAAGGTGTGAAATGGGCATTTGTTTAACATTAACCATATGCATAGCAAGATAAATGAAGATTCAGAGTTCAAAACTTCAAATCCCAATGGAGGGCATTTTCCTATAGAAGATATTTATAGAATAACCAAACATACTATTCAATGCATTTAAAATTTTGATGTTTATATATTTAAAGTATTCAAACTAATTTACTTTTAGAAACAACTTAATTGTAAGATCAATTGATGAATGGTATTTATCTGACTTTGGAAACGATTTCACAATTCAACTTTACGCTACACCCTATGTTGGGGGCACTCTATTAATCATACACATGAATACACACAAGTCATGAAACAAGAATACACATAAGGCATGAATCATACACAAGTACATGAATGATAAATAAGGCGCGAAGCAATAAAAATGAACATAAGGTGTGAAGTATACATGTCAAGCATAAATACATGTAAAGCATGAAGCAATATACTTAAAGACACACCAATCGTGTAATGCATGAAGTACATAAATATTTGTCAGTCGGTCATGTAAGGCGTGAAGCAATACATAAGTACATGTCAGGCATGTAAGGCACGATGGAATACACAAAAGCATTCATGAGGAGTGTTCTCGTTGAGTAAACATGCATGAAGTTAATCAATGGTAAAGCAACACAAGGAATATAGTAAGCATGTTTATATTGGACATGAAGTAGTTCAAGGAACATAAATATAGAAACACAATGTTGGCTTATGCATGACCTACTAAAAAAAAGGGTTGGATAAATAACCCTAATTAGAAGGCGATTAAGGTAGCTTTCTCCCATAGGATGGCAAGATTATGCTCTGATACCAATTGTGATGTCCCCTACCTAATTTAACCTAGAATCACAAATGCAAGAAATCAGTTTTAGGGTTACAACCCAATAAATCTTTCCTCAAGAATATGATCCTAGATTTGGATCTTGCAATCACAACAAAAAAGAAACATGTGCAATATACATGTGTGTGTGTGTATAACTAAACATTAGGGTTAGTCAAACCAAATAATATTCATAAAGTATAAACACATTACGGGATGAGACATGATGGGTCCACGCGAAGCCATTTCTACACCAAGCCTAAAAGTGGTTGTCTACCACAACCCTCTTGCTTGGCAGCTTGTACCTTCTTTCCTTGATCCTGTCTTATTTCCCTACAAGCAATCACCACCTTGAGGGATTAAGCAAAGGTTGTAAGGGGTGACTTGACTTCATGAGTGCCTTCTTGTCGCAGGCCACAATGGTCCTACTAGCATGGCCTCCTCACAAGCCCCTCGTGACCTTGGTCTTACACCACAGGCCTTTTCCCTCGCAAGGTGGGTTTCAAATAGTTAAATGCTTCACATTATTGTCATCAAGGCAATAGAATTATCAATAATAGCATATGACAACCAACATAGCCTTTATCATTATTTATTTCATATCTATACATAAACAATATATGTTTATCTTATGATAAGAAGGCAAGTCTAATAAAGATACTAATAAATATGAATTTATGACAAATCTGTTAGCGGCACTTTCACCAACTAGAATAAAGCATTTTTCGTTTAATAAATGGCAATATAATGGATTATAGTTCTCGTATAGTTATTAGTTGATGGTGGTTGATTTGAAATTAACACTCTTAACCAACCACCGAGTGCTATATATTTTGGCTTGTCTCAGGAACAAACCATTATTGTGTACATATTACATGTGATAATAAAGTTACATCTTTCTACCATATTAATGTGTTATTCCTGAATTACTGCATTGAATATGTTCATTGTTATATTCCTGTTTATTGTACAAGTTAAAGCATTCATCTTGTAGGGAGTAAACATTTTGGCACCATAGATTGTTTGAACCTAGAGATCTAACCGAATACAAACAAGTGAGATGGCAAAATAATAGGTTGATTGTTCAAATAACAAGTGCTAGTAACTGACAATGACGTCAAGGACAACGAGGAAGAAACACGGGAGGATCAATTGATGGGGAACTTGTTACACTCGTGGGAAGTTTTGGTAAATCAATACGTGCAAAGGGAAGCTTGGTAGTGAGTGGTCCCTGAAGGCATGGTATGCACGGAACTCACAGTAAGACTCACAGTTTATGATCTTCTCGAGAGTACCTCAAGGTTGTTCGCATGAAATCTTTTTGAATTGCAAGACTAGCATGAGGAAAAGCAACAAGACAAACTGTTGGAATTGTTGTTATTTGAGGTGTTGACATTCATGTTTTGTCATTGATGTCAACATATGTTTTAGTTGGTTTAATCAGGAGTCTCAGACAAACTGGTTATGACAGGAACAGGTTGGTCTGACAAGGTGGTATAGACAGTCTACGGAGTTCCAGGGAATGCGAGCTTAGATTTGTGAAGAAGGATGTGTGTAGACCTTATTTCCAAGGTTGCAGATCATTATCTGTTCTCTTGCATGAGTTATGGCTGATTTGGTGAAGATTGATCACAGTGCAGTAACAAAGGATTATAACAAAGATGGTCTCTAAGTTTTCAAGATAACTTGGATATGAGCATGGATCATGGTGACACCAGATATGGCGTGTGACCTTGCAAAGACCTATTTGGGGCCGACCAAAGGAGATAACTTGTTCAAGAGGTTTTTAGCGTGGATTGCGGATCTTGGCATGCATTTGATGATGTGTATTTGAAGTATACTTGTTTAAGATATCATGTGTATCTTAGCAAGGGTCTATGTATTCATTTGTGCATTGGGGAAGTCCTAACAAGCCGACCTAATTGCTTTTTGTAACTTGTATAAAGGAAAGTCATTCGTTGAGTGTTGTAAGTTTTTTCGGTGGTTGTGAACTGGTTGCAGAGAGGTCTGTTGGATGTAGAGCAGAGATCATTCATTGAGCACTTCATTGGAACTGTATAGGCAAAGCTAGTTGTTGTAAGTCAGTTCATTACCGTTATTGTATACTCTTATACATATTTTGGACTGTGGATCCAAAAGGTGGATCTAACCTTCACTTTGGGCAGTGTGCTCAGGCAGTAAGCCTATCTTTGTAATCAACTCCTAACATGGTTGGAAAGACTCCTAACAGGGTATGTCCTTTAACAGGGACATGTACTAAATGTAATAATCAGCTCCTAACGGGGCTAGGTCTCCTAACAGGGACATAATATTTTAGTGCATCATTAGTGGGTTCCATCCCCATCGGGGTTTTGCCCTTAACAGGGTTTTCCTCAACAACAAATCTTTGTGTTATGGTGTTCTGATTTGTGATAATCATGTGGTTATAATATTGTTTCATGGCACACAACTGATTCACCCCCCCCCCCCTCTCAGTTGTATTGGTGCATTGTTATTGCTAACAGCAACTTCGATAGTAAATATTGCAATCATACGAGGAAAGCACCCATAGGGCAGAAGAATAGCACGATATTGGCCAATGATGTACCCTCGGCAATTAATGCCCCTACGACCAAATAAGGACCAACGTATCACATATACTCAAGAGAAGGGAGGAGCAGTATGGAGATCTCTCCGTTCAAGGGAGCAAAGTGAGAGGAGATGGAAGTTACAAGAAATCGTTGAATGATCGGAGAGTCCAATGAGATTAGAAAGTCCAATGAGATCAGAGAGTCCAATGAGAAGCAAGAGCCATAGTGTGAGCCAAAGTCGTAGTCAAGAGAGGGTAGGACCGTATAGTGAGTTGGAAGAGCCTACCAGAAACCTAACACTCCCGAACAATGAAGCGAAGATCTCACTGACTAGACAAGTAACCAAGAAGCACACTTTGCTTCCAGTGAAGATTTTGAATCTTTACACAATAGCAATCCCATCACCTCGTCTGTGCAATTGAATGAAGGGGAAAGATAAAACCTCTCGACCAAGGTTGTCAAAATCTTTGAAACTAATTTACACTGTATTGAGAATCTATCCCTTGCAGAAAAAAAGAAAATAGGGGACCTGAGCCAAAGACTCCGAGGAGGAGAGAGTACAAAAATGAGGGAGGTGAACAAGGTGTAGAAGACGTAGGTGGGATGTGTATCGAACTCGCGCATGGCCAATAGTGTCGATGAGGAACCGGTTGGTGACTGAGAGAGACACTCCAATCTAGTCATATACATGCGATGCCTACAGAGCAAGAACAATGGTGAACACCCTGAAGAGGCAAAAACTACCCAAATTCACAAGGGGCGGACCAAAAGATCCTGTATGCCATTGCAAAACATGCATTACCATGTGGGAAGCAAGTGAACAAGATGACGAGAATTACTCATTGAAGGCATTTCTTGCCACACTACGAAGAATTGCCATCGACTGGTACACAGACCTAGACAATGCACGTAAGTGAGCCAACCTCAAAAAGGTATTTCAGGAAGAATTTAAATTGCCAAGAGACGACAATGAAATTGTGAAAGAAATTTATAGCACAAAGCGAGAGAAGAGTGAGAATGTACGGGCTTACAATCGTAGGCTCAAGCAATTACTGAGAAAGTTGAAGAATTAGCCAACTGATGGATTGAAGAAGAGATAGATCATTGAGGGGTTGATCCCCTTGTTGTGCAAAAAGTTGAAAGTAGTGTCTCCGTCCTCATATGTTGATGCCTACAATTAGGCAATGGACATTCAAAGCAAAAGTAAGACATCGAGGAGAAAGAAAAAGGTCAGTGTTGATAATAGTATGAAGGATAGCAATGATGGAGAATCCAAGACCGTAAAGCCCTATGGAGAGACATGTTGCAAATGATGGAGCTTAAGGCAAAAAAGGAAAATGCCAAGGAGGTTAAAGAGTTGTGGTGCACCAACTGTAATGCCAAACACCACACGAAGGCCAACTACCCAAAGAAATCATTCTGCAACAATTGTCAGGTACTAGAACATACCATCAAGGAATACCCGTACAACTTGAAGTTGAGGAGCACACAAGTGCTCCTCACCCAAGGGGTGCATACTACCTTGCCAACCACGCCACCAAAACCACCTACAAACTTTAACACCTCAATGGGCAGGTATTGTAACAACTAGTAAGGAAACAATAGCAATAGTAACAACAATACACCCAAAAGAAAGATCCAGTACGACGTGAAGGGTAGACACATGATTCAATGCCAAAGGTGTAACAAGTGGGGTCACCTTGCGTAGGACTATCAACGTGGGTAGAACAAAGAAAGTTTGTTATGCATGTGGTGTGGTCCAGGGAACCATGAGGACAGTGACTACCCAAAACAGAAGGGAGTAAATATGTTGGACGTAAAAGACATGGATAAGGAAGTACTAGCGATCACCAAACTCCAAACTAAGAAGGCAGTATATCTTGACCCTTGTACACATAACGAAAGACTTCGAGAAGTGAAGGTTGACGTTGAATGGGCAATGGCAAAGGAGAGAAGAGCCTTGAATGATGTCGCCAGTACTCCACTATGGTCCGAGTCTGAGAAAACTATAATGAGACAGGTGTTGCAAGCCACTATACTTGTACAAATATCCGACATTCTGCAAACCATCCCACAACAGAAGATGCCCATTTCTAAAATAATCGGCAATGACACAATCGACCAAGAGTAGGGCAAGCCGAAAGAGAAACCAATAGACAATCCAGCCACTGGGTCTAGTGACCCCGTATTGCTGATGGTGGGCATTGGGAGGAAGTCGGCTATCGTCAAGGAGATAGTGGGATGAAAGTTGACAAACACCATCGTCAACAGAGGCTCAAGCATGAATATACTACAAAAGGAAAAAAGCACATGGACTTAGTATGCCAACACTTTTCCACCAACCTTCCATCTATTAGGTGCCATCCAGCACGACATCAAGCCACTTGGGACGCTCATGGCACAGAAGGTCACCATTGGCACTCAAAATTTCTTTCTAGACATTGTCGTCATCCCACTAGAAAAGAAGGTGTACGACACACTCCATCGAGATAGATGAGAGGAAGAACGTCATCGACCTACGAAGCCAAGAGATGCATTAGACTCAAAGTCCAAGACCGAAGAGTTCAAGATGGAGAAAGGATAATGGAATTCAATGATGAAAGGGTGTTGGAACTTGGAAGCTACCTAGAGGATGAGACAAGCTCTCTCAATGGGTTGTTCCAATGGCAGATGGAAGATTATGAAATCTTCCACCCCAAGTGCTAAATGTTCTAGATCGGGGAGATTGAACAAACTGGTATAGAAAGTGCCACCTTCCCTTCGAAGTATGGGGAATACAAAGAGGGAGTGGCAAGAGTGGACGATACCATCAACCCATCGGTTCAAGAGGGATAAGGCGATCAAGTACGAGGAACTGAGCATAAAGGAGAACTTGGGGGAAGAAGACAACCCTAAGGTGATCTTGGTGGGGGGTGACTAAAATACCGTACTCAATGTAGCAGCATTTAAAATATTTATGTTGTACAAAGATACCTTCTCCTGAACAAACAAAGACCTATAAGCAATACCCCCGAAACTATGCGTACACGCAATCCCTCTCATATCGAGCACACAACCCATACAAAAGAGGTTGTGTCGAATGAGCAAAAACTACGTTGCAAGGTGCACAAGGAGAAAGAAAAAATGCTAGACACGCATCATATTCAAAGTACTCATTCATGGACAGGTTTCCCAAATGAAACTAGATCAGCAATGTTGAGGACAAACTGAAGACTAGGTTGATAGTGGAGGATTTAGTGTACGCATACAATAGAATGTCATTCAGTCTATGAATGCCCAAGCCACCTTCCAAAGGATAATATTGCACATCTTTGACAAGATGTCGACATGCAAAGAACAGACCCACCTCACGACACTAAAGGAATGTATGGAAAGGTGTTGGAGGGCACAATTGGCCCTCAATCCAAATAAATGTTCATTTATGGTACCACAAGGCAAATTACTTAGTCATATAGTGTGTAAGGAGGGATTAAAGACAAACCCGAACAAGGTAGGGGTCATTATTAAGATGGAGAGTCTAGAGGACTGGACAGAAATGAAATCTTTCCTTGGACACATGGGCTATTATTGGAGGTTCATTAAGAGCTATGCACAAATTTTATACCCATTGGACTGACTAACAAGGGTAAACTATTTGTGTGGGTGGCAGAGCAAGAGAAGGCATTCAAGGAACTCAAGTCCAAATTGCTGAGTGTGCCTATCATGGCCGACCAAGACTAGGCCAACGAGTTTCATGTACATGTGGGTGCTTCCAACTATGTCATCGGTGCCACACTAACACAAGCAAGCCCCAAAGGGTCAGACCACCCCATCTTTTTTACCAATTGCCTACTCTTTAAGACCCAATGAAACTATAGCAAAATGGAAATGGAGGCACTTGGCATTGTTTACTTTGTGCGAAAGTTTCAGCACTACCTGCTGGCGACATTGTTCACTTTCTACGTAGACCATCAAACATTGATGTACTTAGTAAACAAGTTGATCATCCAAAGAAGGGTGAGTAGGTGGTTACTCCTTCACCTTCAATATCATGGTACGGCCCAGGAAGAGCCATGTCATAGTGGACCAACTCTAAAGGATCAAGTCTAGAGAGCCTCCAAAAAGGGTGAGGTGAATGGGGATTTACCCAATGCCCACCTATTCCAGATCACCTTGTTGCCACCTTGGTATGAAGGCATTGGCAAATACTTGTCTACCTTCACATTTTCAATGGACATGCCGCCAAGCGAACGAAGAATGTTGACCCTGAAGAGTAATACCTTTCAACTCATTAACAAGTTATTATACAAGATGGGGCCAAGTTAGGACCTATGAAGGTGTGTGATGTAGGAGGATATTTCGGGAGTGTGAAAGGAGTCGCAGGAAGGGTTAGTCTAAAGCCACATGGTACCAGACGCTACCACACAAAAAGTGATACTGGCAGAACTGTGATGGTCAACACTACATACATACGCCTGAGAGTGAGTACTCGGATGTGACACATGCCAGAGGGTCAATAAGTCACTAAAAAGGGACATCATACCACTATTCCCTTCAAAGTCACAGGAGTTGTTCAAGAGATGGCAACAGGGTATCTTACAAAGTGGGCGAAGGCAAGGGTACTATCAGATAACACTATGCTAAGCATAGCAAGATTCCACTATGAACAAATTGTAACACAGTTCAGCATCCCCATTCAAATCACAAGCGACAAGGGGGTACATTGTGAATCGTGTCATTCAGACAATGATAGTGAAGTTCAAGATATTCCACAATCTATCAAGCCTGTACTACCCTCGAGTCAATCGATAGGGGGAGTCCATGAATAAGGTCTTGTTGTAAACATATACAAGTTGTGCAGAGCATGGCAGGAGGACTAGGAAGAGAGACTCTCAGTCGTACTATGGGCATGCATTACCATGTACAAGGCCACAATAGGACACGCCTCATTCAAGTTGATGCATTGGCAAGAAGCAGTGGTGCTAGCAAAGTAGACTGTACCAAGCTTAAGGATTGCAATGTTTTCCCTCTCGGGTCAACAAGAATAGTTGCATAAACACACATTAACTGATACACATGAACACAGGAAAGTATTGCGATTCGGTAAACATAAAGTACTCAGAAAACCAAATCATGTCATTCACACTCAAAGCAATGTGTACATATAACCTCCGAAGAGACACCACCGAAACGTCACGTCGTAACGGTTCACACTCTCAGTACTAACTGCCGAGATTAACATAAGTTTATTACACAACACCCATACATACAAAATATACCGACAACACAATGGAAAATCGCCTAGGTCATGCAGAAAGCTTCAATGAATGACTTTTAAATCTCACAAAGCTAGATGAACAACAAATGACATCATAATGGCTGACGGAGGCGGCCCAACGGCAACGGAAGTTCTAGCATAACAAACATTTCTAATAGATGAACTTTTGACAGGAATGGTGCTAAAATATAATGGTCATAACAAACTCCAACCTACGAAGTTCAAAGTTCATTGCTTGGGGCCATATAAAGTCAAGGAAGTTGGCTTGAATGGTGCAATTATGCTATCAACTCTTGATGACAATCCCATCAAATATCCTGTAAGTGGGTCAAAGTTGAAAATTTACAAAGCGAGAGGTCGACAGTGTTAACAAACATGTTGGGGTAAGAGACCCATGGAAACTGTACGATTGGACGAAGTGAAGAGCTAAAAGAAGACCTCGGAATAACTGAAGAACCATACAGACCAGACCTAGACTAGGCTAAACCAATGGTGACACCGGAGGAGAAGCTAGCAAAGAAGAATGTGGATGGTGTCACACTCCCAAGGATCCACAAACACCTTACCAATGCGATGTTTGACACACCTGCACTATGGGTGCAGAAGAACAGCTAATGGAAATTAAAGGTGCCATAAGAGGGGAGGCGCAAGGGATATGTAGCATTTCACATTAATGACGAGGCAAAGGGGAAATGTAAGGAAGAGAAAGCTGAGAAAGGGGAAGTTTAAGAAGAGGAACTGGAAGAGGAGATAGACTTGCAAGAGTTTGGAGCCACCCTCGACTCCTATCTAAAAATGGTTGTGAAAACTAATGATTTATTTATTGTAGAGGGAGACGATTACGACAAGCATATCATCCAAAACTATGTGGACGAGCAGAGAGAGCCCCCAGTTCTGCCTACTTCAAATTCATTGTGGAAGGTGAAATGTCCCTTGGTTCAATCAATTAGGATTTCGGCCTAAATTCTTACAATTCAAATCCCAAGAGGTTTTGTTCAATTAAAGCTTGCTCAAAGGGATTTAATTAGTAGCAATGTTCACATGGTAATTATAATTTCCTTATTATTGATACATTGGTATCGAATGATATTTGGTCTATAACCCTTATTCTCAAATCCAGTTACCTCTATGTATAAGATTTGTATCTGATGATAAATATATTTTCTTGAATTTGTTGTATCTGTCAAGTAAATATCTGGACTGCTATATTAGAATCTTTTTAATATGAATGCAATAATCTGATTTGCAATATGTATTGCTTGTCTGAATTCTTGCTCTGTTATATATCTCTTGTGATCATTATGTTTACCACCTAGTTTATCGTCCTCAATATATCCGTTGATCTTCTAATCGCAAGGTTGTTATGTCTGTATGGCTTCCTTAGTTCATACGCATATGGCGATACTCTATCATCACCTGGCGGTCCTAGTACTTTGCCCTTCTTCTATACTTTCTATTGAATCAAATCTACAATATTACTTGGTACTAGCTTCTTAAGGGAATCCTATCAAGTCGATCATAGTATTGATAATTCTTCCACTGCTATTCCAGCTTTACGTTGGGTCACTCTCTATTAGGATATTAAATCATGTCTTAATGCCTTCCGCAATATATTTTCTCCCTTTCGAACGGGATCCCTCTTCGTTGCTGACTGTCCTTTCTCCTCCCCCAATGGGATGCGTATCTTTCCCTTATATATCCCCTTATCATCAAATGGTTGCATCTTTTAATATCAAGAGTCCAGCTCATTCTCTTACAAGAGATCGCACCCTTTCCTTCATAATAATAATCGTTGATTATCATTAAACTGATTTGCTGGTAATTAGAGTAGGATTGTGCCACATAAAATATCAGTTATTTCCTTGGTTACTCTTATGTCCGACGCTTAATCTTCCTATCAATGCTTGATGACTAACGTGTATCATTGTATCAGTTGTCCTTAGATTGAAATCTGCGGATAACCACCTTAATTAATAATATATGCATCATTCCAATTCATGAGAATCGGTATTGGCGCAAATGTCAACCTGATTCTCTTAAGAGTGGTGCCACTATTTGTCTTCATTCATATCCCATTGGCAATGGCTAATAATTAATGTCAAACATCAAACAATCTTCAATGTTTGATATAAAACATTTACGACAAGTGTCTCCTCTCTCATACATGAATAGGGTAGTGTATCCGCGTTCATTGATATCTTTAGTACTAACCACGATGATGTAAAACGGTAAACTACTGGTTGATATGAGGTTCATTAGCCTCATATATTGAATTAAACTATCCACCGCATGTATAGTTCTAGATGTAATTTATTTCTGGTTGCATTACATTGTATTGTATTTATAAAAATAAAGATATAATTATATGATATCTTTAATTATGGAGCAGGTAAATATTTATTTTAAATGTGATTAATATATTATTATCATTATTTTTATTTATCATTTGTATTTATTATTTTAATAATATATTAATATATTAAGAATAGATTATATAGGTTATGAATCATATTATATTATAATTTTCCATTATTTATTTAATTAGTTTTATATTTTAATTTTAATATTATTATCAATCTTTACTAAATCTATTTGTATTAAGTTTGAGATTGATAATTAAACTATATATATTAAAATATATATTAATTTTTATTATATAATTTTATTAAAGTGATTATTATTATAATTATAAATTATAATTATATTTTCTTATTTTATTTATTTATTCCTTTAATCTTATATTTAAACTCTATTATCATTAAAATCCATCTCGGTGAAGGGGACATTACAGAAGGTCATCTTGAACCCTGTCGAACCTCCACAATCAATGGAGACGACAATCTGCTATCACAAGTATGGTGGTCGATACGTAAACGAAACCTACAAGGGTATTGGACCAACACCACTAGTTGATAAGATATTTGATCTAAAATATATTGCAACATGTTGCAAGGAGTGTTATAAGATGCCCCCAGGAACCTACTGCAGGGTACCCTACCAACATGCGTTTGAATAAACTTGTGAATAAGTCATTATCTTTGCTTACAGTTCCATTACTATCAAGACAGTACAATCTTCTTCCTACCCTTGACATTATTGACAATGATACCGTCAACTTTCATTCATCCCTTAATGATAATGAATGTCTTCTTCATTAGATTAGCTGATGTTATAAAGGAGACATGACACTCTTAATAAGCTCAAGGAAAAATGTTGGAATAATGGAAAAACTAATCATATCAAACCTTTGCAGATATTTTCTATGAATTTTTTTTAGGCCATGTGGATATGTTTTGATCTCTATGACATTAAAGAAAAACAAATATTACCCTCATCTTTTTTATTTCAATATTTTATTTCATATGTGAGACATAAAAATTATTCTTTAGTAAAATATTTAAAACTTATTTATAAATTGTATGAACATGATAATTAAACCAAATATTCAGTATAGGAAGATCACAGGGCTACTAAAACAAAGGTGTAATTATCTAATTTCACATAATCTTTATAGGTTACAACAATGATATTTTCAAAAAGAGTAGAGAGAGGTGCCCAAGTCTTTTTATGATCATCCTATGTACTTCCTTATAATGGGAGCACCAACACACGCTAATTATCTTTCTTGAAGTCATTTGCCTAGGAGCTAGAAATTTTGCAATGCAATACACCATCAATCACTTGATCCCACTTGAATATCTGAGCCATGATTGCATGTGTGATAATAATTTGAGAATCTATTACTATCATTTTAGATGGATGAGGGTAGAGCTCAACCCTTCGTGAATCATAAATTCTCAATCCATGAGGTAATCTGTCAAGAACTCAATTATCCTTTGTGAAAAACTTGTTTTAATCTAGTCAAGCACATATACATATCATCTTACAAGACAGCTCCACAATTATCCTTTTAGAATCTATAGAGGGTACCTAGCAAAATATATATTGTTAATTACTCCTATAGAAAGCAAATTCATAATCTTTTTCCTGATTTCTAAGTCCATTGTTCCAATGTAAGAAGCCATACAATAATGTCTATACATTAACCTGTTCACTTCATTGATAGTGAAGGTAGCTTATTCCAATCCCAAGGCTACCAATATGAAATAATTGTGTATCCTTGAATAGTAAGTCCTCAATTATTGAATATGAATCTTGACCATTTGCAGCCATCAGTTAGCACACCAAATAGAGAGTAATGTATCTAAAACATTGTACAAAAGAATCAATGCATCCAAAGCCGACAAACAATTAATACATAATTGGATAACAAATATTACTGAAAATAATAATAGGTGTGGTACACTAACTACATTCCCTAGGAAAGAAACCCAAAAGAGAAAGTTTTCTTCTAGAGAACAAGGAAACATAAAGTAACATTAGGGAAGCCTTCTCAAACTAAAAATGACAATATTGTAAATGAGGACATATAAACAAACTTGGAAGTGTAATTTAAAAACTTGGAGTTGAACAATATTTGGCAAATCAAATTAGTGCAGTGGAGGTTTGGAAGCAACACTCCTGGTAGACATGCCCCAAGCATGTTCACTGTCATGATACAAGGTGGATCCAAGGGGCAAAGCCCCCACCGCTAAGCCCAAACTAATGCATTCAAAACCACAGATCTTCACAACACACATCATAATCATGGATTTTTAGGAGGCAAAAATAATGGTGGTAAAACTAACAAACACAAATTTTGAGTGTTTAACAAACTTATGCAAGACAATAAAGTATAATGTTTATTGAAGAAACCACTTCATCGAACTAATGTAGAATCACACTCCTTCCTTTCTCATAAAATGTTAAAAGGTGAATTTAGTATCTGTGCAGTTGCTAAATCAACTCACCATACAATATGAACATGTAACTGTACTGGCATACTATGTAGATAGAGGACTCAGCTAACCATACAAGACAAGAGAGGAATGTGAAGGGCCATACCATGCAAGAGAAGAAATTGAAAGGTTGTACACTATAGGAGCAGAAAGTGAAGGCTTGTACGGTGTAGGGCTTTCGAAGTTGTATAGTTGAAAAATCGAAAACTTCTCTTTGTCATACAACATAACCAATTAATTGCACATGTTTTACAACACAAAAAAATGAGTGATCATGCCGTACTCTAAAAGACGTTCCATACAATGTAGATGAACTAACAAAATTATCATTCAATATAAAAAGAATAGAATGGTCACTGTACGATGTTGACGAAAAATTGGAAGGAGTGGTATGATCTAGATGGAGGAATGGAATAGCCATACAAAGACTAGTCATTCCACACAATTTATCAGTCGTACAATATGAATCTCTTAAATGGTGCTATACAATTGAGACTGATGAGTAGGGTCATACCATGTACAACTGTAGCATACAATTCTTTGCTTATTGCACAAATAAGTTCATTCTGACCATATGATATAGTCAGACCTTTTAATGTAGCTCCACTTTCTAATGTAGTCAAGCCTTTTTTTGTAATTGGGCCTTGCAATCAAGACTTTCTAACTTAGTCAAGCTTTTTAAGCCAATTGAATGTTCTATGTAGTCAGGCCTTTTATCAACTTCTCCTTGAATTACTAAATTAATGTTTCAATATAACATTTCTTCTTTTTTCGTTCTTATCTTTCCCTTTTTGTCTTTTCCTATAAAAAGGCCATCAAATTGATTTAACTTGACAAAAAGTATTTGCAAGCTCCAATTTAAATAGTTTACTCATAGTACTCTGGGGCATGGCACTACTTGAACTATCATCATTTGCAAATTGTTCAATCCATCCAGCACAAAACATCCATTTTTTCCAAGTCATTCTTCCTTAGCCACATATCATCATATAATCCACGTCCGCCTTCATTGATCTCAATAACAATACTTCATTAGTCACAGTAGCAATAATTCAAAACTTAATTAACCACAAATGCAAGACGGAGCAGGTAGGAACACAAAAGACCACTCCTCGATGAAGTGCACATGCACCTTGCCAACCAGAATTAGAAATCATCCACAGTACATCAATTATCTCTGAGGAATATGAATGAGAAGAAAAGTTCAGACTCACTGTATAGGAAGTCCCATAATAGATGCACTCTAATGATTTTTCAAGAACAATTATCCTCAAGACCCATGCTTAGTACTACTTACAAATTATAGATTCAATCAAGCCTCTCATTCAGAAAATTTCAGTTTATAACAGATTAGCTTTCCCCTAAATGCTCTAATTCTCAATTGTTAGGAGCATATTCATACTCAGAGCTTCAATCTATATCAAAAGGGAAAATTTTCAAACTTAAAAATATACACAGTAGGTAAAGATTAAAAAATTCAGAGTTCAAAAATTCAAATTCCTTCAAAGATGTTGTTCCTATACAGGACTTTTATATAGATATACGTAATTTATAAAGCATTGAAGATATGTTGTCTGATACATTGCAGAAATGGCTATAAAATAGACAAAAATAAATAAATACCTAACTCTTTTGTCATACGATAGTACAAACTAACAAGAAACCTAGAAAGGGAAAATTTCAAGAGTAAAACTTACGAATACTTCCGCTTGTTTGTCCCTTTTACTTCAGAAAAATAGCCAGAAGCTCCGTATATCTCTTGCATCTGAGGATTCATAGTTACTATATTGCCCTTAACTAATACTTCATGTAGGAAAAAAGAAATACCCTAGTCTATATGCATCTGTTAGAAACCAAACCTCAGGCAAACAAATAAATTCTGAATATAATTTGACAATGGATACACTGGATCATTGTATTCATCATCAGATACTAACTAAAAACCATGTTTATTTTCATGACTTAATTCGCCAGTGAGATAATATAATACCAATAACAATAATAAATGAAGACTTTTCTTACAATGGCACAGAAATATAACACAAACCATAATATAGAAAATCAACCTAAACTATAAGTCTATAATTCTTAAGTCATTGACAAGATAGTAATATATCACTTCCTACACCATGTAAACAGAGAAGCATTTTCCAAATTATCCATCAACATGTTCTGGAGGAAATGTTTTATGCATCAAGCAATACTCACTTTTTACAACAGAAAATATTGGGGTGAAAAAAATCTTTACGAAAACCCAGAAGCAAACAAACCTGGCATTCCAAGAATCAAAATAATAATTGGAAGCCTGGGACTCCGTAAAAACTGAAGGAAAAACTTGACAAAATCTCTGGACAGTAAATATACATTAATTTGCTAAGTAATAAATAATCTTAAAAAAATGCATAAAACTGAATTTACAAAGGCATAAGTTGTTTTTCCTCCACTTATTTACCATAAAATAAATTCAATTTAAATTACAGTCTCGTATCATTATAAATTACATATCCATATTAATATTTTACAAATTTCATCTCTGGAAAATATCTACCAAAACCAATTTTTTATTTTATAATTTTCAAAGTCAAAGCAAGTTTATGGGCATGGCATGCTCAAATACTCCCCAAAAAGAGCTAGAATGTTAGAAAAATACGATCTGACAGATGAGATTTTTGGGCAGAAATTATTTATGCAGTGCTGGCTAAGTTTTTCTTCTAAATATGCAAGTTTTCAGTGAACCAGAGATCGAGAAACAAAAAGAGATAGAACAAAGAACCTAGATGGTAAATAGCACATCTGATTTCAAAAAAAGATAAAAGAACCAGAACAGTGATAAAATAATAAATAAGGACAAATATCCATATAAGTTCTTTCTGAAAAAAATACTAACTAATAAAATGATTTGCAACGTATGGAATATTGATTGCAAACATATGTTGGCTGACAACAATAAAAAAGAAGAGTTAGAAGCAATATCAAGCAGTTTGTTTAAATAATACAATTTATATTAACTATACTGGCCAATTCATCAAGAGATATAGTCAGATATGATTAAGTACGTTTTGTTAAGGAAAGGATGAAGATGGTGATTTAATAGTCTCCAAACATAGACTGGTCTATAAAAACAGTGGTCTATAAGTACATATTCATTCAATGATGCTGATCAACTAAACTATTAAAAACTGTGACTTGTTTAGTTAAGAGTTTGCAAATAGTATGACTAACTTTAATGAACACTTGATAAATATGGGCTAGAAAAAGTATAACAGTGTATCAATGCCAGAGCCCCAAATTGTCATATACAACATGCAAAATTGAATAGATAATGATGAAATCTGAATTACTGTAGCCAATATGAAACTATACAGCCTGATATGTGGCTAGAAATGACTGCAGCGGGGCTAAGAAATGATGTTAGCAGCTGGAAATGGTTGTATAAAATGTTGTGCCATCTTTTTGAGGATTCCCTGATGTACATCTGCCCTATAATGATGCTGAGACTGATGATGGAAAACACTAATCTTAGCCCTAGACAATCAAAAAGAGTGTCCACCAGCTGATAAGCCCTCCTCACCAGCAATTTGCCCATAAAAGATTAATAAAATTATGCCAAATGCTATTTGCCCTTGTAAAAAGTGATTTGCCCTCTTGGAATGGTATGGTAACCTCAAATCATGCAAATATGACACCAAATAGCAGAAAACCCTGAAAATCTCCAAATAAATAATTCTGATAAATTTCCTACATGTAGTCCTCAAGGAGAATGATTGAATCAGCTCCAACAATAGGATAAAATGATTTTCATGCAAATCATCAAAACCTAAAAATATGCACAAAACCTCCAAATCAGCACATCATGCAACTCTCGAGTGGAATTATCAATCATGGAGAATGAGGATTTTTGTCCCTCCCTTCAAGAATAAAATTACAAGAAGGTTTTCGTCCTCAAACAAATCTGAAAACAGCCAAGGGTTTAGACCCTGGATTGTTAATGTTTTCAGATTATAGCAAGAAATATACAATCTATAGAGGTCTTTCAAATACTAAGACACAGGATATAATAAATATTCTTAAGTAAAGAAAGATAATACCCGGATTTGAAGGTCTGAATTTATCCTTTTGTTGGTTTCAAATCTATACTTTGTATTCTTCGAATTAGTCCTTCAATGTTGCCCTCAATGACTGTTATTAATCAGCTCTTGAAGGTCTTCAATTCGCTCTTCTAGGGCTGCTCCAATTCTGCCCTAATTCCACCTTTAGGGCTGCTTAATTTGTCCTTGAATTCTGCCCTAGTTTTCTGTTCTTAGGAGCCTCCAATCTGTTCTTTAATTCACTATCAAGGTCTGCTCCAAATTGGTATAGTTCGCACTTCAATATCTGCTCTAGTTCGCTCTATGGATCTGCTCTTTTTCTTCCAATTTGAACCTTGAATTTCGCTTCTAAGTGGTCTGAAATAAATCGCTCAAGTACTTATCACATTATGTTTTTGGTGTGTTCTTTGAGCAGATCTACTCTATTTATACATAATGATGACTCTCCAAGAGTCATAACTCTTTCCCTCAAGGACTGGCCATCTTGATCCTCTTACTATTTATTTAAACAAAGTCGCCCCACTTGCTATCATGCAAGTCGTCCTTGCATTTGCAAGTTGCTCCAAGGTGAGATAATAATAATAAATATTATTTCCATAATATATTATTATCAACTTATTTATGCAAATCGAACAAACAATAAATAATAAATATTACTTATATTTATTATTATTATTTATATTGTTTTACAATAATAAATATATATATCCTATATATATATTTATTATTATTATTATTATTTCCTTTAATTAGTTCAAGATGGTTGATCTATTGCCGTAAAGGCCATAATATCAACATGGATGAGCGGAATGAATGCAACGCTCAATCAAAAAAGCGAGTGAGTTGCCAAAGTGAATGCTAGATACCAAAAAAAACTAGACACCTCATTTTAAATCTTTCCAGATTTGACCAATGAATGATAATTTCCCTCACAAAGTAATTAAAATTAGTTTTTAATAATTAAGCATTCAAGAAACACTTTTAATAAATAAAATAATATTATACCAAGTTGTCCCCTTAATATAAATTACCTAGCCCAACTCAAAATAATATTAAAAATTATTTTCCTTCCTATTCCTTTTAACCTTGAAGAATTGGGGATAGGCTAGAGGTCTTCTCCTTGGCACTATATCCAACATAGGGACATGGCACACTATCATTACACCAACAAAACAACTATTTGCCAATGTACATGCTTTCCACACTCCCAACCAGAGGAGTTAAAAGATTAGAAAGGATGAGGGGAGATTCTAAATACCCTGATTAATCATGATTTACAAGCATCTATGTTAATAATGATGACAGTGAGAGGGGAAGCAACAAAACAAAAGATAGAAGGGCTTACATGCAGGAGTAGCAATTTTTTCAAATAAAAAGATCAAAAGATTGCTTTGTTCAAAAACATCAAGAAATGCCTTCTAAAGACACTGACCCTCAGAGAAAAGCTTTTTTCAAAAGTTTGTTATGCCAAAATTACAATGTAAGACCTTATAGTTTCATAAAATCAAAACCCAAACCCCAGATAGCAAACACTAGGCAATCATTGAATAACACTAACAAGTTTACGTGCTCAGAAATTTCACATATGAAACCCTCTATACCATGCCAGATAGAAATGAAGAAAGTACACAATAAAGAAGCCATAACCCTTTTCTACACTTACTTTCTCCGTATATCAATTTCTTGAGAAAATGATTCACCAAGAGGGTACTCAAATCCAAATTTCTTACCCTAATCTTTTGAAAAATATAAAATAAAACTGCAAAATTAGAACACCTAGAATTCCAAGCTTTCCTTTTGACATTCAAACAAGATTCACAATTCTACCCTCAATGTTTATACACAGCCCATTTCTCTCAGGGAAAGGATGTGAAGATGTTTCTGTAACGGAAACAGAAATTAAGCCAAAAGGAAGTTACCAAAAATTAAATAAATGACTTACAGAATAGAAAGTTATTAAAAACTGACTGAATAAAACAAAGTTACTTACATGACCATTATACTAAATATAACAATATTACTTTATAATCACTACAGTAGTTTAATGTTGAGTTGTGGTTTCAACAATGAAGCAATACTTTCATCGCTGCACAAAGCCATTTATAACACCAATAAACACCTCAAATTCCTTTCCCTTGATTTTTTGGTGACTTCTAATATTTATAACAAAATTGTACAAGCAGAATAAATCATTGTAAATGCCCAAGAGGAAACATAGAAGGGATTCAAGTGTTTACTATTCTGTCTAATAAAACTAATTGTTGAAATAACAGAGAAATAACAACACATGTCAAACAAATAAGTAATATATATCTTTAATCAACCAAATGGCTCTTATAACTACCTAAAGCTGACAAACAATACGTACAGAGTCAAATAAACCATATTATCGAAATTTAATAATAGGCATTGAGCACTAACCACATTCCCCCCAAAAGAAAAGGTTGTCTCCCAAACAACATGAAACAAGTAAACATCGAAGCATTTGGTAATACTTTCTACATTGGTGACAACATTGGGGATAAAGAAGACCCTATAGAAAAACTCGGAAGCATAGTTCACAAGAGCAAAAGGTGGTTGTATTGCCTGTGAGCAAGGTGAAGACAATAGAAAATAAAAATTGATGGCCTGTTGGAAGAAGTCATATGGTAATATATAAAAAAATTAGTTGACTGTACCTCAGAATTTAGAACTTTTTGCCTTGCAACATATTTAATATGCAGTCATACAATTAAATGAAAATGATTGTGGTACAATTATTTTTTAAAATTAATTTTCTTCCCCAACTTCAATGATTTCCTTTTTATGTTTGACCCATTGTATAATGCATTTCCTTACATTATTTATATGTTCTAACTACTATACAGTTGCCTTTAGGTCAATTATTTTATTATTATTATTATTCAGAGAGATAACTTCACTAAAGCTTGTTGCCTCTACTGTAACAAAAAGTGTCAATTTTTCCAAACCTTGTAGTGCTCCCTGCAAACATAAGTAGTACACCTTTTCAAAGTCTTTTTACATGCACTACTCATTCTCCATAAATTGCTTGCCACCACAATTCTTATTCCTTTTAATTGATTGTTGTAGCTTAAATAAAATTACAATTTGATGGAAACACCTTGCAGTCTTCAATTTACTACCAATGAAACAAGTTGTGAAGACAATCTTCTAAAAATTATTTGAACTCCAAAATCCCTTTGTCACTCAGTTCCATTGCACCTTCATCCTACATTCCAAATCTTAAAAATCCAAGGAAGATGCTTCCTCACTAGCTACATAGCTCTTCAAATTAATATATACTTTCAACCCTTGTTCTCAGTGGGGATAGTATTGCTTTTCCAATTGTGGTTAGCTCTTGGCTGCTACCAACCAACCCTGCCCCAACATGGCGTCATATGCTTTCTTCAATAATGAAATGACCACAAAATTCAGAGCCAATGTTTGGATTCCAATTATTACCTTTTGTCCCATTAAAACTTCTAGAACCTTAATACCATTTTGGTTTGCACCCACTAGTTGAAAAGTCATAAGACGGCTCCCAAACTTCTCCAAGTGACTTCTCGAAACACATTCACACTGTTGAAATTGATAGCATCGTTCATATAATTCACATATAAATATATTTGTATATATTAATATATATATTGGGAAAATTACATATATCTATTAATATACACATATATTCTTGAATTAAGTCTATCAATATACATATATATATATATATATATATATATAATTATAATTACATATATAATAATAGATATTAATATATATATATAATTATAACTACATATATATTAACAATTAAAATATTAAATACTAAACAGTGATCCAATTATATGTTAATATGACTATTAGGATACCCGATAGCTATCGGGTCTAATTACTAACAGATAACTATCGGTATTGTTAACATATGCAGCGCGGCAATCTTAGTATTGTTTCAGCACATTATACACAGCATTCATAACGCTAATGAAACAACAGTCTTAGCGGTAGTTGATGAGTCGTGACTCATTCATGAGTCACGCCTCATCAAATTAGACCATGCACATACGTATATATTTGAAATGTGTTGTTTACTATTAGACACCAAATATAGATAATATAAAATAGGAAGTGTCTGTGAATCTCAGCAAATAATATCAGAGATTCACTTCTAATTTCAAGAAGTTTATTATACTTTTACATGGTATCAGAGCACTGGTTCTGAAGGATCCAAGTGGCTAATAAACTCAAAGAAATTAAATTTCAGTCTACTTACATTACATTTTAAAATGGCAAACATTATCAGATTCGAGGACAGACTTGAGGGTGCTGACAACTTTCAATCAAGGAAGTTTAGAATCATAATGTTATTAAAAGAAAATAAAGTCGAATCCTTCACTAAAGTAGACAAATTAAAACCAGAAGCAGAACCTGACATAACAACTTGGAATGAAGGAAACGACAAAGCCATGAAGATAATCATTGATGGAGTTAGAGACCACATTGTTCCTATATTATCAAAATATGAAAGGGCATATGAAATGTTCAAAGCACTAAAGAAAACTTAATGAGATAAGTGATGCCAGCAAGAAATTCGCATTGAAGAGGGATATAAATCACATAAGTATGAACAAAGGTGAGAAAATAAATTCATACTTTATGAGAGTCTCAGCCCTAAGAGATCAACTTTCACTACTTGGCTATGAAATTGATGGTAAGGAATTATCATTGATTGCCTTAGATGGTCTACCCGAATCTTGGGAAACTTTTGTCTCTGGCATAAGTGCTAGATCCAAATTCCCAAAATTTGACCAACTAAGAACAGATTGCCTACAAGAGGAATCAAGATTAGACAAGAAAGGAATAAAGAAGAAAACCATTGATAAGGATCTTCATGCACTAAATGTGAATACTCACAAGAAGAAAGGAAGACACTTCGAGAAAAGGAAATTTAACCCTGCATATAATAACAAAAGAGATATGTCTAAAGTCCAGTGTTTTAGATGTGATAAATTTGGACATGTTGTAATAAATTGCCCATATAAGAACCATCAGGCTTCTTTCACCAAAACGAAGAATAAGACTAAGGAAGAACCCAAAAATGAGAAACTTGTACTCTATTTTGCACTTTCGAATCAAGTCTCAAATAAAAACACATGGGTTATTGATAGTGGTTCTTCCAGACATATCACAGGATTTAGAGAATTACTAGACTCTAAGATAGAAGAATCCGATGAGGAAGTGACTATCGGTGATGATTCTGCTTATCCCGTGAAAGGTATTGGGACTTGCACAATCAAGTTAAAGACTGGTATTTCAATTCAGCTTACCGGAGTATTGTTTGTACCAGGTATCAAGAGAAACCTTATATCCATATCTGCTCTTGAGGATAATGGATATAGGGTAACTTTCATGGATGGTAAAGTAAAAGCCTGGCCAAAGAAGTTCACTATTAAGCAAGCTCATACCATAGGGAGAAGACAAGGTTGTCTATATGAGTTAAAACAGTTTGAGTCGAACGAACAATGTTTTAGAATTAATTCATTCAAACTTATGTGGACCAATGTCTGTTCCTTCAATAGGAGGATGCAAATATTATGTAATCTTTATTGATGACTTCTCCAAAAAGACCTGGATTTACTTCCTTAAACACAAAGAGTCTGAGGAGATCTTGAAAATGTTTAAAGATTTCAAATCTATCACTGAAAACTTTTCTGGAAAGACAATCAAAATCCTAAGATCAGATAATGGCAAAGAATACACATCAGAAATCTTCAAGGAATTTTGTAAAGAGGCTAGGATTAAGAGGGAGTACACTGTGCCTTACAATCCACAACAGAGTTGCTGAAAGGAAGAATAGAACTATTATTGAAGCTACCAAGGCAATGCTCCTTGATCAAAATCTCGACACTTCTCTTGGGCAGAAGCTTCTAATATGGTTGTATATATTCAAAATAGATGTCCTCACTCTCACATTGATAGTAAAACTCCTGAAGAAGCCTTCATAGGGACAAACCCAGACATCAACAATTTTCGAATATTTGGGTGTCCTATATATATTCATATATCAAAAGAAAACAGAACAAAGTTAGAACCATCTGGAAAGAAAGGTATTTTTGTAGGATACAATGAAACCTCAAAAGCATACCATATATATATACTTGGTCAAAATCAAGTGGAACTAAGTCGGGATGTAATCTTTGAAGAAGACATAGCTTGCTCTAGAGCTAGAAATTCTATAGAACCAGAAATACATGTCTCCCCAAAAGAATATGTTACACCTAAGACTCGAAGAGAGGATTCTGAGGAAGAAGAAAATGAGGAAAAACTCTCAACATCAGAAAATCCTAAAGAGAGACCTCTTTGGGCCACTAAGATCATAGAAGAAGCAAAGACTTATGGTGCTCCTCTAGGGACATTCAGGAAAACTAAAAGACCATCGAGATTATCTAGTTATGTAGCCCTTATGAGTGAACTCTCAAAATCAGAACCCACAAATGTTCCTGATGCTATCCAGCAAGTATGGAAAGACGCAATGACAAAAGAATATCAATCTATTATAAAGAATGATGTATGGGACATTGTGCCAAGACCTAAAGAGAAATCAGTAGTCACCTCTAAATGGTTGTTCAAAATCAAACATGATGCAGATGGCAATATAGAGAAGTACAACGCAAGATTTGTAGCCAGAGGTTTTTCACAAAAGGGATTGATTATGAAGAAACTCTTGCCCCTGTTGCCCGATACACCTCAATTCGAACAGTTCTAGCACCTCAATTCGAACAGTTCTAGCCATTGCAGTTGCTAAGGGATGGAAAGTACATCAGATGGATGTAAAGACTGCTTTCTTAGATGGAACCATTGAAGAAGCATATCTAGAGCAACCTGAAGGGTTTGAGATCCATAATTCCAAAACACATGTGTGCAAACTAAAGAAAGCTCTATATGGACTTAAACAGGCCAGAGCCTGGTATGAGAGAATTGACAATTACCTCCTGCAGTTAGGATTTTCCAAAATGATGCTAATCCAAATATCTACTTCAAAATAAACAAAGGTGATATGTTGATATTAATCCTATATGTTGATGATTTATTGATTACAGGAGAGGATCATCTGATTCAACAATGCAAGAAAGACTTAGCCAAAGAATTTGATATGAAAGACTTAAGCCTTTTACACTATTTTCTTGGTTTGGAAGTTTGGCAAAAGTCAGATAGTATTATTCTAGATCAAGGCAAATACACCCTTGACATTTTGAAGAGATTTGGTATGTTAAATTGTAGACCGATGTCTTCACCCATGGAGCCAAATTTTCATAAGCTAAAAGAAACAGCATCAGAATTTCCACCTGCAGATATTTCTTTATACAGGCAAATAATAGGTTCTCTAATGTTCTTAGGGAATACCAGACCAGATATTTGTTTTTCAGTAAATACCTTAAGTCAGTTCAGGTGTGAACCCAAAGAGATTCATCTCACTACTGCAAAACATTTATTAAGATATCTTCAAGGTACTCTTAACTATGGACTCAAATATGATAAGACAGAATTAGACCTTCATGGATTCACTAATTCAGACTGGGCTGGAAGTGTGACTGATCGCAAAAGCACCTCAGGATGTTGTTTTAGCTTGGGATTGGCTATGGTATCATGGATTAGTAGAAAACAATCTTCAGTAGCTCAAAGTTCTACCGAGGCAAATATATTGCATCTTCAATGGCTGCTAGAGAAGCAGTATGGCTTAGAAAACTACTTACTGGATTATTTGGTAAACCGTTAAAGCCAACTACTATTCTTTGTGATAACCAGAGTTGTATCAAATTATCAGTAAACCCAGTATTTCATGATAGTTCCAAGCATGTTGAGATTCCTTATCACTATGTCCATGATATGGTTGAAAGAAAAGTGATTCAGTTGAAATATATTAGTACTGGAGATCAAACTGCAAATATTCTTACCAAAGCTCTTCCCCAGGTGAAAGTTGATCACTTCAGGAAAAATCTTGGTATGGTTGTAATATGATTTTTGATTTGTATTAATATATATAAAATGTTTTATGGGCTCATCCATCCTGTGTACATTTCTAAGAAGTGACGACTTATTAGATAATGAACACTTGTATTTGAGATTACAAGGTGACGATCTTGTAATGAGGATTCGTTATGGTAGACAGTCATATGTCTGTGCACATACCATGATAGGGTTATATGTAAATGGAATGTATTGTTCTTATTTACTATATCCTTGTATCACAATATGTGGTGATATGAAAACTAGGTATCACAGTTTAAGATGATCCCTCATATCAAGGTGATATGAAAATTTAGGTGTCACGATATAAGGTGATCCCTCATATCAAGGTGATATGGAAATTAGACATCACAAGTTAAAGAAATGTGTATGAAATCATCATTTAAATATTGATTTCACGTTTTTACAAATGTGATGATATATGGAAAATTATCTTCCCTAGCTAAGAGGGAGTGTTGAAATTGATAGCATCGTTCAGATAATTCAAATATAAATATATTTGTATATATTAATATATTTATTGGGAAAATTACATATATATATTAATATACACATATATTCTTGAATTAAGTCTATCAATATATATTTTATATTATATACATATATTAATATATATCTAATTATAATTACATATATAATAATAGATATTAATATATATATAATTATAACTACATATATATTAATATATATATATTAACAATTAAAATATTAAATACTAAACAGTGATCGGATCATATGTTAATATGACTATTAGGATACCCGATAGCTATCGGGTCTAATTACTAACCGATAACTATCGGTATTGTTAACATATGTAGCGCGGCAATCTTAGTATTGTTTCAGCGCATTATACACAGCATTCATAACGCTAATGAAACAACAGTCTTTAACATATGTAGCGTGGCAATCTTAGTATTGTTTCAGCGCATTATACACAGCATTCATAACGCTAATGAAACAACAGTCTTAGCGGTAGTTGATGAGTCGTGACTCATTCATGAGTCACGCCTCATCAAATCAAACCATGCACATAACTATATATTTGAAATGTGTTGTTTACTATTAGACACCGAATATAGATAATATAAAATAGGAAGTGTCTTTGAATCTCAGCAAATAATATCAGAGATTCACTTCTAATTCCAAGAAGTTTATTATACTTTTATACACACAAACCCACCATCAACAATTGTATTAGTGAGATTCCTTCCAAGGATTTTCATTTTCACCACTACTGGTTTCTTTTCCATGTTAACCAACATTTGATTGGACACTTGGTTAGCCGACAATTGAGATTCAGTTATTGGTTATTCATTTTCGTTAAATTCCAAATAGGTTCTAGCATGCATCGTCTCATTCTACCCTAATAAAATAGCATTTTGAAGTTCAAAATTACTTTGTAATGAATTCATTACTTTCAATAGTATGATAGTTTGAAGAATAGTTTGTAGGTTGGCCAAGTACTCGACAAAACTCGCCAAAACTTGAGAATGTCCTATGACCAAGGCAATTCAACTAAGCTTGCAAGCTAAATCTCAATTGAGTTTTCCCAAGTCTTGAGCAAAAACTTATCGACTCTCAAAATCGGAATTGTGAGTCCTGAGCTTGGACTCTCAATCTACAATCATATGCACCCAGAGAGATTTTTAACTCAAAAAGTATCATTTTGTTTCATTTTTATTTTTTATTTGCCCATTTCACCCAGCCAAACAATGACCTAGTAAAAAAACAATTTGATAACTTTTCTAGATCAAAAGTTGATCAAATAATCAAACAAGTAATCATTGTTTTTTGTAATGTCCCCATTTTTCAGACTTCGAGATTAGCTTGGTTTGGCGACCCTTGCAAGCTAATCAAGCGTTCAGAGGGGGTCAGATTGTGGAGCCAGTGTTGGGACTCCATTCTAGAGGTTTAGTTTATCATATCTACTCTTCGTTCAGGTCAATTTGGCCAACTTACTATTTTTAGTAAGTGGTATTTTGGGTATGGCCTAGATTAGCAGGGTGTCTGCACGAAGCGTTAGATGTTTCAGGATTGAGTCTCAGGGAATCTCCAGTTTGAGAGACTTGCTATTTATAGTAAGTCTATTTTTAGCAGTTGGCTATTTTTGGCAGTGGGTTATTTCCGACAGGGCAGTTGGTGTCTGAGGCTCTGGTGTCGAAAATGAGTTTGTTTCAATCAGCAAAATTCAGAGGCTTTTGGTTTTTAAAGTTATCGTTATTAAATTAAATTATTTTAATTTAATAACTTTAATGTTATAAAGTGAAGAGGTCATTTAAAAGCTTTTTTAATGAAAAAAGTGAAATTGTGCTTTTTCCAAAAAACCTATATATTCTACTCGAAAAAGTACTTTCATTCATTCATTGTTGATTTGATAAAATTTATAAAGTCTCTTGGCTGTGAGAAACCGGCTAGGGTTTTGAGGACTGATTCCTCTTCTGGCAATTTGAGCCATCACAGATTGGTGGTGAATTTTGCAGCTGCTGATTCTAAATTAAATCCAATGCTGATGTATACTAGGTTTATGAGAAGTTTGTTCTGCAAACAAATCAATTTATTCATTCTGGGGTTTGATTTGTCTTCCTGCTGGAGTTCTGAAATTGTTTGGAGAAGTTTTGTGTTTCTTCATTTGGTGATTGCATTTGAATTTGCCGAGGTTGTTTTTATTGGGAAATCTGTTGTTAATTAATTGCTAATGTTGCAATTAATAAATTGGTGTTCAGGTTTTTGGTGAAGTTATTTCTACAGGCGAATCATTTGTTCTTAAGGATTCTGAATTGTTTCATGGCTGAGGTTTAATAATTGATTGAGAGATTGGCAAAGATCTTCTTGTAGATGCTGAATTAATTATATTGAGATTGAATTCACAAAATCTGGAAACCCACATTAATTACATGGCTGTGTTTTTTAATTGGGAATTTGAGGAGCTTCATTGTTTGCTCACGTGACTGGAAAACAGGGTCAGGTTAATACTTCTGTTGAAACCATCAACACAGCAGGCCAACCTCACGATATTACATCTTGTCGTGAAAGTACAGGCTGGAGTTTAGGCGTTAGAGAATTGTGGTATGTTTTTATGAAAGACATTACAAAATTACAAGCATTTTCAGATTGCCAGGTGCTTTGAATTTTTTATATTAATTGAAATGCTTATATATTCTGTTTGTAATGAGAAATGAGAATCAATTAAATTATTAAAGAATGTCATTTTGTCTTGGATTATTTTGAATTTGTGGAAGTTGAATTTAATTGCAAATTAAAAGTTTTTAAGCAAAGGCTTTGCAAAAATTATAAATTCAAATTAGTAGTTGAGAAGAGCCAACCTAGGTTCTTCACAGTGGTATCAGAGCTTTGATCTTGCCAGCTTGGAAGGTATGAGGATTTAGCAATGGCATACAGGTTTGTGCCTGGCATGTATTATATCCGCAGGGGTAGAGCTTCACCCCTGCCAGAAGGAAATGAACAGGCCCCACAAGTTGATCGTGCAAGCAACAGGCACAGAGATAATATTGGCAACGATGTTGACAGGGAAGCCAGAGATGCTTTTAGAAATTTAGCAGAAGGTCAGCATCACGTTGCAAATGCATTGCAACAACTTTCAGACACTCTACAACGCATTGCATTACCAGGAGATCATGCTAGAGACATAGGTGCGAGGAGTGTTTCAGTTAGATCACATAGGTCACGAATAGATAATAGGCGTGATTATAGAGCTGACTGTACAGGTATTTATGATAGGCCTCTTTGTCCTACTTTCTTGAGGCCTAAGCTGGATGCAGTTAGTAAAGAGACAGAGCCGACACCATTCGTTAATGATATGGTGGCACAGTTTGCAGAGTGGAATGCTCTTCAGAAGCAATTAAGAGGAATTTGAATTTTGACAAGTACGTGATACAGAAGAGAGAGCATTCCAGAGGCTCTTATCGGGATGATGGGGCTATGACGGACTTGCTTGAGGCCAGTTGCTTTGAGTCTCATCATATCCATGAGACAGGGGCTCGTGATCAGGAGAATGCTGAGGCCATGATAGCCACCAGTGATGGCAGCCCTACATCTAATGGTAGCAATGAAGTTACCAACAATATAGGTTCTGATTTTTATGACAACGGTCCTATGTTTGAGCCTATTGATGACGTTGATGACAGGGCTAGTGTAGAGGATATTGTGGACATCACTATGGGTTTTGACTCACATGATGTGAGTGTTAGTTTTCAAGATTGCATGCTAAATGCGAGTTCTTCTAATTCTGTTTTCTATGACAGCAGTGAGTCCCGTTGGCAGTGGCATGAGATATCAGAGGTTTTACAGGTTGGTAATATTGGCATCGATGATGTGGACACTACTAATGTTATGTATGAGGATGATTTATGCTGCAGCAAGTCTAGTATATTGTATCGGATATTGGATGATGATAGGTCCCAGGATCATAGTTTACAGGGACTTATTGTAGATAGTGAGGATTCTTAGAGAAACGAGTCCATTCAGGTAGAGAAGATTACACATCATGTCTCTTGCAATTTGCAGATTTTCAGCTCAGATCAACAGATGGGAGCAGTTCACTTTGTGAACAACCCCTTATTTGATGTGGATGTCGTTATGACTTATGACAATCCGTTGTTTGAGCTTAGTGATGATCCCTTACAGATGTTGTACGATCATGATGATGATGATGTTTGGGATCTGATTTGTACACCTGATCATCAGGTAGATTACGCAGGAGGCCAGCTAGGCCTAGCTGAACAGTTTACAGAGGTGTACACGATGAGGAGTGCTTACAGCTTTACATTCGATCCTCATGTTGAGGACATCTATCAGTCACACAGTTCTTCAAGGCACCCTTTTGATGACTGGTATGATGATTTGGTTAGCTCGGAGACTAGGAAAAAGTCCAGTCTGTTGGTTGAGTTACTTTCGTGTGAGTTACCCTCGGTTGAGTTTCTCCCACAGGGCGATCCTGTTGCAACATCATCAGTTCAGGTGTTGAGTGCAGTTTTTAAGTTGCTGGTGTTGGTACTGCTGATGTTGTTGACTTCTTTACAGGAGTATGAGGTGGATTGGGACATTACTCATGACCATCCTTGGGATCCGGGTGGATTGTGATGTGGCTTGTTTTCCCTGATTGCTTGAGGACAAGCAATCTTGGGAAGGGAGGACTGTAATGTCCCCATTTTTCAGACTTCAGGATTAGCTTGGTTTGGCGACCCTCGCAAGCTAATCAGGCGTTCAAAGGGGGTCAGATTGTGGAGCCAGTGTTGGGACTCCATTATAGAGGTTTAGTTTATCATATCTGCTCTTCGTTCGGGTCAATTTGGTCGACTTCCTATTTTTAGTAAGTGGTATTTGGGTATGGCCTGGATTAGCAGGGTGTCTGCACGAAGCGTCAGATGTTTCAGGATTGAGTCTCAGGGAATCTCCAGTTTGAGAGACTTACTATTTATAGTAAGTCTATTTTTAGCAGCTGGCTATTTTTGGCAGTGGGTTATTTCCGACAGGGCAGTTGGTGTTTGAGGCTTTGGTGTCGGAAATGAGTTTGTTTCAGTCAGCAGAATTCAGAGGCTTTTGGTTTTTAAAGTTATCGTTATTAAATTAAATTATTTTAATTTAATAACTTTAATACTTTATAACTTTAATGTTATAAAGTGAAGAGGTCATTTAAAAGCTTTTTTAATGAAAAAAGTGAAATTGTGCTTTTTCCAAAAAACCTATATATTCTACTCGAAAAATTACTTTCATTCATTCATTGTTGATTTGATAAAATTTGTTTTGAGGACTGATTCCTCTTCTGGCAATTTGAGCCATCATAGATTGGTGGTGAATTTTGCAGCTGCTGATTCTAAATTAAATCCAATGCGGATGTATACTGGGTTTATGAGAAGTTTGTTCTGCAGACAAATCAATTTATTCATTCTGGGGTTTGATTTGTCTTCCTACTAGAGTTCTGAAATTGTTTGGAGAAGTTCTGTGTTTCTTCATTTGGTGATTGCATTTGAATTTGCCGAGGTTGTTTTTATTGGGAAATCTGTTGTTAATTAATTGCTGATGCTGCAATTAATAAATTGGTGTTCAGGTTTTTGGTGAAGTTATTTCTACAGGCGAATCATTTGTTCTTAAGGATTCTGAATTGTTTCATGGCTGAGGTTTAATAATTGATTGAGAGATTGGCAAAGATCTTCTTGCAGATGCTGAATTAATTATATTGAGATTGAATTCACAAAATCTGGAAACCCACATTAATTACATGGCTGTGTTTTTTAATTGGGAATTTGAGGAGCTTCATTGTTTGCTCACGTGACTAGAAAACAGGGTCAGGTTAATACTTCTGCTGAAACCATCAACACAGCAAGCCAACCTCATGATATTACATCTTGTCGTGAATGTACAGGCTGGAGTTTAGGCATTAGAGAATTGTGGTATGTTTTTATGAAAGACATTACAAAATTACAAGCATTTTCAGATTGCCAGGTGCCTTTGAATTTTTTATATTAATTGAAATGCTTATATATTCTGTTTGTAATGAGAAATGAGAATCAATTAAATTATTAAAGAATGTCATTTTGTCTTGGTTGGATTATTTTGAATTTGTGGAAGTTGAATTTAATTGCAAATTAAAAGTTTTTAAGCAAAGGGTTTGCAAAAATTATAAATTCAAATTAGTAGTTGAGAAGAGCTAGCCTGGGTTCTTCACATTTTTCTTCTTTATTGCTTGCTTGATTTGAGAAACAAAAAAAATGAAAAATTAGTGGAAATGTTGTCAAAACTTCTTCCATTTCCCCTCATCACTTATTTCCAAAAACTTTTTGCTTCCTTTTGGAATCTATTTTTTTTATGAATGCTTATCATTTTGCTTGTTGCTATTTTTTTGCAAAACCTTGTAGAATTTTTTAACCATGTTACAACAGCAATGTCAACTTCAAGTTCAACACAAATGAGTGGTAAAAAAGGTCATGCATGGAAGTATGGGATACCACGAGCTATGAAGGGCCAAGTCACTTATACTAAATCCAAGCAATCTATGACATGTAATTAATACAAGAAACTACCACCTTACTAAAATAACTAGACAAAAGCCAGAAGGGAGTCATGGGGACAACCGGGGTAATCCGAAGAGGTTGCTAGGGAGATGAATGCCCTACTTGTTAAGAGATGAACAAAAATAGAAAAGGATAAAACAAAGGAAGCAATAGCAGTAGTGATGAATCGGAATGTATCTAGTTCTACAACTGCAGATTCCTTTGTTGGCCCAGCTCCAAGCCTTTTTCATCCACATTGATTTAATGGTGAGAGCTTTGAGGGTTCTTTTTCTACTTCTAACCAAATTCCTTGATCGTCGTCGAATTTCTTCACTCCACACAATGTTTCAGGAGCACAACTCCCACTTGACGGAATCGCTCAGAATTAAAAACAAAACACCATAATGATATGATGGCAGCATCAAACTTTTTGTATTATAATAAATTACCCTTTGATATGGTGAACAAGCCAAATTGCGCAAGGTTACTGAATGCATTCACAGTTGCGGATAAGAAGTTTAAGATTCCAACAAGTAGAGAATTGACTAGGCCATTGCTAGAGGAAGCTATTAAAAATATATGCATTGTAATTGATGATCAAAAGAATCTATGGTGGAAAAAAGGTCACAGCATCTTATCAAATGGACAGAATAGGACTCTCCATAACATTTTAGTGGCTTCTATTGATCGTGAAGCCTCTAGATGCCTCACATGAATTCAAAAATGTATTTGGACAACCTATTGGACAAGGTGGTACAAGAGATTGTGGTCGAAAATGTTGTCCAACTTATCACAAACAATGCAGCAGCATATGTAGCTGCAATGAGGCTTATTATGGAGAGAAATCCAACTATTTCATGGACTCATGTTGCACATCGCTAGGATTTGTTGTTAAGAACGTTGGAAAGATTGGATGTGTCAGAAGACTGCAAGAACAATATTTGAAGACTCTTTCATCAAAAAAGGAGAGAAGATAGAAAAACAAACATGAACTTTATACAAAATAATCTATTTTCTGTTTTTTAAGGGGTTAGTTTTGTAAAAACTTCACATTTATTATCAATTTTTTAGGTGATAGAACCTTTGTTCAAGTTTAATCGTATGGTGGATAGAGATGCATTGCCAATGGGTTTCATTTATGAGGCCATTTCGCATACTATGGTGGAAACAAAAAAAATATGAAATCATTTGGCCCATCATTGATCATAGCTGGACAAACCAACTCCACCACCCAATACATTTGTATTTTCCATGGATAATAGTGGATAAGGAGTTGATTTCTCTCACTTCTGTCAGAGTTATCTCCTAATGGTTAGGTTCTCCATTATAAGATCCTCGTGTCCTCTTTTGCAACGGTTGTTTACCATCATTTCTTTCATGTTCAAATTTAACTGCATGCATAAAGAAAACAGTTCATAATTCCTTCATTCAGATATGCATGTTCACAACTATTGTTTGGTGTCACCATCTCTAGTTTATGGATCATATACCTGTTGATGTTTTGTAGCTTTAGTTAGATAAACATTATGATTCAATATTAGTGAAGATATGTATATATATATATATATATTTAGTATATATGAGATGTATATATATACTTAAATATATATATATATATATATACATATATATTATTATTATTATTATTATATAAATATTAGAGAAATTAATACAATACTCAACAAATATTATATATATATATATATATATATATATATATAATCATAATTTTCATTATATTAATTACATATTAATGAACAGACATGTCTCTTCCTAGCTCATTCTCAATATAAATACAAGAGATTGTTGCATTTGGAAAACACATACAATCAGATAGTGCTATTACATTTGCAATGATCCTAAAACCTGAACATGGTATCAGAGCCAAGTTGCAAATGTAAGAGAGTAGTTTATTAATGGTGAATGTGTGACAGTCTCAGAAAATACAGTCTCGGTACGAGGACCATATCTCACAAATGCACCGTTGGATTTTGCTAAATTTCAGATATGTTTGTGAAAAAACCAAATTAGAAGAGACTCACCGAAGCGATTGGAAAGGAAAGGTCTGCTTCAAAAGTTACAACCGAATGTGTATGGGTCTATGCAAAAAAAAATTCTGTAAAAGAGAGAGGTTCCTTCTTTAAAAGCCTAACTGCTTGAAGGTAGATCTATTAAGATTGAAGGTTGTGATAGTGTATAGAACCTTTGGATATTCAAGATAGGTCATGTGAATAATTATGGTAATGTTTGAGAATGATGATTTCATTCTGTGAATTAGCATGATATTTTCTATATGGGCTCACCTTACAGAATGAAATACTTGAAATTTATAAAAAGATAAGTATTCAATGTTTTATTAATGCACATAATTTTTGAGTTTGTAATTCATGCTATACTATTGGATATTAAAATATTCTATGCTTCTATCATTGGTATTTATGATCAAGATAGTTTAGTGAGCTATTTGTAATCTCTCTCTGGCATACCTTCAGGACAGAAGCACACGCTAATTGCATTCAAGGGAGAAAGAACTTGATGCTTGCAAACGAATTGATGTTTGAGACTAGATGCAAAGGGAGTCTGACATTTCAAAAGAGGTCAAGAAGTTGATAAACTTGAGCTTCAGAGGGAGCATATGGTTCATTCAACGTGTGACAATCTTGATTGAGAGGGAGTTCACTATTGAAGGTGAAACACTTCTGAGGTAAACTTGATATAATTGATTATTATACTAATAAATTATGAATGTTTTTAATGGGCTTAACTCCTGTGTAAATCATGAGGAAGTGACGACTTCCAAATGATTATCACTTGTATTTGCAAAAGTTATTCGAAGGTGACGATCTTACAATAACTTGATCTTCTATTGTGATAGACATCTTGTGATGGCTGAAATAGATCATAATAGATGATGTGAATGTTCCTATGGTAAGTGCACATTACCTATGGACATTTGTTGAGTACTTGGTGGACATCATGTGACTTGATGTCAGTAGGCCATTACTCTGAGCACTTGGTGAATATCATGCAACTTGATATTCTGTAGGCCAATGCTCCTGATATCATGAGATGATATCTTTAAAATTTTGTTGAGTACTTGGTGGACATCGTGTGACTTGATGTTGGTAGGCCATTACTCTGAGCACTTGGTGAATATCATGCGACTTGATATTCTGTAGGCCAATGCTCTTGATATCATGAGATGATATCTTTAAAACTTTTGAGTACTTGGTGGACATCATGTGACTTGATGTTGGTAGGCCATTACTCTAAGTATTTGGAGAATATCTTGCGACTTGATATTTTGTCACATATACTCCCAATATCATGAGACGATATTTATAAACCTATGAGTTATGGTGAATATCATGAGACTTGATATTCCTAGTCAATACATATCTCTGACATCACAATAATGTGATATCAAAATAAAATTTCACATTTAACTTTGTGTTGCTCTTTTAGATTGATGGATTTTATCTTCCCTAGCTAAGAGGGAGTGTTGATGTTATGTAGCTTTAGATAGATAAACATTATGATTCAATATTAGTGAAGATATGTATATATATATTTAGTATATGTGAGATGTATATATATACTTATATATATATATATATATATATATATATTATTATTATATAAATATTAGAGAAATTAATACAATACTCAAGAGATATTATATAAATATATATATATATATATATATATATATATATATATATATATATATATATATATATATATATATATATATATAATCATAATTTTCATTATATTAATTACATATAATGAACAGACATGTCTCATGAAGAGACATGTCTCTTCTTGGCTCATTCTCAATATAAATACAAGAGATTGTTGCATTTGGAAAACACATACAATCAGATAGTGCTATTACATTTGCAATGATCCTAACACCTTAACAATACCAAAGGTGTATTCATGTTAGCAGCAAGTTACCTAAATTTACTGCCCTATCCTTAAGTGTCTGATATTTATTGGTTCAAATTCTTGCAAAACAGCTAATATAAACTGATCCGTGTATTTAATTACTAAGATCAAAGGTTTTACAGATTTATAGCTTTTATATTACTAAAGAATCTCTTCACACAAGGTGGCAATCCTCTGTTTCAAACATTTTGAATTCCTGTCAAGACACTACCTTCCACACTTTTATGTAAGGTCATCCCAGATCTATAGCATCTATATAACAGGTTGCTTTATAGACGTTCTTCACAGTACCCCAGATCTATAGCATCTATATAACAGGTTGCTTTATAGATGTTCTTCACAGTACCCCAGATCTATAGCATCTATATAACAGGTTGCTTTATAGACGTTCTTCACAGTATGTGAACAACAGTCCCAACCATAATCCATACATGAAGAAAGCTAGAGACCCTTAATCCACAATTCTATTAGTTTTTGGAACATATTTCCAAAATGAAAAGCATTCTAAATATCAGCCCAGCACTGAAACTAGATATTGTCTCTACTATCCTCTATATGCCATGTCACTTCAGAGGTCTTTCAAAGAAATATATGTTAATCATATAAACTAATAACACTAAGATGTCAACAAGTAACCTTTTTCAACAACACGTCAGAAACTATTTTCGACAACACGTCAGAAACCATATTCATATACATTCCATCATTTTCTCCCCAGGTAGACATCAAGGAATAAGTGAAACAAGTAATATTTCCCCTCAACAAACAGTAGAACATAACAAGAATTACCTGTCTGTCAAGCCAAGAAAGATAACTCACAACAGCAACTCCATCACGTATATGGGCATTTCTTAAACCTTCAAGCTCCACAGGATTCTGTAAAATACACAAAAGCAATAAGAAAAACTAACTAGAATAGCCAATCCTTGCTGTAACCCTCCCTAACCAATTCAAAGTATTTCCATACAACGACAAACCTTACAGTAAAGATGACTGGACACAATTAATAAAACATGTAAATATAGTCAGAATGAGGTAGCAAAAACCAACAGTTGTAATTGCGGTGGTCCCAATCTCTTTAGAAAATAATGTGTATGCAAATGCATATTTTATAACTAGCTTCTGTACTTACAGCAGAAGAAATCATCACATTCTCCATTGCAAAATAAGATGACCCAAACCACATCTTTATACTTAACTGAGACTATGTGAATGTGATTGATCAACCAAAGCATACCTCTTGTTCCTTGATGTCCACATAATTTGAGTACTTTCTAACTTCAACACAATAGGTTCATCATCATGCAATAAAGTGGGACCAGATATTCAAGTGTAAGTCCCTACCCTAGAAGGCTATATCTCTTACTATCATACTACAACTACTTTTGCATAATTTATGATTAGGCCAATATTACAATTGCAATTTATAAAATATTTGGAACCAGTAAAAGAATATTTTGCATATGAAAATATTATGCTAGGGAAGATCACAGAGACATGATGACACTAACAAGCTCCAGACATCAAGAAAGAACAGATAAGGCTTTTAGCTATCATACATAAATTTCTGAGATGTAGGTGTAGATCAAGCAATGTCCTCTATGATCTTAATCAAAGAAAACTACTATATATGGTCATCATGCACTTAACTAATCAGCAAATTCAAGAACAGATTAGTCTTCATATATCCAAATTAATCATGTATTACAATGATCAAAAAGTAGCAGACATGGTTTTCTATGCCTTTTGTCAATAGAACTCACTAAAGGTTCTACAACACCAAGGATTCCAGTCAAAATCCATTTCTAGAGATACCTCTTATTATCTCACAATTTCAAAAGGGTGTATAATTTCAATGCTCATCATATTCACACTCTTGTACAAGTCAATATGAAGAAAATACACCAAGTAAGGAAATCATAATTAATACTAAAAACCTTATATTTGGACCTTAATTAATTGATTACTAGTTGCCTATCTATATCTACATTGTCAATTCATGAAAATGTGTGAGATATTTTCTAGTTCCCTATCCTTTAAGTTTTATACTTGCCTTCAACACCAGCATAATTACCATCTTGAGGGATATGTATTTCATACTTTTCAGGATTATTTTGCCATGCATGACCTGACATCATCTAAGCAACCAAGTCAGCTAAATATGTACTATCTTATCATGCTTGCCTAGCCATATCAATACAAATGTCTGATATAAATTCGGAACCATTGAGGACGAAGCAGCTACACATATCCCACCTAAGATTTTGCCTTATCAGCTTTACATATTGAACTGTCTACATAATGATACCTGCATTGTGATAATGAATTTGAGAGTTTTGAGCATACCCGGCATAGGTGGCCTCCTCCCACACCATACACCTGCTCCAGCACATCCATGTGTACCACCATACACATATATGCACAAGAAGTTCCTGTTTGTATAATCAATTAAGCCCACTTATCGGATAGCCTGGTGGTTCCTATCTAGCTATTTATGCATGCATTAGTATTATGAATTATCTGTAAATTTGAAAGATAGAACGGAGGTGTTCAATTCTTGTTTGTATAACCAATTAAGCCCATCACTGGATGTCCTGGTGGTTCCTATCTGGCTAATTAAGCATGCATAAGTATTATGAATTATCTGCAAATTTGAAAGATATAACGGAGGTGCTCTAATTCAGACAGTGGCTTGACATTTTATGTGATTCTATCATAGAGATGTTCTTTAAAAATTATTTTTTATGCACAAATCATGTTCCCACTGGCAGGAAGTGTCTAAGAGCCCTGAATACAATGAAACGACAAAATAAAGACGTATGAGTTTCTGAATCACCCCTCTTCGGCTTATTTTAGGTTTTCCAAATCATATCATATGAAAATAGACTTGATCTTCACTCCAATTGTCCATGCATTTCGAAATGAAATATAATTAGATTCCTTTTTTCATTTTGCTATAAACAGATCTGGTCTTAACATCATTTTCCTTTATTCCCAATAGACAAACAAGATCAAATCTGGTCTCAACTTTTCACAAATAATATCAGATCTTATATTTATTTAGTCAAAAGCTGACCCAAAAATATTTAGGAAATGAAATATGGATAAAATTGAAACAACGAATAGAGGAAATATAGTTATGGGCTAAGGGATTAATGTGAGAAGGTGAAAAGAACATTTGACACAAACATGTCTTTAAAAGTACAAACTTACGAAGATTAACAGTATGTCAATGGTTATTGAATATGGTTAGGTAAGCTTCTCTTGGATACTAGTTGATGCTAGATTTAACTACAGCAGCGGTGACTGTGTTGAACCTTATTCATATGTGATCAAGTAGATCTTCACAAAAGAGTTCATCCAATTTAAAGTGTGCATTCTACTTGTCAATTCATGAAGATAACAACAGTGCATTTAACTTTAAAATCATCAATATGACAATAATAAATTGTGAGTAACCTTCCGCATACAAATGACTGATTCCAAACCTTCATGCCAACATGGTAATTAGCTTTAACTCATAAGCATTATTTGGGGTTAGTAAGAAGAAGACCCACAGATTTCCCTACAATTCTTCAAATCCTTAGGTAAGCATCTCTAGAATACTAGGCAATGCTAGATTTAACTACAGCATCAGGTGACTGTGTTGAACCTTCTTCATATGTGATCAAGTAGATCTTCATGAAAGAATTCATCCAATTTAAAGTGTGGGTTCTACTTGTCAAGTCATGAATATAACAACGGTGCATTTAACTTTTAAATCATCATTATGACAATAATAAATTGTGAGTTACCTTCTGCATAAAAATGACTGATTCCAAACCTTCATGCCAACATGGTAATTAGCTTTAACTCAAAAGCATTCTTTGGTGTTAGTAAGAAGAAAACCCACAGATTTCCCTATAATTCCTCCAATCCTAGCCTCTACTGGTTTGGTGGGAACTTATTCCACCAAAACTAAGCTTGTGGAATGAAAGAGATGTCAGAAACCATCAACATACAGGTGGGAAATAAAATAAGGAAACATGTAAAACCAAATCCTGCATGTTATTCAATGTAGCCTATTGAAACTTGGAGTGGTATGCACTTGTGATAAAAGTATAGAAATAAAATCAGGGAAGGACTTGTTATAAATTTATCTCTATTAATTGAAAGCATCAAATCTTTGGGCCATCTGACCTAAAAACTTGAAAGTGGGTGCTAATTGCTGAAAGACCTTGACAATTTCCAACTCTGTGGATAATAGAGATATTTCAAGTTTACAAACTTAGTGGCTTCTCTTTGGGAGCTTTTTCTTTGCCTGCCTCAGTTTTACTAGCTTGCCCTTGCTCCACAGCTAATTGTGATATTTCAAGTTTACAAACTTAGTGGCTTCTCTTTGGGAGCTTTTTCTTTGCCTGCCTCAGTTTTACTAGCTTGCCCTTGCTCCACAGCTAATTGTGATTTTCCGTTAAAGTTATATTTGTTGGCTGTTCTACTTGTTAGTAAATTGTAGCTAGGAAGAACTTTTGTGACAGCAATTTTTCAGATTCATACGGCATTGCTGCATTGTCTCATCTTGTTGGTTATAATATTCTGCCCTAACTGAACTCTTTGGTATTGGTTGAGAAACAGAAGGATGAAAACAAGCAAGATGCCCATACTAATGAATATTCTGGCTCTGAACAAAATATTTCAATAGCCAATAGGTTGTTTCCAATCAATAACTCTATGTTCCAGAAACTTTTCATCTAGAGACGCTTCTCTACTTAAAAGTTGAAAATTGCAAAAGCATAATGCAGAACATCAGCATGCAAAGCTAGCTAAAAAATGGCAACAATCTCTGTAGCTGCATTTCTTATATTCCTCAAAACCAACTCATTCCAATATTTGCTAAAGAGTAAAGTCAATCATAGCCAAACTGCAAGAGTAGATAGTTCAATATATTCAATTCAGCTGCATCAAACTTTTCAGTATTTTTGGACCTCAGTATACTTGTAATGTCCCCAATCCGCTCATATGGGCTTTGGGTCTGATTTCACTAAATTCAATTGCAAGAGAGGCTAAATCTTATAATCTTAAAGAATTGGGATAGTAACAATATACTTATTTGAAATAACTCCCTTCTTATTAATGCAAGGATAATAATTGTTTGCAATGATTATCCATATATCCAAATGCCCTGAACAATAAGATAGACCAGTGTTCTGATAGTATGTATTGTTCGTGATATATTCTTAGTTAGAATGCTGACATAATATTTATTTAAGTATGAGATAATCCTTAATCATGCTTATATGATCCGTATCTGCTATGTTTGACAACTCTTTCATATCTTAATACCTTCATGCAAGGATGCATCTCTAATAAGGTGCAACAATTTGAATGAATATGACTTTCTCTAACAAATCATTCTCAATAATATTTCAGCAATAATCTACTTATATAATGCCTTGCTGTATATCTGATATATACTTCATATAACATTCTTCATTTTGCCTTCTATTTATTTATGTTCAGAATATCAAATGAGATTGCAGATTTTCCTCTCACAAATTTTATCTTTGATTGATCTTCAATTATATATTCTTCATGTAAGTATACATATCTTTACACTCACACCACATCACTCCTCCACCCAATGTCTCAATGATTCAAACCAAATGACACCAACTCCAGATCGATATGTGGCATTAAATATAGTCCGACTTTGTTAAATTGAAAATCTAATATACTGAACCCATACTCAGTACATACGAATAGAAACAAAGGTTATTTCTCCTTCTTATATTGATGAGCTTCTCCAATGTTCAATAGTTGTGTTTGACCCTTGCCGAATCTTGGAGATGAGAAACCTGTGAACTGGAAGGGTGGGCAATCAATATTACTTTTCTCCAAGTGTCATATCCACCATAAGATAATCGATAGTGGAGTGCTGGTATGTATCACAGTATGAATATGAATATTGATGAACAGAATACGACGTATGTGTGCTGGTATGTATGTTCCTCCTTCGCTGGCCGTGCAATCGATAATCCTATCAAACTCTCCATTTAAGTCTTAGTACCCGCCTAAAGTTTGATAGCAGTGGTTTAGTAAATGGCGTCTCAGATCACTTGATGTGTAAAGTCTCTTTTGGATTGAAACTCGTATTTTCCCTTGTAGCTTCTATTCAATGCCCTCTTTCGAATGGAAATCTATTCCCATTAATATCCCCTTTAAGTCTCTTCAGAGAGACATGTCCTTTGACAATTGCTTTGCTCAGATGCTAATTCTAGAGTTCAAGTTTATTAATATATTAATTGCTAAATATTAAATATTGCTTTACTTAGTTTAAAATGATTAAAAATTAAAATATTAACATTATAATGATTAATACTTCCAAATATTTAGAATGTTATATTAGGAATTAAATATATATATTTTAGTTATTATTATTTATCATTTAATTTGTAAATATATTATAATTATATTGTATTAAAATATTACGTTATATTATTTATTTGTCTATTTTTATCTTCTATTATTATTTGTTATTTATTAAAATCTTATTATTTAATGATTATTTGTTATTAAATCCTATTGTTAGCAAATGGGGTTGCAAGTAGAGTGGGCTTAAGCATGGAGGAAACTCCATAGTTAAGCACGCTCGAGCTATGGGTGACCTCCAGAAAAGTCTCGATGCTTCACCTCTGTGTGCATCATCTAGATCCAATGAGTGCTAAGTGTTCCATTCATTCTCATGAGAGATTGGTTCATGTGAACCACTACTCATGAAACATGGGTCAATGGGTTTGACTCAAAAACTAGACAATTGAATCCTGATGGCAATATCACAATTGAATCCTATTTCAAAACGAGGACAACACAATACTTCCATATTCCAACAGATTAAGATCCTTCTGTAATATGCCATAAACCTAAATATTGGGTCCCTTTATTTGGGTTGAATCCTAATTCTGGTTCCATTTCGGTTCCAATCCCTCTAGGATTCCACCCGGGTCCCTCCCTGGCGGTTGGGTTCCCTGTGGGTCCTACAAAGGTAGAACCTATAAGGAACCCGGCCGCCCAGGAGAGACCCAAGCGGAACCTAAGTTGTCGAATAGATAAGTCTAAAGTTTATTATCATGACAATCAATTTTGGTCTTTCTTGCATGCTTTTGTATTTGAATTTATGTGTAGTTCGCTGTCTGCATGGGTGGTTTAATAAAACTGTTAGAAAACTTGTCACTGTTGTCAAAATCAAACTCGATTATTATCATTAGACTTAATATTTCATACTTGCGAAGGTTTGAGCAACGATTGAGGATGAAGTCATGGTTTGGGAACTTGGCATTGACTTTAGTTTTGTCCCATCATGGGAATTTGATGATATATAATTCAGATAAATGAAAATTGTCCCAATTTAGAAGTCGAGTTGTGTGGTGTGATGCAAGGGAATTGAGACACTCAATCAGGCAGAGATAATGCATGATTATAGTCAAACGAATGTCTCAGCCTATTATATCTTTGAAGCAAGGTTGCACATAGACAAGGGTACTTGGGTATTTTGAAGATGGGTACAACTATTTTTTCAAAATAGGAGATGGGGGTACTTTGGGTACTTCATTTTTCTTATATAATTTAATATTTTATTGAAAATCTAAAAATATAATGGCATTGAGTTTTCAAAACAAGAACAGTAATAAAGTTTACTATCAAACATTAACTTTCAAGATTAAGTACACAAATCATAATGACATACAATCATTGTATCAAAGTTTCAAACTGATTAGTGGTTACATATTGAATTACGCTTGATAAATAAATAGAAAGCTGATACACAAACAAACATTAGATCATCCATATCAAGGTCCTCGTCTATGATGCTCTCTAAATAGTCATTGCTCTCAAACTCAAGTTCCTTTGTTAATAGAATAAAAGGGGGTAAGTCAATAAGGCCATCTACTTCAACCTCTTCATCCACAAGGGCAGCAACTTCTCCATTAGGTGGAATTTGATCCCAGTTTGATGAAGGATCCTAATTGTATCCAAGATCTACACGAGAGAGAAGATGGAGTGAGCTAAGAATGTACACCAGGTTCTCTTCTTTCTTTGACCCTAACTGATTCCTCTTTAGTGAATGAGTGAAGCCGTAAGTACTCCAATTTCTCTCACAAGATGAAAAGCTAGTTATTTGTGAGAGCAATCTTATTGCAAATGATTGCAATTCAAGGGTTTTATCTCCATGGTTCCACCACAACTCTATAGGGTCGTTCTTTACTTTCATATCATATAAAGCTTCCACAAAACTATAATCACCTTTCCCGCGTGAAACTTATTCCATTGACTCCTCGAAATTGAAGCATCCTCACCTCGGCCACAATTTTTTTTTATCGCAGCCCAAAATCCTTTCATTACCTCTCTATGCTGATGTGGATCCCTCTTCTTACTTCTTAGTCACCTGTATATCATGCCATTTAGGATTAGGAGCATATGCAGCACAATGAAAAGGTGTATTAAGCAAATTCCATCTTCCATGTAACTTCTCCTTTATCAAAGGATATAGAGAAGGATCTTTTGCATCAATTATTGTCTTAACTCTTTCACACATACAATCTATTGCTTCATAGACTTCTCCCAAACATGCCTTATCTGAATCTGCAAATCTGATTAGCTCACCTATGGTCTTAATAAACTCCACAACAAATTTTACATCAGCCCAAAAATGCTCATCAAGAACCATACCTCTCACCTCAACTGGAGTATCTGATGTAGATTGTCTCCTAAGCTGCACATGCATCAAAAACAATCGTGGAACACAAATCTCCGTTCACTTCACAAAGGCGGTCAAGAAGAATGAAGCAAAGAAGCAAAACATGTATCAGCAGATTTGAGTAGTTCCACCTTGGCAAATTTACAATAGATGACTTGTGTTGGTGATGGTTGCATATGATCTGTATTTTCCTCCCCTTCTCCATGAGATCTATAATCCGTTGGAACTTTCCAAAGTCTTTAAGTGCATTATTCAACGAATGCACACAACATGGTGTCCAAAATATATGCTTTTACCATTTTTGTACCAAAATGTTTGCTGCTTTCCAAACAGGGGCAGCATCAGTAACAACTTGGACCACATGTATAACCCCCACCTCCTCAATGACCTCACATAGCTGGGTATGTAAAAAAATTGCATTTTTCTCTTCCCCTAAACAATCTATTGCCTTCAAAAACTAAGGCCCTTTGATGCATGTTACCATGATATTAAGTAGTGGATGATTTCTAGCATGTGTCCACTCATCCATCACAATATTGCAACCATCTATAGCCCACACTCTTTTCATTGGTGCAGTTTGTTAATCTAATCGATTTTTTTCTATATCAATTAGAGTAGTGCGAAGCTTTTCATACCTAGGTGGTTTATACGCTGCAACTGCATTATTCATAGCATGGACCGTCTTAGTGTAGAAAGGTGAGCAGGCAACATTAAACTCTATTCCATTTGCATAAAAGAATCATGCAATCGCTGCATCAACTGAATCTTGGCCTTGCACATCAAACAATCTTCCAATAGGGTTTGAGCTGCCAATGTGTGATCTCTTGCGAGCATATTTTGTTGTTATATCTGTAGATGACACATCCACCTCTGACTCTATTTTAACTTTGAGTGGCCCTGTTGTTGAAGGAAGACCGCTCCAATTAGCAACTTTCCCCTCAACCCTTTCTTGATCCATCAAAACATCATATAACTCCTCATTTTTACAAGGCTCAACACCTACCCCACTTTGGTGAAGGAAATGAACCTTCACCCTTCTAAGTACGTTTTCATGCCAACGAACAAAGCTTATTTTTTATCGTGGTTGTTCTACTTGAACCCTTTGGCCTTAGGACACGATCAACATACATCCATAGTGGATACAACCCTTGCTTTCCTCTACTCAACATTCTACATGGAAATATTAAAAAATATTAGCTTTCGGTTACATAATTAATTGATTGTCAATCAAACTCAATATAGTGCATATATTACTTTTTAATTACGCAAAAAATTGAAATAGGCTATGCCTATAGATTTGTATAAAAAAATTAAAAGTAAAATACCTTTTTGAATTTTAAATTTCAATATACATTTTTAAAAGTTTGTAACAAAATTAATAAATAGTAAATAAGCACAATTTTATAATGTTATTTATTTGATATACTATATTTCTTATTTTTATTATTTCAAAATTTTTAAATTTTAAAAACTAATATTTAATAATATAACAAAATATATTTATTTATATTTTTATTTTAATATTTTATAATACTTTGCATCTAGATGATACCAAGATACATTATATTAGTCAGTTAATAATAATTGGCTAACATAATGTATCTCATATCATTGAGGTACTAGAGAATCGAAGACACGGGTCATGAGTATTTAGTAATTTAAACAGGCCATGAGAATCATAGGCATGAGCGCATTTAGTATTTACATGTCATGTGTATTTACAAAGATACCAGAAGTTTGAATAGATACAAATGGTAGCAACGGGATGTTTAAACTTTAAACGCATGCAAGAAAAAAGTTTAAACAACCTACCTTTTCTTCAACTACAATCGCCATTCTACTTTTCTCTTGTAATTGTTGTTCTTCTCACGGCTCATAAGTCCCTTCTGTAGCCTCCTTTTCGTTGTGTTATGGTTTTTTTGGTCAACGTTAGGGTTTTTTTTGTCATTTTTGCCAGCACAACAAAAGATGGTGATGTGGCATTGGTTTTATGTTTCTTTTTTTGTTGACTTTGACCAAAGATAGCAACGTGGGATTGGTGCATACATGTTGTGAGGTTTTCACACTATCACCCCATTGCAAATAAGGACCCCCTCTTTTCGCTTCCCGCCAATAGGTTTAGGTAGTAGAGTAGGTTGGCAACAATTTGAGAGTCTCTCAAATTGAAGTGTTAAAATGAAAATGGCAAAAAATTGGCTAAGTATGAGAGCTACAAGTGAAGAGTCAAATGTTAAGTTGAGCTAGTCAAAGAAATTAAAAAGGGAGCAAAGTTGTGTTTGAAATCGCTTGGTTAGATAAGAAGGTGGAATCCACCACCTTAAGTGGCAACCTGTCAAATAAAGGAGTGGAATCCGCTTCCTTAAGTGGCAACCTTCAAATATAGAAGCCAATGTACAATTTTGCCTTGTGAAATTATCTAAGTTAAATCGTCACAAGGAAAAACAAAGGTCAAAATGTTACTTGTTTAAGTTTGCCAGATAAAAGTGTGGAACCCACTTTCTTAAGTGGAAACTTGACAGATAAAAAGGTAGAATCCAATTCCTTAAGTGGCAACTTGATAGATAAAACTTAAAAGGGTAGAATCTGCTTCCTTAAGTGACAACTTGACACAAATAAGAGTGGAGTCCACTTCCTTAAGTGGCAACTCGACAAATAAAAGGATGGAGTCCACTTCCTTAAGTGGCAACTCGACAAATAAAAGGATGGAGTCCACTTCCTTAGTGGCAAGGAGATGAATCACATTTATTGGATAATGGGGCTGACACTCCCAACCGGTGTCGAGAGGGGAGGGGTGAATCAGCACCTATTAAACTTTAAAACAAATCTGATGTAGTATACTATAACTGAAAGCAAAAACAGATTTCAGCTTAAGAATAGCAGCAAGCAATCAACCACAAAGCAACAGAAGATTTATCACGTGGAAACCCAAATCGGGTAAAAACCACGGTGTGAGGAAACCTCACAAATTCTGCACTCTTCTGAAGTGTGCCCTGTTAGGAGTCTCCTCTATTAAAGGATTACAACGCACTGTTAGATGCGACCCGATTAAGGGATTTGATACAATAAGGCCTGTTAGTGCCTGCCTGAATAGATGTCACCTGATTAAGGGATTTAGTACAAGGGACATGTTAATGTCCACCCAAAATACTGAGATTTAGCTATTGTAATTGTTAAAAAACAATAGAAGGATTGACCTTTTAGAAATGGCTTTGCATAGCCTGATGAGATCTTTGTTATACTCAACTGAGAAACATTACCGGTCGTTGCAGGTATGTTCTCATTTTCAGTTGTGCTTATGTGCACACTCTTCTCTCTTCATCTTTCTCTTTACCCTAGCTTCTTCAGCGTACAGGTTCACTCTTTACTTTGGCAAAATGAGGGCAAACTGTATTCTCACCAAACAACAGAATATATAGACTTCTTGCCCTAATTGCTTTTCTCATGCACAACCTGTTTAAAGATCATCTTCGGATCCATCACCCAGTAGAGTATTAGTTCATTGAGGAAACATCTAATGCATGGTCTGTTTTATTTGCTTTAACGAAAGAAAAAATGATGCGTGTCAAAAAGCTTTGCTTCACAACAGATAACTCCATGTTTTAAAGCCAAAAACTCCAATATTAAAACCTTCAATCACGCCTTGTACCGATCGTCTTTATAACTCAAAGTCTACGGGATTTAGTGCAGTAAATCTTAGTCAAGAAGTTAGATAATAGACAGTTGACTAAGACTTCCCCGGTTCATCTATTATGTCGAAGTCTTCACTTGATCAGTAAAGATCCTTAAATTGTGCACAGGTAAAAGCCTTGACCTGTCACCTTTCCTTCCTTTGCCTATACCGGTTGCATCTTTTCCTCGGTTGCATCTTTTCCTCAGTTGCGTAGTCGATACCGGTCGAATCCTTTCCTCGGTTGTCGATTGCATCTTGCTTAGTGACCGATTGCTCTTGATGAGCAGATAGTCACATCTTTCTTGCATAGTGTCACCGATTGCCAAACCAATCTCACCTCGCACTTGTTGTTGTCAGTTGTATCTGTCTTGCTTCACAGATCCAACGCCAGTGTCCTCAACCACAAATGTCAACACCTCTTTTGCCAATCAATGACAATACCTCTATTGCTATGTACCGGTTGCAAGATCATCGGTTACCATCCCTTAATGCCAACAATCTCCCACTTTGGTATAGATGGCAAAAATCATAACAACACTACCTGTCCACACACACACACCAGTGTCCAGTCACAATATCTCCCCCTTTGACAATAATGCCAAAGGCTAGTCAAAAAGGCTACATTAATGAAATCTGCTCCCCCTTCGAGCAGCAGTCATTTTCATCAGTCCAGATAAGATGAGGTTAATTCCTCTATTGAAGCATAATGAACTAATGAACACCTTTGCAAATTTACTAATGATCAGGGAGGGGTATCACCCCTAATTTACCTCTGAGATACTAAAAAGTACTCTTTGGTAATGCCTTTGTCAAGATATCAGCAACCTGTTCTTTTATGGGAACATACTCCAATCTTACTTCTTTATTCTGTACCTGTTCTCTCAAGTAGTGATACTTGATAAAAAACGTGCTTTGTTTTGGAATGCATGACAGGATTCTTGGATATGTTAATTGCACTTATACTATCACAGTAAATTGCAATCGGTTCAGGTATCTGTTCTTGGATTCCTTCAAGTAGTTGTTTGATCCAGATTACCTGTGCAATTGATTGTTGTAGCAACATTCAACTTCCGCTGTAGACTGTGATATACAGTTTTGTTTCTTGCTTGTCCACAACACAATCCTTCCACCGAGAAAGAATGCACCTTGTGCTCTTTCTATCATCAATATTACTAGCCCAATCTGCATCAGTGTAAACCTTTACTTGGAAGCCTCCCTTGTGAGGAAACCACAAGCCATACTCCTAAGTCCCTTTCAAGTATCTGAAAATTCTCTTCACTTCTATTAGATGTGTCTCTTTAGGATTTGCAAAGAATCTTGCTACTATGCCAACTGCATGTGCAATGTTCAGTCTACTATGTACTGCATACTGTAATTTGCCTATCATAGACCGATACAGTGTCTCATTTACTTCTTTTGCATCATCTTCCTTAGATAACTTGAGGTTAGTTATCATAGGAGTACCAACTGGTTTGGATTCTTCAAGTCCAAAAGTCTTAAGAATTTCTTTTACATATTTGGACTGAGAAATAAAGATACCTTCCTTTAGTTGATGGACCTGTAGTCCAATGAAAAATTTTATGGCTCTTATCACAGACATTTCAAACACTTCCTTCATTTCTTTAGCAAAGGCTTTGCTGATTCTGTCATCTCCTCCAAAGATGATGTCATCCACAAAGATTTCAGCAATCAGGTTCCCATCTCTTCCAATCTTGAGATACATGTTGTTGTTGTCCCCAGTTCTTGTGAATCCTATTGTTAGGAGATAGCTTTGCTTCAGCCCATAAAAAGCCTTTTTGAGTTTACAGACCATACCACCCTTTTTTTGTGGATGTGAAACCTTCCAGTTGTTCAATGTAAACTTCCTCCTCCGGTATTCCATTCCAGAATGCAGATTTTACATCCATCTGGTATACTTTGAACTTCTTGTGAGGGGCATAAGCAAGAAGGATTCTTACTCCTTCCAATCTGGCCACAGGTGCAAAGGTTTCCCCATAATCTAGTCCAGCTTCCTGAGCATATCTTTGCACACCAGTCTTGCTTTGTTCCTTATTACTTTTTCTTCTTCATTTAGCTTATTCCTGTAGACCCACTTTGTCCCAATGACATTCTTGTCCTGTGGTCTAGGCACAAGCACCCATGTGTCATTCTTTTCAATTTGCTCAATCTCTTCCTCCATGGCCTTGACCCAATTTTCATCATCCAGAGCCTCCCTGGTGGTTTTGGGCTCTATACAAGAAAGCAAACAAACATGTTCTCTGGCCTTTTTCCTAGTCAAGACATTTACGTGTTTGTCACCTATTATATTGTCAGTTGAGTGATATGTGACATACCTTGGGAGAACCGGTCTCTATTCCCGATCAGGTTCTTCCAGTTGAGCAATTTCTTCATCATGGTTCTGAACAACTTGTTCATCATCTTGAGTTGGTCTGTTAGCTTCAGGTACAACATCCTGCTCCATATGTCTGTTCACATGCTCTTCTCTTTCATCTTCGGTTGTTATTTCATTGAACTCAAAGAGATTTCCTTCATTGTGACCTTGCAGACCGTCATGTTCATTATGACCGATCTTCTTTCTTGGTTCTGAATATTCATCAAGCTTTAGGGCCCGTTTGTTTGCGGGAAGATGGCAGGAATTGGAAGATGATAATTAGGTTTTGACTTGAATCCACTGTTTGGAATGCTCATTTCAAAATCGGGTTATACCATCAAAACTCGAATATACCACCAAAATGGGCATAAATGGGCATATCCAGCTTCCCACCAAAGAGGTGGAATTCGAAATTAAAACTTGGTTTTGAGATAATCAGGTTTTGACTCAAATTCCAATTCTGCAAACAAACGGGCCCTTATATTGATTCTTTCAATTATTTTTCCCATTCTCTTATTCAGACACCAGTAGGCTTTACTTTTGGTAGAGTAACCAAGAAATATTTCTTCGTCACTCTTGGGCTCAAACTTCCCAGAGTACATATCTCTCTTAATGTAACAATTGCTACCAAAGATTTTGAAATATCCTACACTAGGAGTATGACCAAACCATAGTTCATAGGGTGTCTTACCGGATCCTTTCTTGACTTGAACTCGGTTCAGCGTGTAGACAGCAGTGCTAATAGCTTCTCTCCAGAAGTGATGGGGGAGATCCTTCTGAATCATTAGGGTTCTCGCAAAGTCAATCGGCATCATGTTTCTTCTTTCTACTACTCCATTTTGTTGAGGAGTCCTTGGTGTAGATAACTGCCTTTTTATTCCCTGTTCCTCACGATAGTGAGTGAATTCTTGAGAAGTGTATTCACCTCCTTTGTCTGATCTCAGACACTTTAAACTTTTACCGATCACCTTCTCCACTCGAGCCTTGTAGACTTGAAATATGTGAAAAGCCTCTGATTTTTCTATAAGAAAGAGTGTCCACATCATTCTTGAGAAATCTACAAAAAGCATGAAGTACTGGTCTCCATAATAGCTTTTTGTTCTCATAGGTCCACACGAATCTGTGTGCACAAGATCCAGAACATTTTCAGCAGCCAAGGATTTACTGTTGAAACTTGTTCCTATCAGTTTTCCTAACTGACAATCCTTACAAATACCTCTGTCAAGTTTTGTGATCTCAGAGAGTCCTCTTACTGATTTCTTCTTGTTCACCTTGACAATACTGTCGAAGTTTATGTGGCAGAGCCTCTTGTGCCACAACCAGCTATTGTCCTCTTTGGATACAAGGCAAATCTTGCTTGATTCTCCTCTGACTGATGCAATGAGACAAGCTCCTTCCATTGAGTCCATGTAGAACAAGTTCCCTTTGCTCTGTCTACCAGTTGCAACATGAGCTCTAGATTAATTCTTGACAACACAAGAACCTTGCCCGAATTCCAACAGGAATCCCTTGTTGTTCAGTTGCACAACGCTCATTAGGTTGTACTGAAGTCCTTCTACCCAGTACACATCTTCACAAATAGCATTGTTGCTAAGTGCAATATAGCCTTTACCTTTGATAGCACAAGGACCATTATTTCCAAAGGTTATTGATCCACCATCATTGAGCTTTAAGCTAATGAACTTGTTCTTGTCACCGGTCATGTGGTGAGTGCATCCGCTATCAATGATCCAATCATCATGCAGATGAGATCTTGAGATAAGTGTCATTTCACCTACCACTGGGCTCTCTTCTGTTATTGCAACAAATGCAATTTTTGAATCTTCAGAGTCTTCAAATTCATTGTCTGTGACTCCTTCTGCAAGGAAGTACTCCTTTGCTTTATTCTTGAATCGGTTGCTCTTGTCTTTGTTGTCATTATCTGGACATCTTGCAGCAATATGTCCTAGCTTATTACAAGAGAAACATTTCAGAGGAAGCTTTCCTTTGTATTTCCCTTTCCCTCTAGGAAATCTTCAAGCAATGAGTGCTTCAAACTCATCTTGTTCCATATCTTCAGAGAACAGATTCTCAACAAGACTTCCAATTTTACCAATAGAGTTGCTACCGGTTTCTCTTCCTTTCTTAGTGGAAGAGGTATTAACAAAGGACTTAAAAGCAACTCCTGAATGGGTAAGCTATTATCAAACTTGCTCAATTCAAATGCAGTCAACTAACCGATTAGGGAGTCTAGAGTGACTTGATCTGTGGTCACTAATCTGAGCTCGTAAATGGCAGAGATCTTGATGGCATACTGAGGTTTGAGCGTTCTCAATATTTTGCTAACCACCTCCTCTTCACTAAGTTTTCCTCCAGTGCTTTTGATGGAGTTGATCACTTCCTTGATTCAGTTGTTGTATTGCTCAATGTCTTCTCCATCATTTATCCTCATGTCATCATACTTTCCTCTAAGGCTCTCAACCTTAGCTCTTTGTACGTTTGGCTGACCTCCATTAACTAGTTGCAGCTTGGCCCACATCTTGTGAGCAGTTTTTTCCTTTGAAAACTTTGGTCCTTCCTTTCTCATCATCTTGGCTTTTTCTTTTTTTGGTTAAGCAGTAAAGAAAAGAAACCGAGGCTCTGATACCAATTGACAGTCTCAACCGGTGCTAAGAGGGGAGGGGTGAATCAACACCTATTAAACTTTAAAACAAATCTAATGTAGTATACTATAACTGAAAGCAAAAACAGATTTTAGCATAAGAATAGCAGCAAGCAATCAACCACAAAGCAACACCAGATTTATCACGTGGAAACCCAAATCGGGTGAAAACCACGGTGTTAGGAAACCTCACAAATTATGCACACTTCTGAAGTGCGCCCTATTAGAAGCCTTCCCTGTTAAAGGATTACAACGCACTGTTAGATGCGACTCAGTTAAGGGATTTCATACAATAAGGCCTATTAGTGCCAACCTGGTTAGAGGACTTAGAACACCTGAATAGATGTCACCCGGTTAAGGGATTTAGTACAAGGGACCTATTAATGTCCACCCAAAATATTGGGATTTAGCTATTGTAATTGTTAGAAAACAATAGAAGGATTGACCTTTAAGAAATGGCTTTGCACAGCCTGATAAGATCTCCGTTATTCTCAACTGAGAAACATTACCGATCGCTGCAGGTATGTTCTCCTTTTCAGTTGTGCTTATGTGCACACTCTTCTCTCTTCACCTTTCTCTTTACCCTAGCTTCTTCAGCATATAGGTTCACTCTTTATTTTGGCAAAATGAGGGCAAACTGTATTCTCACCAGATAGCAAAGTATATAGACTTCTTGCCCTAATTGCTTTTCTCATGCACGAACTGTTTAAAGATCATCTTCGGATCCATCACCCAGTAGAGTGTTAGTTCACTGAGGAAACATCCGATGCATGCTCTCCTTTATCTGCTTTAACGAAAGAAAACAATGATGCGTGTCAAAAAGCTTTCCTTCGCAAGAGATAACTCCATGTTTTAAAGCCAAAAACTCCGGCATTAAAACCTTCAATCGCGCCTTGTACCAATCTTCTTTATAACTCAAAGTCTGCCGGATTTAGTGCAATAAATCTTGGTCAAGGAGTTAGATACCAGACAATTGACTAAGACTTCCCCAGTTCATATATTATGTCGAAGTCTTCACTTGATTGGTAAAGATCCTTAAATTGTGCATAGGTAAAAGCCTTGGCCTGTCACCTTTCCTTCCTTTGCCTATACCGGTTGCATCTTTTCCTCAGTTGCGTAGTCGATACCGGTTGAATCATTTCCTCAGTTGCCGATTGCATCTTGCTTAGTGACCAGTTGCTCTTGATGAGCAGATATAGTCTCATCTTTCTTGCATAGTGTCACCAGTTGCCGAACCAATCTCACCTCGCACTTGTTGTTGTCAGTTGTATCTGTCTTGCTTAACAGATCCAACACTGGTGTCCTCAGCCACAACTGTCGACACCTCTTTTGCCAATCAATGACAATAGCTCTATTGCTATGTACTAGTTGCAAGCTCACTGGTTACCATACCTTAATGCCAACAAGGGCTAAGGAGTTTGATTTAATGAGATGAGAAGTGAGGAATTCTCAACCAATCACAAGCCTCTCTCATCAAGTTTGAATGCCCTTGGCAGGCTAAGCATGGCTCCATCTTGCATAAACATGGGCCCAACCTCAAGTTTGCAACCCTTATAATCAAACGTATGAAGCTCAGACCAATCAGCAGAGCCTAATGGTGTAGCATGTGGGCCTGATTTCCTAATTCTAAGCCAAGTTCAATGCAAGATCGGCCTAACTCGGGCCTAGAATGAAACATGTGGCTCTAGGCCCCAAGTCAGATTCCAAATTCAATGAAGATAAGGCCTAACCAGACCCATAATCCAGGCGTGTAAACTCAAAATCAACGTGTACTCAGACTCAAAATCCTGACTAGATGGTCTCACATGTACGGCAATGGCAGTTTTTGTTTCTACGACATGGATGGTCTCCTTGCCGTTGTTGTTGGTTGTTGTCCCACTCTGGATGGATTAGAGCCTACAAGATGTGTTTGACCACCATGCCCCTATGTCCCTCGACACTTTTGGGAGCCCCCGTATCCTCTTCCCCCTTGCCCTCTTCCTCACTTTGTTCGATCCCCCTACCCACTATGCATGGTGTGAGAGACAAATCCTTCAACTGATGTCCGGCTCAAGATCTATCCGCTGTCGAGTCTCCTCAATTAGATCCTCACTACTCCTTCCCCTACAATGTCCTTTGTCGTAGTGGTCACCTTCAACGTAGTTACCTTCCCTTCTGTTGGGTCGCTCCTCTGTGAGTTCCCTAAGCCTTCATGTCCTTTCAGCCTGTTGCTCGAGAATCAAAGCTCTCTGAGCGGTTTCACACTCCTCTATATATTATTTCTTATTTTTATTTTTATTTAATAAATTGGGCATTAATTCTTGTTCCTGTGCATGAATCATAACCGAACATAATATATTCAAAAGAATAGTTTGTATTAATTCATCACTCGTATACAATGTATGTCAACCATATGACAGAACAATATAGGAGTGCCCTCTGTATTTTCTCTTCGGAAAGTTTAGTTATTGCTTCGCCTTCGCCGAGTTCCATCATGCTCCTCTTCTCGGCCCTTATTCTCCTCGTAGTTTCGTAGGATTTGTTGGCGTCGTTGTTCTCACTTAATCTTCTCCTGTCGGTTACTCTAGGCCAAGGATGTTTGTGAAAACAGGCAAGGGAGATGGTTCAACAACCGATTCACCACGGGACTTACTTCCAATGCGTTCCACACCGCACCCTCGAGAACTTCCTGTGTAGCTCCCCTCCTTACGTAAGTTTCGATTGCCGCCTGCAACAAAATCACTAAGTCTGACATCAAGGCGTGTTCTCACTCATACAGTTCTCTGAGTCTATTGTCATCCCTCCTGGTACCATTGTCGAAAGGTTGGCCAATTATCCTCCTTTCGCCATTCACTCTCCGTCACTTCCCAAGTTCATTTGGCAATGGCCCCAAATGTTTACCGCTACAGGTAAAGTGAACTAATGCATAATACTACAAATGGAAGAGATGAAACAGATACAAATAAGTGCAATGTAATATCAAATAACTACCACTTGTTCCATTAATGCCAAACAAACAGATTTACATACACCATTCACAGTGATAGTAATACCAATGATGCCCCTATACATTTCATCAGAGGATGCACATATAAACCCTGAGGGGGTGCGAGGTGAACCGTTGTGAACCTAACTACCTACCCCTCAAGTAAACTAACGACCAATGACATAGTTAACACTTAACAACATATTAGGTGACAACATATCATTATTCCACACAACAGTTGCATCCCTTCATGCTGGTCATCCAAAGAGGAAGTACAGATTTCTTTATTTAATTTAAATTCGCTTAACAACATAAGGCCAGCCAACCCAGAAAATTCTGTTTTAATTTATTTGCAACCCTTAGATTACGGTGCAAAAATGAGAAACTTTACTTAATATTATTTCTGCCATTTATTAAATAAATTTGCCTTTGATTCTATCTTTGACATCAATGACAATAATTCAAAAAAGCAGTCCTCATATCCTTTGCCAGCATCCACAATTAAACTAAGATATGAGCATCTGTTGGAGTATATTTGTTGCATATTGGACTTGCAATCACTCTTGCAGTCATGTATGCAAAGTCCGGGAGCATGGTCAATGACATGAATCATTTGATAGAATACTTAAGGAAACACGGAACAGGCAGGAAATTGTTTGACAAAATTTCTTTGATGATATTTGAGTTTGTAGGCTGCCACATTTGCTGTTTTAATATACTCCCAACTATGCTGGATGGAAGCTATTGGAAGAAAGTAGAAACATATCTTAAAGAAACATAAGAATTTATCTTATGATGTGATTACTGCTGCCCTGGTTAATATATGGGTAGATTTTATAAATATTAGAGGAGAAATATATGGGTAGATTTTATAATATAATATGAAGTTAGATACTGGAGATAAAAAGGAGTTATGTTGCTTCGTGAGAGTGTTGTAATTAAAATTTATAAGAAGATTTATGGACACCATATATACACCATTATTAATATATTATGAGACTTGTGATGAGTGTGTAAGATCTATATATATAAAGACATATGAGTGGTTCAAGAAGAAGACATGAATAATCAGCCCTAAAAGAGCATACGTCTAAATATTCATTGGATCATCAAAGAAGTTATTAATCCAAAAATGACAGTAGAAGATCCTTTCTTATGAAAGTATCAGATGATAGCATGAATACAAAGGTTGAAACCTGAAATAGCGACTTTCATATAGTTCTGCAGAATTGAGTGGAGTTTTCTCCTAAGCAGCTAGAAGCTCGGGTCGCATTGTTCTTGATGAAATGGAACAGATAGAGGATATGTTTCAGTTGACTTTTGAGGATCTTGATCATATTGATTCAAAGGGAATCTAACACTTCAGAGGTAACTTTGGACGAGGAGCTCAAAAGATTGATATCAGATTCAGAGGGAGTCTGACAGTTTATCATAAGCAATCTTGGATAAAAAGATCAACAGATTGATATCGGCTTAATAAGTTCTCTGTGAGATAAGTTCAAGGTGAAATCCCTTGTTTCCACCCTCTATGTTGAGGCATGGTGGATGTTATGTGTGTGACTCCAAGTTTTTTAATGGGCCTACCACCTATGTACAACATGAGGAAGTGACGACTTCAAAATGATTATCACTTGTATTTGTTAAAGTTATTGGAAGGTGACGATCTTACAATAACTTAATGTTCTATTATGATGGATATCTTATGATGTCTAATAAGATCATGATAGATCATATCTTGCATGGTGGAATAATTTCCTTAAACAGGCCATGGATATCTTGCATGGTGGATTAATTTCATTAAACAGACCATGAATATAATGTTCCTGTGGTAAGTATTATTGAGGATACGTGTGCACATACCTTATCAATATTTTTGAGTATTTGGTGAATATCATGCGAATTGATATTCTGAGGCCATTACTCGAAGTACTTAGTGAATATTGTTCAAATTACACAGGAAAACTTTCACAACAGAAAACATCAACTACCCTGGGAAAAACCCTCATAAAACAGAGGGAAACAAGCCAGCAAAAGAAACCTTTTATTAAGAGAAGAAATACATGAATACAATCTCAACTGAGAGAAGCTCTCTACATCGATCAATCAGCTAAGACTCAAAAGAAAACTCTCTCTGCTCAGAACGATAATTTCTGAGAAGCCAACCTTCACACAAAAGAATTACATATCAAAAAGAACTCACGATAACACTGTTATCGTGCGGAGCATCAAACAAGAGTCGCAAAATTGAGGAAAAATTGACGCTCTGCAGACACGCTCGAGTACTAACATTCAAAAAGAAAACGCTTGAAGTCATTAGCGAGGCTCTTCCTCCAAGAAAGAGTAACGTCACCACCGAAAATGAAAAGTAACCGCAGGAGAGAGGAATGACAGCTGTGACAGGCCCGTTAATATGAAGAAAGCCAGCGCGGGAGAGGAAAGCATAAGAAAACCAATGACAACTATGCGGGCCCATCAAATACGAGAGAGTGCTTCCACCGTGCATGAGATGAGCTTCCGAGAACGCCATATGTTATTCATTGAAGACAATAGACCATGCAAAACAAAATACTATATACCACGAAACATAAGGAAGATACATTACATAAGCAATGAATCGTAAAGGATAATGCATATAAAGCTATAAATTTAACACTCCCTCCTAGCTGTTATGAACCAAAAATACGTGTAATCATTTTAACATTTAGAAACCACAACCAAGAGCCGAAAATTCTGAAAACACTCAGAAAGATACATTCATCAACCAAAATCATCGAATCACTCAACATGATAAGAATTACAAGAATCTCTACTAAGCCTTTTAATCACGGAATCTCTCAACGTGATATAGTCATGGAATCTCTATCCCTTCACAAAAAGTTCCTTTAGGAGCAGAAAAATTTTCAGCACCTTGAACAGTATTCCTTGCCCATAAAGGTCTCTTCTTTGGAATAGAGAGAGAACTAGGACCAGCTTCTGAAGCAATCTGAGGAATAGGAGGAGGGCAAGAAGGAGGAGAATCCTCCCTCTCAGAGAGGCAAGGAGAGGAGGGAACAGCAGGAGGAAGATCTTGAGAACTAGAAGGCATATCCAAATCAGGATCAAGAGAAGAATCAGCTGAACTTTTACAGGCAAAACTTACTTTCATCAAAAGAGACATCTCTACTAAGTTCAATTGATTTTTGACCTGGAATGTAAATCCTATAAGCCTTTGAGGATTCACTGTAACGAACAAAAATACCCTTCTTGCTAGAGGGTTCTAACTTAGATCTTTTCTCCTTGGGCACACGAAAATAAACAAGAGTACCAAAAAAATTTAAATGACTTACATCAGCTTTGGTGCCAGAGAAAACTTCTTCAGGAGTGGTGTTATTAAGAGCTGAGTCAGGACTCCTATTCTGAATATAAACAGCAGTCTGACAAGCCTCTGCCCAAAGAAAAATCTGCAAACCTTCATCATGAAGCATGGCTTTAGCAGCCTCAACAATAGCTCTATTTTTCCGTTCAGCAACCCCATTTTGTTGAGGGTTGTAGGGAACTGAGAACTCCCTCTTAATGCCACAATCTGTACAGAAAGATACAAACTGACCAAAAGTAAATTCTCCTCCATTGTCAACCATGAGAGTCTGGATCTTCTTTTCAGAAGGATTTTAAGCCAATGCTTTAAATACTTTAAATTTTGAAAGAACTTCATCTGAATCCATGGATTTGAGAAAGTAGATCCATGTCTTACAAGAAAAATCATCAATAAAAGTTACATAATACTAGAAACCACTTAAAGAAGCAGAGGACATGGGTCCACACAAGTCAGAATGAATTAGTTCTAAAATCTGATTTGATTTACTCTTGCTGAAATAAAATGAACCTTTAAAAAATTTACCCAAAGCACATCCTTTGCAAATGTCGTTGTTACCTTCATTTTCTTCAGATCTCAGTTATAGTCTTGGTCAGTAGAAGTTTCTAAGTTGAACTTCAACTTGAACTTTTGATAAGTTGGTTCAACTTCAAGTTCAACCCATTACCACTTCCGAGTCTAAAAATGCTCATGCTTGCTTATCCCTCAAAATGTTTGTCGGTCTCAAAGATAAATTTGAACTTGAACCTAGTCCTGAACCTTAAGTTAGTTCATGTTCAAGTTCACGTTTGTAATATGACAACTTATGCACGCAGAATTCAGCGGCATTGTTCTCTTTTAGAAAAAGAAGGTTTCTGTTTTGTAGCACTCCGAGTGTTTATTAAGTTTCGGAAATTGTCGTACAAGATGCTCTCATTCAACTAGATGGCTCGTGCATGCGAAAGATTGCAAATGACAGTTGACGGCGTGAAGTAGAGGGAGCCATTAATATTCAAATATGGTGATCAAGGATTTTCCTCGAGAATTCAATTATTCGTGCCGAAATAGCTCGAGGATAAATTAAGCTCGGCCAAACATCTCAAATCAATCATTCTTCCATTAAAACATTTATTATGGACATGCTCTCAAGATTTATTAAGGATCTTGTAAGGCATTCGCGAATAAATGAAGAATGATTAAGGCTTTTCTGTTAATTATTTTGCCTAGTGAAGGAGGAGCGACGGAATTGGGATTGAGAAATTTGCAGAAAGCTGGTGTGCAGTACATTCGTGAGTTATTTTTCTCCTTTGCAGTTTCAGTTTTCAGCGGCTTTTTCTGTGTTGCAAACCTTTTCTATTTATATTTGGTAGGATGTCGTTGTTCCGTCCAAAACGTCCGAAAGAGGAGAGTAGAACCCCCGTGTTAGTTTCTCTTCCACACATAGGTGATACCTTCTTGTTGAATGCAAACCTAGGAGAACTTTGTCACAGAGCCCAAATTTCTTCTGAGGGTTCCTTTTCTAGGAAATTAGCGGGAGGTGGTCTTTTAGAAGCCACTGCATTTCCTCCAGCTCTCATTTGCCCCGAACTGGTGTTGGAGTGCGCAAAATAATATGACGACAAGAATAGGTGTATTAAGGATGCGTCAAAAGAAATCTTGCTAAAAATCAGTCGAGAAAAATTAATGGCGCCCCTAAGAATTCCAGACAAGGAACCGTATGAACCATGGACCTATGAGGAAGCAAATCATGTGTATGAGGCTGATAAGAAAAAATATAGCTCCTCGATAGCCCTATTATGGCTTGCGAAACCACAGAGAGGAGCAAGCAGGCTGCCAAAGCCACTGACAATTGAACACTTCCGAAAAGATATAGCCGATATGGTGCTTGTTCTGAATAGGGTGAAAGGAAACCCCCATGCATTTCATTGGGAAAATTGGATATACTATTTCATCCAGAAAATTATAGAAGGGGATAAATTTATTGATTGGGCTGACCTAATAGCGGAAAAGCTCCACAGAGAACTCTTAAACATGACAAATCTAACTGCATTTTATATGTCTTCCTACCTTGTTTATGTCTTAGCATGTTGCCGAGCCTGGGAAGGATTACCTCACGAATTGTGGACAAGTGATATGAGGATATATGATTACTTCACATGCTTACAAAAGGAGAAGTTTTGTAGTGTGTTCAAAACTATAAATGACAGATTTTCAGGAAGGTTAGTTTTTGAGTTGAGAGGGAAAGAAAATTGCAGGCTTTCCGAGGAAGCTAAGCAGGTGATTAATGTTTATGGCTGTCATTTTATACAGTTTCCAAGATTTACTTATCTGAGGGTAGGAGCATTTGATGAAGAGCCCCTACGGCTCCCTAGATATTGTTTAGATGATGTAATCCTAATGGAGCTATGCAGGCAGCTTGTTCTAGTTCAACAAAAGGTTGAGACCCCAAAGAAGTCCTTAGGTGTTCTCTTCCCTATTGAGTTAGGGTACTACAGATGCAAAAATTTCCAAGATGCTACGGCTATAAAAGAAGAATTGGATGCTTTTTGTTTGCAAACTTATACTCCCGGGGTTAATTTTGATTATAGAGGCTTTGCAGGAGCAAATCTCAATGTCCTAGAGGCGTTTATGCACATCCCCAAGCTAGAAGATTTTTGGGTCAACTGTTCTGATGAGCTGGAGGTAAGGAAAAGACTCTGGTCCCGTCTAACTTTGAAACAAATCATCACTTTCAAGCTAGAGATGGATACAAACGGGATAGAGGAAGACAGTGAGGTTGATGTTGTAGATTCCCAATATTCGGAGAAGGTCGAAGCCCTCCCAATTCCTGAGCTAGATTGGAAAGAGCCGGAAGAAGATGATTTGTATAAGAGAATGAAAAGCGTGATTGAAATAATAGAAGCATGGTTGGAGAAGAAAAGAACCCCTGTTGCTCATTTGCAATCAGCAAAGAAACATATAAAAACCAAGAAGAGGAGTTCAACCAAGAGGACTTATGTTTTAACTAACTTAAGTGTTGATCCATCTTGTGCAGGAAAAGCTAAACCTGAAGTCGAACCTGAACATGAACCAATTTCTTCGCAAGTTCAAGTTCAACAGTAGCCTAAACCCGAAGTCCGAGTGAACAGATCAAGTCAAAGGGTTAAAGAAAAGGTTCAAAGGCAAAGAATTACTCCTAGTGTCATCATGGATTTAGATTCATCAGAGCCTGATCCAAAGGCAGTTTCAGTTGAAGACCACAGGATATCTGAGATGGCCGATGATCAACAAATGCAAGAAGAAACAAGAGGTACTCCGAAGGACTCGTTAGCTCTACTGAGTGATTATGACACTCAAAAGAAAACCTCTGTTGCCCCACCATGCTTAGAGACCCCAGTAGCTAAGAAAAGGAATATGGTTCCTTTATCAATACCTATTGATGATGTAGTAAGCAGGTATCTGGGAAAATCTTCTAAGGTTAAGAAAATGAAGATGGAATTTAGAATCGGTTTCGATGAGAGCAGCGGTCACTAGATGGCCGAGATTGCAAAGCCTAAAGAGGACAGAGCTGAAGGAGAAGCTTCAGTCCAAGATTTTCAAGTATCCAAGGTTGATTTAGCGAGAGACACCAGAGCCGCCGATATGAGGTTTTTCGAGGTATCAAACAAGAAAATCGCTAGTAGAGTCTAGAAGGATGCCAAAGATAAACAGGAAATGAAAGAGGCTATAAAGAGTATGGCCCAGTATATCAATGTCATTCAGCATCCTGAACCTTTCCCTCCGAGAGAGCTGCCAGCCTCAATTGACATGAGATCCCCTGATAATCAACGGTTCTGAACCTTTCCCTCTGAGCGAGATGCCAGCCTCAATTGACATGAGATCCCCTGATAATCAATGGTTTCTTGACCAAGTTCAAAGAAGCAAGGTAGTGAGCAAGGCATTTGATGATTGGGTGGAGCGTGTAAAAGCAGAGGTTGTCAAGCAGCTAAGTAATTTGGATCAAACCCACAGTGAAGGAGATCACCTGGTAAAGGAAGTAGAAGCCAGCATTGAAGAATGGGAGCTAGAAAAGACTACTTGGACCAAAGAGCTCCACTGGATTTAAGAAGTTGAAGAGTACGGCTTGCAGAAGTTCCTTATGGAGAGACCAGTACCAGGATTGGATGACACAGTTCTTTATGTTATAAAAGAATGCATAGAATGGAGGAATGAAGTCGTGGCTTTGGGAATCTCCAAGGTAAAATATCTGATGAAGGGGCTGAAAATGACCAAAGAAATCATTTCTAATGATATAAAGTGGATTAATGAGCGGTGCCAGGAAGCTCAAGAGGCATGAGATAAAACGGCTAAACAGGTAATCAAAGAGGTAAACACCTGGTTCAACGAGCTCAAAAGGATGAAGACACCTACAGACAAGCATTTCACGAAGATTGCCTAGATGGAATCGATGATGATCCTTTAGCAAGATCATTCGGTTATGCACACAGGAAAGATAGCTAAGGTTAAAAGGGAGAAAGAGGTTTGGAGACAGAGGATTGATTTTATCGGTTTGCCACATTAACCAGTCATCTCCGCGTTCAATGCCACATTCGAAGATTGGAGGGCAGCGCGGCTTGCAGCGACCTCAACTCCTTAACCGTCTGAGACACTTGGCAATTTTTGGAAGGCGTTTTTGGTCCAATCCAAATTTTATGCTTAATGCTTAGGACAGTTATTAGTAGTTAGTAGAATTTACTTTCAAAGTAGGACAATTTTACTAAGTTGTTGAAGCCCTGCGTGGCTATTTATGCAAAAACTTTAAACTGTTTATGGGTTCGACTCTCTGGAGTTTTGATAGAAATTATTTTCTAAAAACTTTACTTCAAGTTTTCAAAATACTGATATTACAAAATGTATGGAATATCTTAAGGTGTTACGTATATGTCTAAGCTTTTAAAATGATGAATACTGTTGTTTATCTGATGTGATTTATTTTCTTGTGGAAATAAGTTGTGTTGAATGAAGCTTAGCTGTGATATGAATGAATTCTATGCTTAGAGGTGACAAAGAGAATTGTTATTAAAGTTCAAATTTAACAAATTCAAAGTTTCAAATTGTGATAGAAGTCGATATTTACTCTAAAATCTGCACATTCTTTTTCGTGTTGACGGACTGAATGTAACAGTTTTTTGGCGACTCTGCTTTGGAGCGTCTAAGAATAGACGAGGATTGATATTCTTGCATTCAATGATCAACTATGGTGTTACCCGTTGAAGTTATCCCTGGTCGACAAGAGCTTCCTCCAATTTTGCAACCAGGCCTAGATTTTTCTGATAATCAAGAGGATTTAATTGCTGACCTTAATGCAGCAGCTTGGAAGTTGAAAACGAACGATCAGCAATACCACCAAGTAAGGTTAGTCCTTGAGGAAGAGGAAGAAATTGGAGAGTGGCTCAGAGGCTTGCTTGTAGCCCAAGAGGCTGTTGTAGTTGATAGGGCAGTTCGAAGGCCCTGAGAATAACTAGTTCTTTCATTTGTTTCAGTTCATTAAGCTGGCTGAGAAGATATTTACAAGGGGAGATAGAGCAAAAGGTCTTTTAGATTCTGATTTTGAAGATCTAGCTAAGCTTGATTTTAAGCCCCTGATTCCTTCTAGGCGAAGATAGTATAAGACTACTAGTAGGCCTTCTTCTCCCACTAAGTCTCCTCCTATAACTACTTTTAGTTCTTTGGTCTCACCAAGAACCGTAGCTCCCACTTTTATAAATTTACAGCCCTTGAATTTCATCTTACCTACTATGGCACAGAATCAGCCCTGAGGTGCTGCCGTAGGACCTTTAAGCTTAGGAGCAAATCTTTGAAACCTACCTAAAGGTCGTGACATCCTACCCAAATTTAGTGGTGATGGAAAGAAAACTCCTGAGGATCACTTGAACGCCTTCAATACAGCATGCAGAGTTTTAGCAGTGGACACTCCAGATGTGGCTGTCAGGCTTTTTGTCTTGACCTTAACTAAGACTGCAGCCGAGTGGTTTCACAATTTACCACATACCTCCATTACCGACTAGGATTCGATGAAAACAGCATTTGAGACTAGGTTTAAATCGGCTGATGATGCAAATACCCTTTTGATTCAATTAAGTCAAATGAAGAAGGAGATTCAAGTACCCATGAGAGAGTTTGTGGCAAGATTCAATATGGGAATTCAAGTGATTCCAGCTGCAAGTAGACCCAATGATGAAAATCAAAAAACTTTTTTCCTAAAAGCTATGCCTCCTGATGTAGCATTTCCTTTAAAAAGAGCTAGGCCAGCCACCTTAACAGCTACTCAGACTCTCGCCATTGAACTGGCGGATGATCTCATAACAAGTGTCAAATGGAGAAAAGATGTTCAAACATCCAGTTCTCAACCTTCTACCTCCTCATCGTCAGACCCTGTAATTCAAAGACTGATGAATGATTTGATAACCATCAAGCGACAATTGCCTAAAACTACCAGTCCCTATCAAGATATTCCACGTAAATATCCAACTCAAGGACCCTCAAATTCAGGAAAACAATTTAATTTGCCCCATGCTCAACAAAGATTGCAGATTGAACCTCCACCAAATAAAAGCAACATGTGTGTTTTCCATCTTACCGATGAGCATGAGAGAGTCTCATGTTCTGAAAACATAAGACATGTACAACTTGAAGCTGAGAAAGAAGCAGCAGCAAAGGTGACTGTTGAAGACATATCCTCTGAGGTGCCTGGCAACTCTGGAAATTTTTACCTTGAATATGAATCAGACTCCGAAAGGGGGGGAGACATATTGGTAACTTTAGAGGATACCTCTTGTTCAGTTTTGACAAGAAATCAGCGTGGAGGAAAAGTGAGTAATTGGACAAATGTAGCAACTAAAAGTAGTGAAGGGCAGGTCAATGATCATCCAAAGATTCTGAAAGCAGGCAGTCCGGAGGAACAAGTTATGAAAAGGTCTGAATCTGATTCCCCTTTTAGTATAGTTGATTTTTGTAAAACTTCAAAAGTGCAAATTTCTACTGCAGAATATCGAAAAATGAATCCCCGAGAGTTAGATAAATTGGTTAGTTATGTCAAAAGTCCCCCTACTGAACCTAAGGTTCAACAAACAAACAATGCATGTTTTAAAGGACAGCTTGTAAAGGAGGAGACAATTGAACAAAAGCCTGCCGAGAAGCCCGCTCCTACCATTCCTTTTGGCTTGAAACCTGAACCTTTCTATGTGTCTCTATACATTCATGGTTTCAAATTAAACAACTGTATTATTGATTGAGGGGCTTCAAATAATATTATGCCTTCATCTATGGCCAAAGCATTAGATCTCCCTATGACTGATACCTTTGGACGCTGCTATTCTATTGATGCTAAACAAGTCCCGCTCCTAGGTCAAATTAAAGATGCCCAGGTTGCCTTGGCAGCTTTCCCAGATAAGAGATTGAAATTAACCATCTTAGTAGCTGATATTCCAGCCAGCTACAGTATGCTTCTTAGCAGAACCTTTTGTAGGGATTTAGGTGGTGAAATAAAATTGGATTGGTCCCAGGCTATAGTCCCTATAGGTAATAAGAAAGTTACTCTTCTTCCAAAACCAAAATCCAAATACACGGTTTTTCCCTCATAAGACCCTAAATCCCAGATCTTGTATCAAGAATCCGAGTTTGCTAACTATGTTATTTTATCGGAGGTTAACCTTCCAAATCCAGTGGTTGCAGATGAAAAACTTCCTTGGACTCTTGAGTTCGATGGCAATTGCTCTTCTACAGGCTCGGGGGCTGGAGTAGTCCTCATTTCTCCTGCTGGACTCAAATTTCCTTTTTCATTCAAACTTGAGTTCGAGAATACGAACAATACGACAGAGTATAAAGCCCTATTGTTAGGTTTAGAAGAAGCTAAGAAGGGGATTAAACTTTTAAAGGCACGTGGGGATGCGAAACTTATTGTCAAACAGGTCAAGAACTTGTTTTCAATGAAGAATGAGAGACTGAAGCACTACAGAAACAGGGTGTGGGATGAACTCAAGTGGTTTGAAGCCTTTTCAATTGAAGCAATTCCTAGGGAATATAACTCAAGAGCAAATGCTCTTGCTGGGTCAACATCTTTGCTCATACCACACCCAGACTTTATAGAAGATCGTTACACCATTGAAGTGATTCATAGGCCTAGTGTTCCTGATAATTCCTATTCCTGGCAAGTGTCCAGAGATGATGCTCAAATAAATGAATTTTCGCAAGGTTTGGATAAGTTTTCAACCAATTATTATGAAGGATCGGAGTTCGAGTGCCATGAATTCTGTCCAAGGAAGGAATCCAATGCTTCAAAGGAAGTGATTCAACTTAAAGGAAACTCTATACCCAAAGCATTGATGGAGTTAGAGAGGCTGTTTGATAGGAGAGACTGTTATTTAAATTCACTCGACATGCCAGACACCATCCCTTCAGGTGAATATGAAAAAATTAATATTGGTGATGATTTCAATCCCAAGATGGTCAATTTAGGTGTGTGTTGTGATGAAGATGAAAGAGGTCATTTCACTAAGTGATTAAAAGAATATGGTGACGTATTTGCTTGGACCTATGATGATTTAAGGAACTTCAGACAAGGATAGTTTACACATCATATTCCCTTGAAGCCTGGGACATCACCGTTTCGTCAGAAATTGAGAACATACAATCCGAAGGTGTCGGATGCCATTTTTAAGGAGATTGACAAAATGCTTCAAGCAAGGATTATCTTCCCAATACATCATTCTACATGGGTGGCCAACATTGTTCCTGTGAGGAAGCGAAATGGAGAAATCAAAATATGCGTGGAGTTTAGGAACCTCAATCAGTCAAGCCTTAAAGATAACTTCGCCTTACCTATGATGGACCAGATTCTTCAAACGGTAGCTGGCTCAAAAATGTTGTCATCACTTGATGGTTTTTCAGGCTACAACCAAATCAGTGTCGCAGAGGAAGACCAGCACAAAACAGCCTTTACCACACCTTGGGGCACGTTTGCCTATAGGAGAATGCCTTTTGGCTTAATTAATGCTAGAGCCACATTTCAAAGAGCCATGGATTCCACTTTCGGCCATTTGCTAAACAAGACCATCGCCATTTACTTGGATGATATAACAATTTTCTCTAGGAGGCGTAAGAAGCATCTGAAGGACCTAAAAGAAGTTTTGCAAAGGTGTCAGGATCATGGCGTTTCCCTGAATCCGAAGAAGTCAATCTTTTGTGTGACGGAGGGTAAGTTGATGGGTCACTTAGTTTCAAAAGAAGGCACTAAAATCGATCCAGAAAGAGTCAAAGCTATCCAGCAGTTGTGTTTGCCTGTTAATCGGAAAGGGATTAAATCTTTCTTCGGGCAAGTTAACTTCTTAAGGAAGATTGTGCCTGATTTCACTGAAACATTAAAACCAATGGTAGACCTGTTAAGTGAGAAGCAAAATTTCAAGTGGGATGAACCAGCTGTCAAATCATTTGGTAAGATTAAGGAAGCCATAGCCAACGCTCCGACATTGATACACCCAGATTTCAAAAAAGACTTCATAATCTACTACTATGCATCAGAGCACACAATGTCTGGGGTGCTATTACAAAAGAATGACAATGGTGAAGAAGTGCCTATCTCCTTTATGAGCGTCCTGCTCAAGAAACATGAGTTGCGCTATTCACAGATAGAAAAACAGGCGATCGCAATAGTGAAGGCAGTCAAACAATTCCGATACTATATACTTCATTCACATTCTGTGGTCTTTGTTCTAAATTCTGCTGTTAAGACCATCCTTACTCAACAGGAAGTTGCAGTAAATAATAGGGCTAGCTGGGTTGCAAAGGTGCAAGAATTCGATTTGGAAATTAAGCCTGCAAAGCTGGTGAGAGGTCTGGGCCTGTGTAAACTGATGGCTGAGAATCAAGAAGCACAAAACTTACCTAATTGCCTGTTTATCGTGACAAATGACTCATGGTTTTCAAACGTAGCTTTCTTTCTAACCTACGGAGAGCCTCCAGAACACTTATCAGCTAAAGAGAGAAGAAATCTGAGGCTGAAGGCAGCAAAGTATGTCATAGTAGATAATGTTCTGTATAAAAGGGACTGGATGGGATGTTTCAGCGATGTGTTGACAAGGAACAGCAGCAGAAGTTATTACAATCATTTCACAATGAAGCGTGCAAGGGGCACTATTCTTCTTCTGTGACAACCTTTAAGATCTTGAGAAACTGCTACTATTGGCCCGGAATGTTTAAAGATGCATACAGGTGGGTGGCAAATTGTGAGAAGTGTAAACTTTTCTCAGGAAAGCCTCAATTGGTTGCTCTACCGCTAAGACCTGTGGTTATCGAAGAACCCTTCTAGCAGTGGAGGTTAGATTTTATTGGTCCAATCAACCCATTTTCTAGCACAAGACACACATATCTTGACAACGACTGATTACTTTACCAAGTGGGTGGAGGCAATACCAGTTAAAGTAACCACTTCTGAGATAGTCTGTAGATTCTTAAAAGAAAACATTGTCACTAGATTTGGAGTTCCCCTGAAGATAGTCGCTGATAATGCTCAAAATTTCTCCTCTTGAGAGATTCAACTCTTCTGTTATGATCATGGTATAAATCTATCTCACTCTTCAGATTTTTTTCCGCAGGGAAATGGCCAGGCCGAATCTACAAACAAGAACCTGATAAACATCATGAAGAAACTGGTAGATGAAAAGGGAAAAGACTGGCACAAGAAGTTATACGAGGCATTGTGGGCGGATAGAACCTCTCCAAAGAGGGCTATCGGTATGACGCCATTTGAATTAGTCTTCAGACTTGAAGCGCAGCTATCACTTCCATTAGAATTAGCCTCTGCCAAGTTGCAAAGATGCGTGGAGAATGAAGTCTTTCAAAATTCATTGGAGAAGAGGATTTTGCATCTGTCAAAAATAGAAGAGGGCGGAGTTCGTTGATCACATCACTAGTCATCAGCTAAAAGTGAAGGAATTTTTTGATCGACGTGCTAGGCCAAGAAAATTTATGGTGGGTGACAATATCCTTCTTTGGGATAAGCGTCAAGAGCCAAGAGGAGCACATAGCAAGTTTGAGTCTCTCTGGAAGGGACCATTCGAGATCTCACAAGCTCTAGATCCAAATGCATTCAAGCTGAAATACATTGACGGAGATAAACTACCCATGTCCTATAATGGGCAGGAAATCAAGCTTTACCAGTTGTAAGTCTTTTCTTTTCCTTGCCTGTATATAAAGTTTTGGCTTGTGTTTGTAGGAGTAGAAGTTTTTGTTGTGGTGAGTCGGCCTAGTCAAATAAAGTTTAAATTGTCTTGTCAAATAGAGATTCTAGATTCATTCCTCGGTCCTGAGCAGTCCCGGTCCCTAGTCAAAGCCAGTTGTTACCTTCGTTTTTCTCAGATCCCTGTTATAGTCTTGGTTAGTAAAAGTTTCTAAGTTGAAGTTGAACTTAAACTTTTGATAAGTTGATTCAAGTTCAAGTTCAACCCATTACCACTTCCAAGTCTTAAAATGCTCATGCTTGCTTATCCCTCAAAATGTCTGTCAGTCGCAAAGATGAACCTGAACTTAAACCTAGTCCTGAACCTTAAGTTAGTTCAAGTTCAAGTTCATATTTGTAATATGACAACTTATGCACGGAGAATTCGGCGGGATTGTTTTCTTTTCCAAAAAGAAGGTTTCTGTTTTGTAGCACTCCGAGTGTTTATTAAGTTTTGGAAATTGTTGTACAAGATGCTCTCATTCAACTCGATGGCTCGTGCATGTGAAAGATTGGAAATGACAGTTGACGACGTGACATAGAGGGAGCCACTAATATTCAGAAATGGTGATTAGGGATTTTCCTCGGGAATTGAGTTATTCATGCCGAAATAGTTCGTGGATTATTTAAGCTCGGGCGGACATGTCAAATCAATCATTCTTCCATTAAAACATTTATTATGGACATGCTCTGAAGATTTATTAAAGATCCTATAAGGCATTCGCGAATAAATAAAGAATGATTAAGGCTTTTCTATTAATTATTTTGTCTAGTGAAGCAGAAGCAGCGACGGAAATCGCATTGAGAAATTTGTAGAAAGCTGGTGCGCAGTACATTGGTGAGTTATTTTTCCCCTTTGCAATTTCAGTTTTCAGCGGCTTTTTCTGTGTTGCAAATCTTTTCTATTCATATTTGGTAGGAGGTTGTTCCGTCCAAAACTTCTGAAAGAGGAGAGAAGAACCCACCTGTTAGTTTCTCTTCCACACATAGGTGATACCTTCTTGTTGAATGCAAACCTAGGAGAACTTTGTCACAGAGCCCGAATTTCTTTCGAGGATTCCTTTTCTAGGAAATTAGCGGGAAGTGGTCTTTTAGAAGTCATTGCATTTCCTCCGGCTCTCATTTGCCCTGAACTGGTGTTGGAGTCCGCTAACAAATACGACGCCAAGAATAGGTGTATTAAGGATGCGTCAGGAGAAATCTTCGTAAAAATCAGTCAAGAAACATTAATGGCGGCCCTGAGAACTCCAGACAAGGAACCGTATGAACCATGGACCTATGAGGAAGCAAATCATGTGTATGAGGCCGATAAGAAAAAATATAGCTCCTCGATAGCCCAGTTATGGCTTGCGAAACCAAAGAGAGGAGGAAGCAGGCTGCCAAAGCCACTGACAATTGAACACTCCCGAAAAGATATAGCCAATATGGTGCTTGTTCTAAATAGGGTGAAAAGAAATCCCAATGCATTTCATTGGGAAAATTGGATGTACTATTTCATCCAAAAAATTATAGAAGGGGATAAATTTATTGATTAGGCTGACCTGATAGTGGAAAAGCTCCACAGAGAACTCTTAAACGTGACAAATCTAACTGCATTTTATGTCTTCCTACCTTGTTTATGTCTTAGCATGTTGCCGAGCCTGGGAAGGATTACCTCACGAATTGTGGACAAGTGATATGAGGATATATGATTACTTCACATGCTTACAAAAGGAGTTCTCCAGTGTATTCAAAACTGTAAATGACAGATTTTCAGGAAGGTTAGTTTTTGAGTTGAGAGGGAAAGAAAACTGCAAGCTTTCTGAGGAAGCTAAGCAGGTGACTAATGTTTATGGCTGTCATTTTATACAGTTTCCAAGATTTTCTTATCTGAGGGTAGGAGCATTTGATGAAGAGCCCCTACGGCTCCCTAGATATTGTTTAGATGATGTAATCCTAATGGAGCTATGCAGGCAGCTTGTTCTAGTTCAACAAAAGGCTGGGACCCCAAAGAAGTCCTCGAGTGTTCTCTTCCCTATTGAGTTAGGGAACTACAAATGCAAAAATTTCCAAGATGCTACGGCTATAAAAGAAGAATTGGATGCTTTTTGTTTGCAAACTTATACTCCCAGGGTTAATTTTGATTATAGAGGCTTTGCATGAGCAAATCTCAATGTCCCAGAGGCATTTATACACATCCCTGACCTAGAAGATTTTTGGGTCAACTGTTTTGATGAGCTGGAGGTAAGGAAAAGACTCTGGTCCCGTCTAACTTTGAAACAAATCATCACTTTCAAGCTAGAGATGGATACAGACAGGATAGAGGAAGACAGTGAGGTTGATGTTGTAGATTCCCAATAGTCGGAGAAGGTCAAAGCCCTCCCAATTCCTGAGCTAGATTGGAAAGAGCCGGAAGAAGATGATTTGTATAAGAGAATGAAAAGGGTGATTGAAAGAACAGAAGCATGGTTGGAGAAGAAAAGAACCCCTGTTGCTCCTTTGCAATCAGCAAAGAAACAAATAAAAACCAAGAAGAGGAGTTCAACCAAGAGGACTTATGTTTTAACTAACTTAAGTGTTGATCCATCTTGTGCAGGAAAAGCTAAACCTGAAGTCGAACCTGAACATGAACCAATTTCTTCGCAAGTTCAAGTTCAAGTTCAAGTTCAACAGTAGCCTGAACCTGAAGTCCGAGTGACCAGATCAAGTCAAAGGGTAAAAGAAAAGGTTCAGAGGCAGAGAGTTACTCCCAGTGTCATCGTGGATTTAGATTCATCAGACCCTGATCCAAAGGCAGTTTCAGTTGAAGACCACAGGATATCTGAGATGGTCGATGATCAACAGATGCAAGAAAAAACAGGAGGTACTCCGAAAGACTCGTTAGCTCTGCTTTGTGATTATGACACTCAAAAGAAAACCTCTATTGCCCCACCATGGTTAGAGACCCCAATAGCTAAGAAAAGGAATATGGTTCCTTTATCAATACCTATTGATGATGTAGTAAACAAGTATCTATGAAAATCTTCTAAGGTTAAGAAAATGAAGATAGAATCTAGAATCGGTTCCGATGAGAGCAGCGGTCATTGGATGGCCGAGACTGCAAAGCCTAAAGAGGACAGAGCTGAAGAAGAAGCTTCAGTCCAAGATTTTCAAGTATCCAAGGTGGATTTAGGGAGAGACACCAGAGCCGCCGATATGAGGTTTTTCGAGGTATCAAACAAGAAAATCGCTAGTAGAGTCTGGAAGGATGCCAAAGATCAACAGGAAATGAAAGAGGCTATGAAGAGTATGGCCCAGTATATCAATGCCATTCAGCATCCTGAACCTTTCCCTCTGAGCAAGATGTCAACCTCAAATGACATGAGATCCCCTGATAATCAACGGTTTCTAGACCAAGTTCAAAGAAGCAAGGCAGTGAGCAAGGCATTTGATAATTGGGTGGAGCGCGTAAAAGCAGAGGTTGTCAAGTAGCTAAGTAATCTGGATCAAACCCATAGTGAAGGAGATCACCTGGTAAAGGAAGTAGAAGCCAGCATTGAAGAATGGGAGCTAGAAAAGACTACTTGGACCAAAGAGCTCCACTGGATTTAAGAAGTTGAAGAGTACGGCATGCAGAAGTTCCTAATGGAGAGACCAGTACCAGGATTGGATGACAGTTCTTTATGTTATAAAAGAATGCATAGAATGGAGGAATGAAGCCGTGGCTTTGGGAATCTCCGAGGTAAAAGATCTCATGAAGGAGCTGAAAACGATCAAAGAAATCATTTCTAATGATATAAAGTGGATTAATGAGCGGTGCCAGGAAGCTCAAGAGGCGTCAGATAAAACGGTTGAAGGTAATCAAAGAGGTAAACACCTGGTTCAACGAGCTCAAAAGGATGAAGACACCTACAGACGAACATTTCACGAAGATTGTCGGGATGGAATCGATGATGATCCTTCAGCAAGAGCATTCGGTTATGCACACAAGAAAGATAGCTGAGGTTAAAAGGGAGAAAGAGGATTGATTTTATCGGTTTGCCACATCAACCAGTCATCTCCGCGTCCATTGCCGTATTCGAAGATTGGAGGGCAGCGCAGCTTGCAGCAACCTCAACTCCTTAACCGTCCGAGACACTTGGCAATTTTTGGAAGGCGTTTTTGGTCCAGTCCAGTTTTATGCTTAATGCTTAGGACAGTTATTAGAAGTTAGTAGAATTTACTTTCAAAGTAAGACAATTTTACTAAGTTAGTTGTTGAAGCCCTGTGTGGCTATTTATGCAAAAACTTTAAACTATTTATGGGTTCGGCTCTCTTGAGTTTGGATAGAAATTATTTTCTAAAAACTTTACTTCAAGTTTTCAGAATACTGATATTACAGAATGTATGGAATATCTTATGGTGTTACGTATATGTCTAAGCTTTTAAAATGATGAATACTACTATTTATCTAATGTGATTTATTTTCTTGTGGAAATAAGTTGTGTTGAATGAAGCTTAGCTGTGATATGAATGAATTCTATGCTTAGAAAAACTTTACTTCAAGTTTTCAAAATACTGATATTACAGAATGTATGGAATATCTTATGGTGTTACGTATATGTCTAAGCTTTTAAAATGATGAATACTCCTATTTATCTGATGTGATTTATTTTCTTGTGGAAATAAGTTGTGTTGAATGAAGCTTAGCTGTGATATGAATGAATTCTATGCTTAGAGGTGACTGAGAGAATTGTTATTGAAGTTCAAATTTAACAAATTCAAAGTTTCAAATTGTGATAGAAGTAGATATTTACTCTAAAATCTGCACATTCTTTTTCGTGTTGACGGACTGAATTTTTCTCCTTAAGTGTTTTCTGGTGAAAAGCACACATGATGTTATTTTTCTATGCTTGATAAGAACGTATTGAAAATCTTTCTAGAAGGTAGCTGCACCTTGTAATTTGCAGAGAGTTTTCTTTTAGCAACTCATTTGTTAGTGTTAAGATTCTTCTCTTTTCATTCTTTAAAAAGGATTGAGATTGATTTAAAGAAAAGGGGAAAAACTGTATGCTAACAGCCATCATTTGCAATACTTAATTTGGGAAGCCCTACAACCAGTTTTTCCATAGAAGACAAGGATTTGAAGTTGAGATGACCAAACCTTTTGTGCCATAGCAAGTTGAGATCAGAAATGTCATGATTAAATACTTGAACTATATTTGTAGAGAGCTTATAAAGACTTTCGTGCCTCACTCCAATCAGTTGGGCTGAACTAAAATCAGAATCTTTCCTCCAAGCAAGAATGTTATCATTTGAGAATGCTACATTGAACCCTTTATCCTCTAGAGCTGAAATAGAGATGAGATTCCTCTTGATCCCTGGGACGAATAATACATTGCTGAGATGAAAAGAGACTCCAGAGTTTAAAATGAAGGAAGTATTACCCGCTCCTTTTACTAAGTAAGAAGCATCATCACCAATCACAACTTTCAGATGAGAATCCTTTTCTATTAAATTTGCAATGTGCTGCTTATATCCTAAGATGTGGCGAGATGCACCACTATGTATCAGCCAAGTATTGCAATCAGCAGGAACACAACTTGAAAGAGCTGAAATTAAGAGAAGACCTCCAGACTGATTTAAAGAGATCTTGGAAGGAGATGATTCTTTAACATCTAACACAGCAACTTGATGATTAAGTTTCATAGAGCAGTTTTTGGCAAAGTGACCAAATTTCTCACATCTGAAACATTGAATCTTGGAGATATCTCTTCTCTTTTTAAAATCTAAAGAAGAAGGAGAAAATTTCTTATCATTGGAAACATTCCTTTTCCTTCCCCTCTTGTTAAATGTGTGAGCTGCCAGGACTTTATCTTCAGATGAAAGAGATTTACAAGAGTTTCCTCTAGCTTACAACCTCAATTCTTCTTGAATGCAATATGACCTTAATCTGTCAAGACTTGGAACTTTACTCCTACCACTGATACCTTGAATGAATGATTCCCAAGATTGTGGGAGACCATTCATGGCAAGCATAACAAGCTCTTTTTCATTTACTGATTCCCGAATAGCATTTAGCTGATTCATTAAATCAGTAATCCTCAAGAAGAAAGAAATGATAGATTCACCTTTACTCATTTTGATGTGAATGAGTTGCATGCGAAGAGCCAAAGCTCTGCTGGTGTTATTTATCTCAAACATGCTATGAAAAAACTTAAACATCTCATTAGCTGACCGCAGTTTAGAGATGGCGGGGACAAGATGATCTTTCATAGAATCAACAATGATCCTCTTTGCCAAAACATTTTTCTTCTTCCATAAAGATAATTCTGTTTCATCCTCAGGAGCTTTGTTGTGAGGATCCACACAATTAAGATCATTTTCTTCAAGAATCAGTAAAATTCTAGACTTCCAAGAAATGAAATTTGAAGCTCCTTCTAGACGATCTTCAACCTTCAACCCGAGGACCATGATGAATGGAGGAGAAGAAAAAATGAAGCTGAAAAGATGGTTCTGAAAAATTGAGTAATCACGCACCTAGCTCTGATACCATGTTCAAATTACACAGAAAAACTTTCAGCACAGAAAACATCAACTACCCTGGGAAAAACCATCATAAAACAGAGGGAAACAACCTAGCAAAAGGAACCTTTTATTAAGAGAAGAAATACATGAATACAATCTCAGCTAAGAGAAGCTCTCTACATCGATCAATCAACTAAGACTCAAAAGAAAACTCTCTTTGCTCAGGACGATAATTTCTGAGAAGCCACCCTTCACACAAAAGAATTACATATCAGAAAGAACTCACGATAACACTGTTATCGTGCGGAGCATCAAACAGGAGTCGCAAAATTGAGGAAAAATTGACGCTCTGCAGACACGCCCAAGTACTAACATTCAAAAAGAAAACGCTTGAAGTCATTAGCGAGGCTCTTCCTCTAAGGAAGAGTAACGTCACCACCAAAAATGAAGAGTAACCGCAGGAGAGAGGAATGACCGCTATGAAAGGCCCGTTAATACAAAGGAGGCCTGCGCGGGAGAGGAAAGCATAAGAAAACCAATGACAACTATGCGGGCCCATCAAATACGAGAGAGTGCTTCCACCGTGGATGAGATGAGCTTCCAAGAACGCCACACTGAAGACAATAGAACATGCAAAACAAAATACTATATAGTAATATACCATGAAACATAAGAAAGATACATTACATAAGCAATGAATCGTAAAGGATAATTCATATAAAGCTATAAATTTAACAAATATCATGCGACTTGATATTCTGAGGCCATTACTCTTGACATCATGAGATGATATCTAATGGTGAATATCTTCTGAGGTAATATTATATCTTGTGTTTGTCCTCCCTAGCTAAGAGGGAGTGTTGATGTTTTGTAGCTTCTGTTGGATAAATACTATGAGACAAAACTATTGAAGATATATATATATATGTGTGTGTGTGTGTGTGTGTGTGTGTGTGTGAAATATAATATAAGGATATATATCTAAAATACTATTGGGAGAAAATAATATAACAATGATTCAAAGATATTATATATATATATATATATATATATATATACATAATCAATTGTCATTATAATAATCTCATAATAATGAATAGACATGTCCCATGAAGGGACATGTCTCTCCTAGCCTCATTCTCAATATAAATAAAAGAGATATTATTGCATTTGAAAAAGACATACATCACAGGCAGTGCTATTACATTTGCAGCAATCCTAAAACTTAACAGGTTGGTACTCATTTTGGGGTGGTATTTTGGTGATCTTTTATGAGCAGCTCAAGCAAAAACATTGCTACATTTTCTGGGTATGTTGGATTTAGATATGTAGTGTATTTTTTTGAACTAGGTTGCTTTTATTTTTTTTAAATGTATTCCCAAATCAGAAATTAAATCTAGAATTTTCAGCTGTTATTTCTAAATATTAGTCATTTTCTTAACTGAAAAAGTGTTGCATTATTATCTCTTTATCTGCACTATTATTGCCATTGATTATATTGAAAAAAACAATTAAAATCACATTCAAAAAGCAAACAAAAAACAAAGCACAAATAGGGGTGGTTATTATACACGACACCGAAAATGAAATCGCTACAAAGTTTTCCTAGTTTTTCACATCATTCATCTGTTATTCGCTGCAAGCATTAAAATATATAATATATGCTATAAAATCATTAATTCTCTTACATACCTATTGATATGAGTTTTGTTCCACTACAACATGCAGAACTAAATAATTAGTATTCCAAGGCGCAACTCCAAATCTCCAACTCTCTCTTGAATAAGGATGGTTATATGCTAAACAATGTATATGGATTGTGTGATCAAATTAGACGACCCCAAGGTTCCTTCCAATCGTGGACTTTCACTCAGTTATAATGATGTGATACGCTCGTATCACAAAGGGACTTACGTTGTTCATTCAATGGATATCAACCACTTCAAATACTTCCAACCAAACAAATTATAAAGGGATGAAGGGTTGAGAAAGTTATTTTACTCTTAGAATGAAAGAAATTGTGAATGCCTTTGTGACTCTACTAGACTTAGTTTAGCCATCGACATCAACCAAGCTAGTGCAATCTCCTAAGGTAGATGTCAAATATTCAAACTATCACCATTCCATCAACACTATCCATCAATGCATATCAATGTGCAAGCAATAATCAAAGTAAAGCTCATAAATATGTCATTCGACCGCACAAGGTGTACTTACAATCAACAAGCAACTAGTGGTTTGGTCTAAGCAACTTCACCAAGACTGCGTCCAAAATATCTTCTATTCAACTAAACACTACTAATCAACATGAAACAAAATCCTACTCTAAGTGAGGAAATGTAGAAACCATGCAATACTCCAAAGCAACACAAGTAATCCACCATGAAGACCAACAATGAATTAGCAATTACTTTGATAACATTATGGCAAAAATTTCAACAGTCTCTCCTACTCTACTCTACCTCTAATGAGTTACAAATGAGAGGGTCTTGGCCTTTTATAGTTGTTGAATTACAATGAAAGACCAAGATTGATTCAAGATCAAGGGACAAGATTTAGCCAACAAAGCCTTAATTCAACTACCCCTTGCAATCATTAAATGCTTTCCCAATGACAATTAAGCACCATCTTATGGGCCAATAGAAAAATTACATTGCTTCCAAGAGCCAATAAGAAAATTGGTTAGGTCTAAGCTTATAGAAGAAGCCACCAATCAATGAGCAAATAATAAAATGCTACATTGGCTTACAACAAATCTTCCTTTAGAAGATAATTTTCTTTGACTTTTCCCCTTTTGGAAAATTCAATGAATCTGGTGATAGTATTATTAAGCTCTCCTACTGGGACACTTGGCAGGATCTGAATGGTTGAAGAAATGGGTGTCACCTCAGTATGCTTATCTTATAGGCTTAATAAATACCTCTTGATGATGAGAAAATATTTCGACATTATCAAGCCTTCAATCGAGATGGTTCATATTCCCCAGTTATTCTTGTTATAAGTAGTGGTTGTCGTTGCACCAAAAGATCGACCTTTTAATGCCCGATACAACCACTAGACTTATAGAAGACACAGGAGGCGGTTAAGCCATGTCACGAATCCCGAAGGGAGCGCTGACCATTTTTCCAACAATCTCCCCCTCAGCGTTACCCGAGGAGATTCGAACCTGTGACCAAGCTCTGATACCACTTGTTATAAGTAGTGGTTGCCGTTGCACCAAAAGATCAACCTTTTAATGCCCGATACAACCACTAGACTTATAGAAGACACAGGAGGTGGTTAAGCCATGTCACGAATCCCTAGGGGAGCGCTGACAATTTTTCCAACAATTATCTTCATGTTGTCTTCTCTACCCTTGGAAATCTTCTCATTACATTTGTTTGAACTCACACTTGTAATTGAAATCTTGATGTGTTCATGATGTCCTAATCTTGAAATTTCCTCATTGACATGCTTTTGAACTTGTACTTGACCTTGCACTTGTAGAAGTGGTGTAAGAGTGGCATGTAGTTGGACCATCCATTGAACTTCGATTTCTGGAGGAAATTCAATTCTTGATAATCTTCTAATTTGCTGACTTGTTCAATTCCCTTGTTCTTCGCTCTTTGAATCTCATCTTAGGTGTGGATCTTATCTTCGGGTTCACAATCTCATTGTAATCTCAAACATCTTCATGATCATCCTTCAACTTGGAGTCTTCCTATTGTACTTGCATTTGTCCCATCCTTAGCTCCTATCATCTTGGCCTTCAAACTCCTTCCATCCTTGTCTCCTTTAGCTTTGGTTTTGGACTTGGGATTTTCACCATCTCCATCTCCAGCCATGATGCACAACCTGCCACATATAACCTTAATCAGATTTTGGCTAACTAACTTCTTCTCATCAAACTTGTAGCATAATTGGAGATAATATCAAATCCTAGCTTTCTACTTGCCAATATATCAAGAACAATCTAAAGGAAAACCTGATCAAACTTAAATGACAGTGATTTTTAGGCCATTGACTAAATGGAAATTACTGCAAGCGCATTCACCATCAAGACAAAACATTATACACACTTTTCCAAAATTATTTCACCTTGCCGTTATAGAAAATATATGACTGCAACTTTCAGATCAATGACTGATATGAGGTTGTAAACCTCTGAAAATAAGTTCAAATGGCTGCCCTCTTCGTATACCAGCGCTGCTTGAAGATGTAACATGAAGCACTTAGCGGACCTGATCTTACTTTAAGTCTGAAAAGTGTTTCAAATGACTGACAATTGAATGACAGCCACTGGTAATCGCTGCAACTAGTTCCTTTAGGGGAATTGCCTCCTATCAGCCTCTATGCATTTTTCTCCAAAAAAATGATGAAATACTTCTTTACTTTGCCTCCTTGATGGATTGAATTTGCTCTGTAATCACCTGCAAATAAGTTTTTTTGAAATGATTTTACTAAGTTCGGGTGTTGAAAAACACCCAAGCTTATATACCGTGCTCATCAAATCGATTTTTCTCCTCTTAGGCTGACTTGGCTTCACAAAATTTAATGCCTGTATTGTCCAATTTAATTTAATCCAATGCCTTGCATTCAATTTTGAGCATCCCTCATTAAATTCTATCTATGAGGCTGTTTGAATTTTAAATTATAGCACCTCATGCTTGGATCGAATCCTTTGAGGTAGACACTTTTTAAATTTGAGGCCTCTACTTTCAATTTAAGGCCATGTGATCAGATTTAGGGCCTGTCTTACAAAATTTAAGGCCATAATCATTGAATTTCAGGCCCACATGTTGAAGGTTAAGACCCCCAAGTTTGAATTTCAGTCTATACAAGGCAGATTTAGGGCCTATCCCATTAAGTTTGAGGCCATAGTCATTGAAATTGAAGCCATAAGCCCAGATTTAGGGCTTCACGCTTGAAATCAATGCCTATACGTCTGAATTTGAGGCCCATACATTTGATTTAAGGGCCATACGTTGCACATTACAGCCTATATGTTTCAGTTATAGGGCCGGGCCTTTTTCAGATTTAAGTCCTGATTTAGGACTGCACATTAGGATTTAAAGCCAGACTTGTTGGACTTAAGGGGCCATAGTTCGAGCCTGACGTTTGAATTGAGGCTGCCTTGTTGGACTTATACTCAGATTTAGGCCCAGGCCTAACAAAATTGAGGCCATATGGTTGCATTTAAGGCCCGCATGTTTAGCAATTAGGCCACACACTAGAGATTTAGGTCCTTGTATTTGAATTTGAGCAACACGTTTAAGGCTTAAGGCCTATTTCATTGGAATTCAAGCCCACACATTTGGTGTATGGGTCCACACGCTAGAAATTAAAGGCTGCATGTTTGATTAAGGGGCAGGTTTAGGCTTGCTCATTGAAAAATTTAAGGCCACATGCATTGAATTTTGGCATGCACGTTAGAAATAAAGGTCATACATTAAGAGTATAGGCCCATTCGCTCATATTTAAAATCAATGCTTTTGAATTTGGGGCTAGGCATTCGAATTTAGAGCCCATACCTTAGGAATTAGGCCCGCATGTTTTGAATTAGGTCCCTGCCTTTTGGATCATGGAGCCATACAGACAAATATAGGGCCATATGTTACACATTAAGGCCCATTAATTTGAATTTCAAGGCCCATGCAATCAGATTTGGAGCCTCGTGATGGTTAAGTTTGATGCACTAATGGATTGGTTCAATCCTCTATGTGACTAAACCCATGTCTTCAATTCAGATTGACCCCCCATTTAATTCCATTTTTCTCTCTTCATGTAATTTGTACTATTGGCATTTGACTCCAGGCTCATCCAATTTTAAAAATTCACAATTTTGAAGCATTTTGGTTAAACTTGAGGCCAGCTGGGTTGAAATCGATGTTTAAACAAGGAGTGGAAACCACCACTTAGTTAGGCAAAACCATTCATCACCAAGTGGAAACCACCCTACACTTAGGTAAAGGTTAAAAACTCGAAAGTGGAAACCACCTTACACTTAGGAAAAACCATTGTGAATGGAGTGGAAACCAACACTCAATTAGGCAAAACCGCCAATCAACAAGCGGAAACTACCCTACACTTAGGTGACACATCTATGCATGAAGTGGAAACCACTCATGACTTGGGCAAAATTATACAATTGCTTGGTGGAAATTTACCCAGCTTAGAAAAGGCGCAACCAATGTGCAGTGGAAATCAAGGGTGACTTGGGCAAAGTGCAACCGATGTGCAGTAGAAATCAAGGGTGACTTTAAGTGGAAATTGACATGGACTTAGGCAAGTGTATGTGTGTGTAATGGAATCACCATGGACTTAGGCGAACTTGATGCACATGGTGGAAATTTACTCCAACTTAGGCGAAATCCATTTCAATTCAACATAGCTTCCTCACAAAAAGCATTTTATATGTATCCGTCAATCACCAACAATTTTTTATATTTCCACTAAATAGCAAATCCACATGATCAAAATTTCGCTAAGTTTTTCTAAGTCCAACCTCCTTGCTTGTCACAACTAATTCCTTGTTGTTCTCTCACTCACCAAGGCTCAGATTCTGAAAATGTTGCCAATCTACTCAAACATTAACACCTACAGCAAACTAAACTGGCACCTGCTGAAAGGCAAGAAAAAAGGAGTCCCCATTTGAAATGGGGCGATGGAGTGAATACCTCACAACAATACAACGAAGTCGTCTCTCCCAAAGCTTCTGCTATAGGAGTTATAACTACTCTCAAATGTTTGTATGTTTCAATCTAACCTTTGAGGCCTACTTAAAGCCCTTCAATAAGACTAATTCTAATAATTACAGCAGCACTTTTCTGCCTATTGGGCATGCCCTTAAACTCAATGTTGTACACATTCCTTCTGGGAAGAACTCTCCTTCAGAATAAATTTGTAAAAGAATACAAAACCAAGATTTCATTTAGTACTATATTGATTTGAATACGCATTTTTGTTTGACCTACTCAAACTTAGATGTTGGTAAGAAACCAACCCATGGTCACTTATATTACCAACTATAGCACAATGAATACTTTGGGCAGTTGTACCAAAGACAATATACCATGTGCCATGTGACTTTAATAGGAATCGATGTGCATCACTAAACAAGGTACCCACATCATGTTTAACAGCCTGAACTTGCATTTGACTGTCATGTAAACTCTCAATGTAACACAAATGTTATGTATTAAGGTTCTATAATGTATATATGAATGCTTAATCAATGTTATCATATGAAATTTTTAAAATTTCCTTGTATATTTTATATTTTTCCTATTTTTTATATCACTGTCTCCAAAAATGGCCTAAAAATCAGTGACCCTAAAATGCATCCCCCGGCTCCTGCCATCACTGTCCAGAAACTTCATTTAAAACTTCACATATATCTATTATGATGGCAAACCATATCTTATGTTTGAGCTGTTATGTGAGGCAACTTAGTTCTAAAGTCCAGGTGCATTGTTGTTTTGCAATCGCCAAAGAGAAGAGTAAATTGGCAGAGGAAGAGGAAGTAGAGAGGGAAGCCTCTGATTTCTGAGCTTGTCCACTGTACCTACATACCTTACATGATAGAATATTTAATTTCTAGCATCTTACAGCATAAATCATTTTCATATTATGAGTAGCAATCTCTTAAATGGATTATCAAATTAATGAATTGTTAGTGTATATTGCTTGTAGAATTTTAGCTTTTCTGGGTTTGTTTATGTTATTTTTACGGATTTCGATATTTTGTATTTTAAATTGTTTAATATTAATTTTATATATCATTTTAATAGCCATCCCCTACCATCCCCAAATGAAAGCATACTAGCAAGACTCTAAAAGCATAACAGAAAAAACAATGAACAGAAAAGAATTTGTTAGAAGAAATCTTTCAAGACAATGACATATCTTCACTTTCATTTATAAAAGCAGAGGAGTTTAGAGGAGTTTACTATAAAAACAATCACATTTTATTGTCAACCAATGTACCAAGATAATTTTATTGATCAAATAAGAGACATTTATACACCATTTTCATGCTCAACTCCCCCATATTTCTTAACCTATTAAAGCCTTCGTGAACAACTTCTTAGGGTAAGCTAACAGCCTAAGATCACTAACAAACAAGATTAAATTATTATTACTACTCATATCCATTAATCAACTTTAATTTCTTCACCCCCTAACAAGTTATTTCACTTCACCAAGTATAATATTTGAGGCGAAATATAAACTTTTGCAGACACATAAAAATTTCTTAAATTTTTCCTCATATATTTCCTCAAATTAAAATCTTTTCATGAATCATCTCATTTAAATCAATCCATTTATATTATTTTCACAATTCCAATTTTCTTTAATCCCTACCACTTCATAAACTCGTTCTATTCATACGTTATTTATAACCCTTTCACCCCACCAATTGCATTCACTCAACAAATGTGGGATATACACTTGTATCTCCATCTCTCTCTTTTATCCCACATTCATCCCTACATCAGGACTTCTTATGAGGAAAGCTATAAATCCACTTCCCCTCTCATTTCTAAGTCTCTTTGACTCTTGACCTCTTTAGCTCTTTTCATTATTTCATGCTTAGTTTGATCATTTCAAATTCTCCATTCTTCATAGCTTCTTGTGCATTGTGTTTCTCAGAGCACCAAAATGCTAAACACAAGATCTTTAAGACCTTGATAGATAAGAGGGCAATGGAGTGAGGTTGAATGCACTTGTTTATTTACTTAATATTGTTTTACATTTGTATTCAGGGAAAGGACTCCATTGATATGATGTTGGGACAAATGGATCTCTGATCTTAATCTTCCATTTCCATCATCATACAACTTCCAAACAAGAAAAAATATAAAGCCTTAACTGTAGCATTATTAAAATTGGACAAAGAATCTTCAATTTCAAAATTTTGAAGTTGCTATTAGGCTAGCTTCCATCCCTACTTCGCCCAGCAGGTATAAAAGTACATGAATTTCTGCTAGCGCTCAAAAATTAAAATCGTGTAAAAAGAAAAGACTATCTGCCAGCATATTTTATACATTTATGGCATCTAAAAAGTGACAAGGCCATGAATATTATCAATTAATGCTGACTGGTACAGTTATAGTACTGCCAACCACTCAAACACATGAATAATGACAACATATTGTTCACAGATATTCTTCATCTGATCTTGCAAAGATCCAACTGAAAGTGCATTCAAGCATTTAATTCTGTAATAAGACATACATCCAAGAAAAACAAATTTTCTTCCAAACTCTTTTCTAGTGATAAATTTTAGCTTATTTTGATTTTCACTATCACTAAATTCTCAATATTTGCATTTTCAAAATAGAATACCTGGTTCAGTCTTTCTCCATTTTTGTGAAAAAAAAATGCAGCCAAATAAAGGTTGCTGGTTGAAGAAGGCCAACCTTTAAGGCTTTTGATAGTGCAAGGGGTGACCGTTGCTGCAGCACCCAATGAGATGGCAATATTGTGTACAAGGCAAAACAGCACGATGCAGGGTCAATCCATATTAGTTTGTGTTTCTCTTCCATTGCTTCTGTTTCAGATGGTTCACTCTGAACTTCTTCTCTGTCCTCATGTTCTGTGACCTTATCTCTTTTACTCTCCAGATGTGTAGGCTCCTCTAAAACTCCATTTTTCATAGATACCAACAATGGACCAGATGAAAGCAATTCCAAATCTGATGCTATTACCTCATAATTTCGTAATTCTATCCCATTTTCAGCAAAATATTTCTCCACCTAAAATGAAAAAAAAAAAGTTGCACTTCAGGATTTTTTTAATCCACAATATGACACCATCTAGAATAAAACATAAGTAAACAGAGAAAGATAACAAAAATCTATAGGATATGTCCTATTAGAGTCAAAGATTTAGAAACCAACCAACCAAGGTCGGGAGATTCTGAAACGTCATACTTAATACAACAGATATAAACCACGAACATATTGAACATAAATAAAACAAGTTCATTTGAAAGACAACTTTATCCTGAATAAGTAAATGTAAATAAGACTTACCCATCCAGAACCTTCCATAAGGAAACAATATTGCAATCAAGTACCAAACATTAAAGGAATGAACTTAACAAAATAGAAAACATTAGTATGGTCAAGAGAAAAAACAAAGAAAAGATAGAACATATCAGATTTACAATTTATATTATAACAAAGACATTAAAACCCCTCAAACATGAGAAATAATTAGTCCACAATAAACTCTATCTGGAAATGCACATAACCATAGAACACTGCTCAAGAAAGCAACTATCATACTAAAGGAACAAACCCTCCATTCGTAAATCCATACCAAAAATAAATGCAGCCATACAAGAAACTAAACTTGGGCCACAAACAGTTGGTCTAAAGATATAAACTAAAAACTCCTAATGTTGTAATAAACAAAATTAGTAGGTAATTAGTTGTCCTGGTCAAAGTAGTTTCTGATAATTCACCAGGGTAAATTCTTGAGGTAGGCCAATATAATATGTGACAAAGCTATCAGATACTTATACAAAATGCACTGAAATCCATGCAAAAAATTAAGGAATGAAAATCCAGGTGGAGAACTATAACACATTGGCCTTGGAGAGAACTATAATAAACTCTGCTGCTATTAATCCTATAATAATAATAATAATAATAAAATCAATAGGAAAACATCATGCTCTTCACATCTGCAAAGTTGAAAATTTACAGGAGCTTTAAAAAAATATATCATATAAGAAAATGAACGAAATCCAGTATGACATATACATAAATTATTTTAGCCATGGCTGTAACATAAATGGCCTTCAATATGTTCCAGACTGAATCCTTCGAGATACTCAAAAATGATTTCAACAGGGGATCTCTTTATATATCGATCTAAAGCATACACATGATAAAGGAAATGATGAGTAAAACAGTTGGCAGCACCAACTCAAATATATGATCATCCCAATCCATCACTAAATTAAATTACAGATGCGTATACAATACATGTTCACATGACAATTCATTTATTTAATACTATATTTGTAATTGGACACATTAAAAACCACACATAATGAAAAATGTTCACAATACATGTCCCCCCCCCCCCTCAATAATAGCGTGCTCAGCTCTCAAAGGACATATTTAATGCAAGAGTGATAACATTTTCCATGAACGATATAAGGCACTTGTTAATTAATGGTTTAGTTACTTTCAACCAAGCGCACCATGATAGAAATGTACAAAAAGGTCATATGGTAAGGAATGCAAATAATGCACAACAAACAAGGGCAAAATGTTGATATAAAAAATTACCTTTCCATGGATAAGTGGTCAAAATTTGAAAGGAAAGAAGACTGGCCTGGTACAACCTGATAGAGGAAATGCTTTCGAATCTCCCCCTCTAGATACGTATGCCAAATTAAACTCTAATAGAGCAACAAAAGGTAACCCTAGATCAACAGGAGAAGGATTCACAACAAGGAATTCGGAAGTGTTATGACATATGGAGGTTCTCTTTTCTTTGGTGCTAGAACAAACAGTGAAGCTGAATGGGAAACTCTAATTAGCTGTCTTGGAAGCTGGATTATTCTCTAAAAATTTCTCAATTGATAATTGAAGGCAACTCCTAATGGTGACAGATGCATTAAGAGGGTAAAAACCTAAATTGGCAAAAGAATAGATATGTACATGAGGTTAACATGATAAGCCATAGTTTTAAAGCAATGTAACACGGGGACGCGCACCCTCACAAAAACCCAGGAGTACCGAGTGCAGGGACGTCCCCAGGACGGGTACTCCACGCACCCAAGCACCCCTGCCAGCGGCCGTGGGCCACCGCACCTGTCCTAGTACCAATCAGGTACTCAGGATCTTGGGTGCGGGGGTGTGGTACTTGGGTGCTGCCCAGGCATCCCTCGACCGCACTTAGGACGCCCAAAAAGCAATTTTTAAAAGTTTTTTTCAAGTTTTGTGAGTTTCCAATTTTTCATTGTTTGGGCAAGAGGATTTATACAAATTCCAGACTTAAAATTTTAGGATTCAGCAAGCCTTCAGCAGGGTTATCTCCCACAATCCATCATGTCTTTCTAAGGTCGAACTGAAGCTAGCAAAAGGATTCTCAAAGGGTTTTAACTCGTTTTATCACAAATCACTTGGTTTCAACCCCACCTCTATAACAGACTTAGCTTAGCTCTCGTCCAAATCCCAAACAGACATAACTTCCCAACAGGCCAAAATGACCCAAACCTCATTTGCCGGACCTAGGGACTTGAAAACAGCCACCAACAAAGACTACCTAAGACCTAGTTATTAAGACTTTGACATTGATGATTGATCATGATTCATTATATCATATCATGCTACTGTGCTCATTGTAATCATGATCATTTTGATATATCATATTTCATATTTGAACAATGAATTTTGAATCTTTGATAGAAGCTTAGAACATGATTCATTATGTTACTATGTATGTTTATGTTACTATGTTGAGTGTTCAATGATTCTAGTTCATGTTGCAATTTTGCTATGTTCAAGTATTTGGCATGTTATATTGAAACATCGTTTCATAATTAGCATTTCAAGTTATATATGTATAGTGTGCAGCGCCCCCCCCCATCCTCCCCCCCCCCCCCCCCCCCACCCCCACCGCCATCCCGAAATTGAGGCCCTTTTTTTTTCCCGCACCCGAAACTCGTCCCGGCGTCCTCCCGTCCTGACATACCCATGTGTCGGTGTTACACTGTTTTAAAGTGATCAAATATGAAAATTGGAAAAGGCATCTAAATGTATTAGCTGATCATTTGGCCAATGAAGAAGTCAATTAGACCCCCAATAATGACAACATATAGCCACAAGGCTGACACTCAGAATAAACTATGAAGGTTGCTAGCTTGAATTCTCCTTGAATTTGATATGTCAATGTTAAGAACAACAGATGTATTTGTGTCATGCCATTTAAATAGCATTAGTTGGAAGGAAATCAGATGTGATACATGCAAAGCAATGACATCTCAGCATGACTCTGTATAGTTTGTTTGGGGTTTTCATTCGCCTTTGAATGGTGTCTTAATGACAATGTGTATGGAGCCAATGAGTTTTAATGATGTTATAAAGGTTAATAAGGACTGTATATTCCTATCTTCAGAAAGATGGTGGTTGCATTGCACTTGGTGTTATCTTGCATAGTCTTAGAACTGGTTTCTTGTGCCAGTATGGAGATCCATCCACTGTTATGTCATGCTGGGGTGCAATTGTTACAAGGCAACATTTTGAATCAACATTTCCAATGTATTTTTGCAAATACCTTGTTAGGGTTTGTTAAGTCTATCTTGGGGGAGCAATCTTCAGTCTAAGGTTATTGTTCAAAGGCAAAACCAGACACTACTAGAATTATCAAAGAGCTGTGATCTGAAGTAAGGGTCTTATGCAAGTTCACCAACTCACTGAATACAAGTGATTTTTTTGTTGATGAGTTTTAACAAGTTTAACTCAAGTCGGGCTGTTTATTTTTTTTTTTTAAACTTTCACAAAGATTCTCATTCAATGAATGCAACTGCTTTTGCTCTCTGCTCCAAAAACACACAAAAAAAGTCATTTTATAAAATTGATTTTTTTCCTTCTAAAATCTCTATCTGTCCATGTTGAACACTCCATAAACATCGTTGCTCTGTCTTAATAAGCATTGTCTTTTTCCTTTTTCAAAAAATAAATATGAAAATGATGTGCGCCATGAAGATTTGAGTCGCTTTTAAGGTCTTTATTTAGAATTGGTGATAGGAGCTCCCCACCTCTACCTCAACCTATATCCCTATGAGGGGCACTAACCCTTGACCCTAATAGGCGTGCTATGTACAGCACTCCACAAGGGTTACTACCCCTCGACTCAATTAAGGAGCTACCCCCAAAATCCTCACAAGAGACAATAACCCTCAACCCTGCTGAAAGCAATGCCCCCAAACCCCTACCCTCTTTTGATACATTTTGCAACCATATTTAGCATTAAAAGGGTTCCTTCACATATTTTTCAAAAATTTAAGATCTTTTAAGTTGTCAAGTTTTCATCAATTTGAAATTTTTCCACACACATATTATGGTGATGTTGGTTACCATAGGGTTGAATGGCTTTAGAATTTGATCGCTCAAAATTCAATGGCACATTGATGGATTACATTCAAGTCTAGCATTTCCTAATCACATTTTTCATCATGTGCTTAACTTTTAGAGGTTTAAAATCTACTGATTATATAGATACACATAACAATGGATTATTTGTCCAACATGGTTAGAAGATCAAAATCTTGCAATGTTATTCTTTATAGTTGCTCACAAAGGAAAATCCCTTACTTTTCACAGCTATGTGGTTATAGGTGACAATTGCAAAAACGATTAAATCTACAATACACAAGGACGCATCACCTACCATTTTCCTACCATATTCATATTAGGGGCATTTGAAGGGTGTGAGGCCTCAAAAAGCATCCCCCCATCATCTCCTAATCATCAAATCTATTGTAGAAACACCACAAAAACACTATAGAAATTCAGAGAAAACTAGATGTCCTACCCCAAGACAGTTGAGGACATAAATGAGATCCCTTGAGCACCCCAAGGATAGCCAGCCGTCCCCAATTTAAAACAATCAGAAACTTTTTTAAAAGCAAAAGCCCCTCGGAAAAAATATATCATACAGCAAAGTTCCTGATTGTCTTAAAGTTTCTGAGTTAGTTCTTATTGCTCAACTTAGAACTAACTCTCATCAACTTCCTTGTGAGAATGGACGTTGGAAAAGGCCAAAAAAGGCATGGGAAGAGAGAGTTTGTACATTTTATAATTCTGGGAATGTTGAAACTGAACAACGTTTTATTGTTGAGTGTGGTGCTTACAAGGACAGCAGTGACAAATTTATGAATATCTTAACACCTAACTCTTGGCATAAATCATTCAGTGAGTACATTGAGAAGTTGGGGGCACTCATCATAAACTTGACAAAAAGGGGCTTTCATAACCTTTTGAGTTACAATGTGATGCTTCAAGAGGAGTTGGAGCAGTGCTCATGCAAAACAAACATGCCATTGCTTTCAAGAGCTGCTAGTTGACGAAAAGTCAACGACATTACTCTGTTGGTAAGGAAATGTTAGCAATTATGCAAACCTTAGCCAAAATTAGACAATACTTGGTATGTGGGAAATTCAATATTAAGACTGATCATAACATCTTAAGATTCTTTATGAATGAGAAGATGATCCTCAACAAAAACGGGTAAGCAAGATCCTGGCTTACAATTTTGACATTGAGTACGACAAGGGTACCAATAATGTGGTAGCAAATGCATTGTCTCAACGGTGCCATATAAACACACTAACAAGTATCACTGGAGATTGGAAAAATGACATTATTGAGAATACACTAAAGACCCACAAACCAATGAGATCATAGAAGGAAAAATACCAACTGATGAACATAAGATAGTTGAGGAACTCATTCTATATAAGGCAAGACTATTCCTTGCATCAAACTCCAAGGTTAAAGGAAGAATTATGGATTACCATGACAGCCTTTTATCTAGACACCCGAGATTTTATAAGACTTACAAGCACATAAGAGAAAGTTATTCATGGAAAGGCCTTAAAAAGGATATTATGAAATATGTCCAAGAATGTATGATATGTCAGAGGAACAAGATTGAACAAAATCACCCAGCCGGTCTATTGCAGCCATTACCCATTCCAAATCAAAAGTGAGAAAGCATTTCAATGGATTTCATCACAGGGTTACCAAAGGTAAGAGAGAAAGATCGCATCTTTGTAGTGGTGAATAGGCTGAACAAATATGCACATTTTCTTGCAATATCCACCCACTATAAGGCACCCCAAATAGAAAAGATATTGTTCTAAGAGATTTTTAGGTTGCATGGATTGTCGAAGAACATTATCAATGACAAGGATAGCAAGTTTCTTAGCCTATTTTGGCAAGAACTCTTTCGGTTGGCAGGAACGGATTTCACTCCTAGCACATGTTACCACCCCCAAACAGATGGCCAAACTGAAATTGTTAACAAATGGGTAGAAGGCAGGACAACAGAACGCATGGATCAAATGGTTACATTTAGGAAAGTATTGTTATAATACCACCCATCATATGTCTATTGGGATGAGTCCATTTAAGGCATTATATGGATACAAGGCCACTACATTCAGAGATTTGATCACCAAAGAAAACAAGGTACCTAGAGCCAAGGATTTCATCCAGCAAAGCATCAATATTATGAACACTCTCAAAGACAATCTCCACCATGCTCAAAACCAACAAAAGATATACGTTGATCAAAAGCGCATGGAAAGGACGTTTGAGGTTGGTGATCTAGTATTCTTAAGACTACAAAACTACAAGCAATCTTCAGTTAAGGTAAGTAGAGCAGAAAAATTGAAGCCACGCTTCTATGGACCATACAGGGTCTTAAAAAGGATAGGTGAAGTATCCTATCACATAGAACTACCTGAGAATAACAAGATAAACATCTTTCACGTATCAAGACTTAAGAAAGTCCTTGGGCAACAAGTCAATCCTTGTGTCGAATTGCTGCTGCTAGATGAAGAAGGAAAACTCATCTTGGAACCTGAAGTTATCCTTGATAAGTGTCAAAAGAGACTAAGAAATAGGACTATTTCAGAATACTTAGTAAAATGGAAAAGTCTACCAAAAGAAGATGCTAAATGGGTGGGAGAAGAGATCATTTCTCATCCAAAATTGTTTGAGGACAAGCAAATTCGGGAGGGGTGGACTGTCACAAACCATAATTGATGTATGTACAAATATATTATTTTCCAATGCATATATATTGTTCAATTATTGTGAATACCGTCTTAAACATGTTAATCAATGTACCAGCAATATTATTAATCAATATGCATATTTTCAGTTTTAGTGGTGGCCCTCTTTCGTAGTATTTTGTATTGTTAATATGATGTATCGAATACGTTCAATATGGTAGCAATTTAAGTTGGGTATTTTGGGTTTTCCGTTATAACTATGATATAGTATATTTTGAAGTCCTTAACTAATCAGAATTTTGTCTAGGCTTGTAAGGAGCTGGTCTGTATACAAAGTTTATATGAATATAAGGAATCATTTATATCTTTGAAGGCTTATTGGAATATCTTCATGCTTTAGGTCGATGCGATGTTTCTATGAGTATAATATAGTAGTAGTTATTTAAATTTGCATTGGAAGCTATCTGTTTTGGTAAATGGCTCCTACTGTTATATGCTTCATTGGTTTCTTAATTAGCTTTGTTTATGATTTTAGCATATTTCTTAATCTATTTTGAGCATATTTAAGGCTCCTGCATTGTGCTATCTCGATTTGTTATGGAAAACCTGAGGAATTGATGTTTAATACACAAGGCTAAGTTTAGTATTAGAGTTGTTAATAATCTTTTTCAGTTCAGATGAATATGACAAGGCAGTGGAAAGTTATTTAAGATTTTGGGAAGACGCTGCAGGTAAAATAAGACTCAAACTTTGCTATCCAATGTCTATTGATGAGTAAGGAATGGTTATTCTTAGAATGATAAGCATTTCTCTTAAATTTTAGTTTTGGCAAGTTGTAAAGTGAACTGATATTAAAAAGCTCATCTTCTAGCAGTAAATTTCCTAAATTTTCCCAGCTAGTTTAAGAATACTATGATAGGTTCTATAATGAAGTAGGAAAATGGTGCTGCTTATGGATTTGGTATAAACTCATGCTACACTAACTGTAAACCAGATGTATATAGAGCTAGGAGACGGAATATCATGGACCGAGGAGAGGATAAGGGCATTCAATTCATTGATTAGAGGTCGGGAAGTACACAACAGTAGTAAGGAACTATTATTTTCAATTAATGGCAGGTCTCTATGATGAAAATGTGATGAGTCATTGTCACATTCTTATAAATCTGATTTTGGGTACTTTCCTATTGTTGGTTTTCTGGACTTTGCTACAATTATAACTAACAATTGCTTTTGAGATGTCTTGGTTGTCGAAAAATGTTTTGCAGGATGTTCAGATGGTTCAAAGGGTAGCCTGATAGCCTCTGTTAGTATCTTGCATCAGTTGGATGAATATCTAAGCATATTGTTTTGGGAGTTGTATCAAATGAGTGAGATTCATACATATGTTGTTATGGGTTTGGCAATGTGCTGCCCTAATGTAATTGTTAATATTTGTTTCTTGAGACAAAGATAAGTTACATTGCAAATGATTATTAATATTATGGACTTGGCAAAGATTAAAATAAATAATAAGTATACTACTTATTATATGACATATCACATTATGATTGAGAAGAGGGACGACTTGCATATTGAATTGTTGAAATTGCTATGAGGGCCGACCTGCATTATAGTCAGCTATCTATTGAGGTTAGCAGCTGAATAACAATAATTATAAAAGCCGACTGCATATGCAAGTCGGCTGTTGAGGCATACTTATATGGGATCGAGGAGTGCGAATTAGGCATCATCGAAAACATAACATGACTACCTTATTTCACACTTTCAGCAGACTTATAATTCAGATCATCATTGCATAATTGTTCCAACATTATAGCAGCTTCTTGGCAATTTGGAAAGAAGAATAACATACCTAAATTCACACCTGTAGCAGACCTAAATACAAACTTGGAGCAGACCTAAGTTCATATATTGTAGCAGAATTGGACAGGCATTACAGCAGACCTTAAAGAGCAAATTGTAGCAGACTTAAAGAGCCGATTGAAGCAGAAAAATAGCATTGGATTGAAGGCTTCTTCTTACAATCATTCAGCAGATTTCAAGCATCTAAACCAGGTATTATCTATCTTCTATTCATCTATATTTTCGAAAGGGCCTAAGTCTTAGTTCTAAAAGATCATCTATAGATTGTTATTTTCTTTTCAAAATCTGAAATATTAACAGTAATTATGTTCAATTTTTAGGATTATCTTAGCTACAACTGGAGGTTTTCTTCTTTTTGTCGCTATGTTCTCTTGAACCAAGAATGTTGTAAACCTTCTACATTATTAAATAATATAATATCTCAGCTACAGCCCCTTATCTATCAATAAAATATATATATTATTAATCAATAGACAATTAATATTATTAATCAATGTAATATCAATAATATTAATAGCATTAATCAATAAACATAATATTATTAACCAATGAATATTAGTAATAATAATCAAATCAAAAATATTTGATTTTATTAAAACCAACCATCGTTTGTTATGTTCAAAAGAGATCATATATTAGTCGACAGCACTATGAACCGTCGACTCCCCACATCAGCATTGTCCCGCAACAGTAGTAAGGTCGCGACCCATGATTTGAAGTGAAGCGAGAGGAGTAATCCAGTCACATTGAGGTGGAGATCCCGAAAGGGGTAAGAACCATGAGAAACCCTCTTGTAGACTGTTTCCATACCTGAGCACAATAATTCTACCATCCACTATGGGAATTAGACAAAGCAGAGAAGACAACCTTATCAAGAATTAAGTAATAGTATTATGTGTTGTCCTTGATTTTTCATTGAATTATGATAGTGATAGGGACTGGATATTTAATTAAGAGATAAGGATATATCTAGCATACATAGTTAAAGGAAGTTAAACTACTTATTTGTTATTTTTTTCTCCAAAAGCCAATCCTAATTTCTGCCCCATTCTAGTCTCTGGATCATTGCAAAGGCAGTCTAGAAAGGGGTCATTATATTATATTATATATATATATATATATATATATATATGATGCCTATTGAGAGCTAATTACGTAAATTTCATATGATGTATTAGTATTAATGAATTAATTATTTAATATAAATAGAAAATGTATATTTTCTTTTATTTATATAAAAACATAATATATTTAATAATTGATTAGATATATTAATTATATAATATATAATAATAGATTTATATATGTGTGTGTGTGTGTATCCATTGTTGTACGGATAAAACAAAAGCAAACTCAAACCCATCCTTAAAAAATGATCAAATCCGTATATGAATCACGACCGACAAAACATGAACTCCAGAAACATTTCAGTAGCATAACATTAGATATCAACTTCAACATGCCAAGTAAAAGCCACGATCTCTTGTATAACGTTTGGGAGCTATTTTAGGAAAAAGCATTTTCATTTTGGCGGCATTTTTAAAAAACAATGTTTGCTTTTTAGCTTTTTTGCTTTCTTTTCAAAAAATTGTTATTTTCTTGCTTTTTTGAGAAAACATATTTTTGTCTTATTTTCTATTTTTCAGAAAAGAGTTTTCTTGCTTTTGCTGCTTTGAAAATGTATATTTTTGCTTTTACACTATTTTTTCAGAAAAGTGTTTTTCCCTTTTTTTGACTGGTTGCAATAAGGGTACATTACAATGGGTGTCAACTCTGATACATCTCTTCATTTTGAAATCAGAATCAAATTCAGGCTGGTATGGAATTTGAAGCACAGTAACCGAGGTACCTAGAAAATTTTGATGATGACCCAATTGAGATCTCAAAACACCCACCAAGAATCAGTAATCAGATTTTTGAACTGGCATGGAAAAAGAGAGTTTCGAAAGAAACCCTAGTTGACTGGAAAATAAGCAAAAATCTGAAATAAAAATGGCAGATTAATGTCTGAGACAAAAAAATGGCAGATAACCTTTGTGGGAGCCAAAAAACGACAACATAAAGGGTCATTTTTATAATAAAAACCATAGTAACAAGAATCACCAGAAATCGTGCGAATCACCGGTTTGGCGATTCGATTCAGGCTATTAAGGTTTTAGGATCATTGCAAATGTAAATAGCACTATATAATTGTATGTGTTTTCCAAATGCAACAATATCTTGCATTTATATTGAGAATGAGCCAAGAAGAGACATGTCTCTTCATGAGACATGTCTATTCATTAATATTGAATCATAATGTTTATCTGACTAAAGCTACAAAACATCAACACTCCCTCTTAGCTAGGGAAGATAAAATCCATCAATCTAAAAGAGCAACACAACGTTAAATGTGAAATTTTATTTTGATATCACATTACTATGATGTTAGAGATATGGACTGACTAGGAATATCAAGTCTCATGATATTCACCATAACTCATAGGTTTATAAACATCATCTCATGATATTGGGAGTCTATGTCACAAAATATCAAGTTGCAAGAAATTCTCCAAATACTCAGAGTAATGGCCTACCAACATCAAGTCACATGATGTCCACCAAGTACTCAAAAATTCAGAAAGATATCATCTCATGATATCGGGAGCATTGGCCTACAGAATATCAAGTGCATGATATTCACCAAGTACTCAGAGTAATGGCCTACCAACATCAAGTCACATGATTTCCACCAAGTACTCAACAAAATTATAAAGATATCATCTCATGATATTAGGAGCATTGGCCTGCAGAATATCAAGTCACATGATATTCACCAAGTGCTCAGAGTAATGGCCTACCGACATCAAGTCACATGATGTCCACCAAGTACTCAACAGATGTCCGTAGGTAATGTACACTTACCATAGGAACATTCACATCATCTATTATGATCTATTTCAGCCATCACAAGATGTCTATCACAATAGAAGATCAAGTTATTGTAAGATCGTCACCTTCCAATAACTTTTGCAAATATAAGTGATAATCATTTGGAAGTCGTCACTTCCTCATGATTTACACAGGCGTTAGACCCATTAAAAATATTCATGATTCATTAGTATAATAATAAATTATATCAAGTTTACCTCAGAAGTGCTTCACCTTCAATAGTGAACTCCCTCTCAATCAAGATTGTCACACGTTGAATGAACCATATGCTCCCTCTGAAGCTCAAGTTTTTCAACTTCTTGACCTCTTTTGAAATGTCAGACTCCCTTTGCATCTAGTCCCAATCATCAATACGTTTGCAAGCATCAAGTTCTTTCTCCCTTAAATGCAATTATCTTGTACTTTTGTCCTTTTATAAATTTCAAGTATTTCATTCTATACGGTGAGCCCATATAGAAAATATCATGCTAATTCATAGAATGGCATCATCATTCTCAAACATTACCATAATTATTCACATGACCTATCTTGAATATCCAAAGGTTCTATATACTATGACAACCTTCAATCTTAATAGATCTCCCTTCAAGCAGTTAGGCTTTTAAAGAAGGAACCTCACTCTTTTACAGATTTTTGCATAGACCCGTACACATTCGGTCATAACTTTTGAACCAGACCTTTTCTTTCCAATCGCTTCGGTGAGTCTCTTCTAAATTGGTTTTCCACAAACTTATCCGAAATTTAGTTAAATCCAATAGTGCATTTGTGAGATATGGTCCTCATACCGAGACTGTATTTTCTAAGACAGTCACACATTCACCATCAATGAAATACTCCCTTACATTTGCAACTTGGCTCTGATACCATGTTAAGGTTTTAGGATCATTGCAAATGTAATAGCACTATATAATTGTATGTGTTTTCCAAATGCAACAATATCTTGCATTTATATTGAGAATGAGCCAAGAAGAGACATGTCTCTTCATGAGACATGTCTATTCATTAATATGTAATTAATATAATGACAATTATGATTATATATATGTAATATCTCTTGAGTATTGTATTCATTTCTCTAATATTTACATAATAATATATATATATCTTGAGTATTGTATTCATTTCTCTAATATTTACATAATATATATATATATATATATATATATATATAACTATAGATATACATCTCATATATAGTAAATATATATATACATATCTTCACTAGTATTGAATCATAATGTTTATCTGACTAAAGCTACAAAACATCAACACAGGCTTCTCGATTTTTTTTGAATCATTAAACCAAATCGACAATTTCATCGCCATGAATCACCGATTCAGCAATTCATCCAAAAAATTGCCAAAATCGTCTACATAAATCGCGAAAAATCAGCTTGCGCAGCTTGATAAAAAGTCAAGTCAATTTTTTTTTTAAAAAACTCTTTTTAAAATATTATTTTTTGTCTTTCCTCTTTGTTTTAACCCTAAAGGGCCTTATAATTGTTTAGCATGAGTACAAGAGACAAAAAGTGAGAGAGAAGAAGAGAAAAGAAAAATCACATGTTTGCAAACAGAAAGAAGGAAGACCACCAAAGAGATCAAAAATCCATTTGGGGAGGCCATAAGATTTCATTGGGAGCATTAAGGAGTCAATAGCAACACTTCTCAACTCATTTGCAAGAGGTAAGTGTTGATTTTTTTTTGTATGTTGGTGTATTATTCAGTTTTTGCTAATTTTTTTTAGTTTTCATTTACAAATCTTGAATGATTTTTAGTTTTACTAAATTGCAAAGTAGGCTTTGCTATTTTGTTTATTAGTTTGAAACTTTCATGTTTTACTTGAATTTTCTTATTGCAACAGCCTTAACTTTCATTTTCCACAATGGGTTAAAAAGATGAATGTTGGAAATATATCGAAGACTTTCCTGAAAGAACAAAATTTCAAATGAAATGTATGTTTTGTAAAGATATAAATTCCGGTGGCATTTATAGATTCAAATACGACATTGCTGCCATACCTGGACATGATATTACAATTTGCACTCAACAAACTGCTGAGTCAAAACGCACTTGTTTAGTGGCATTAAAAAAATATGAACAAGACAAATTAAAAGAAAAGGCAACTTGAAGGGTTAAGGGCTATTGGCTCCCATGCTCCCGCAGCCGCAGCCGCATCCATATTCGTAGGTTGTGTTGTGCTAGTGCTAGTACACATGCTAGTGCTAGTACACATGCTAGTGCTGATGCTAGTGCTAGTCGTTCTTATACTAAGATTGAGTCCAGCCTATTGCAGCCTAGAGTGCGAAAGAACAGATTGGATAGTTACTATCATGACCCCTTCCTGAATAGAATTTAGTAATAATAAATTAGAATTATAAGATTGAATAAATAAATCATCTAAATAATATTACGATGTAAATATTAAATAAACTAATAATAGTAAATCTATAATATAATATATAAATATAATAATATATTTATAGTGATTATATATTATTAAGATAATAATAATTAACAATTTAGTTAATAATAATATATAAATATACTAGGGAAACATAAATTAATAAATTAAATAATAAATATTGAATACTATATAAAATATATATAATAAATCGAATGAGATACTATAGTTGATCAACAAATTTAAACTATTCCTAGATGGTCGTCAGAACTCCTAACTCGCAATATTAACATACATTAATAAAAACGTAACAATCACACTAATAAAGTCCAATAAACCAAATCGAACGAAGTTGTGAAGTGATACGTTTTGAGTCACATCTTTTGTTATAACCATTAGTTTATAATTCGAAGATATACATTGGGATTGAGGGGAGTATATCGGGGACCATGGAATAGGTAAGAGGAATCACGCAGGAAGAGACAAAGACACTTGAATTAATTTAATATGACTTGACTCGATGGACAACTAGCGACATACGAGATAACCAAAGAGGGACCGAGATACATATTAGCAAAAATAGATTTCAATCATCATACACCCTAATCCAATCGGCAGTGGACATAGAATCGCAATTACCATTGGGGGTGTTGTTGTGACTCATCAGGCATCATAGCGGAGAATTACAGAACCTTCAATAGTGCACTCAAACGCATAATATATGTGACCCTTAAGAATTACGAACATACTGAATAAGATATGGATTTTCTATACTTCAACACTATACAATGATGGTCACCATCTAAGACCCAGTTGGGCATAAGAAATTCATCTACAGTCATCAGTAATCGATACAAAGTGATTAATGTAATATTTACATGGAATACACTATCGTATATTTGTGTAAGCCTTGCTGAAGGAACAGTCTATAGGAGTGAATGATGCATGGACACACATCATTGATGATAGAAGATTATTAAATACAATATAAGCAAACTGTAAGCATTAATAATAAGGTATCAGAGTAAGGAATAAGGGACAGCTTTGACGGAAAGTGCAAAAGGATTCTTCCACAAACACCCGATTTCAAGAGACTTAAGAGCAGAAATGCTCAACTCCCCTTGGAGCTTGTAAACCATTAAATTGCAAACATATGAACTTGTTGAAGAAGAGAAGCTATATCAATGACCATTACATGGTAATTCACCGATGACCCATCAGGTGAATTACAAATAAGAAACATACTCCATATGAAAGAAATATATCAATGCAATAGACTAAGATGATGCACAAGAAGCTTGCAGAAGTTTATGAAATAAGGCATTAAAGTTACTAGAGAAAGTGTATAAGAAGACTACAGTCAGGGCAATTATTTGTATACTTGGCAGTCATCGCGGATTGTGATTGAACATTATTCATAATCATTAAGTATATTCCTTTTATACATAAGAATTGTGAAGAATTTCGTAGTGTCCCATATTAGACAGAAAGGGATCATTACAATTACTTTGTGCCCCGCACTACTCCTGGCTCACAACCCACGCTTGAAGGCATGGGTTTGAACAAGGAGATTCATGATGCTGCCAGAAAAGAAATCACGTAATTGATTCTTTTTTATTTGTTGTCTTTAAGTTCAAAGTTAAATTTTAATTATATCTACTTGTTTAATCATAGATTCACTTTACATAATGATTTGTCATCTAAATTTCTAATCATAATCTATTTCAAAGCCCCAACTGAGGCTGAGTTGAGTGGATACCTCTTAGATGAAATGGTAGAGGACATGAAGGTTGAGCTTGAGGACCACCGAAAGGAGTGGACCGAAAAGGGTTGCACCATCATGACTGATGGTTGGACGTATAGGAGGAATAGAACACTCCTCAATTTTCTTGTTTCCTCTGGAGGTGATTGATCATTCTACTTTCCTACATGCTTTGTTAATTGTGAATCGTGATTGAATAATTTAAATTTTGATTTGTTGATTGCTAATTTGTTGATAATCCATGATAATTCATTGTTTTGTAGGATATACCATGTGCCTCAAATCTATTGATGTTTCCGCTCATATCAAAAACGCCACATACTTATGTGAGGTTATTGAGGAAGTCATAGCAGAGATGGGGGAAGAAAATGTGGTGCAGGTGGTGACAGATAATGTAGCAAGTTATGTTGTTGTAGGTAAACTTTAAACTTTTCAAGTTTTGAATATAAATTTATTTGAACTTTTCTAATTCTATGTTTCCCAACATGTTTAAATTTCTAATTAATTTAAAATTGTTGTAGGTAAACTTTTGATAGAGAGGCACCCCACCATATTTTGGTCTCCTTGTGCGGCACATTGCCTTGACCTCATGTTGGAGGAAATTGGCAAGCTTGAGTGGGTCAAATCATGCGTAGAAAGAGCCAAAAATATATGCAAGTTTATCTACAATCATGCATTTGACCTTGGCACAATGAGGTACTACACAGGAGGCAGGGAGTTAGCTTGTCCAGGCATCACGAGGTTTGCCTTGAATTTCATCACACTGCAGTCCTTGTTGACATCAAGGGCAAAATTGAGGAGCATGTTTGTTGGATGGGAGTGGACGACATCTTCCTATGCTACGACCACTGCAAGGGTAGATGTGGTGAATTGCATCTTTGATGAGGATGTTTTTTGGAAACCTGCTAAAAAAATCCTTGAGGTAAATTTCTTACAATTTAACATTTAGTATTTAATATTTTAATTGTTTAATGATTTAGTTTTACTTTTAGTTTTATATTTAATTTTTTACTCAAATATTTTTTTTACATTATATGCAGGTCACTAAGCCCCTCATATCTCTACTACAAACTGTTGATGGGGAGAAGCCCTCTATGGGCTACATATATGAGGGCATGGATAGGACCAAGGAGGCCATTAGAGCCCAGTATGCAGGAATGCAAGCGAAGTATGCCCCTATTTGGGAGATCATTGATAGGAGATGGTAGAATCAACTCCACCGACCCATCCATGTCGCAGCTTATTATCTGAATCCAACATTTCTTTTCTGTCCTGACTTCAAGGCAGATGAGGAGGTTCTCACTGGCCTATATACAGTATTACAGTGATCTAGAGGTTGAGTAGTGATGAGGATAGCGCAACTGCAACCATTGAGCTAGACTAATTCAATAATAAAGAAGGGCCAATTTTCTCTAGCAGGATGGCCATAAATGCTCGAACAAAAATACAGTCAGGTAAAAGAATATATTCTTGAATCTTAAGTTTATGGCTTATAAGTTGTGCATTTTAATTTTTTTATTTTGTAATTTTAAAGTTGTAAATGAGACTAATTGTTTTTGTTTTCCCTTATTTCAGATAGATGGTGGCAAATGTTTGGGCCCACAACCCCAAAACTTCAGAAAATTGCCATTTGTATTCTGAGTCAGCCAAGCAACACTTCTGGATATGAGCATTGTTGGTCCATGTTCGAGCATATTCACTCGAAAAGGAGAAATAGGTTGTCTGTGCAGAGGTTGAATGATCTTGTCTTTGTTCATTACAACCTCCGTCTTAGCACCAGACAAATTTTGGGCGATGACTCCTCTCCGATCATTCTGCAGGAGATTGATCTAGAATCAGTGTGGCTCACTGAGGTTGTGGATCTGGTCTTCACTGACGCAAACCATGAGTGGGTTGACCACCTAGATAGAGAGGCTGAGACTATGGCCATGGCAGAGGAGGCGGCTAGGGCACATTCAAGCACTAGCAGACGCACACACGCACGCACAGACACAAGCCCTAGTGATGTTCGTGAGCCCATCTTACATGCAATGCTATGGCTCAGCAGTCCTCTAGGACCTACCTTAGAAACCTTTGTAGAAGGCAGACAGGATACACAGAGGCTGAGGCTAAGGTTGCGGCCGAGCTTGAGGATGATGATGAGGCTTGAGCTAGAGCCTTGTTTTTTCATTTTGTTTACAGATACTGATAGACATGTGTTTCATGAATCTTCATCTTACATACATTTATGATTTGATGTCTTATGGATCTTCATCTTGCATACATTCTATGATTTGACTCATTATGATCCTATGATTTCTATTTACTTAAGCTACAATTTACATTTTACGTGTAACGTATGTGATGGATTTATCATTTATGTTCCTTGTTTAGATATGTTAGCTTCTATTTGATGATGTTATAGTGTGTTTAAGTTATATTCAATAAAGGGTGCATGAAATAAGTTTTAAATTGTTAAAATCTCTAAATTTCAAGGGTTTTTTAAATTTGTCGAATCGTGGCCGATTTGATTCCGATTCATGGCCGATTCACGATTTGATTCGGCCTTGCCGATTCCGATCTGATTCCAATTCTCATTACTTTGATATAAACAAAAACAACTGTCATTTTTGAAGAAAAATGGGTTGAGGATCTGAAAACAATTGTCGTTTTTACAAATGCACCCAAAAACGGGGTCAATGGAAGATCAACAACGACCACAAAAATGGTCAAAAAAACACCAGCGGCAGGTCTTTCAGACAAAAAAAATGACATCCAAAAAAAGAAGCTTGAACAAGAGATTTGCAGAAAATCTGAAAAATCCCATCAGCTCTAATACCATATTACGGTAAAATAATGAATGTGTTATTAAACAGAGGAACGAAAGTTCCTTATATAGATTTACAAAGACAATGTTTCTAAAAGAAACAATCGTGAACTAAAGACGGAAATAGAAACTACGTAATAAAATAAAGATTAACTAAGATGACCATTAAAGAAACATTATAATATTCTAATAATTAGTGCATCTACTTTCTCATTGGATGAATAATGTTGTTGTCTAGAACTATTATTTCAGATGATGAATACTTACAGGTTCATCATCTTTCAAAACAACAATTGCAAAAACAGAGCCTAATTTTGGTCAATTTGTTTACAAAATGGCATACGCTGGGACATAATAATACAAAAACAATGGATTCTTGGTTAATAGTAAGATTCAACGGAATCTTAATATATTTAAGAGGCAAGAGAGCTTAATTTCTTATTTTATGAATATCTACATGTTACAAGCAATGTATCGGGCTAAGTTGGGACTGCTATAAGTAGCTTTTCAAGTATCAGTTTTTATATTATTAATTTTATTTCAAATTTTGAAAATTGCTTATTATCAAATGATATTTTGAAGATTTTTTTCAAAATTATTTTATTTTATTTTTTACTTTTATTTAAAACTTGAAAGTAGTTGATCCTAAACTGTGGATGTAAACCAAATCCTTAAAAACATGGGCATTAACAATGCATGGATAATTTGAAAGAAATCCTAAACACACGTAGCACAAAATATGAGAAATATCACTCTTGGAGATGACTGGTCTGATTCAGCAGCCTATTTTTCTATTTTGGGCTAAATTTATGACAGCATAGGGTTGAGCAAACCAAACACATCATCATGACAAAAGAGCTAGACCTCTTTAAAAAATTTACAAACATAAGATAATGGTTAAATACCATGAGACAAAATGATAACTGATTGTAGCTTATGGAATATTGTTTGGATCCCAAGTGCTATCATATTGAGATGATGTTGGTAATTCCACAAAAAAATGCTAAATATGGACATGGAGGTAGTTCAATGATATAAACAGCCTTTTTAGCATATATAAACAGAGAGTTGAATTGGAGATAGAGATAAGTATGGACCTTTGCATGCTCATATAGTTCTTACGCAAATGTTGATGCAATGTCTAATAGGAAAGAAATGAACTTTACAATGTGATGGAACTTCCAATTTCATACGAATCAGGTTTTTGTCATAAGGTGGCATTTTATAAGTACAGTTTTATAATTTTATATTTAGAAATATCCATTTTTTTAATTTTCTACAATTATTTGTAATTTTATATTTGAATTTTTTAATAGGTTTCTAAATCTGTCACCTGAAGAAAATGAAGCCTCCATCCACTATGTGAGAAGTAGTAAAGCAATTATTAGAATTTAAAGCAGCAGGAAGTCACCATTTTGAAAGGCATCAAAATTTTACAAGAATTTTGTTACTTAGATTTCAAAAAGTTCTTTGTTTTAGCTAGGCAATTCACTTGCCACTTCACTTTTAATATACTTTCAACTAATTTATTTGCAGAAAGAACATCTTCCCTTTGATTTTCTATAGCATGTGATTAAGTTCAGCGTAATCACTGTTTTACACCTGGAAATTTATATCTCACAATATGAAATATAGTTATAGTTCAGAACATTGAAAATGGAACCAATATATTTTCTTACATATTAACTTCACATGCACAGCGTCAAGAGGTTTACTTCCATATTACACCTTGTCAGACAGAAATTTTGATTTCATTCACAGGTTCCAAAGAAGTATATTAAACATTTACAGTCCTAAGAACGCAACTTCTCTTCAACTCAGTGCATATGGTGCTTCTTAATGACATCAACCATATAATCATATGAAAAATATTACATTTGCTCCATAAGTATGTAGCATTATATAAATTACGCAAGTATGAAGTCCAAAGGCAGCAGAACCATTATACCAAATTATATGCTGTCATAAACACATTCCTATGAAGTCTCCTTAATACAGGTAGCTTGTTTTAGGGGCAAACTGGGAAGCTTCAGTAACTACCATAGAAATCACAGAGACTAATTTAAGTTTATTTAAGAAATCAACCAACCTCAGGTGTCACTTTCCTCTTGTCAACATATATAAAAGCAGAGGATTTGGTCACAAATGCAAAAGCTTGTACAACTGGATTGTATGCTACATCAGATCCACGAATGTTGTACATCCATGCAACCTGGTCAAAAATATAAGGAGACTAACTAGAGTAAGGTGAATACTACAATACAAAAATATAGTTAGCTTAACTAGAATAACGAGAAAACTAGGTCACATCTCTTACAAACGTGTTGCAAGTTAGAACACAGAAAATCATCTGTGCACCTCATCAAGTGCGGTGATGACTATAGCCTCAGCTTTCTCCTGGTCAATTTTTGCCCTTAAATCATATATTTTGTCTTGAACAGAGCGCCCTGCAAATTCCAGAGGATGTATGCAGATGGGTGATATTTCAGGCAAAGGTCGATCCTGCCAAACTTCATCTACCAAATTTCTCTTCAGTTGAACAAGCTTTTGTCCCTTCTTCATAAATGCCCTCTCCCATCTATGTGCAGTATCTACTGATAAACACCATGGATCCACACCAATTGTGGCATCTTTATCCAAATTCTACAATCAAAGATAAACACACACATAAGTGAACATCTCTCTGCATAGACATGTAGTACTTAGATTCATAACATATGGTCCTACCAAAATATTGCACAACGAAGATTTTGAAATCAAACCATAAACAACATGTCACATTATTTTTTCACCCAATTGTAATATAGGAAGACAAGCCATCCAATGCAAGTTTAGTAGAAAATGATATATTGGTTCTTTAAATTAGTACCAAATAAGCCTAATATCTTCCCATAAGAGCTCTTTGAGGCTAGCAAAACAGTGAATCAGTGCTTACATCGGCTATCCAAGTTTCCACCAATGGGTCTTCACCAATGCGCATAAGCTTCCAACGTTCACTCAACTCCTGTGTAGCTTGTAAGAAATAGCGACCATCAGTCCAAAGTAGAGCTTCATTCTTCAATATAAGGGCTAAACCTGAAGAAATGTCATTATCATTAGTTAAAAACAGTTAATACAAATGTATCGGCTTTCTTTTCAATATAGTTTTCACTGCATATGTAAACATTTTTGAATTCAAAGATAACCTGATATGCTGTTCATAAAAAAGCATAAATAACCAGAGGGGCCAATTTATGGTTAAATAATATTAATACTTAATACTGCACCTCACAATGCTTTCTCAAAACAAAAAAAAGAGAAATAGAAAGAAAGTGGAGCACTGACGCAGGAGCATCAAAGGTGTAAGGGCAATCTTGCATCACCCAAAAAAACCTTTTATTTTGATTTCTGTTTGGTTTGGCGAATACCCATGAAGCTCATTTCCTTTAAAAAGTACTAAAGCATGGGTTACAACTTTCGAATTTTCAAAAGAGCTAAATTTACAAGGGTCTCTATTTGTAGCATGTTTGCATATGAACATGTAGGGACTTGAAAATTTTCCAAAAGCTCCAAAATTGAATTTTGCATGTTGTGGTTGAGTTTCAAGCCAAGGTCAAGTCTGTGTGAGAAGATATTAAAGATTTTAGTTTTTAAATTTCACGAAAAAATTCCTTAAAACTGGATTATGAGGCTTCAAAATCAAACAATGTTTTGCAGCCTCAACTAGAGGTAATTAAATAAATAAAATTTGAAGCACGTAAGGCACTCTAAGCAATACAATGGGCTCAATCAAATGCCCATGGCTCCCAAAAGTTGGGCTATTATTGAGCAGCAGTTATAAATTGATAAATAGGAGATATTCTCCACAGCAAGTCAAATTGAGATATTGCTATCAGCATTCAACTGTGTAGCTTTTGATTCAAACTCATACCCATGTTTCATGAGTAGTATTATAAAACTTGATAGTTCGATATTTCAATATATTAAATAAAGGAGATTTGATCTCCTTAACTAAAGAAATTACAAACAAAGAGCCTCTAAATGTGATGTTAGAGCTGCACTATGATTAAAGGAGAACTGCCAAGGGCACCCTACTACAAGGCAGAGATCGCATCTCTGAATGTCTAGGAGAGATAGATCTATCTCCTAGGATTACAAGGCTGGATATGCCAAATATTGGATATCCATAAGGCCTTAAGGAGAGACAAATCGTGATGAGATGGTATAATAGCTGAAGGACTATTCTAAGTTGATTATGAGATAACTAGAACCCCAAGAAGTCTTTGTATTGTCCCCTGTCGAGACTATTTAATATAACTATCGATTGGCAATGCTTTGAAACTGATGTAATGCCCCTTTACATAAATTCTTTAAAATTGTGGAGCTATTTACTTGGATTTGCAGTAATTAGATTGTTGACATCCCTTATATAATAACCTGAATCACTTTGTGATACACAAGTATATGTCAATGCAATGGATTCTCCGAATGAATATGGTCTACTTTGTGTAAACTTTGGCTCTTGATGTTAAGGCATTATCTTACAGTTCCTAATATAGTTCTATGATTTTCTTGTCTGATCTTCTTGAGAAATGGTTTGGTTTAACCAAACCAAATACTCTAAATAGATTAACTTTTCTATTTGCTATGTCTGGCTTGGTTCAACCAATTATGCAGGATATTTGTATTGGACTGATAAGACTTATAATTGTACAAGTGTTTGTGGGATATACTGAACTGTAATACTTGTATCAATGCATCCCAAAATTAAAGGGCTGCTGTACGTGCTGAGTGATACTGCAAAGGGTAGGAGGTAGTTCCCTTTTTCTCCAAAGAGAGGAATTGACTTCCCTCTTATACTTAGTGCGATGAAATGATGTTCTCAAAAGACATGTTCATTCTTCTTATTCGCACCCATTCCTTGGTTCTATTATTCTTAACCGATGCCTTTTATATCTATTAATATCTGCTTTACTCTCCATAATATATCAGAATTGGTTTAGAATAATATATACTGTGATTACTTAATAATATCGATCAATGTATCTTATTGACAACATAATTGTTTCAATAATTGTTTGGACTATACTAAACTTATTACCGATGATAGTTTTGATGATAGTTTTGTTATTATCGAATTCTTTACTGATATATCCTATGATAATCGTATAAAATGATTTGCTGGTGTATACGGACTGTGTATACTAACCCATGTCAATTCCGCTTTGGTTACTTCCTTATCGGTAATAAATACATCACTGACATTCCTTTGCAACATAGCCTTCGTTGGTTTCCACACGATAAGTGTATGGTGGTGTTGACAACTAATGATATCAATTTTATTTATTTATTCTTGTGTTAGTATTATTATTTTAATATATTATTTTATTATAATTTTTATTTATTATCTTAATAATTAACACACAATTATATTCATTATAAATATATGTTTATAATAAATAATATTATTCATTTATTATCATTGACTAATGTATTTATTAAAATACTATTATTTATAATTATTTTATTTATTTAATTATCTATTTTAATATTATTATTTATTCATTAAATTACTATTAATTATTTAATGAAAATCTTATTGTTCAATTATTATTTATTATTAAATCTTATTCGAGAGAGCAGACATTACATTCTCTTATATATATTTTATATGAAAACGTTCTAAAGCTACTTGCATTAAAAAGATTCACATGTAATTGGCATTGCTTGAGGACAAGCAATTTGGCAAAGGGCGGACTGTGATGTCCCCTTTCTAGAAGAGAGAACTTAATAATAAAATAATAATATCCTAAAAATAATATAATAAGCAATCATAATAAAATAATGATGATAAATAATTATAAAATAAATAAATAATATATAATAATATCACTAATAAAATCCTAATGATAAATAAATATAAAATAAATAAATAACATATAATAATATTATTAATAAAATCAAAAATATATAAATATATGTGTGTATGTATTAATCAGAAAAATGTCTTCTTTAGAATACTTCACAATTTTCTACATTCTGCCTGTCGTACTTACCTATTATCCTAGGTGATCATTATCAAAGACAATTATAAGGATTAAACGAGAGTGATTATAATTACTAAAGATTATAATGACAGAAATTATAATTAAAGTAGCTGACAATAATATTAGGGTTGAGAGAACTGACAAGTCTATCATATAATCTATCCTTCATGTATGATTGACATTAGGAGACAGCAATAATGTGTGAATTGATTATCACTGTCAATGTGATTGAACCCATTGGTTATGGAGATATCTATTTACAATGTCGTGATACATTATGCATCGAAAGTTGACTTAAGTGGGCATTATGGGGGGAAAACACCTAACGGATAGGCACAATAAGGATGGTCATGATAGTATTTTACATCAATACACAGTAGTGATCATCATTCAAGTTATAGACAATGATGTTGATTGACAATTATATAGATAGAAAAGACCAAGAAGAAATTAGTTAATTGTTAAACGATCTACAGAGGACTAATGACAATTAAGACATGAACAATGATATATAGATATCAATTGTAAAGGTGACGGGACTATCTCTATAATCATGGATGGAGTAATAAGCTGGGAAGTTTTGTTAAGTTCAATCATTCCAAGATGTTGATGATTGCATCAATAAGGAAATGACCATTAAACCAGTGCATCCAATCTATGATTAGAACCATTGATATTATGAGAAGGTAAGTAGTAACAATGGCGGCTATTTATTATACTAATGGAATTGTGGAGAGATCAATGGTTAATAATGGCCATTACAAATCATAAGGTGACTCGTGTAACAAACCAACCATAAAGAGGGATATCGAATATGTCTCTTAAGAGACACCCAATCCTTTTGAAAATTATATAGGGGCATTCAAAACTCATCCACATGGGAGGACACAAAATGAAAGGAACATTGTAATGTCCCCCTTTTTGGATATATATGAGATAATATTGTGCTTATATAACTCCTACATGAATAATTGCCAAATTCAATTTATAAAGATATAAATGATGCAATTGAATTCAAATACATAAATACATGTACAACTATATTCTCAATGAAATGTAATTACTGGTAATTCCAAATGCATATGCTGACAATGATGGAGGTTATGTATAATTCCTAATACATGCACTCCCAATAAGCTGGATACAAATGATGTAAGTGTTGTGTCTGATATAATAATGTAAATTATGCACAATAACCGGTATGGTTGTTTCTGATCTTTTGTATGTGATATATGTTGCAACTATAGGCTGATACAATGATCTCAAGCAAAGATATATGTCATCTCTAATATTCTAGAATCGTCTATGATATATCAATAATGATTTATGATCCTCAATTAGATGTCGTCTCTAATATATAGATGAAATGCCAGCACCAACGGTTTCTATCACAACCTTTCTATGCTCTAGAATTAAGCGCTTCCACAAGGGAAAATATAAGTTTATAAAACATCTATTCTTCACTGCCCCATGGAGTGAATACGAACTCCATTTTATATTTGGGCATTAACAGATGGATGTGTCTCTTGGACATTAAGAGACGCGTCTTCTTCTCTTCTCTTTATAACCGACCACTTCTTAACATCACCGATACATTTATTATTAATTAAAGGTATTTGTTAGTTATGCAAGATGATCCTTTGAAGACGAATATATTATTTTACAATAAGAGCATATTGGTTTTATTGTTACCACAACTCTTGACAACGAAGTTGTCGTTGAAGGCTCGATAGTTATCGTCTTACCATGGACCATTTATGTGCTTGTCTTATTTACGACTCATGTCCTGTTTGTGGACAGATATGCAATTACCTCCATTGTGGCCAACATCTGAAAGCATATTCAATATTTCTACTACTTGTGATTACCAAATTGTATTTGTCATTCATCAATAATGTCATATAATCACCATCAATGATAACGATTGATTGTCAACTCTCTGTAATATCGTATTAACGTATATTGGGCCTTTTCATTATTCATGACTTTGTCTTCTTGTGCTGTCGCAGAAAATCATCCATATCACATTCTATCATGGATGAAGGTCTTGCCTCTTTTCTTGGTCCCTGTTCACTGGAAATCGCCAGCCATGATTCTCCCATATTTGTCAACCTATTTTCAACGAATCATCTTCATGCATCTTAGTGTCGGGTCATTGCATATATCGTTTGTAATTAAATCGACTTCATATCTTTAGTCAATATCCTTAAAAGTCCATTATTGTAGTCACTGCCTCTATTTGAACCAAATTCCTTTATCCTTGGTGTTACTTGTATCATTCTTCATTTCATAGATTATTTGGCTATGATTAAGTTTCAATATTTCATTAAAACTTATTAAATATTTAATTGATCGGGGAACCATGAGTTTCAATCTTTAATTAAAACTTATATAATCGTATACCACTTTGTTGGTCTTGAGTTGGGGATATAACAATCTCCCCCTCTTGGAAAAAGCTTGCCTGCAAGCACTCCTATAGCATCATGATGATTCCTGGATCCCAAACTCGAAAGTGCCATCTCTGCATAATATAGTTGCGTTGATAGGAGTGATAATTCATTGTGATGGAAGTAAAAATGTGAGTAATTAATCTCCAGAAGATCAATAGATATTCTATATTAACCAAAACAAAATGGTGGTAACACTTATGTTGCATGAGATATGTGAGGGAATAGTGACTTCCCTTTTCTATCAAACTTGAATAATCGGTTCTTGATCTTTGATTCAAAGAAGGAATCTTTTTCTGAATTGCACCTTTTGGTAATTTGAATGAAGAACCTTGGTTGGCGATACTATGCATCATTTTGTTCCAAATGGTTCTCAAGGCCTTCTTGATAGACAATGCACAAGAATCCCCTAATTTGTTTTCATCCTTTCTTTGGTGTGATTTTAAACCAACCTCTTCACTTAGATCCAAGAGTGGATTACTACATGTCTAGTCCATTTCGACTAAGGGTTTAAATTGATCCTTGTCTTCAAGTCAAAGCTCCACCTTTCCCCATTTTATTTTATTTGATTCTCTTGGACAATCTTTTAAGTCTTCATCAATTCCTATGATGTCACTTGGTTCCCGAAGTGTGATGTTCTTCTATTTATATCTGCTATCTCTTGAGATTCATCTTTCCCTAACTTTAATGTCAGTTTTCCCTATTTATCAATGTCAAGATGATGAAGCGTAATGCATAAAGTGACTTCCAAGGAACTAGAAGCATTTCTCATATTTCCCGCAATCATGGCTGCTAAGTTTTCTTCAGTGGGCGGGGGAGAGTTTTTAACTCCAATGAATTCAACCAAATGTGAATTAGACTCAACCTCTCATTCAACACTCCCTATGCATGATCCCTCTAACACGCGTGGTCGTCCTTATGATTTTGATGGAGCCATGTGATACATGAAGAGTAAACAACCTTTTTTTCCTTTCCTTGCACTTGTGGTGTTTGATGATCATCTCTCACTCCGACCTCTTCTAGGGTTTTATGTTTTACACTTTCTTCCCTTGATGCACCCACTTCCAATGCCTACATTTTATGCAAGGAGTGGATAGGTGAGACTCTTGATGTAGTTGTTCTATTGCAATCATTCACCTAATGTTCCTTAAAGTGTTTTTGTGCTTTGCTTTCCTTCCTTGGGTCCAGATGATAAAGTATTTGCTCCTTAGGCTGGTATTTTATTCGATCCTATTGCCATTGATCTTGTAAATTGGCTAAGGTAACCATAACTTTATTTCTCTCTTGTCATTTTTTCTTTGGAAGAAAAGTAGGAAGTGTTGGTCTATAGTTAAGGGCATGATGTCTTGAACATTTATCATTTCTTCTTTTTTCCTCCTCTTTGCTATGATCAACATTGGTGAGTAATCCTACTAACTTAACCATTTTTTCGTGAATCTCTCTTTGTCCTTTGATGAATTGATCCAAGCGATTGTCAAGTCTTTCATTTTCTCCCATTTTCGACCCTTTGTTATTTAACTACTGGTTCCTCAATCATTCTCATCTCCACAGGTTGGCAGGTTCATGAGCTCTGATACCAATTGTAATGTTCCCTTTTTGGATATATATGAGATACTACTATGCTTGTATAATTCCTACATGAATAATTGCCAAATTCAATTTATAAAGATGTAAACGATGAAATTAAATTCAAATACACAAATACATGTACAACTGTGCTCTCAATGGAATGTAATTACTGGTAATTCTAAATGCATATGCTGACAGTGATGGAGGTTATGTATAAGTCCTAATACATACACTTCCAGTAAGCTGGATACAAATGATGTAAGTGTTGTGTCTGATATAATAATGTAAATTATGCACAATAACCTGTATGGCTGTTTCTGATCTTTTGTATGTGATATATGTTGCAACTACAGGCTGATACAATGATCTCAGATAGAGATATATGTTGTCTCTGATATTCTGGAATTGTCTATGCAATACTTCTCTGATATATAAGTCGTCTCTGATATATCTATAATGATTTATGCTCCTCAATTAGATGTCATCTCTGATATATAAATGAAATGCCTGCACCAGCGGTTGCTATCGGAACCTTTCTATGCTCTGGAATCCAACGCTTCTACAAGGGAAAATATAAGTTTATAAAATATCTATTCTTCACTGCCGTATGGAGTGAATACGAACTCCATTTTATATTTGGGCATTAACAAATGGATGTGTCTCTTGGACATCAAGAGACACGTCTTCTTCTCTTTATAACTGATCACTTCTTAACATCATGGATTCACTAATTATTAATTAAAGGTATTTGTTAGTCATGCAAGATGATCATCTGAAGATAGATATATTATTTTGCAATAATAGCACAGTGGTTTTCTTGTTACCACAGCTCTTACCAACCAAGTTGTCGTTGAAGGTTCAGTAGTTATCGTCTTACCATGGACGATTTACGTGCTTGTCTTATTTACGACTCATGTCCTATTTGTGGACAGATACGCAAATACCTCCACTGTGGCCAACATCTGAAAGCATATTCAATATTTCAACTACTTGCGATTACCAAACCGTATTTGCCATTCATTGATAATGTCAGATAATCACCAACAGTAATAACAGTAGATTGTCAACTCTCTATAATATCGTCTTAATGGATATCATGGCTTCACATTATTCATGACTTTATCTTCTTATGCTTTCACGGAAAATATCCATACCACATTCTATCATGGATGAAGGTCGTGGTTCTTTTCTTGGTCGCTGTTATCACTGGAAATTGCCAGTGATGCTTCTCCCATATTTGTCAACCTATTTTCAACGAATCGTCTTCATACATCTTGGTGTCAGGTCATTGCATATATCATCTGTGATTAAATCGACTTATGTCTTTAATCAATATCCTTATAAGTCCATTATTGTAGTCAATACCTCTATTTGACCCTACTTCCTTTATCGTTGGTGTTACTTGTATCATTCTCTATTTCATAGATTATTTGGCTATGAATAAGTTTCAATACTTCATTAAAACTTATTAAATATTTAATTGATTGGGGAACCATAAGTTTCAAACTTTAATTAAAACTTATAGAATCGTATATCGCTTTGTTGGTCTTGAGTTGGCGATATTACAAATATATTAGCAGTAAGGTAGAGAGATGGGTGGCAGAATATATATTATTCTCAACACTGGATAAGGATATATCAACAAACAATTACCAATCAACATTATTCAGTTCTAGACATAAGAGAGGAGCAGAAGATTACTTCAGTGCAACCATATGAACAGCAACAAGAAGAGAGCACTCCAGTGGGGTTACAGGTCTTCATATAGGATAGCAACCCACAAATGATTAGACCCAACATCTCGCCCGAAATAAGTGCATCATACCTTAAAATTTCATTTATACATTTCCCTAGGAATCAGCATATTGGAGGAATCTTTATTTAAGGGACATTACAATTGATCAACTCTCTATTTTTTGATGTCATAAAGACAAGAATAGTGAAAGTATATGTTTAAGAGCTGAAGTACATATACATATATCCATTTGAGAAAATCCAATTATCAATTCATTATAATATTAATCATTAAAGAAGCAAGGAAAACATAAAGTAATTTCCTAAGGGACATTCAAATCCAATCCCTAGTTGGAAGCTTTAGAGTAGATTGAGTAAGATTCCACTAGGGGTCATTACACTAAAACAGAAATGAACTAACAAAATAGAAACTACCTAAACAACTGAAACTAAGATGATCATTATAGAAACATTATAATATTTAATAAGTGGTGGTTCACAAGAACTCATCTTCTGTTTTGTTTTCTTATTTTTGTATATATTATGTGTTTAGTTCAATCAAAGAATATTCATATAGCTTCTTGTGATAATTTCATATGGCTGTGTTATGCAATTTGCCCCTTCATCAAGTGGTATTAGATTGGAAGTTATTGAGTGTGTAGATAGATTATGAAACACGAGGTAGTTTGCACCAAGACTTCTGGTTGTGGTTAAAAGTGGTAGAGAAGAAATCAGGATGCCTCCATGAAGAAACCGAGGTAAATTATATATCCCTCCTGAGGCATATTGCCACACTCTGAGAAATGTGTAGAGTATTGGATGTTAGAAGAAGAGAAGAAAATAAGAGTGAAGATGAAGCTAAAGTAGAACAATTCAAAGAACAAAGTATTGCAGGAGATCCTGAGAATATTAGGTTGCTAATGGCTCCATTTCCAAGATTGGAAGAAGGCCAAAGATTGAAATTTCTATCTATCCTGGAAATCTTAATCCAGAAATTGATTGGATAAATGGTATGGAAGAGCATTTCGAGTATTGAAGTTGTGGAGAATCGAATTTGCAAAGACCAAACTAAAAGGTCGTGCCTGTAACAATATTGAGGCATTCAAACAACCAGAGTCAAATTCTTGTATGGTTCACATACATATCATGGAAAAGCAAAATATATGTAATGTGGAATAATAGGATGACAAACCTTATCAAAAAATAAAATAACAATTTTCTATAAACATTTATAAATAGCAAAAAAGGGAGAATGTTCCCATCCGCCTATCTTGTAAATTTAAAGAGAGATTAAACATCAGCTAAGGTGTGCAAAAACATAAGGGTTATGAAAATTACCAGCACTACCAGTAAACCCAGACACATATGCACGCCTTTTATCCCATTCTGCTACATATTCACTCTGAAAAAATCAATTTTGTATTAGTCCATGATGTACAACAAGCCATTTAAATATATCCTAACCAGAAAAGGAACAAGCAATGTGTATTCACTAAATGTTCTAAAAAACAGATCAAGAAATAAATCACATACCATCTCACCCCAAAAAAGAGCCCCATGGCCAACTTACATATAGGTAAAAAGTTCGATCTCATCAACCCATATTTCTTTTACAATTATTCTGAACTCCCAAAGACAAGTGACTGACATAAAAATCTTAAACCAAAACTATGATAGTAGCAGCTTGGCCATCAATTGATCAAAAATGGCATAACAAATCTTAGAATTCTTAAATAATACTATCCCTAGCAACACAATTTTAAATAAATTTGAATAAAAACTTTAACAAAAGCTAGCCAAACTCGAGCAGTATCATTTTCATTTTCCAAAATTAACATGATGCAATCATTCACATAGTATTTTCCCTAGCCAAACAGACAACCTAGGCATTTATTTTATTTCCTAATCTTATAAAAATAGCCAAAACCATATGTAAATTCTTTATGTGATATGTTTTGGTTATATCCAAGACTTTCAAGGTTATGACCTACCCATGTTAATCAATCACATTGTAGGAACACAAGCATTCAATGATCCAAAAAAGCATTTACAAAAACATGCCCATCTTTCCTGAGTCATCATGATAAGAGCTGTTTTGAAAACCACTTTCTGTTTCATACTAGAGAATTTGTTGATAACTTGTTTCACAAGTGGGACAGAGTTTCAATTTAAGGGAGTTCACAAAATTGAATGTATGTATCAACCAGTACATAATTGTCACCAAATAAAATATGAATCCACATATACCTGTGTAATCATTTACAATTTATTATTAATAGAATATTATCATATTACAGCTTTTGGGGGGCAGCAGCCCCGAGCTGTAATATAATTAGTTGTGTATCCTACATCTAGTCACTTGATGGGATTAATATCATGTTTTCTCTAATACAAATATTACAGTTATCAAAAAGAAAGCCCTAGACAAAAATAGATGGCCAATAATATCTAAAAATACAACAATGTAACAACGGAAGCAATGTCTTCTAGGTTTATTGTTGAAAGGCAAATCATTGGAAACCATCCAAAAAACTCCCCAAATTTTGGGGATGTTGGATTATAGTTAGGTATATTGGTATGTGGTGATTGAGCATGCTATCGGGCTTAAGATTTGGTTACCCAGATCAACTACCAGGGAAGTGCACAGAGGGTAGAGCCCCTCCTACAAGATGTTGGATTATAGTTAGGTATATTGGTATGCGGTGATTGAGCATGCTATCGGGCTTAAAATTTGGTTACCCAAATCAATTACAGGGGAAGTGCACGGAGGGTGGAACCCCTCCTGCAGGGCCCTGGGGAGATATCCTACCAACGAGGGCTTAAGAGAAGCACCCCTAAGGAAAACAATGACCATTATTTATTAAAGGAGTTGGTTGTTATTTTGGTATGTAAACTAACCTTTGTAAACTGCCAAAAGGATTCACAAATAAGTGGCTGTGAAATATAAAATGTCATAAGAATGTAATTTGTTTCTTTGCTGGATACTAGAAGGAAAAGGGCGGCATTTCTCTGTCGATGTAGTCCACATTGGGTGAACCACATTAAATTTGTGTGTTATTATGAATTGTTACTTTTTCCCTCTTTATTCCACAATATAATTAATATTCTTTATTACTCCAGTCTGCCTAAACGCTAACAGGGAATTGACACCAAATTTACACGTAAATAATATTTGAAAATTAAAAAATTACAAAAAATACTACTTATTAACAAAGAACCTGAAATTAAACAAGTTTTACATATTTTGAGTATTGTGCATCCGAAAGGGCTCATAAACAACGCTGATCAATAGCCCTAGTCGATAATTGATTCTTTATTCATTACAAGTACAAATTAAATTCAAAGCTTGGCCCAAACTATAAATTTCAACCAAATTTAATTTCAACTCAAACAATGAAACCCAAAATTTAGAAACCTTCAGAGCAATAAATTCTAAATATGAAAAAGGGTTTCAAAACAAACCCCTTTGAAAGCATGCATACACAAAATACCACTTTCATACTCATTTAAAATAGAATTCAAATGTGACATAAAGAAGACTTACAAACCAAATTTAATCAAGGAAAAACTCACATAACCAACAAAACTCAAAATGCTACTCTATGCCAATTACGGTGTTGGCCTGTAAAGGGCTTTTGGTGCTCCATATAAGTGTACCATCCTAAAAAGTTAGTATCTATGATCAGATGTTAATTTTAGCCCCATTTTAGTATGTATGGGTTCCCACATTGATTTCACATTCTCCTATCGCTCATTGGACATTTAAACTAATATTATAAGTCATGTGTTGATTCAATTTCTTCAAAACTATAGGTAAGACCTTATTTCTAAGTGCACTCATCTATTTTTCCTTCAATCCCATAATTCATTTCATCACCTAAGCCCTATATCACCACTTATGGCATTTGCATCCTCTCCCAACCTCAAAACTGGCTATAACTTATTTTCCTGCATCCTTGAAATGTCCCTTGTTAATCTTCTCCTGACGAGTCCTACAAAAATAATATTAGTCCCAAAATAACTTTCAATATTTAAATGACTCATACTCTATCCTACATTAGTAAGGGAAAATTGATCCTTAAGACTGCCTCCAGGTCAGGCTTCACAGAATTCCCGGCTTGAGGGACATTCGCTCCACTCTAAGCAATCGGGCTATCGACACGTCATCCCAAGAACACTACCTATAAGAATCTCTTGGAAGCAAGCTTAATGCATTCCAAGCCTACACATATGCATATGATTGGTCTTCAGTATATATACTGCCTACGAGAGATTATAACAATCTCAACTTTGGCAATAGGATTATACCAATCTCGAATTGCCATCAATTATAGATTGGCAATGGGGTTATATCAACCTCGAATTGCCATCCATCTCAAATAGGCAATGGGGCTATACCAACCTCGAATTGCCATTACGTTCACCTCTACGTAGCTCGGGGTGAATATAGAATTCGTACATCCAACTACGAGAGGGAGTCAAAATACAATTTGTTAAACATATCTTCAATTTCATTATCTATATCCGAATTACCAAATATATTTAAATCTTTAAACGTTGTCGAATATATATATATATACAAACATCTTAATGAAAATCGATTTATATAATTCAATTGAATTTTAATTCTTTCCTTAACATTATGCATATATCTATAATTTCATTTAAGTCAATTCTTAATATATATATATATATATATATATATATATACATCTTAATGAAAATCGATTTATATAATTCAATTGAATTTTAATTCTTTCCTTAACATTATGCATATATCTATAATTTCATTTAAGTCAATTCTTATATATATATACACTATTACAACTTATCAATATATTACCTAGTTTATAAGTCTAAAAGTAATATTACAACTTTATTAATACTATAAATTCATTATTGAAAATAATATATATATATATATATATATATATATATCAAATAACACAACTTACCACTTAGATTAGACTGCAGAGTCTTCCACACTCCCGTCACTTCCTCCTTATTCCCTGTTTCCTTTTCGTTTCTGTCTTTTTTTATATAAATGCTTGCATCAGTGATTGTGGTTAGCAATTAGTTGTTCTTAGCAGAGCGATCCATAAGGGACTGTGTATATTTTCAATTCCTTCCTCGATCCCTTACTTGTCATTTTTGAACTTGCTCTTATAAAACCGAAGGGTTGGCATCTCTTGAGTTTGATGAGTTGCATCCCTTCTTGATCGATCCTTGCATAACAATCATTTGTTATTGATTGGGTTTCATTAATCACTGCCTTGATAATCGGTTTATAATCAATACGTGATCCTTAGATGCTAGAGATCGATTGTCTCTTAATTAATATCATTCTCTGCCTCCAAGCATCAAACTCTTCCACTTGATCGTAATTGATTTGTTTGTTTATTGTTGATAAGATAGCTAACGAATGCCGCTATATGATGATGACTCATCCTCAATTATTTAGTTCCTCTTTTAATTGATAGTCTTAAGTTGTTATCTTCCCCATTTAGTCCATAGGTGTATAAGATTATTTATTTATTTAAATATTAGACATTGAAATTATTTATTAATATATATGATTGATATATCTAATTAACTACTCAATTATTAAATAATAGTATTGATGTTTGATCAATTAAGATATTCTTTTAATTAATTATTCTATTTATTTATTAAATATTGATTTATTGATATTGCGATATTCTCATTTATTTATTTTGGAATTACAATTGTCTAATTATTATTTACTTATTTATTAGATCTTCGTATATATATTGAGATATATCAATATATCATATATATATCTATATAAGTATATACTTATTATTATTTCCAATAATAATTTTATAATATTAATAATAATAGATTCTTCATTATAATAATCTAATATTATATGTTTGATAATAACATATATTGAATCTATATATTCATTAAATATTATTATAACCATTTTATCTCATTAATCTATTATCTTTATCGTCATGATCAGGAGATTAACCAGGGACATGACAATCCTACCCTCCCAAAATTGCTTGTCCTCAAGCAATGACAATTTCCTTCCTTCCCCTAGAAGCGTCTACATCAAAAGCCCTTTCCACTTAACATGGAATTGGTGATTGTTTGATTCCTTAATTTATTGAGCGGATATCCTCCTCAATGTTAAGAGTGATTGGTGGGTGTTCTATGTCCAGAGTCTTCCAATCTAATCCTTTTTGTGGGACCTTCATTTAGTGCTTCCTCCATGTTATTCATTTGTCCTCTCTTGCATCGGTGTTCACGGCTCCATGGTACTTTACACCTAAAGCAAAGTTTTTTATCGATCAGTTCCTTTTTTTGGCATCGGTGATCCTTGCTCCATGGCTCTTTGCATAGGTAGCATGATTTCCCTCGGCTGTCCTCCTCGGGCCCTTCATTCCAATGGGGGGTTTTAGAGGAAATGCCCTTTTGTTTTTCTTTAGTTGTATCGTATTCCGTCATCTTTGCTTTCCTAATGGCATCTTCAAGGGTTTGAGGTTCGAAAGGTCTCACCCTTATTTTGATAGGTTCTTTGAGTCCTTCTATGAACATGTAGACCCTCCTTCTTTGAGAAATATCAGGGACCATGACTGATAGGCTCAGAAATTTATTGGCAAATTCTTCAATTGTTCCTATTTGTTTGAGGTGAGTTAACTCTTGGAAATACCATTCAGGTTCCTTTTGGTCAAACCGGCTAATGAGTTTTTGAGTGAATTCACTATAGGTGTTAATACTTTTATGACCTAATGTGACTATTCCATGGTGCCACCAATTGTGGGCTTCTCCTGTTAGGTGCATTATGGCAAATTTAATAGCATTTTCTTTGGTCATCCAGCTGAGAGAGAGATAGGTGTCTAATTTTTGGACCCAAGCTTGAGTTGTTTCTTTCCCTGTCCCTTCGAAGTGTGGTAGGGACATTTTTCCTATCTTAGCTTTAATGTCCCTTTCCCCATTAAGTCTTTTCCGTCCATTACTTGCCATGGTTTTGTTTTCATAGTATTCCTTAAAGGGAATGAGTTTTTGTATTTCTGGATTTAAGCGAGCATACATTTGAGCGATCTCTTCTACTTGGTATAGTTGGCCTTATGGTAGAGTCTTGATTTATGGGATCATTCTCAAAATGATTAGAACGCATATATCTCTTCCTATCGGAGAATTGGGTCAACCATTGTGGGTATTGTTATTGTTCATGTTTTGGATGGCTTGAAGGATTAACTGATTTGTTTGTTCAAACCTTTCGTTAGTTTGCTCCATGAAGGATTAACTGATTTGTTTGTTCAAACCTTTTGTTAGTTTGCTCCATGAAACTTATCATGAGATATATCAATATATCATTTATATATCTATATAAGTATATACTTATTATTATTTCCAATAATAATTTTATAATATTAATAATAATAGATTCTTCATTATAATAATCTAATATTATATGTTTGATAATAACATATATTGAATCTATATATTCATTAAATATTATTATAACCATTTTATCTCATTAATCTATTTATCTTTATCGTCGTGATCAGGAGGTTAACTAGGGACATGATAATCCTCTCATTGTTTGGAACCCATGGTCTCGATCTGGGCCCTGATTATAGGGTATAGGCTGGGCCCAAATATGAATTCAGTCCCCATCTTGGCAATTCAACTAAGGATTAGGACTTACAGTCGACCTAGATGAGTTTTAACCCTTAAGATGTTGTGAGAGGTATATAAACACCCTATCTCTCCTCATTTTGGTATCCATTACTATCCTCAAGCATTCATGATCAAGAAATCAGGCAATTGGCATCCAAGCATTCTCAAGGTCTTCAAACATCTAAGTCTTGAAGTCTTCAAAGCATTCTTCTTCTTCATCAAGCATTGTGGCAAACTACATCTATTTCACAAGGTGTATCTTTCATAATTTCCTTTTGGGTTTTTGTGGAGTCTAAGCTATTGCATTAACACTAGTGATCACATCCAAAGAGGCATCGCGTCATCAAGGCATGAGGTAATTCACAATTCCAATCTAGCTCTATTTCATCTTTCCTCTATGCAATTTCATTACATTTTAAGGTTGATGCCTAAACAGGGGTTTTCCTTGTTTTTTTGTGTGCAAGAACAAGCTACAAGGCTTTCAAAACTTTTTCACATAGATTGGAAACAATCAGAGCATCCCTAAAAGTTTCAGGTAGAAACCCACAGTACATATCGAAAAGTCAATCTATACCTAGGTACAAATCAAAGAAATCAGCCTATACCCTCAAAAACAAGCTCAACTTTGATATGCTGGTGTTACAATGTTGGGATCTCAAAAAAGTTAATACAGGTACTTTCAGCATTCCGTCTATCAGTTTTTCAAATTTGAAGTTGCTTATTTCCTATTTATTTCTAGATGCATTTAAATCTTTCCTAATTTGTATTTATGTCTTTATCATTTTCCATTTCAAAATTACATGTTTAGCGAAGGAATCATTGTCCCAATTTAGTATTTGAGTCACCTCTTCGGCCTATTGGGGGCATCTTCCTTCCAAATGTACAATCGTGAAAAGGAGAGGTGATCTACCCTATTTGCATTGTTTCCCTTTTCATATTGTACATTTTGGTGAGCCCAACTCTTCTGACATACTTTTAATTCTGTGTCTAGATCTACTTTGTATGCATTGCATTAATCACTATGTACATTACATATTTGCTACATTGTATGCTTTTCGGTATATTGGTTCACCTATTGTACATTTTGGTGAACCCGACTCATAACCTTTCCACTTTTGGTTTGATTTTTAGATCTTATTTGTATGTATTACATTGTTTCATTTTATGCATTCATCTTCAAAAAAAAGGACATTTCATATTGTTGTCTCTCATTTCATTTACAGCAATAAAATAAAACAAAAAAAATATTTCATTTGATGCATTTCGTTAGTAATCATTACATTTCATATAGATCCTTCATTTCTTGTTTATGCACTTACATTGGAAAAATATACATATAATTTCATACATTATGCACATGTCATGTTGGTTTGTTCATAATAAATATTTTCTATAGATTAATTTCATTTTTCTCTCCTAAGGACCCTCCTCATAAGGACATATTGAGGCAAGATAATAATCCTTTTCTCAATGATGTCCCTATTTGGGATGAACCATTACAAGATGATGTTGATTATTCTTATGATATGTATCTCCCCCATGAGGGTACCTTGGTGATGGACAACGATGATATAATAGAGGAAATTGATATGATTGTCCATTCCTTTAAGGAGACTTTACCTTCTATACATCTCGGTGATTTTCCTGCTACCAATGAAGCCTTAATAAGTGATGATCCCTCTCCTAAGATGTACCCCCTTTATGAGGATATTTTGGAGCAAGGGGACAATATAGATACCTTTCTTAATATCACCTTACCTTCATTTGACATCCCTTTTAAAGATGAAGCATTGATGGAAGTCCCTAATCCCTATTTTAAACATTGTTTACTTATGAGGATACCTTGGAAGAAGAGGATAATATCATGACTACTTTCCTTGATGCTCTCCCTTCTAGTAATATAACTTTACACAATCAAGAGCTTGATCAAGTCAATGTTGTCAATGTTTCGGGAATTGAAAAACCTAAGGTTGTTGTTCATCTTCGTCAAGATACCCTTCCACCTCAAAATAAACCAATCATTGTTGTGGAAGGTGTTCAATAACCTGATTATCATGCAGTTGCTCATACTTATAACACAAGAGACAATAGACAACCTACAAGTTCATTTGTTCCTCATCTTCCTGCTTCTCAACCAATGCTTCCTCCTATACCCCGTCTCCCTCAAAATCTTGGAAAAGAATATGATTTAGTTGAACAACTCCATGCTACTCCTGCCAAGATCTCCCTTTGGGAGCTCCTTCAAAATTCACCTACATATCATAAAGCGTTACAACAAGACTTGACAAACGTGATTGTCCTACTCAAGCTAATATAATTTCCATATTGGAATGCGACCAATAACAAAGCCCCAATTGTGTTTCTCGAGATGAGTTGCCTCCTAAAGAAATTCAAGATCAACATAATTCACTTATAGTTGTTGTCCTTATCAATGGTAATCTTATTTGAAGAATTTTAGTTGATAATGGATATGGTCTTAATGTGTGTAACATTGATTTATTGAATAAAATCAAGGTAGATATTTCATCAATTGAACATGATTTTATTCCTATATGTGGCTTTGATTATCACTTTACCTATTAAAATAGGTCATGTTACTTTACCCACACCTATTCGGGTCATGCCCGATGCTCTTAACTATAATCTTCTCTTAGGACGACCATGGCAACTGCTTACAAATTGAATCTGATTCTTCATCCATTCCTACAACATTTCAACCAGACGTATCTTCTCCTCCTAAAGATACTTCTTCTCCTTCTAGCAATTCCCTTTTAGAAGATGATTGGGATCATTAGACTTTACACCATCTTTTGTGGGCGAATACAATGCTCCTAATTTTCACATGGGACCCTTTAAAGGGCCTAATGTATCATTTATTCAACTCAATTCTCCTAACATTTCAACTACTAATCTTCAACATGGTTTAGGGCACAAGAAACGAAGTGATGAGACTCATGAGAAACCTACCGCGCACTTGCCTCTTCAAGGATTTGGTTTCCAACCTTCTCCTTTGTCTACATCCCCTCCTTTATCTAGCTTTAATCAAGAAATCATTTTGCCTAACCTTCTTCGTGCTAATTTGATTACTCGACCTGAACGAAAGAAGAAGCATACTCACAACTTCAGGAATCTTCCTTTTTGCATGTATCATCGATATCATGACCACTCTACTAATGAATGTCAAGCTTTACATTACAAAATTCAAAAACTCATTGATTATGATATCATTCACATAACAAGTTGTAATAAATTGTTTTTTAATTATGATTTCTTTGAATAACATTTAAATTCCTATTATATTGCTCCACACTATGTGACATTGTTAGCCTCTTCGTTGGGGTCTCATTGTCATTCATGGTGGTACAATTTCAGGTGCGATCATACTTTGTGAGCAACATAGTACTCCTCAATATTATTCTTGTCTCTACACTTGGGGGGCAAGTATAGTATGTCAATCTCTCATCCTTCTCTTGAGGATCCACTTTTCCCTTGGTTAAGTGGCATTTGTTTATTAAATGATATCCAATCTTACATAGAATTGTTTGTTTACATTAGGGATTATCTCTTATACAAGGGGGTATGTATCCTTGATCATAACCTTTTCTTTGTTTGCAATTGCGTATCCATGGTAAACAAATCCATTTCTTGGAGATTAAAAGTGCATCATTCTTCCTTAAGAATCCCTTTACCTAGCAATAAGGAAGGTGTGAATTCTTCCCTTCTTGTTCCAAATCTATTTTCAACATCCTTCAAAAGAATCCCTTTACACTTGTTACATGGTGTCCCTTTGCATTCATCCCTTCCTTGACCTCATAGGAGTTGTGACCTTTTTGGCTTGGACTAGGTGTTGCTTGTGGGATACCTTGTTGTTAAAGTGCTTTATTGTTGTTCTTTTCCTTAAGATGTCAAAATAGTCCTATTTTACCATCTTAAGGGGGGGCATATATGGTCTTCTTATTGCAAATATTTTGTTTAATTTAAGCATTTCAAGTAGAGTACACTAGCATAATACAACTTGCTAGGGCTATATCACTCTCCTTTACATATTTTTGGCAGATTTCCTTGGATACAATCCTTTCCTTGGTTATCCTTAGGATTGGTTGAATAGCATAACTGTTAGGATTAATATTGAGAGGGGGGGTGAATCAATATTACAACACTTTAAATTAAACTTAAACCAATTCTTAATAAACCATATGAATGTTGAAATGAAAAGAACATAACTCATAACACCATTATTTGTTTTCGAGGAAACCCTGGCCAAGGGAAAACGCCGGTGGGGATGGTACCCACAACTATGCACTAAAATATAATATCCCTGTTAGGAGATCTAGCCCTCTTAGGAGCTGAGTATTACATAGTACATTTCCTTGTTAGAGGAATATCAACCCTATTAAAGGTGTGCAAAACCTTGTTAAGGTATAGTGAGCCTACAGCTCTTACAATCAATAATTCAGTTACAAAAGTGTTCTCAAGAGTGAACAATACAAGCATCTGCTATGCTTTGATAGTTCCAGTTAAAGTTCTCAATAGCCTATGTTAATCTCTGATCTCGCATCTGCTATCAACCATTACTGATATCCCAAATTCACATCCATATCTCATACATATCTTATCCATATATCACTTTCACAAAACATTCTTTATTTATATCTATTTTGTCATCCAATCGGCTCTCAAACATAATAATTACTCATGCAAATAATAACTACTGAGTCGGCGATCTTGTATTACCAAAGTGTTGGCAATCTACAATCTTTATCTGACTTAGCACATTACCATTCCATCTAGCATTCCCTTAATCATTGTGACTATTCATATGCCATATTTCACTATTCCTCTGTCTTCGCATGCCTTCATATCACAATAACTTGCTAATATCAATATCAAAACACATGCGACCTTAACTGAAGATCATACATATCCCAAAATGTCTTCCTCTAAGTTTGCAAGCCATCCTATAGCACATACTGTCTTCGCTGACCAAAATAATACTGTAGTACTCTGTAAATTTGATTTTGTAGTTAGTCATTTTCATGACTGTGTCTCCAACACTCATACTCACTACATGCAATCACTATAACATATGTGTTGCCATAAATGACAACCCTCAAGTGATCCATGGTGCTCTCAAAACATCACTTGCCAACAATAACACAACTTGCTAGCCCATTTGACCTCTCCTTTGCATACATTTTCCAGGATTGGTTGACTAGCATAACACAATTTGCTAGACCATTTGACCTATCCTTTTCATGGGTTGACTAGCATAATGCAATTTGATAGACCATTCAACCTCTCATTTGCATAGATTTTTCATAAGTTGACTAGCATGCACTCGACCATCAACTCTCTCTTTACATTCTCTTTAAAGGGTGGAAATAGCATAACACGATTTTCTAGACAATTTTCCCCTTCTCTCTTTCTTCTCTCTCTAATAGATCGCCTAGCACAACACAACCGGTTAGCCTGTGTCATCCATGGTTGTCTTTTTCTCTCCTCCATGATTCCATAGCATAATAAACTTTGCTATTTGATTGGATTATGGAGTATTGTCTTATCTTTGATCTGTGCTCTTGCTCTTTTCATATGACCACTTGTGGTTTTGCCAAAGCTTTCAGAGCATGATGCTAGTGGTGGAGACATTTTCTTTACTAAGGTCTCTTCAACTAGTTGACTTGGACCCTTAGTCAGATTTAGGCTTTGGTCTTTGTTTTGTGTCCTTGCACATAGATGTACAAGTTAAGATCCTTGGTTTGGGCTTGTATCCCTAAACTGAGCGATAACTTATCTCTTTGTAGTTTCCCCATTAATACATCTTCATCTCTTTCTTTCTCTTTCTTCTACTCAACCATGAGCATGAGGTGGACTCATACTCGCACTAAAGTGGGGGCTAAATGTACTGTCTTAAAAAGTTAGCATCTATGATTAGATGCTCATTTTAGCCTCATTTTAGCCTCATTTTAGTATGTATGGGTTCCCACATTGATTTCATGTTCTCCTACCACGCATTGGACCTTTGACTTAATATTAAAGTGATGTGTTGATTCAATTTCTTCAAAACTTGAGTTAAGCCCTTATTTCTATGTATGCTCCTCTATTTTTCCTCCAATCCCATAATTTATTTCATTACCTAAGCCCTATATCACCATTTATAGCATTTACATCCTCTCCCGATCTCGAAACTAGTTATACCTTGTTTTTCCACATCCTCTCATTGCCCAAAACCCATGGTCCCAATCTAGGCCCTGATTGGAGGGTACAAGCCACCTTTTTCAGCCTCTACCTGGGTATAGATCTCAAAGATCGGGCCCAAATTTGAATTGGGTCCCCGACCTAGCAATTCAGTGGAGGATTAGGACTTACAGTCGACCTAGATGAGTTTTAACCTTCAAGATGTTGTGAGAGGCATATAAACACCCTATCTCTCCTCATTTTGGTATTCATTACTATCCTCAAGAATCTATGATCAAGAAATTAAGCAATTGGCATCCAAGCATTCTCAAGGTCTTCAAGTCTTCAAAGCATTCTTCTTCATCAAACATTGTGGCAAACTACAACATCTATTTCACAAGGTTTATCTTTCATAATTTTTTGGAGGGATTTTGTGGAGTCCAAGCTATTGCACTAACACTTGTGATCACATCCAAAGAGGCATTACATCATCAAGGTAGAGGTAATTCACAATTCAGATCCAGCTTCAATTTCATCTTTCCTTTATGCAATTTCATTACAAGGTTGATGCATAAACAGTGGTTTGACCAAGGCAAACCCCCTTTCCCAATCTTCTTCCATGTTTTTCTATGTGCAAGAACAGGCTACAAAGTTGTTGGTACTTTTCCGAGCAGATTGGAAACAATCGGAGCATCCTTGAAAGTTTCGGACAGAAACCAAAGGTATAGGTCAAAAAAGACAATCTATACCTAGGTACTATTTCAAAATTACATACTTAGCGAAGTAATCAGTCCCCATTTAGTGTTTGAATCACCTCTTGAGCCTATTGGGGGTATCTTCCTTCTGAATGTGCAATCTTGAGAAGGAGAGGTGATCTACCCTATTTGCATTGCTTCCCTTTTCAAACACAATAAGATATCGTTTGGTCCTCTCAATGAGAATCTGCAAAGTTGACAGGTAGCATCCATAAATTTGATGCTTGTCTTATAGAAATAAAATTTAAATTCCGCATTCCCTTCCTACCTCAGGCCTTAACATTACACCCTACTCACTAAAACTCCTACCATTCCCTCCACCTGCCATCAAATCCAATATTGTGACCATGACAATTGAAGCCATAGGATGTCAGTTTATCTCAATTGAGAGAAGACTATGGCAGATTCCAAGGTATCCAAAGCTATTCTGAACCACCTCAAATAACCAATTCTTTGGCATCATTTATAGTCTGCATGACCATGTGTGGTGACATACAAGTCTGAAGGGTAATATCTGTATGTAAAGTTTTCCAAGTGGAACTTCAGCATTTCTCTCAGCTCCTGCTAAGGCTAGTTGATAAATTTTCTTTGCTCTCTCCCTCTATTTAGCTATTTTGTGGGATGGACTTGAATTTGTCTACGACCATAACAATAATTCTGTGCCTAATTTGGTCTTTAAAGTCTCCATATTTCAAAATTTCTCTTCGTTTAAGCTGTGTTTATGCTTCAAATGGATTAGATACGTCTCAGGGAAAAAAATAGAATGAGAAAGGACCTGCATTTACCAGTCTCTGCATGTATTCTGCTTGATTGAGTTATTTGTACCAGTGAACAAAAGATGAAGCAAGAAATATTTGGGAAAAAATGCTTTTTGTGATAAGCAGACTTAAAATTATTATGTACAGCAAGATGGCTTCAGTCGCAGTTGAAATGGGAAAAAAGGAAGCAGAAGAGCTTCCCATTTCTACTGTAACTTAGTGAGGAAGCAACCATAAGAGGTTCTGTTCTGCTAAAACTACTCTCGTGTGCTTTGCAATTCATTCAATAATTGCATGAAAAGGGAGATAAGAAGCACACAACAAAGGCTTTTGATTGTTAGAAAGTGGAAGGCAACCAAAGATATGGGCAATGTTGACGTGAGTGATTGATCTGTAAATGCACATGCCTGGTTTGTGCAGATCTCGCAGATGATCAGTCAGACACGGTTGTAGTATGCTGCTACAGGCATTTAAAAGGGCCGTTACAAGCATTTCATAGGTTGCTACAGAAATGCAACAAGCTGTTTAAATTATCTGCAGGTTGCTCACTGCATTTGGCAAGCTGCTACAGAAGATTTAGATTGCTTTTGGTAATGCTACAAGTGTTAGAAATTGGTATACACTGGATGTATATTTGAAGTACAGTCCAAGACATATTTTAGGCTGTTCAGAACATTACTATGAAGCATTTGGAATTTGACCATCTTCATTCAGGCTTGCTACAGGCCAGTCCAGGACATCTATATCAGCAGTTAGAAATTATTAGGAATTTTGGCACAACAGTTGACCATGTATGAGCAGCATTTGTCTTCATCTAGGTGATAGCTCAGGCAGTGCCGGATTATGTTATCGTAACATACTGTTTCTTTAGCTGGCAGCCAATTTGGAGAACATGCCGGCTACTGTTCCTTCTTAGCAGTAGTCACATCTATTTGTCCATGGTAACAGGCCATTTTCTTTTACTTATCACACAAATTGTTGGACACTACAAGTTTCTTGGCAGTTGCATGAATGGCTGTTACCTAAAACACAAGGTTCGAATTCGAGTTCGTGTTCAGCACCAATAAAATTCAGATTCGACATTAAATTTGTATTATATAAATCTTTTTTTTTAAATAAAAATATTATATCCACAAAATTATCTAAATAGTTAACATCTATAAATAATGATGAAGTTATCAAGTTTAAACCATAAAAAACACTAAACTCTATTTTTTTTAAATACAATAATATAATATTTTTATTTTTATTTTTTTTTAAGTATAATATTTAAATTTTAACTTTAAAAAAAATGAAAACACTAAACTTTGTTTTTAAAAACATACAATAAAAATATATTAAAGTTAGCTTTAGAAAACAAAATAAAAATGTTAAATTTTATTTTAAAATATTATATTTTTTTTTATTTTGAAAAACAAAATTAAAATAAAGCAGATTTTATATAAATAGTAAATTAAAAAACGTATTATGGAGGACATGAAAGCCAGGCCAAATGGAATTTGGAGGCATCGATAAGCAAGGAACCACAATGGAAGCTCAAATCATTGGCACCTCAGTCGATGGCAGGAAGAATAACATCGAAGATCACAAGATCGCATGGAAGATTTTGGTGATCAAAGAATACAAGCGAATCTCTGGGACTGTAATTGCAATCCCACTCAATTTCAAGGGCAACCACCTTAATGGAATTGGTGAAAGGAAAATTATCAGCGAAGAAACCAAGATTTTCGACAAGAAAATAACAAACAGCAGGAGCACGCTCAGATTGGGAAGCAAAATAAGATAGGTTGGAGGAATCCTCTTCCTATGAACAACCAATGGTATGAACAACATTGGCAATGGAATTTTGGTGCTTGGAAACCTAATTTCCAAAAACCTAGCAAGGAGAGTGATTGGAGGAATGGTGAAAAGGAAGACATGGATTGAAACAGAAAGATGAAGTGGAAAGATCATGACCAATGCGCACAATTGAAGTAGAAAGGTAAGTTCGATATCCATACTACATAGTAAATACACATATATGTTTATTGAGGATAGCTCAATAGGGAAAGCAGTAGAGCGGCTAAGTCTGAAGAATTTTTATCAAGTGGGTCAAGGGGTGGCTAGCAATGGAGAAATCAAAAACTAGAGGGCAAGTCGTTGGGGTTCAGAGGTTTTGTTGAAATCCCTCCCCAATGGTTTTTTTCAGGTCGCATGTCCAACAGAAATGGCAACATTCAAGGGTCATACATGGTGGATGGATCAGGATTCTACATGGAAGATTGGATACCAAACTTCAACACATGGAAACAAGATATCAAGGTTGTTCCTCTCTGGATTTGATTGTATAATCTACCTTCAGAATACTGGGATATAGAGATCCTGAAGGTCATTGGAGATGGGCTAGGTCAATTCATAATGGCAGATGCAAACATGGAAGACAGAGATTTCAGAACTTATGCAAGAATTTGAATAACTGCCCTACCCTCCATTGCCTGAGGAATTGGAGATACACAAAAATCAAGGGGTGTGGAGGCAGAAAATACAACAGGAAGATGACCCGATCCTATGTGATAAATGCAAAGCTAAAGGGTGTATAAGTAAGAAAGTACTTTTTTAGATGAGCCACTCTGGGAGGAAGTGGTCAATAATATGCGGGAAACACCATCTCAAGAAAGGAAGAGAAAGAGAACATCATCAAGGGAATTTTCCAAATATGTTTCTCTTGTAGAAGGTAACAAAACAGGACAAGAAGAACCAATAAATGAACTAGGAGACAAAAAAACTCAACCTAATCCTCTCAACATAACATCAATTGGCTCTAAGAAAACTAAAAATCAAACCAAAGATGATAAAATAGTTTCAATTGTCGAGGCCTGTGAACTAGTTATCAACAAAAAAGACAATCAAGATGAGGAAGACGTGAAAACACATACTCCCCAAGATGAAAATGTTGAGGATTTAGTGAAAGGGTTGGAGCAAATTTAGGAGTTCGGATGGGATGAAGCCAAGGAAAGGAAATTAGGTGAATTACTAGAGAGAGATTTCAATTTACCAAAAGTAAACATAAGAAGCTCTAAAGAGATAGAGGGGGAATTAGACCTCGAGGAGGAAAGTGAATTTGAAGATGAAGAAGGAAACACTATCGAGAAAAGAGCAATTGAACAAAACAAACTCAAAAATCAAGAAGCCAAACCTCAAACCCAAAGGCAAGAGGGGAAGATTATCCAGTAAGAAAAAAATGGAATTGGCAGGCAATGCCAATGGTCAAAAGAAACTCATAAACGTGAAGGAAATTTTCTTTCCCAAGGAGCAATGAAGATCCTAACTTGGAATGTTAGGGGCCTAAATGCCCCTAACAAGTGGTGCATGGTCAAACACCAAATTTACCAAACCAAGGTAGATATGATATTACTACAAGAAACTAAATGGGCCATTGAGGAGTCTAATAAGAGAAGGTTGAGGTGGAAGCAATGGGAAGGTATATTTGAGGGAGTTATTGGGGCATTTGGAGGTTTGGGGATTCTCTGGAATCCTTTGAATATAAAGGAGACTCTAATTGAAACAAGTCAGCATTTGGCAATTGATAAAGGTGATCTATCTACCAAGCATTGTGGATTTCATATGTTCAATGTATACGGTACGATCTCGACCATAGAAAAAAGGGAGCTTCAACACCAGCTATCTAACAGCTTGCATACCTTGTCAAGAGAAAAGATGGTTGTGGCAAGGGATTTCAATGCTACACTAAACAACACAGAAAAATGGGGTGGAATGAGGCAAATAATACAAGTTTGGCTGGATTTCCACTAGTTTGTAAAGCATAATCAATTAACAAATGTCCACCCCAAGAATGGGACTTTCACCTAGACAAATATGAGGAAGGGATTCACAACAATTGTAAAGAGGTTGGATAGATTTTTGACATCAGGAGATTGGGAAATCATTAAGATGATCCTGGAGACCACAATACTTCCATTGAAAGGTTCAAATCATTTCCCTATGCAGCTTCAACTATTCCCGAAAAAGACCCCGATGAGGTGTCCCTTCACATTTGAAATATGTGGTTAAGGGACCCAAATTTGAAGGAACAAAATAGCCATCTAGCGGAATGAAATCAATCTGGGTAATTGTTACAAGCTTTATGCTCTCTCTAAGAAGCTATATCACATAAAGAATAAGCTGAAGGAATGGAATAAATTACGCTTCAAATATGATTTTGTAGAAAAAGATAGAATTGAAAAGGAATTGTCTAATCTAAATGAGAAAGTGATCGAGGAAGGGATGAGTGCGGAGGATTTCAATGAAGAAAAGAGATTTAAACATGAACTTTTGAAGATACTGGCAAGAGAAGTCAAGGGAAGTTTCAATTCAAGAAAGGGACAAAAATATAAAATTCTTCCACAACCAAAATCACTAATAGAAGTAAAAATAGAATTTATTAAGTGTGAAAGGGAGATGGGGTGATAGCAAGAATAGAGGAAGAAGTCAACAAAGAAGAAGTACTCTTCTTTGAAAGTATTTTGAACAAAGAAGTAATCGATGCCATAGAAAATGGAATGTCCCCTTTCTAAGAATATGAATCAATAAAAAATAACAAAAAAATAAAGTGTTCAGCCCATTAATGGGCAGCGCTGGGTTTCTCCAAGTTCTGGTGGTAGTGAGTCTATTTCTTGGCTGAGACCAAAGGTAGGATGGTGGAAGGTGAACTTTGATGGTGCTTCTGAGGGCAATCTGGGGTCCTCAGGAGCGGGCTTTATCATTTTAGATTGTCATGGGAACACCTTAGCCTTAGGAGGGAAAATATTAGATGATGGTATGAACAACATTTCCGAGGCAAAGGCAGCATTAGTAGCAATTAAGGTGGCAAAGCTCTTAGGGGTAAGGAGACTTCATCTAGAGGGTGATTCACTTATCATTATTCAAGCAGTAATGAAGGGATCATTGGAGGCGAGGCATCTATAGAAGTTTATAGATTTAAGTACTAAAGAGCTCAAAGGAGTGGATGAATTCAAAGTTACTCATGTGAAGCGAGAAGATAATAAAGAAGCAGATTGCTTGTCTAACTGGACATTAACTTTTGAACACAAAGATGACATTACAATAGAAGAGTTTAGATCATGTAATTTGAACTAAAGACTGTTACCTCGCATTTAATGTAAGTCATGTCAAGAGTAGCAATGTGCATTGGCGGCGGTATACGGGGAAATTGGAGTTATATTTGAGGTGGTGGCGGATGTGACAAGAGTTTTTTGCAGGACATCGCATCAATAGCAGGGGACTATTGAAATTTTCATTTTAAAGTTGGCATTTGAAGTTCATTGACGCAAAAGCAAGTGTCATTTGGGAAATGTGCAAGGCAAGTGTCATTTGGGAAATGTGCTCTAGTATGGTTCCGTGAGGATGGAGACAGTTTTCAGTGTCACTGCAACAAAGCAACAACACCCATTTCATGGACAGATTACAAAGAAAAGATGGAGAAAATGTTTTTATTTGAAGATGAAAAGTTGTTGAAGAGTGTGATGATAATTTTAGGGGAGATGTTCAATGAGGTGGAAAACCGTCATAGAACAAACACAGATGTGTTTTCTATGATCATGGTGTGGGGGTTACAGCTGAGGGAACCGAAGGAAATGGTGCGTGAGGTGATGGCAGCCATTAATCCACCAGAATTTTTTGTTGGCATGGATGACATTCTTGACCGGCCGATTCCAAGGTTCAGGATTATTTTGGGTGACAAGAAAGGTGGTTTAGAGAGGATTGAGGGCTGTAAATACACTCCATTTGTATAGAGGTTTGATAAGAAGCGGCGTAGACATAGATTCAAGGAAGCTCGTCTCGGGTGGACGGAGTTAAAAATGGTGGTGGAATTCACAAACTAAATGAAGAAATTAAGGCAATGAAACGTGTAGCTGGGTGGATAGCAAAAGATGAAGAGAAGTTGAACAAAAAGCTTTGAGGTAGTGGCAGCAATGCGGACGAGAGTAATCTAGCGCCTACGAACTAAGATGGGCGAGGTCTCATAAATTTTTGATGCATTTTTTATAATTCCTGAGTGACTATTCTTTACATCTTTTTACCCTTAATGATTATAATGGGTACTATTTATGGTTGTAATTGTTGTGATTATCCATGGGCAAATGGTTCAGTTGAATGCCCGATTGTTTTCTAGAAATGTTACTGTAATTGAACTATAAATGTAGAAGGTGGGATAGCAGGTGGTGGGTATGTTATGGTGTTTCAGGAAATAGTTGATTTGTGTAATGATGTTCGGTGATGTAGGTTGGGGTTAGGGTTAAGTCTCTGTTACTTTTATGTACTTTGCTTTAAAGTTATCAATAAAATTAAAACTTGTTGCTGAGAAAAAAAAAGTGTTTGAAAGCTTTTGGATTTGATTGTGTAAAGAATTTTTATCATCAACGTTTCGGATCACACTACATGATCGATCCATCATCGAGCTGAAAGAGAGCACAAGGAGGTAGAAAATTTGCAAAAAGCAAACCTAGCAAAGGATAAAAAGAAGGGAAGGAGGAAAGGAGAGAGAAGGGGGAACAACATGCAGCCCAAGGTTGACCCAAAAAAAATAAAGTGTTGAACAAATAAATACTAATAAATTATGATATAATTTAATATTAAACTAACTATAATATTAATATAATAATGGAAGAATTTAATATATTAATTAGTAAAGTATGATTTAATATTATTATAATATAATCTATTATCAAATATAATATATTAATATAATAATATACTTTATTATTAATATATTATATGTTAATGCCCATTAAGGGGCAGTGTTGGGTTGATCCAGCTTTTAAGAAGACGGAAAAGATTGGTTGGATATGTCCTGATACAGGTTGGATCAAAATAAATTTTGATGGTGCTTGACTCAGGATAGAGAATTAGGACAAGAGATGTGTTTGATACGACTTGATGCCTAAGTAGGGCAATATAATATCCAATGCAGCTGATTCCTACCTCTCCATGATGACCATACCACTATCAAAAAATCTATGGATTTTAATAAGGGGCAGCTAACACATTGTCATTTAATATTGGGTTGAATCATTCTTCTTAAATAAATTGTCAAAATACTGGGAAAAACTTGATTCAATAGTGACAACAAAACAAATTCCTGCTTGTTGAGTTCACTCTTATAACTCTGGTGATGATGTGATGATTTTTTAAGAGTGCGTTTAAATACCGATGTTAGTTTATTGTTATCTGATTGATTTGTTTCTGGCCATTTAAAAAACTTGGAATGGTGTTTACAAAGGCCTGTGGGTGAGTTCAGTTTGCCAAATCCCCAGCTAGCTCAGAACTATAAAAAGAAAAGTTAATAAAATCATTCTACAATAAAGGAGGTCATGGTAATTTAACTCTCCATATGCTATAAATATTTTGTATCTTGACAAGACTATGGAAGCAAATGACGATGGCCAAAAGTACAATTGCTATAAATAACACGCACACATACACACAATTCCTTTGTCTTCAACTGAATGTCAAAGGAATGTGTAATTAGTTGCAGTTGCTTTTATTTCCTATTCTTTAGAAACACACACAAATCTTTCATTTATCTCTGTCTTCAACTGAAAGAGCAGAATGTGCAATGAAATTAGTTGTCTGTTCTTTTATTTCCTGGTCTGTGGGGAAAAAAGCATCTTACACCTCCTTCCGCTGATAGTTCAAGTTTTCAGTATGCTTGGTTTCGATGATTTTATTATTATTCAGAAATGGTAAAGCTTCTTGAATCTTTTTCAGTCTTTCAACACTGGTGGGAGCTCATGTACTATGACTGATCTAAGAGAAGGTGGGAAGCAGAAACTCAAAAAGAACAAGAGGTTAGAATTACAGTTACCAAATCCCGCAAAATGGCAGATTTGTTCAACTCAGTCCAAATTTTTCAATTGCTATAGAAATTCTACAGAATTTTTTTGAAATTTAGGGATTTTCGAATTTTCTTGACCTCTGGAACAAATCAAGTTTTCAAATATGGTGACTCTGATTAGAATAGCCTCTTCACCACATGTCCTTGATTTTTTTTGTTAGTAGACTTCTAGAGATGAATTTGCGCTTAGCAGTGAAAGTTGGAATCTATTTGTGATTATGATGTTGTGAATAGATTGCCCCACTATTTAACTTGCTACTCTCTAGTTTCCATAAGTACAGAGACCATTCTTATATTTAGCATAATGCTCATGTAAGTAACTTTCTTTCGAGTCAGTCAATAAGCTTTTAGTAACTTTATGTTCTTTAAGTCATTTAGTTCATTTACTAAATTTCTGTCTTTAGTTCTGGATAATTTCTATAATGAAAAGATCTTCTAGTAATTGCTTATTTAAAGAGTATTCGTCTCCTTTATTTAATAGATGAATATCAATGGATTATCAATTCACGGTGTCTGAAAGGTTGGTTTTTGACAAAATTTTGCAATAAAATTCATGGTTTAATTACCTAGAAATTTTGAGAAAATTTCTAAAAGTTTTTTGCCCTATTTTTTTAAAACAAAAAACATGGAGCTTTTTGACAGATTATTTTATACAATAAAATTCATGGTTTTCCTGGAACATTTCATCAAGAAATTTTCAGAAGAATTCTTGCTTTATTTTTATTTTTTAATCAAGGGCTTTTCAGTTTTTGGCTATTTATAAGAACAAATATCATGGTTTCCGCAGATTTCTTTACCATTTTTTCACCATAAAAACAAAGTTTTTTAGATCTACAAGGGTTCTCTGTTCTTGTGATCAAGGGTTGCTGGTCTTTTTGATCTAGGAGGATTTTGCATGGCAGGTTTTGAATGATTTTTTCCTAATAATCATGATATTTCTGATGAAAAAGGGTTTTGCTCGATTTTTCCCAAAAATCATGGTTTACTTTGTCACGAGTTTACTAAATTTTGACAATTAAAAAAATAATCGTGGGTTTTTACCATTTTCATCAAAATGAAGGTTTTGGTTGATTTTAATTTTTTTCACAAAATTTTGCCTTTCGCTTTTCAACAAAATGTTTTGGCAATTTCTTGCAAATTGTTTTGGGTTGCACCTAGGGTTTCTAGGGCGAATGGTGTTCCTACAAATGTAATCGAGCTTTTGACAAATTTTTTACAAAATTGTGTGTGATCTCAGCATTGCATCAAGGGTTTGATGGTTTTTCCACAACATCATGGTTCTATTCTACACCAACTTCTTTTGACCATTTTTGGCAAAATCGTGGGTTTAAAATTTTTGCCAATTTTTTTATCAACAAAAATCAAAGTTTTTTAAGAGGTTGATCTCAGTCTTTGGAAAACATGAGGGATGACTTGGTAACCCAACAACAGGTTGGAAGGCACACAACATGTTCTTGTTCTTGGTCATATGAGGAAGTTTTGTAGAAAGTTGTTGGCTAATCAAAAGTCCAACCAAGGAAGGTCTTAGCAACAGGCTAATGTTACAGAGCGTTCTGAAGAGAGGGAGCCAGGCTCCTATGCATTCACTGCCAAATGATTTGAAAATTATGTCAAGTCTTCTATGTAGAATGTTCATTAAGGAAGGATAGTAAAGTAATATTGTTATATTCAGTACGATGGTCATGTAAGTAACTTTCTTTTTAGTCAATTAGTTAGTTTTTAGTCACTTTTTGTTCTTTAAAACATTTAGCTAGTTTACTAACTTTCTATCTTGTATTTAGTTCTCAATCGTTTCTATTATGGAAAGATCTTATAATTGCTTATTTAATGAGTATTCCTCTCCTTTGTTTGATATTGAATATCAATCAATTATCATTTCAATTCTTGCACTAAGAGTTTAACCACAATCGATTATCATTTCAATTCTTGCGCTAAGAGTTTAACCACAATCGATTATCATTTCAATTCTTGCACTAAGAGTTCAACCACAATCGATTATCATTTCAATTCTTGCACTAAGAGTTTACCCACAATCGATTATCATTTCAATTCATGCCTAGGGTTCCTAACCTTAGCTATCTCTAACATAAAAAAAGGTAATTCTATGCATCTTGTACAAATCGAATTCAATGGTAGTTAAATTTAGAATCCAAAGGGCCCATTCAGCTTTTTCCTATTTTCATTTACATTATTCTTGTATATGTTCTCTTGCATTGGAGATGAGCAGACATAACCAAGAATGCATAGAACTTAAAAAGCTCTTCTAGTCATAATGAATAAAAATACATTTAACCCTAAACTCAAAACCTCAAGGTTCATTCAGTTTTAACTTTTTGTTTTTTTTTTAATTTGAATTTCATTTTTCTTAGATAGCTCCTTGCAATTGGTGATGAACATATGCCTCCAAGACATCTATGTCCTCAAAATAACAGAGGGAAGACTAGGAGCACTCCCAAGGTCCTCCAACCTTTTTTAATGAGGGGTAAAGGATAAGAATGGCTAGGGAACATTTTGCCCCAACCATAAGTTTTAACCCTAAACTCAACTTCAAGGGCCTGTTTAAAATTTTATTTGTTAGATATTTACAGGTCACTCGGGTGGTGTTCTGGCACTAAACATTGCAAAATCAGACTTTCTATTATTTCTCTTTCACCCGGGTGTAGATTTCATAATTGATTCATATGATAAGCTGCTAACAATAGGCACTGATTTCAGGTTATTTGCAGTAGCCGGTTTTCTCTATATTTTTTGATTTGTCGTTTTTTATAATTTTAGAAGTTTGTGTGGGCAGATTTTGCATTCAAAGTTGCAGATTTGATTGAGGTTTAACCTAGACAATTTATTTCAAAGTTCGAACACTAAGTGCAGAAATTGTATACCATCTACTGCTTTTTAACATTGTTTGCATGTTGATTTTTCATAGATTTCCCCTTGCATTTGGGAATGATCAAACATCTCCAAGAATCTACATGTCCCCAAGATATAGAGAAAAGTTTGTCCTCAAACATTTTTTTTACGAGTGGAAGAAACACAAGAACGGCTAGCAAACATTTTATCCCATCCCAAAGACACCCCACAACTAGGATGTAATGGACATTTATCAACCACTAGACACATGCCCCAATGGAAAATTGAAAAAAATCTACATGTCCCAAGTTACAAAACAAAGTTTACGAGGATCGAGGCCTAAGGCCTTTTGTATTAAGTCAAAACAATAAGGTATCATATAGAGGCGTTGTATCTCATCCCCAAACACCACATACCCCAAATGTCATTTAACACTTGTCCTCCATGAGAGCAAAGAAAGAACAGAACCCAAGACAAGCGTTCGGTGACGAATTACTAAGAAATTAAAATTAAAATAAAACATCAAACTAATATAGGAATGAACACATTTATGTTTTGCAATATTGGATCGCCCTATGGATTAGTCACTATGGTTCAAACTTCAAATGGTGCCTTAACATTTGGTTAGAATGAATTGCTAAATTAAGGCCTTCATTGACTGCAAAACATGGTAGAAGGGAAAAAAAACATGCAGAAGTTTCAGCTTGGAAATTATGTGATCAAAAATCACAATAGAAGAATTGAAGAGAGAAATGTGTCTTGGAAAGTTGAGTTTTGAACGCGCAAGCTTATGTTGCAAAGAAAGATAGATTTACAGTGGGGAAGCAACCTTGGAAATACATTTGAACAGCTTTTCATTGTGGTAATTTCCAGGAAAAGTTACAACCCCCCAGTGTTTTCAAATTGAAATGCAAATCAGAAAACCTATGATTTGTTTGTGCAGAGATATAAACCTGACTGATAAGATATTAAAGGTGAATGTTATCCTTGTTCAATGGAGTAGAATAGCAGTAAGAAACATGAATAACATAGTTATGTATCCATTGTACAACTAGAAAGGATATGAAGCAAGATTAGGGAACATCTAGCAAGGGTAATGGAGCTCACCTGGCGGTTACTACACTTGATTCAGTATCTGCTGCATCCTTTCGATGCATTATACATTAAATACATCTGAGAATTTCCATCTTAAGATACAACATAATGCGGAAAGACATAAAAGTTGTTGTTCTGTCATTAGGCATGATTTCTTCAGTCAAACCATATTATATTTAAGATGTTCTTGCAGAAACGGACATGGAAAAAAGTAAAAACCTAGATGCACTAAGCACTAAAGCATACTTCAGTCCTCACTTCCACTTGAAGCATTTTAGCATAGTTTAGCTATTCTGAGCAGCCCAATCAATCTTTCTATGGTAATATATGGAACTTGGAAACTCTGTTCTTCAAAATTATCTGGATTTTAATACAACATTATTTGCTTAAATAAAGCACCAGTCCATTCAGAAATCCACATTCATACATTCTGATGGTCAATGCTCAAGGGAAAATGGCAAGAAACAATATTGTTATTTTGCAACACAAGAGCAGTGGAGACAAAGTGGCCCTAAAGTGGAGACAAAAGGTCTACTGGGATTAGGTTCAACTGCAATCAAACTCTGTCACTAAGCAAAATAGCTGCAGGCGACATGTTCAACCATTGTCAAACCTATCATACTAAGACAAAATAACAATATTGTTATTTCATGACTCAAGAGAATCGGAGACAAGAGTGGCACAAAATTATGAAGTACTCCTCATTCTGCAACATCTAAACTGAGTATCCTGCAAATCTCAGTTGCTGGCAATCTGAAAATGGATCAATCAATGGAGCAGATATGGCACTAAGCCACTTCTTAACAACTTCCTAACAGGACTAGACACAAGATGAGACCCAAAAACAAAGGCAAAATAACAAACAGATGTTTGGAGGAGTAATTGGAGTTGGAAAACCCATTCAGAAGCTTTTTGGATGATCTCGACACCCAAGGGGCTTCACCATTTTGAAAAAAAGGGCTACTATCAATGCATTCAACTGCAATCAAACTTGTCAATAAGCAAAACATCTACAGACGACATGTTCATCCATAAGCAAATCCATCATACTGGGACAAAATAACAGGCACCATATTCCAAATAAGGTGTTAGAGCATTTCTCCTTCTGTTTTAACTTTTTAGTTTTTTTAGATCAAGTAACATGTTCAACCATGAGCAAATCCATCACGCCTAAGGCTGACAGGTACCCCGTTCCATCACGCCTAAGGCTGACAGGTACCCCGTTCCAAAGGATGTGTTCAGACAAAATTTGGCCTTCTATTTTCAGAATCTCGAGCATTTGGGTTTCCTATTACTCATTCCTGTCAATCATGAATCAATATGACCCCATTGTAAACATATTGAGGTTCCTTTCCTTTGACTGTGCCTGTATAGAGTAGTTGGAATTATGTATGGGTGTTTGGGCATCAACAACATTGTATAACACGTCATTAAGACCTCTTGCAGGCAGGAAACGCTGATAATAGGAAGGAAATCTCACAATTTTGGAGTTTCTACTCAGATTGAATTTCTGTAAGTCGTTTCGTGGTCATCAACTTCTTCCAATTGGCTATCTCTAAAATCTGCCAGTCATCAAGTTCAACAATTATTGTTTATATTTCCTCTAAAGTATCAATTCAATTCTGGTATAACATAACAGTTCATTTAGTCCATGACTCCATACAGATCTCACATGGCAAACTCCAGTAATATGACAAAAAATGAAATATTAAAATTGATGAATGTCAAATTATGCACAGAAAAAGAAACAATATACAAATGAAATTTTTTTACCGGCCACATTGAGATAGAACTTATTTACTCTAGGGCCTAGACTATGAACACCATAAAAAACAAGGTAGCAATCTAAATTAAATATTAAAAGTTAACTATAACAAAACAAATTCAGCCATTTTAAATCATGGACCTTAAATACAAAGAAATACAGTTCATTGGAAAAATATGAAACATGGGTTCATCCTATAGTGTGATCATTAAGTTCATTATTGTTGTTGCCACCAAGGCTCAAAACTCCGCCAGGCCATTGCAATCACAGATTTTGTGAATTTGATGATTCAATGTGCTTGCAGGCTTACACCTTAGTAACGAAGCTATGGGTGTTCGCACCCTTGTCTTCATGCTCCAAATGGTCGCGCTGAGGATGTGATCACAGTCTCTGGGCTCGCGCTCAAGGGTTTATAAATATTATAATTTGGATAAGTAGATAATTTTATGATAAATCAACATGTTATAATCATAAGAGACAGCTTTCAATGAGTTTGAAAATTATATTAAACGACTAGTTTATAATATTCTAAAATAAAATCAAAATGTCAAATAATGTCAAATTTCAAGCTGTGCGCGCTTCTTTAATTTCAATTGTTTCACCATAAAAATTCCGGGTAACATATATAAGTACATTACATGAATTGTTTTCTCATCTCCGCGTTTAAACAATTTAAACATAAATTATATTTATCGTTGATTTTTACTCAATTCAAAATATCAAATAAAATAGTCATATTAGAAATGAAATGGAAGAAAAAGATTCTCGTTGCCCAAAGAGAACGGGTTCAAATAAAATTCAGTACGAGACAGTAAATGGACAATGCCAAAGGAATAGTAGGTATCATATAAAGGAAAAGCAATTGAAACAAAGAAACATTTGACGAAAACTGCAATCAATTATATGAAACCCTTACGACTGAACTCTTTTTCCGAAAGGCGAGCTTAGAAAAGCTTTAACAAATTTAACTCAAATCAAGAGGAAAAACTAAATTAAAAACTCATAGCGATGTAACACTGTTGTAATTTGAGTCCATTCGATGAACTCAAACTCGTGATACTCTGTTCCACATACCGTTGGGTTTCGTGCTTCCAACTAAAATCATTTCATATAGACATTCGAAACCGAAATGCTTTTCAGCAAAAATTATTTAGGGCAAATGAGAAATGCTTTTCGATTACGTACCTGATGCGCATCTTCGGAGGGCACAATAAGAGCATCAAGAGGAGGAGAGTGGGCCGCCATTAAAGGCCTCAGCGCATCCAGAGGATCCACAATTACACCCATCTTTAGCTTAACCAGGCAAGCTCAAAGGAAAATGCTCAAATCACAGAAGCAGGGAACGAGCAGGTACGTATTTATAGTGCTTGTGTGAGTGTCAGGTGGCGTTTACTCAGCTAACGGCTCCGCGCCCTCCGTCGAGGTGGTGCTACTTTCGGGGAAATCACGCTACCAAGTAACCGCGGATAAGTATCTGGGGAAGTTGAGGAAAAATCTATTCCACGTCTGGATTTGTTTTTTCTCATCCACGTTCGTTTAAATCTTATGAAATGACTCCATCGTCGTAAGATTGTACCACTAAGGATTCGCCCTCAACGACATAATATATGTGTATTTATTGTCCGGATAATGATGATGTTAAGTTTAGGTATGATTATGACTGAAAGTTTTGTATGGGGTAAAAATCATAGAGAGATTCACATTGTTTATTAGTTTATTTTATAATTAATTTAGATACTTTTAAAGATAAAAAATGTGGAGATTAATTAGGAATTAGTTTAGATGTTAATCTCTCACCATAAAAGAAGAAAGAGAGGGGAAGGAGTAAATGGATGAATGATTGATTTTAATAATTTCTACAAGGTAAAATAGTTTAGAGTCCGTTTGGTACATGGAATATGGGTTCTAAATCCGGAATAGCATTTTCAGATTATTCTATTTTATGTTTGTGTCCATCTTAACAAAGAGGAATTGGAATTTCGAAATTCTAATTTTGCTCAAAAAATGAGCATTTCATCTTCCATTTGAAAAGGTGGAATTAGAAATTCTCATTTTAATTCCACTTTTCAAATGCCCATTTTATTTGTCGTCAGGTTCGCTTGCTCAAAAATAAAAATATTTGGCGTTCGTTTCTGCTGAAATTTTCGCTCATTTTCTTACCGTTCGCTATGGTTTTTGTTATGGATGTCATTTTCGTTCTCACTCAATCAATGTCGTTACCTATATAGGCACTTGCATTCAAAATTTCCTTAATAAAAGCGGTTGCACGCACTAAGTGAGGAGCTACATATATATCGCCTGCATATGAAGGGAAGGTTGTGTCGATAATGGCTTTCATGTATGAAAAGAGCGTGACATGGAGGTGGATTGTGAGATCGAGCAGGGATTCAAAGCAGTTTTTCTATACCTTTGCACTAATTTGTGGGGTGATACCCGGTGCCATCGGCTACGGTGTCATGCAATTCACAAATGCCAGCAATGAAAAGCTTGAAGCTCAACTAACCAAGAGGGCATCATAACAGTCCCGGGTATGCTACGCTTTCCCATCAAATGTATCTTTATAGTGTAAAAATGGCTTTGGATGACCTACCTTTACCCTTAATTTTACAATTGAATGTGTGGTGTCTCTCAAGTTAAGCTTCGTTGTTTGAACTAGGTTTTCACAGTTCAAGAGAAAGAGTAATAAGCTTCTACAAAACCATTTTTATCGTGTTATAATGGATCTTGGACTCACCAGAAGCATTGTATTCATCTATTAAGAGGGTTAATTTTGTACTCAGTTTCAATCAATCAATGCGAACTATGAGAACAAAAATGACATCGGAAAATCAATCAATGTCATTTTTGTATTTCAGATTGTGGTACCCAAACGCATAAAATACATCTTCTTAGTCATCTTTCGGGTGAACCAAACGGTTCTAACACATATTCTAGATATCCGTTTGAGGATATGGGATTCACTAAACAATTTAGCACACGTTAGGGACAATGACCTATTATAATTTAATTGTAATTTCCATCAAAAAAATATAGATTTAAGTTCTAAGTATGTTTTGTAAATAATAAGTCATTTTTTACTTAAACTTTAGTTGTTTTTATTTTATTTTATTTTCTTTGATTATTATTAAATTTTTATTAATATGTTGCATATAATATTATGTATAAATAACGTGTAATAATATCAAAAATTTAAATACATTTGTCATTGCAAGATTATTTATATGTAATATATGTTAGAGTAATCATACTTTATGCTTATTAATTAAATCACTTTGGTTTAATTAATTAAGTCATTTATTACTCTATTTACTTAAGCTATCTTTTAGGTGCATTTTAATTAATATATTTATTAATTATAATGTGCAACCTAGCTTTATTTTTTTGCTTTATAGCTTTAGGGTTTTATTGTTCACCTATATGGTTGAACCCTTTGTACATTCTTTTTAGATAATTCACTTATTGGATCATAATAGAAATTTTCTCTTTGCATGTCCATAAGATGTCTCTGGCTTTTTGGCCTCCATGACTTTCTTGCTTTCTGTTCTTTGCTTCTTCCATGTGACAGGTTTATGCATGCAGGTGTTCTTGGGAGATTAGTTTTTCACCTAATCTAACATGGTATCAGAACCATCTTGCTGCTCGCTGTTTGTGTTTTGTTGAAGTGATTCAGATGCAGGAGGGTTTCAGAAAAATTTCAGTTCTGGTACTCTCTGCAGGACGTTATTTTTTGTTTCTTTTTTACCTGCAAAAAAGAAAAAAAAAATCTTGGGAGTATTTTGAGCAAAAACGGATGCCACCATTGCGTTCAGAAGGCCTGGGAGAGTCAAAAACCATATAAAATTTATTATTTTTGGCATCTGGGACTTCTAGGTGAATTTTTCACCCTCCTAAGGTCGTACGACACAAAATCCGAGGTGAAATTTTTTTTAAAAAACAATTTTTTATTATTTTTTGCGTTAAAACTAACGCATCCAATGTAAAACATTTGGCGCCGCCGCCGCTCCACCGGCGCTCCACCGCCGCCAGCCAGCACAACGGCCCCGCGCCGCCCTTCGGCGGCAACCATCGGCAGCTCCCTCCGCGTGCTCCACCCAGTGCCGCCCTCCGCGCACTCCGCTCCTCTTCAGCGCCACCGGCGGCTCCGCTCGGACGTCCCCTGCACCGCTCCGCCGGCCGCGCCGCCGCCTGGGCCGCCCGGTGGGTTTTTAAGCCCCGCGGGCCTTTGCAGCGGTCACATGGGTGACCAAGGGCTCCGGGTTTAGCCCCCTGCGCGTGCCATGCGTCCAGGGGCTTTGTTTTTCCAGCCCCAGGGGCTTAAAACTCTTTTTTGGTGCTTTTTAAGGGTACCTGGGCCTTTTTTGCTCTATCTGGAGCATACGGGGGTCTTTTTTGGACTTCTTTATATCGTCGGAAAGCTCTTTCCGATTATGGAGGTTAGACTTTTTGGATCTACTATTTTGACAGTGTTTTTTTCTGTCAAAGGTGATGTTTATTTTTTGCCTTCCGGGAGCCATATCTCGCTCATCCGGACTAATTTTTGGGCTCACCATATATCGTTGGAAAGCTGGTTCTATGAGTTATTCAGTTGCAGGGGTATTTTATCTAGATTCTACTCCAGGTTTTCTCTCCTCTGAGTTTTGCACTTTCGCACTCTGGCGGATTACTTGGGTTCTACAGGTCCTGGGATCTCTTCTTCTGTTCTTCTAGCTCACTCTTCTTTCTGACTTCTGAGCATTGTATGCTTCTCTTCTGTAGCATTTCTTTTCTGTAAACACACTGAGATAAAGTGCCTACTTTTGCATATCTGGGATCTTGTACACCTTGTGTTTGTTTGTACTCGCACTCAGTTATAAAGTGCCATGGGGGGGTTATGATGTTTTGCCTTTTGTGCTCATCCACCTTTGTCAAGTGAGTGTACCTTCCATGACATTAGCCCATGCTGTGTGTCCAGAAGATCTATTCTTCTTCTTCGACACCGCCCTTTATCCTGTGCATGTACTTCTGTTGCACTGTTGGTGTTCCTGATTCTTCTTCTTGCAGATGTTTATGGCATTGCATTTCAGTGTTCCTGTCACCCCTCTCCCTGTTCAGCATTATGGGGGGGTTCACCTGTTGGCTCTATTGCTTCCTTGGTTCGGTTGAGTGATCTACGTATTCAGTTTTTGTTCCTATGTACTAGGCGGATGCAGTGGCTAGGCACCTATGCATTTCGGTGAGATGGATCATCTACTATATAGACACTCATTCATTCCTTTTTTGGAGGTCACCTCTTCGATTAATCAGCTCTTTAGACTTTGTCTTCTCTACCTGGTCATGCACTATTTCAGTGGGGGTTCCAGCAGTTTCTTCTGACAGTGTTTGCAGTTTCATGCTTCAGAGATGCTTCATGCTCTTTCTTGTTCCTTTCTTTGGGACATTCCCTAGATTGGAGGCTTTGTTTCCTTCATCTAGTTTATTTTCTTGTACTGGGTACCTGATCAGGCCTTGTTGCCGGGACCCATTTTTTGCTTTCATAGCTGTGCTAGGCTAGCTTCCCTCTTGAGCTACGCTTAAGGGGGGGTGTTAGAGTAATCATACTTTATGCTTATTAATTAAATCACTTTGGTTTAATTAATTAAGTCATTTATTACTCTATTTACTTAAGCTATCTTTTAGGTGCATTATAATTAATATATTTATTAATTATAATGTGCAACCTAGCTTTATTTTTTTGCTTTATAGCTTTAGGGTTTTATTGTTCACCTATATGGTTGAACCCTTTGTACATTCTTTTTAGATAATTCACTTATTGGATCATAATAGAAATTTTCTCTTTGCATGTCCATAAGATGTCTCTGGCTTTTTGGCCTCCATGACTTTCTTGCTTTCTGTTCTTTGCTTCTTCCATGTGACGGGTTTATGCATGCAGGTGTTCTTGGGAGATTAGTTTTTCACCTAATCTAACAATATATTGCGTAATATATTATTTAAAATGTTTTTTAAGTCTTTATGGTGTTTTTCCTAGTCTAAGTTTGCAAGGTCGACTTTATAAGTCCATGTTGTAACGTTATTTTGAATTAAAACATGTTAAACATCAAATAGGGGAGAGGACCTAGTAGTTGAACACGTTCCAATGGTTGTGATAGCAGTTCTTAACTTAATACCCATAGTTGTTGATTTAATATCCAATATTTTTGACAACATTGTACCAATGGTTGTGACTTTAAAGTTGTTTTTGCTAATCATGCTACCCATAATTGAATGAAATGTACCCTTTGTTTTAAAAAGCAACCAATAGTGTGATGCCACATCAGCTGCACAACTATTGGGGTACCTAATTCACTATGATTGGTCTCACTTTTTTTTTGGGCTGTTTTGGACACCTTGGCAAAAAGCATGCTGAAGTGGCATCATATTTGATGATGTGGCTCTGAAACCTTAATTATAAGTAGGAGACTCGCCAAGTAAGCTACTGTAAAAAAATGGGAGTGATTTGAAATTTCCACGTAGGTTTTTGAGAAGACCGAAGTTAGGGTGCACAACTACTGGGTCCTCTCCCCTAGAACCTGTCATGTCCTCGCTTATCTTGGTTCGTCAACTTTTTAGTCTTTTATTGCAAATTTTATAAATTTACAAAAGACTTTATAAGACCCGACCATAAGTCTTTATTGGCATTTAAAGTATATAGATATATATATTACAATTTCTTTTAAAAACTTGAAAAATGCTTTATTAACTCCGATGCTTGCAATGGATTTGATAAATCTCGTTCTAAGCTTATAATGAATATTTCGAGCCACTTGTTAATATTTACCAAGTTTATAAAACTTGTCAAATAGTTTTCATAAAGCTCAATATGCATCTGAAGAGTTGTGGGCGGGATTTTAATTTCAAAATGCAACCTTTGAAAGTTGTGTCTAGGGTTTTAAGGCCCGAAAATGGGATTCTTGTGCAACATAATTATATGTTGTGGTAGAGGAAAGCTCATTTGCAAAGTGTTTTGTGGGATTTTGGTCTCCCAAGTTCACCATTTGTCAAAGATTTTCTCAAAAATCCCCTAGGACTGAGAGCTACGAGTTTGTCTTCTATTTGGATTTGTTCTTCTTCTAGCCTCTTTATAGACTCACACAGTTGTAATTTTGGGATTCTTATTTGCCTTTCATGCTTTGGTATTTCTCCTTTGATAAGAAAAACATGATTTTTGTAAGCCTTTCATAGATGTTTTTACAAGTTCATGTCCATTTTGCTTAAACTCTTACTCATTTTTGTTCTTTCAATAGTCATTTTTAATTATATCTAGTCATTTTTAACAAAAATCACAAATTATTTTGTAAATTACTCCATAGGTTTCCTGTGTTAAGGTTTATTATGGCCATTTTTTGTCCATTTTTTGGATGTTTTTACTTGAATCATTAAGATTTTTGCTACATTTCTTCATTAATGCTTCATGTGCAAGGTTTCTTTTGAACTAATATTTACAAATTTGTCAGAATATAAATATTGTGATCTATGCTTTCAAAGATTACAATACCCTATAATACATTGTGTTATACAAACCTCGGCTCCAAAAATCAGAACTTCCCATAATCTTTCCATATAACTTGAAATGTAGCCTTGATTGAAGTTTACAATACACCTTTCTAAATTCTGAAAATCAAAGCTTTTCATATGCAACCCATGGAGATTTTTGTCACATACAAAAATGCAAGTTTTAAAACCAACATTTCAAAGTGATGTTCCAATGCAAACATGAGGCCAAGCTTATGTAAATCCTTACAAATTCCTCTTGTGTTGCCATTATACATTGTTCAACTATGCCAAAAATGCTTTTTCTCAAAATTGCAAAATGATGAGCAGACATTGGAGGCAAATCAAAGTGACTTACTAGTGGAGGGAAATGGCTTCAAGATGCAAAATTCATGTTGCATCTACGTAATCTTCCTAAATTTAGATACAATCATGGATGCAATGAAAATCACTTGAAATTGGGTTTCTAAGACCCGATTACAAGTGCAAGTACTTCCCACATGTATGCATATATCTTGTGAAAATTGGCATGTTTTGATATCCACCATGAACTATGTTATAATCAGGATTTCTAATCCTAATTGCAAGTGTTACTACATGCAACTTTACACACAATTACCTATAAAAAGTTCCCATTTTCACACCCTCACACTTTGAATTTCAAGATTTTTCCTACCTCTTGCATATTTCACTACATGCAACTTTACATGCAATCACCTCAAAATTCCCTGACAAAAGTTTGTTACATACCCAGTCATACCCAAATCGAGAATTTTACACCAATTGCATATTTTGTTACATGCAGCCAAATGCACAATCACATCTAAAAAACCCTGATAAATACTAAAGCTTACCCTTTTGAAAATTCTAAACACAAGTGAAATCGGGGGTTTTTATCTTATTACAACTACAAGCTAAAAGTGTTTCTCATATGGTTGCAGGGAGCTAAAAGTTTTTCCCACACATATGTTCTTCCTAACTTGCAATCGAGATTCTAAAACCTGATTACAAATTCCTTTTCCAAGAAAATTTGAAGTTATTTCCCTACTTGCAGTTGATATTTTAAAACCCGAATGCAAGTGAAAGCTCTTCCCCAAAGTACGTGTAATAGGGTTTCTAAATCTTGATTACAAATTCCAAGATTGAAGAAGGATACAAAGAAAGAACAATCACATTATGGAGTTGTACAAGGAGGTGGAAAATGATGGAATGATTGAGAGAATAGAATTTTTTCAAGACATAGATTTTCATGAAACATGAAAAGATGCTTTCCCAATAATCACCATTGTGATGCAGAATGGTCTAAAATGCAAGTTCTTGTTCCAGCTTGAGATGCTTCGCACTAAATCTGAGTACTTTAATTATAGAGAATCCTATATAAGCATGAATGTGACAAAGGATGATGTAATATGAGTTGTGTCTTGTTAGGCACTTTTTTAAATTTTTCATCATGCTTTCTAGGTAGTTGTTGTTTTGTTGAAAAATCACATGTAGTTGGAAGCAAGTTTATTTTTCATCATGTTTTCTAGGTAATTGTTATTTTGTTGAAAAATTACATGTAGTTGGAAGCAAGTTGTAATTATAGGGGGACTTTCACATATAAAGTGATTTCATGTAATCAAATTATAGGTCAAGTACATTAGGACCTATTGTTTGAATAAGTCAAAGTTAGTTAGGGAAATAGTCAAAGTCGTGAGGGTTTCCCCATCTTTTTCTCCCACTCCTTGCCTATATAAAGGAGTGGCTTCATTGTAAATTATCATCTTTTTTTTAATGCAAGTAGGCTATGTAGAAATTGC